>CM076243.1:22786478-23386478 GCA_038380765.1 Odontothrips loti
GATGTCATTACCCCGATCCGCGGCGCGTAGCTGCGCCTTGTCTTAATCTTGTGAGTGGCCGATTGGCAGTGTGGCCGGCGCACCCTCACAGCGCCGTGCCTGCCGCCGGCCCCACCGCCCCCCGCCGCCGGCCCCACCACCCCCCGCCGCCGGCCCCACCCCCCCTCCCCTGCCGGGCCTGCCGCTGAGTCAAACCGACCCAATGACTCTGATTGATGTCGTTTTCATTACATGGCAGCCGTGCGCGAGGCGCCTCGTCAAGGCTCCGGTAAAGGTTATGAGAAATCCAGCCAATAAAGGTTATGGGTCGTTGTTGCCGCGGGTGGCCTTTTCCCATATTGGTGTCAATATGGCCACTGGAAAGGATTTACATTTGGAAAAAAAAGAGAACGAGAAAAAGGAGTTGACATCAAGAGTAGTGCCAGTGTTTATTTGTTGCATAAATAACACACATTTAAACGATGCCGCCAGATGGGCCGTTTCCCGCCGCCGGCGCGCTGCCCGCGGTGCCCCGCCCACCGGCCCCCCGCAGTGTTATTGTAATTTAATTAAATGTTTGATTCCAATCCCAGCGCCGGCTAATAAACGCTCGGCACGGGAAGTGATTCCCTCCTCGCCGGGCCGGGGCCGTGAGCTGTGAGCCGTGAGCAGTGAGCGGTGAGCAGTTGAGCAGTTGAGCAGTGAGCAGTGAGCAGTGAGCAGTGAGCAGTGAGCGGTGAGCAGTGAGCAGTGAGCAGTGAGCGGTTGAGCAGTGAGCCGTGAGCAGTGAGCAGTGAGCAGTGAGCCGCCGGGGCGGGGTGTGGTGCGGATATAGGAGGTCGACGACTCCTATCGCACTGCCCTTATCAAGCAAACTCCTTTTTCCTTATTCTCTGAATTTGCTGAAGGAAAAAAAATGGGGTGTCGGTTTGTTGTTCTACTTTGGGTGTGTCCTCACTGAGTACGTGCAAAAATAATTCCAACTGTTCATAAATGCGGGTTGAAATGTGACTTTGTCGCATCGGGCTGTTTTCTTCCTTTTCTCCTCAAATCTCCGCGTGTTTACTTTCCAAAGTTGGAGTCCTTACAGCGACGCATGAGAGGGGACGAGTGCCGTGCCGTGCCGTGCCGCCCAGGCCTGTCGTACAACAACAGTGTCGGCTGGACACGACGCAGGCCGGCCGGCCGCCGGCACTCAGGCGCTGACCGCTGACCGGTGGCCAGTGTTTGCCGGACCATTGTCGGACGGATGCAGCGCGGATGTGTGGGGATGTGGGGATGTGTGGGGATGTGTGGGGATGTGTGCGGGGATGTGGGGGTGTGTGGGGATGTGGGGATGTGGGGATGTGGGGGATGTGTGGGGATGTGTGGGGATGTGGGGATGTGGGGATGTGGGGGATGTGGGGGATGTGGGGGATGTGGGGGATGTGTGGGGTGTGGGGATGTGTGGGGATGTGTGGGGATGTGTGGGGATGTGTGGGGATGTGTGGGGATGTGTGGGGATGTGGGGGGATGTGTGGGGATGTGTGGGGATGTGTGGGGATGTGTGGGGATGTGTGGGGATGTGTGGGGATGTGGGGATGTGGGGATGTGTGGGGCAGGGAGCGCCGCCGGAGCACCGCGGAGGAGACCGCCGATCACAATAGTCGTGCGAGGATTTGGGCCGGGGCGGGGCGGGCCGGGGCGGGGCGGGCCGGGGCGGGGCGGGCCGGGCCGGGCCGGGGCGGGGCGGCGAAATGAGCTGCGGGCCGACACACGCCGCCGTGTGGCCGGGCCCGGCGGATGTGTGAGCAGCGCAGAGCAGCGCGCATGCAGACAGGGGAATGATAGGCTTAATTGCCTGTAAAGCGCGTCGGTGTGTGTGTGTGTGTGTGTGTGTGTGTGTGTGTGTGTGTGTGTGTGTGAGGGGGTTGTCGTGGCGGGGGGCGCCGCCACCGTAATGGGGTTGTATGGGGGAGATTTAATGGCTGGCGCCCCGACGGGTTCCATTGTGTGTGTGTGTGGGGGGGGGGGGGGGTGAGCGCGCGCGTGTTTTGCCCGCAATCGGCGGTAAAGAGAGAGTCAATTCGATATATTCAATGTGAAATTCCGCCGTTCGATGCTCTCGCAGATTCCATCTGAAACTGTCTGGAAACGTCATCGTTTTCCGTGCATTTGTAATCGGTTTTGGTAAAGACGCACAGCGTTCGCTCGCGTCGCGTCCTCCTCACGCGCGGCCGGCGGATGGCAGTCGTTTTATTCTGCTTCTGCTTCCGATTCATGAATTCCCAGCAGCGGCCGCGGCCGCCCCGCACCGCGCGGTGGGTGGCGGGGCGTGGCGGGGCGTGGCGGGGCGTGGCGGGGCGTGGCGAGCGCGCAGTGCACTGCGTAAATAAAGACGGTCCGGGCGTGAGTGTTGCTCCGGCACGCGGCGGCCTCACGCCGGCCACGTGCTGGCCACGCGCCGGCCACGCGATCACGTTTGTGCGGTTCGCCACGCACCCTCCGCGCCCGCCAAGGCTAGCCAAGGCGCCTGCCGACACCGCTCTGCACAGCACCAGCCGTCGGTGCCGGCCTCCGGGAGCCTCACACGGCGGCCGGGCAGGCGGCAGTGTAGTGTGGTGTCATAGTGCCAGGGGACGTTTAGTTTGAAACAGCTTAATTAAAAGTTTGGATGAAATTCCCACTGCGTCCAGCTGTGACGCGAAGAGTGTAACTGGATTTGAGTCCATGGGAAACCTCCCTGTCCTGCCAAGTAATCTGGTCTTTGATATTTGGAATCCCTCCGTTGCCAAGTGTGCGTCAAACCTCCACAGTTATTTACCTTCCATGCTCTCAGCAACAAGGGACTCTTCCCTAAGTTTTTTTAAACTATTTTTTTTTTTTAGAATATTTGTATAAGCTACCAGTTTGGCGTTGAGAGGCGGCGTGTTGTCACTGGGCCGGGGCCGCCGGAGCCCCACTCCGGGCCGCGATGAGACCCTCCGTGCCCCCGCCCCCCGCGGCCCCCGCCGCCCCCGCGGCCCCCGCGGCCCCCGCCGCGGCGTCAGAGGATTGCGCCGCGATCCCTAGGATTTCCCGCTACTTATTGAAGGCGCCGGCCCGGCTCTGTGCTCTGTGCATCCGTCAGGCGGCCGTATAACGCCTGGGAAGTGGGCCACTTCTTCACTCCTCCAGTTTCTTGCCTTCCGTTTTTATTGCGGGGTATTAGTGCGTTATTCCCTCCCTGAATCACGTGATTACACGACCGCAATTAGAGGGATGATAATGTTCTCAACCCCTTCCTCTCAGATACACACGACACTACAGCGCTGCGGTTGAGAAAAGGCAAGAAAAACGATTTGCGATTCCTGGCACTTCCCTCACGCGCAGGAACGCCAACGCCGGAACGCGCTCTGAATAGACATACAATATCAGAACGGCAAACGTATTGCTGGGCAGCGGGGGTGGGAGGGAGGGTGAGTGGGGGTGGAGCCCTCCATCGTCTGTCTTCATTGTGGGGAAGGACAATTAAACGGATCGTTGCCCACGACAGTGCTGGAGGACAAGGGGAGGGAGAGAGAAAGAGGGGGAAGAGGGGGCTGCTCGCTAGAGCGCGAAACAAGAAGTGGTTCAAAAGTTTTTGAGACTTCCTCCCCCCCCCCCCCAGATTCTACGTTAGCCAATCCTGCCGGGTCGTGATAAGTTAGTTTCTCTGGATATTTTGTGTCCACTGGACTTTAGTTGGTGTGTTTTCTCCAACGGCAGCGTCCATTTTTTTGTTTTTCAATACTGGCAAACGCCTGCGAGCGGCCGGGTAGGCCAGCCCGCACGGCACATGTGAATGCAGGTGTCATAATTGCCTACCCATCAGGCGCCAAGCTGACAAAGAGATGGCCCTCCAGTGCGTACCTGCTGAATGGAGACAACGTTTACCGACATTTCAATTATCTACGGGCAACATGAAATGATTTCCCTGCAAGGATACACATTTGTGGCAGTGTAGACTAGGAAGGAAGGGCGGAGAAACTAGAGGAGGAGAGAAAGCGAAGGCGCAGGGGAGGGGGTAGGAGGGAGAGGGGAGGCGTGAAAAGAGGACGGGCTGCTGCCGTTGCTGCTGCTGCTGCTGCTGCTGCTGCTGCTGCTGCTGCTGCTGCTGCTGCTGCTGCTGCTGCTGCTGCTGCTGCTGCCGCCGCTGCTGCTGCGCTAGGCTAGGGCGCTATGGGATTAGGGCGAGAGAAACGGGAGGCCGGGGCGGGCCGGGGCGGGCCGGGGCCCCTACCAGAAATAAGGAGAGGCCTCACTGGTCTTGGCTGGGCCGGGCCGTGTCGGAGGCCGGAGGCCGGGGGCCGGAGGGCCGTGCTGGGGCCTTTTGGCGCGGGGCCTCAAAACTCTCCGGGAGCAGGACTCAATATTGTCTGACCCGGCGAGGAACAAAACTTTGTTTCTTTCTCTGTTTCTTTTCTCCTCCTTTTCTCTCTCCTCGCCCCTCTCCGCGTATTTTATATATAACAAACAGACACGGAGTTAGGGAAATGGAAGCTGACGGTGAGGAAAGGAGAAATAAGATCGGGGGAGGCTGTGGGGGCGGCCGGAGCAGGGGCCGGGGCCGGGGCCGGAGCCGGGCCGTGGGCCAAAGTTTCTTTCGTGACGGGGACCGGGACCAGGTCTGCGGGTCGGGGGAAGACCGGGACGGGCGACACGTTCAAGAATCACTCGCTACAGTTTGAGGCGACTAACTTTGACCCCCCCCCCCCTCCCTGCTGTGCCCCAGTGGGCCGCACCGCGCAGGCATGCCCCGCTCTGGTAATTCATCATCACTTAATGAAGGGAGAAAGGCAGTCACCTCATTCGCTGGGCCCGGCTGGGCCAGGGCCGCTGCCGGCCGGTCGGCCCCCACCCCCAAGCACCGCCCACCCCCACCCCCGAGTAACAAATGCCCTCCGTGATGGCCACTGACATCCTACCCCCTTCCAGCGTCTGCTCCCCCTGGGGAATGCAATGGGGCCCCCGGCACGCCGGGCCCCACGGAGGGCCTCCCCGCCCCGCCAGGCACGGCTCTGCTGTCCTGAACGGTGACACAGGAAGATGAACGACTCTAGTGCGCCCCCCACCCCCCGCCCCCGCGCCCCCTCTCCCCTCTCTCCCACGGCTGTCTCGTCGCGAGGTTGATACCAGAATCATGCGGGAGTAGCGCCATCGCCGCGGTATGGTGTGCCCCATGGTGTGCACTGCCGAGAGGACAGCGGACGGGACAATGGGGGGCGGACCGGAGGGGGACAGGCTGGGGGCTGGGTACCGCTGGGTACCGCTGGGCGCCACTGGGACAGTCCCGAGGCAGCGCCGTGTAATTCTTCTCTCCGAGCGAACAGAACAGAGCAGATGAGTTGTCGGCCCCGGCGCTGCCAACGGAGTGTCTGACCCGACTGTCGCTGCTGTTGCAGGTGTGGTTCAAAAACCGGCGCGCCAAGTGGCGGAAGAGGGAGCGGAACGCGATGAGCGCGGCCGCGGCGGCAGCCGCCGACTTCAAGAACGGCCTGGTGGGAAGCCAGCTCAACGGCTTCATGCAGCCCTTCACGGACCCGGAGTCGCTCTACTCGTCCTACTCCTACAACAACTGGGCGTCCAAGGTGCCCTCGCCGCTGGGCGCCAAGACCTTCCCCTGGCCCGTCAACCCCCTAAGTGAGTACTAGCTGACCCGGCCCGGCCCCGGAGGCGGAGAGAGCCCCCGGAGGAGGCCATTTGGATGTGAGAGAGGATGTCGGCATGCTGACGTTGCTGATCGGCGTTCGTGCCTGTTGCAGGTGTACCCAGCACGCCGCACCAGTCGACGGTGAACTGCTTCACGCCGTCGGCGGCCACCAGCGTGGGCGTGGGGGTGGGGGCCGGCTCCATGATGTCCGGTGGACTGGGGGCATCATCGGGGGCCGTGGGGGTGGGCGTGGGTAGCGCGGGCTGCTACTACGACCATTCCATGTATCGGTCGGCGGGGGAGCCCTGCTCCATGTCGTCCATCGCCTCGCTCCGCCTCAAGGCCAAGCAGCACTCGTCCGGGGCGTTCGGCTCGTACCCACCCGTCAGCCCCTCCGCCTCGGTGCACGCCTCCCGGGTCAGTGTCGGCAGCAACAGCAGCAGCAACATGTCCGCATGTCAGTACGCGGACCGCACAGGGACCTGATCTTTTTTTTAGAACAATATTTGTTAAAAGTACCTTATCCATCGGACAGAAAGAAAATAACCAAACATGGTTTGCCTTGCAAGTGTTTCTCCCGCGTTGTCTTTTGGATAATGAGGGATTTTCAGTACTCTTTTTCCACTTGTCTTTTCTAAATTTACCTGGTTTGCCATAAAGTCGAACATAATGTGTTGTTTTGATCGAAATTTGTTTTACGCAATAACTGCGAAAAAGATTTTGACAATTGCAAAACGTTTGTCCGTGAATGCTCCATGAGTTTGTTTTTATTTTTACTAGTCCTGGATGACACATAACCATTACCTTATTTTGGCCAGTGGCTACCAAAACTGGCACTTTTTCACATCACTTTGCTTATAGATGCGCCTATTTTGTCAACAGGGTGACGAGAATATTTACGTGGGAGAGACGTCGTGCTGACTGCGAGGTGCTGAGGTCGTCAACGAGAGCTCGATAGGGCGCCAATCGATTTCCTCGACGGAATGACTTAGAAAATAATGTTACTTTTGCCAAGCTTTTCTTTAAATGTTTTTTTTTTTCGGTTTGGTCATTAGTGGTCTCTTCCGGATTTCGTCTTTGGTTTCGAAGTGCTAAAATGTTGAGAATGAATGGAAGTGCAATAATTGACGGCATTAGAAGGTATTGGTTTTGTGTCATGCTCCTTTGTGGTAACGATGTTACTTTGCCACACTCAGTCAGTTTTAATCTAGTCGCCATGCACAGCGCGCTGTTAAACTGTTTCCTTATAAGCGGCCAATTGAAGCCACTACCCGTTCGGTTATAATTTTAAGTCGTAAAATTTGTTGTGATGTTGACACGCGCGTCCTATGTGCTATATGGCTCAAAGTGTAAGTATATAGCGTACCAAAAGAGATACCAAAAAAGAAAGTAAGAAATTATTCTTGTGTAGGGGGCGACGGTAGTGCCGGGCCGGTCTGTGATTGTGTTTTTGTAAAGTTAAGATATCAAATTAGTCGATTAAGGTTGGGGCATGCGTTTCCGGGCCACTTGAAGAAGCACTGAACCGAGCGTCACTTTTTTTTCAGCTCGTAAAAGTGTTAATATGAGAACAGGGTAAACAAGCACACCTTAATAAACAACGCTACTGAAAGAGATCAATAATGTTGACGTTATGGCAGAATTGATCTTAGTTTTGTTATGGTTTCCAGAAAAACTTTGTTTTGTTATATGTCGAAACGGTGTTGGACAGGGCCTTAGAGTCATTATTACAGCAATATCCTTACACAGCCACTAATGTATTTTCAGCAATCTTAAATATTTGTCAAGATTTATGTACTTGTTTCTATGTTTTCGCTAGGCCCGTTTTGTCTATTCCAGAACCCGACTATGTATGCCCTTTCGTCGAATTTTCACTCGAAGGCAATTTGTGATCAGCCTAAATTTTATTTCTTGTACTGAAACTGAATGTGCAATATTTGATGTAAATAGTATTTACGAGGCGTATAACTGATGTAATTTAAATATATGTTTAATGTAAGTTAATTAGTACAAAAAGGAAAAACATGAATTTATATGAAGTGTATTTTAATTTTATTTCTTTTCCATACTGTCTGTAGCCAGCGATTCGTTTCCTTCTACCTCCCCTCTCAGCTACCGTCAAACAAAACTGGCACTGAAATTACATATGCTCTTTCTTTCCAATGTCTAGAATTTTGAATTAAAACCCAATAATTGTTCTGTGGACATCCATCGTATACATTTTTTCTCTCTCCGACTTTTCCGCACACTTTGAACCGGCGTAGTCCACCCTTGCAACAACACAGTCGGGCAAAGAAACGACATACATTACAAAAAATATTTTGTCGCAGTTTCAGCTGCTTGGGTAGAATTGTGGAATGGGAACCTAGGTAATATTATTGGGGCCTTCCCGGGGAAGTCCCACGCCCGCCCTCGACCCTCTTCAAGGGGCTCAGTGCCGTTTTAACGACGCGCATTACACCAGCAGCACATCCATATGTATAAGGCGACCCTCCCTCCGCGGCAGCGCCCCACCCGCCCTGCTCCGCTCTGCTCCGCTCTCCCCAGCACCATGTGGTGCACCAGCCAATCATAGCGGCGCATTTATTAAATCATTATTAAAACTCGGGACATCTGTTTGCACAGCGCCACCCGCGCTGCCGCATGTCCCCTGGGTACCACCCTGGTCTGGGTGTTGGTGTGCGACGGCAAGTGAGCGTCGCCCACAGACATTAGCTAAGCAGGGAGCACTGATCGACTGGCCCCGGAGCCGGGGTGGGGCTGCCAGTTACAGGTCCCGGATACAGCACTGAGATTCCTCAACTTCTTCTCTGACGCACTCTGCTCCTCACAGCCAAACGAAATTTCTTAAAACGGCGACTTGCGAAATCTGCCATGATAGGGGGAAGGAGAAATGCATGTAAACCCCGTGGGAAAGGGTCGCTCCGGAATCGAACGGGGAAAAAATTTCGTTTTCATATGGTGACGCCGCCTCGAGTGTTGCCGGAGACAGAACTGAATAACAATAACAGAAATCAAACCAGCTCTGCCCTGCCCTGCCGGCCCTGCCCTCTCTGTGACGTCACGTGACGCTCCCACGGCGTGCTCGGCTCGACAAAGACAAACACGCGTGGGGAGCGGAGCGCTCGCATCCCGATCCGACCGGACTGCACACTGTTTGCTCGGGGTTGAGGCCGCCCCGCCCCGCCCCGCCCCGCCCCGCTGGCGGTGCCAACGACCGCCGCAGCCTCAACCACACCTACGGCCGGACACGAGAGGAGGTGAGGAGACAAGACAGCCATGACGCCGGCCCGGCCACGCCCGTGTTTGGCATTATAAACCCAGCATGCCGATTGCCCCGCGGCCGCGGGCACAAACAGCCGTCCGAGGCGCGGCGGGTCCTTCCCTCCCCCTCCCCTCCCCCCTCCTCCTCCCACCACCGCAGCAGCCCCGGCCTCAGCCTCAGCCTCCGTCTGTTAGGAAATGGTAATTTGTGTGAGGGTCTGGTGGCTCGCGGGTGGCCCGGCGCTGTGCCCGGCCCGCTGGTGGCCCGCTGGTGGCGGCTGCCGGCTCACACCCCGCCGCCCCGCCGCCCCGCCGCCCCGCCGCCCCACCCCGTCTAATTTATGCTGAGGGGTAACGTACGCACTACGGCCCTGCACACTGTATAGGCCGCACCGGCCGAAATATGAACTGGGGGCGTAAGCGAGGTGCAGGCAGGGGCCTGGGGGTGGCCGGGGGCGGGCGAGGGCGGCGGGGGGTGGCGGCCGGGGACCCGCGGTGGAATGGGGAGGGCGCATCCTTCATCTTGTAATCTGTTTATCCGCTCCATCTACATAACAATGGCTCCACAAACACGGTCCGAGCGGCGCAGGGAGTGTTGCCGCTGCGGAAGGGAAGGGGGAGGGGGAGGGGGAGGGGGTGCTGCCGCTGCGGCGGCGCGGTGCTTGAGGATGCTCAAGCGCCCACACCACACACCATAAAGGAAATTGGGTGGCCGGGAAATTCGCCACATTTTCCACCGGCGGGCTGCGGGTTCAAAAACCCGCACTTCCGGTGGTCTTTAGGGGTGTGCTGCAGCCGCTGCTCGCCCCGCTGGGTGCTGCACAGGGGACACCGGCCGGCTCCTGCTCTCTATCCCATGCGTGATCGGTTCGCACTCACTGGGCTCGTAAAGAGTGCCGTGACACGGCCGCACTCTCCGCCCCCAATACCGTGCGAACCCACAATTTCACCCGACCCGCCTTTTATTTTATTACTTCAGGATTTGGAACGAGGACGTTTTCTCTCTCTCTCTCTCGCACAAACGCAATGAAATCCACTTTCTAATCAATTTGGACGCCGCCATTGGCAAGGCGGGTCCCATATGGGAGCCCGCGGGCTGGCGCCATTACAGGGGAAAGTTAAGCGGGCCGGACCTTTGCACCCGGCGATTAATTCCGGATCCAAACGATAATGCCAAAGTGAGAATGGGGACACAAGCGCGCGCCGCTCTACGTGACAGAGCCCAACGGCTCCTGTCCACCGACTGGCTGAGATCCGGCGGCCGGCAGCACACTGTGACAGAGCCCAACGGCTCCTGTCCACCGACTGGCTGAGATCCGGCGGCCGGCAGCACACTGTGACAGGCAGTGGAAGCTCACGGCCTGCCTCACAGTTTTTGATATGATTTTTCTGACGTTGCGGTACGCTCTCCTGCTGGGCCCGCAGGCACGCAGGCGGCGGTGCAGCGCCGTGCGTTCAAGTCTCGCTCGCCGACGATACGAGGTGGGTAGTCGCAGCGAACCCTGTCTGCCCCCACAAATTCACCCTCCCAATAGTATTTCCAGGGGATTTGCCAATAGAAACCCGCCCCTCTACCGAGCCACGGCGAATGCCAAGACAGGGTCGCTTTGTGGGGGCACCTTGACCCGCGGGACCCAGCGAGAACTGGAGAGGAGAGGCTGTAGGACGCCGGCCGCAAGAGGGCGCACAACAGGCCGCTGCCAGGTTGGCAAACCGGCCGATTCAGACGAACAAGTTTGGTAGACCGGCGTGCCTCCCAACTCAGCGAACCGTCCCCTGGCCATCGCGTGCGCCCCGTGCGCCCCGTGCACTACAGAGTTTGTTGCCGGAGCGCTGCCGGCGTCTGGCCCGAGCTACCAGCTAACAGTGGCCTGCCGGCCTGCCGGACCTGCCCTGGCCTGGAGCCCTCGGTCAGTACGCCACGGTGCAGCGAGTGCTGCTAAGGCATGGCCCTTCCGCACACACGCCTCCGTGCGCCGGCAGCAGCCGGCAGCCGGCAGCCGCGCCGGGCTGCGCTGGGATCGGCCAGAGGTCTCTGCAGGGAGGGCCACGGCCAGCCACACCTCCGTATAAACATAACTAACTTATTTGATATGCAAATTAGTGGGACACGGGGCTTACCGCTCGGGGGCAAGCAGGGATTTGTGGCGCCCTCCCTTCCCCCGCCCCCACCTTACATGCCCCCGCACGGCCCCTCCCCGGACATGGTGTGGTGTGCGGCACGCTGCGCCACGCCGCGCCACGCCAACGCCACGCCGCGCCACGCCACGCCGCGCTGCGCTGCGCCCGCTCTCCGTGGGAGAGCTTACACATTTCTGCGACCCCGCGAACAAATGCTACAAAGTTAGATATATAGAGAGAGCCCTCCGAGAGAGGCAAGCGCACGTACGACCGGCCCCCACCCCGCCACCCTCTCCATCCTTCACTTTCCCCTCATCCCCTGTTTCTCCAACCCGTTTTCTCACTCCCTCCCCGCCCCTCTCCTTCCCTTCTCCCTACGCCCCTCGCTCCAAACAACACTCGCAGAGGCTCTGCCATTATTTTCCCTTCTATTGCGAAAACGTTCTCGGCGAATTTGAAGTGGGACCACGCGTGACCTGGCCAGGCGACTGCCGCTGGCCACTGGGGCGGTCAGCAGTGGTCCCGGAGGACCCCATGCCATCGCGGCTTCTCAACTTTTGGGCTGCTGGCGAGGATTCGAGAAGTAACTGGAACTACCTAACCAGCAGCAGCAGCCTCCCCTGATCACTGTGCTGCCCGTGCATGGTGCAGCAGTGGGCGGCGAGGACTGGTGAGGGCGCACTCGTGGGGGGCGCCTCGCGGAAGGTGTCCCCGCCGCCGGCCCCCTCCCCTCCATATACATTATGTATAACTGTGGATCTCTTGTATGTTATTCGACGGAATGCTTCAAACGTTAACCTCGTGCTCGGGCGGCGCTGGGCGTTGCCGGGCCGCCGCCGGGCCACTGCCGGGCCGGGCAAGCGCTTTTTTATTCAAATGCTCTCCCCACACCCTTTCCCTTATTGAAATGGCGTGCATCTTCCATGTGTACTCGGGCCGACATTTATCATGGCGTGGCGGGGTGGAGCGTGTGTGATCTGGGACCGGTGTATAAGTGGCGCGTTCTTTTATACAGCCGCCGCCGCCAGCGCCGTGCGCGCAATCTTTCATAAATTTGAGATGGTCGGTGAAAAATGTCAAATTTAGCGGAAGGGGGCTTTCGCACGAAACAAAATCGCAGCCGGCCACTTTGAGCCGCGTCAGCAGAGGAGATGGAGTCGGTGGTGATGCCTACGCCAGCGCCGCTCGCGCACTCTCGGCTTGCGGGGCGTGGGGGCGGGGGAGGGAGGGGGGGGAGGGGGGAGGGGGCTGGGCACTACTGCGACACTGCTGCTGGACTGCTGCTGGCGCACACTTCCTTACGTTGGATCAAGATCGAGATGGTCGTCAGATCACAGCGCCTCTCTCTCTCTCTCCCTCTCTCTCGTCCCCCCCGTCCCCCCCCCTTCTCTCGCCCACCCTCCCTGCCGCCCGTAACTTTGTTGCCTCCAACGCTCGTGAAAGCGGCCTAAAGGTATCGATTACTTGGTTAAGCCGCCATGCCTGGACCTCCCTCTGCGGCCCCGCCCGGCCCCACCGGGCCCCACCCTCCCTGCGCGCAGCCCCACCCACCCCATCCCCTCCACCTGCTCGACTCCAGCCCGCTCGGTCGCTGGAGAGTTTAGTGTGGTTAGAACGTCTCTCTCTCTCTCTCTCTCTCTCTCTCTCTCTCTCTCTCTCTCTCTCTCTCTCTCTCTCTCTCTCTCTCTCTCTCTCTCTCTCTTCTCTCCGAAACGAACGAGGATGCAGTTTCTAGCAAAACAATTGTGCTGTAATAAAAATAAATATCCATTTCTTATTTTTATTTTTCGTACTACAACTACGCTGAGTATCTGGTCGAATGCCCTTAGCATGACAAATCTTAAAGGGTGTTTAGAACAGTTCTCACTGAGAAGTCGTTTTTTTGTCGCTGACATACGTCAAAAGCTGTCGCTGTGCTGCTCGATTAATTTTTTTTTAAATCGCCACATTGAACGAGGCCAATAAATGGAAGGTAAACAACGGAGCCCCGATCACCCCGATAACCTGTTTATGTGGGCGCCGACACACGGCCGGTGGCTGCGCTGCCCCGGCGCCAGCCGAGGCGCCAGCCCACAGCCCATCCACTGCCCTCCGCTAATGCCATCGCGAGGAGGTTTTATCAACATAACGACCGCCAGGCGCCAATAAAGGGGAAACAGAGAGTGGGGAGCGGGTTGGGGACCTGTTTGGATTGAGGCATTAATATGGGCCACATTGGAGTTTTCAAAATTATATTAATGAAATCTCCATGAATGAAATAGAAATCAATTTTTTTCCTTGCGGTGGACCGGGTGGCCCCTCTGGATCGTAAGCAGACGGAGCTGCAGGCTACAGCACTGGACAAGGAAGGAAGTAGAAGGGATGCGCGGGGACTGGGGGGAGGGGGGGGGCGGAAGATTGATTGCTAACAGTGTGGACTTGGACGGGCGACGCCGGGCGACGCGGACAGACGACTCTAAGGCGGCCGCGCGTTTGGCAGCCAAAGGGGTTGACCACCACAACGCGCACACATGCTCGCTCACAGACACGGGACACTGGAAAAGAAAAATGCCACGGAAAATACCTGACTCGGCATGAAAATACAAGCTGCTGATACGATTAGAAAATATATTTCGCGGAGCGTTAGCGAGCCGCTATCAGCGACCGATTTTTTTTTATGTCCGTTCGTCACCGGCTGACGCCCTTCTTCCCCTGCTCCGGCGTGCACACATTACGTCATCAATTTTTCGCCTCCTGCGGACGACCCCCCCCCCCCCCCCTCTCTCTCTCTCTCTCTCTCTCTCTCTCTCTCTCTCTCTCTCTCTCTCTCTCTCTCTCTCTCTCTCTCTCTCTCTCTCTCTCTCTCTCTCTCTCTCTCTCTCTCTCTCTCTGATGACGTAGTTTTTCAGGTTTTTCACTGGAATGAGTTAGGGACACGGCCTGGAGTTTGTGAATTAAATCCGGTTTATCATTTTATTTTGAAAATAGGAACTTTTTAATGAAGTCAAGATGATGAAATAAATATGCATTTGCTTTGGGAAGCAATCCAGTTAACTCATCTCATCAAAGAAAATTTAGTAAAAGAAAACTACAACTACGAAACACGTGACACAAATTCGCCCGCGATTTGGCCTTGAGCAGTCTAGTTAATTTTAGCATTTAGAGAGAGAGAGAGAGAGAGAGAGAGAGAGAGAGAGAGAGAGAGAGAGAGAGAGAGAGAGAGAGAGAGAGAGAGAGAGAGACATAGAGAGAGAGAGAGAGAGAGAGAGAGAGAGAGAGAGAGAGAGAGAGAGAGAGAGAGAGAGAGAGAGAGAGAGAGAGAGAGAGAGAGAGAGAGAGAGAGAGAGAGAGAGAGAGAGAGAGAGAGAGAGAGAGAGAGAGAGAAATAGAGGCGGAAAGGAAGGGGTGCTGGTCGGCAGCCGGCTATGAATCATGTTTCTGTCACCACGAGTGACCACAGATCCTTCCTTTGACCATTCATGCTGCTGCGCCCCCCCCTCTCTCTCTCTCTCTCTCTCTCTCTCTCTCTCTCTCTCTCTCTCTCTCTCTCTCTCTCTCTCTCTCTCTCTCTCTCTCTCTCTCTCTCTCTCTCTCTCTCTCTCTCTCTCTCTCTCTCTCTCCCTCCCCTCATCTCTCCCACGCCCTTCCCTTATTCCTTCCCCGCTCTGCTCCTCCTGGGGAAACGCGAGGCGGACGGAGGGCCAATATAGTTTTGATTATGTTTTAATCCCCGTTCGCGCCGCTCCGCGTGTGCAGGGTGGGCAGCGGGGGCGGGGGCCTAGGCACCCACCTCTTCCCTCACTTACGCCCTTCCCTTCCGTGCCCTTCCTCTTCACCTCTCCCTTTCCCGAGATTCAGAAAGTATTCGGGCAATATACGATATGTTTCTGGCCAGTGCGTTGATGGTGTAAAACAACTTTGAAAGACGTGAAATTCAGAATCGCAGTTCTAGTGACGGCATTTGGAAGTTCCGGTTCTCCATAACAGACCAGAACGGAGCAGGTGTCTGCAATGTAAGTTGACATAGTTTTTTCGGCTCCAGCTGAGAAGGCTCGGCTCGGCCCGTAGACTGGGCGGTTCGGTATAACCTTGAATTTATTCCAGGCGTGCATCGCCATGCAGCCGGCCTCTCCAGCACGCGCCCCCACCCTTCTGCCCTCCGTGCCGGCGTGCCGCGGCGTGCTGTCCGTAAGCCCCAGCAATTCATGACTGGAACGCTAACCAGTCAGGGCCCACCCAGCCAGGCCGGCGGCCGGCGCTCAGAGCAAAGGGTTGGCCACCGCGAGGACCCCACCACCAGCACCACCACCACCACCACCACCACCACCACCACCACCACCACCACCACCACCACCACCACCACCACCACCACCACCACCACCACACCACCACCACCACCACCACCACCACCACCACCACCACCACCACCACCACCACCACCACCACCACCACCACCACCACCACCACCACCACCACCACCACCACCACCACCACCACCACCACCACCACCACCACCACCACCACCACCACCACCACCACCACCACCACCACCACCACCACCACCACCACCACCACCACCACCACCACCACCACCACCACCACCACCACCACCACCACCCCGCCTCCTCGTCATTCCTCGTCTTCTGCAACACAACTTTTAGGAGAGGGCTTGGAGGCCGTGACTGTAGGTGATGCGAAACCAACTCGGTCGGTGCGGTGCTTCCCGTCTGGTGTCTCCCCCCGCTCCAAAGCAAGAGCCAGGTGCCAGGCATGCTGGGCGAGATCGACACGGCACCTGAGGGCTGAGCGGGTTCTCTGGTTTGAACAGGCAGCAGCGACGACCTCAGAAAGCGAATCTTTCGGTGTTTCCGACCTAAACTGTCTTTGAAGATGAGTGAAGACCGTGAAAGTGCGACAAGGAGGTCCGTGGTTTATTTCCTCGGCCATTTTCAGGAAATGTAATGAATGAATTAGTTCCCCGCGCCCGCGGCACGGCACGGCACGGCACGGCACGGCACGGCACGGCACGGCACGGCACGGCACGGCACGGCACGGCACGGCACGGCACGGCACGGGTCCCATGTGCTGTAGGGTGCAGGTGCCGTTGCCGCGGCCAGCCGGCGCCGGCTTGGATAATCCCCGGCCATCAGGTACCTTGTGGATATATTAATCCCCCACCCCCCTCTACCCCTTGCCTCTTGATTTTTTCCAACATTTATTTTTCAACATGCTCACTCAGTTTTGATACGATATTTTCCATAAAATGTAGGACTCCCACTTAATTCCCTGGTTTCCGGGGTCGGTGAGAATCGGGTATAGGCGTTCAGTGGCACTCGAGTCCACAGAGAACGTTCTCTGTTTCCCATGGTTTGCTCTAGTACCACTCCCACTCCAAGGCCCTGCAAGGATTAAAAGGAAGGCGGAAGGTCATGTGGTGACGCTCCCTAACCGGCCACCTCTAGTTTGTTTTCCTTCTCCAACTTTCGTAATGCAAAAATAACGTTTCGTTGGGATCAGCCCTTAATGACGCACGATGGCGGGTGAGTGGCCCATGCATTGCATTAAGGGCGTTCAGATCGACGACGGCCGCGGTTTGGGCCGAGGGCGGGCCGGGGGCGGCCGAAGGGGGCTTCGGCCGCCCCCGGCCCGGGATGGCCGAACCTCGCGAGGGAGGCAATTTTATTTCCTGCGTTATTTCCACAGTTCGGCGGGCGGGGCGAGATGCTCCCAAACCCGGCGGCATTGGTCCCCCCTCCCCCTCTCTCGCTCTTGTGTACCGGGCGGGCCGGCACACCCCGTACACCCGGCGGGGGCGGCGGGGGCCCACCGCATCCCTGCCCGCACTCTATATTCAGATTCTAATGCCCTATCCCAGCCTGCAGCCGACGCCCCAACCCCAGCCCACCACGCCCCGCCCCGCCCCGCCACGCCACGCCACGCCGGGCCACATTCAGGGTTGGCCTTTGTGCCCATACACTACTATACCCTCTCACCTAACCCCTCTCTGTGCCCCCCCCCCTCCCCCTCGCCCCCTCTCCGCGCTCCCTACATGACGCTGTAAAGTTTGCCCCACATGAATACTTGGTCAGAATTTCAAAAAATAAAATAGGGACCATTCACAAACCACGTGATGATAAGTCACTGAAATAAACTGATTCCGGTTCAGAGAAGTGCGTCGGGAACCGTCGGTGGGAATCGAACCCACCAGGCCTGGAGTCGGGCCGCACCAGCGTCAGTTTGCTCCCTGCTAATCGGTCAGGGCAGAATTCGGAAAATGTGACGTGGTTTGTGAACGTTCTCTACATAATAGATGGATACAGGAGTTTTGCGCAGCGATCGGATGGTGTAGGTGTGTGGCCCATACGACTCAGCCAAGAACAATGACGTCATCGAAATTAGATTCGCCCTGCTAAAACCATGAACAATACGCAAAGCCCTACTCTTCCTTCTTTTACCGCATTCTCATTCGCCTCCCCCAGTCCCCGCTTTCCTTCTCTCTCCTCTCCTCTCCCTCCTCCACCCTCTCTTGTTTTTATTACAGTCGAAAAGTTTATTCGTTCGGAATCTTACCTCTATTCCCTGCGGCAAGTCGATTAGATGGACTTTGGCGCCCCTAGAGGAGTGGGGGGGGGGGGGGGGGCGATAACGGCAGTGCGCTCATGGCACATTTCAATCAGAGGGTGTGGGGCCTAAAGGTGCTTGCTCGGCAGGGCTCGACTCGGCACGCGGCGCCTAGCGGCGCCCCGCCAGGGGAACGGCAGTTGGCGCCTTCGCAGCAAACTCTCACAAAATGGGTGTGGTCTCAGCCGAGAGCGTGCTGCGTGTGTATGAGTGTGTGTGTGTGTGTGTGTGTGTGTGTGTGTGTGTGTGTGTGTGTGTGTGTGTGTGTGTGTGTGTGTGTGTGTGTGTGTGTGTGCAGAGGGGCAAATCTGCTGGGCTGGGCTGCTGTGAGTTGGGCGCGAGCGGGATACGGGGGATCCGTGGGGCAGAGAAGAGATGTTCACTGTAGTTGGGGAAAATTAGAAGACTCTTGGTCTGCGGAGGGCAACGCCGCATGAACAAACACTATATGTAAATGAATTGCATTAATCAAGGCAAAACTTCAATGATTAGTGAAAATTTTTGCATTGATGCACTATTCTAATGGAAGCGTCATCACAATTTGATTCTGCAATGGCACGCTGTTGCAGTTATTTTGCAACAACAAATCCTTGCAGAACATTGCAGTGATATCATCGCGATTTCAAACACATTGAAAGCAGACGCTGGCGCCTATATAGGTGACCGCAGCCGCAGCCCTAGGAGGGCACGCAACATTGTCGTCCGCCATGTTGTTGCATAGCAGTGAGAGGCCGATGCCGGGGGAAGGGAAGGGAAGGGCCGATGCTCCACCTCCACCCTCCGGCATCCGGTCCGGGCAGGGCAGGGCAGGGCAGGGCAGGGCAGGGCAGGGCAGGGCAGGGCAGGGCAGGGCAGGGCAGGGCAGGGCAGGGCAGGGCAGGGCAGGGCAGGGGGCAGGGCAGGGCAGGGCAGGGCAGGGCAGGGCAGGGCAGGGCAGGGCAGGGCAGGGCAGGGCAGGGCAGGGCAGGGCAGGGCAGGGCAGGGCAGGGCAGGGCAGGGCAGGGCTGGGGGCCTGGCAGGGTGGGTCCCCAAGGGCGCACGGCAGCATGCGTCGCCTGCGCCTGTTTCGGTGCGGAGTGTGGTAGCGAGAGGGGAGGGGAGGGGAGGGGGAGAATAGGATGGGATGGGTCCGTAATGTGATGGGAGACCCTGCGTCTGCGATTTTATCACCTCCATGTTGATTGTGTGTTATGTGACGGCAGAGTAAGAGAGAAAGTGAGGGGGGAGGAGGGAGGAGGGAGAGAGAGGGGTGTGAGGGTAGAGGTGAGCAGGCGAGGGGAGAGGGGGGAGGGCAGGCGGACAGAGGCGCCCATTGCCTGTTTATTGCATATCGAAACGTAAGTTTTATGTGCCGAGTCTGCCTCCTCGCAGCATGTGTTTCCGCACGTCTCGTGGACCTTTACGGATCGTAAAGTTGGAGGTTCAACTCCCGGTCGGCGGTGTCGTCATTTTTTATCTATCTCTCTCCACCAACAAAAGGGTTTTTATTTTGCCTAAAATGACTCGACTACCCGATTTCCAACCAGGTGAACCACTGTGGGGCTGAAACACTCCGCCAAGGTGCCGTCGGAGCCGCCTTGCGCCGCCGATGGGGAGGGCCAGAGGGCGTCCCGGGCCGGGCTCCCCCTGCCGCCCTGCACTGCCCCGCGCCCCGCCCCGCCCCGCCCCGCCCCGCCCCGCATCCCCTCCGCCCGGCCTGGCAGCACGCAGCGCTGTGTTGAGAAAAACAGGGGCCGTAATCCCAGGAACAGATGAGTCGTTTTCAGACTCTCCCTTTTTCCCCCGCACCCATTTTCCATGCTCATCTCCCTTTATCTCTGTCACTGCAGCCCCCCGCCAGCCCCCCTCCCCCGCCACCCCCCAGCCAGTCCCCCGCCATCCCCCCGCCCGCCCCCACAGACGTGGACCGCCCATGTTTCTCTCACATTTTTCGGTGCATGTCGCCTTATAAAAATCCCAGCCTATGATGATATATACTTTGGGTCGGTGTGCTCGGACAAGGCGACCTCGGCCACACGCCCACCCGGTCCCCGCGATCCCCGCTCCGCCGACACGCGGCGCGGTGGTCTAAATATCAGCGCGGTGCGGCGGATTCTGCCGCTGCATTTCTGGTTCACGAGAACGAGAGAGTCGGGGAGTCGGGCCGCTCCTCCAGGGCCCCGCTCCTCCAGGGCCCCGCTCCTCCAGGGCCCCGCTCCTTCAGGGCCCCGCTCCTCCAGGGCCCCGCTCCTTCAGGGCCCCGCTCCTTCAGGGCCCCGCTCCTCCAGGGCCCTGCTCCTCCAGGGCCCCGCTCCTCCAGGGCCCCGCTCCTCCTGGGCCCCGCTCCTCCAGGGCCCCGCTCCTCCAGGGCCCCGCTCCTCCAGGGCCCCGCTCCTCCAGGGCCCTGCTCCTCCAGGGCCCCGCTCCTCCAGGGCCCTGCTCCTCCAGGGCCCCGCTCCTCCAGGGCTCCTCCTGGGCCCCGCTCCTCCAGGGCCCCGCTCCTCCAGGGCCCCGCTCCTTCAGGGCCCCGCTCCTCCAGGGCCCCGCTCCTTCAGGGCCCCGCTCCTCCACGGCCCCGCTCCTCTAGGGCTCCGCTCCTCCAAGGCTCTGTTCCTCCAGGGCCCCACTCCTCCAGGGCTCCGCTCCTCCAAGGCTCTGTTCCTCCAGGACTCCGCTCCTCCAGGGCTCCGTTCCTCCAGGGCCCCGCTCCTCCAGGGCCCTGCTCCTCCAGGGCTCCGCTCCTCCAGGGCCCCGCTCCTCCAGGGCTCCGCTCCTCCAGGGCCCCGCTCCTCCAGGGCCCTGCTCCTCCAAGGCTCTGCTCCTCCAGGACTCCGCTCCTCCAGGACTCCGCTCCTCCAGAGCTCTGTTCCTCCATGGCTCCACCGTCGCTGTCATCACTCTGCACTGCGCCCGGGCCCGGCGCCCGGCTGGGACTTGGTGCCACTAGTCTGGCCTGTCCTTGTCCTGGTTTCTGCCTAGCTGGACACGCCCCGCGCCTGCCGACAGTGCCGGGCTGTGCGTGTGCGCGCACGCGCGGGCGGGGGCTGCTGGCCTGGCCCGGGCGGCTTCTGAAATGATTAAGCCGAGAACAGCCATGAAAATGTTGCAAGTTGACCCTCGCCGCCCCGGCCGCGGCCCCGCCCCCTCACCCCGCTCGCTCTGATCCCGTCCGCCCGTAATCCCAGAGAGGATCATGTGGGATTGGGAATATTCCCCGCTCGGGCTTGAAAAGGGCTTTCTGTCTGGCCTGCCGCTCTGGCCCAACGTCCCGTCCCGGCGCCCCGCCGGCCCCGCGTCGCCTGCCTTAAGGACGCCGGCGTTGAGGTAGGTCCGGGACAAGTCCGGGACGGCGAGGGCCTCGGCCGGGGAGGCAGCGGCCATGGCAGCGGCCCAATCCGCCGGACCGCACTCGCGGCAGGTGAGGCGACACAAGGCGGGGCCGGGCCGGGCCGGGCACACGGGCTGGCGAGGACGGCGAGGTGAGGTGAGGGGGAGTGTCAAAATAACCACGGCCACCACCGCCCCCAGAGCGGTGAATCAGTCACGTCGCCATCCCAGCCACGAACTCTGCCAAATCTTGCCAAATCGATGTCGATATTTCCGAATCAATCGAATCGATATCGTTTCCACAGTCTACTCCTCGCTCCGGATTTGTGTCGAATTCTTGACGTTCTTTTAACCAAATTGAATGAAAAAGCATCAGAAAATGTGATGCGAAAGAGTGAGGGACGTCAACTGAAGGATTTCTGGCGGTACCCTTAGTACTCAAAATACAAGGAAGTACTTAGGCACTTTATCGCGTGCACTTATGCCCCCCCCCCCCCCAATCTTCTTTCCCAGTCTTACCATCCCCTCCAACACCGGGACCCCCTGCCGCCATGCTCTCCCACTAATTACAAATCTTTCCGCAGTAAGTTGTTTCGGTGGTTGGTGCGCTCGCCGTACTTGTGGTGGAAGCGGCGGGTGGGGGAAAGGGCCTCCTGGGCGGGCGGGGAAGGGGAGGGGGGCGTGGTAAGGCGGGGCCGTGGCGGGCCGTGGCGGGCCGTGGCCGGGCTTACACAAGGGACTGGCCTGGGAATTAAAAGGGATCTCCCTGAATTGGCTCGGATGGAAGCAAGGACACAAGCGGCAGGGGTTCCGGAGGCTCCCGGAGGCCGGAGGGTGTCCCGGCTGGAGTACACGCCCCAGCGGGGTACCCGGGGGTTCCCGACGGTACCTGTCCCGCAGCGGCCCGCAGAGTCGCGTGCTCGGGGCCTAAGCTAAGGTTGAAAGCTTGGCCGGTTCTGTTTTCATGCCTTTGCGCCAGGTGCACTGTTTGGTCGTTACGGGGCGAAACCACGGCGAGAGCAGGAGGAGCCGACATGGACATTCACCGTGAGCCCGCTGCTGCCGCTGCTGCCGCTGCTGCCGCTGCTGCTGTCGCTGCTGCCGCTGCTACCGCTGCTGCCGCTGCTGCCGCTGCTGCCGCTGCTGCCGCTGCTGCCGCTGCTGCCGCTGCTGCCACACTGCTGCCGCTGCTGCCGCTGCTGCCGCTGCTGCCGCTGCTGCCGCTGCTGCCGCTGCTGCCGCTGCTGCCGCTGCTGCCGCTGCTGCCGCTGCTGCCGCTGCCAACCGGCTGCCCGCTGCCGCTGCCGCTGCTGCCGCTGCTGCCGCTGCTGCCGCTGCTGCCGCTGCTGCCGCTGCTGCCGCTGCTGCCGCTGCTGCCGCTGCTGCCGCTGCTGCCGCTGCTGCCGCTGCTGCCGCTGCTGCCGCTGCTGCCGCTGCTGCCGCTGCTGCTCGCTGCTGCCGCTGCTGCCGCTGCTGCCGCTGCTGCCGCTGCTGCCGCTGCTGCCGCTGCTGCCGCTGCTGCCGCTGCTGCCGCTGCTGCCGCTGCTGCCGCTGCTGCCGCTGCTGCCGCTGCTGCCGCTGCTGCCGCTGCTGCCGCTGCTGCTGTCGCTGCTGCCGCTGCTACCGCTGCTGCCGCCTGCAGTCGGAGAGGGCTGCAGTCCCGCACCACACGGGTGCGCGCTTGCGGCCTACCCAGCCGGGGGCTCACAGGTCTCACTGGGATCTCATCCCGTCCCGTTTGCATCAGGCGGCGTCCATACAGTACGCCTGAATTTTCTCCCAACCTAAACAGGGCGGGGGAGGGCTGGCGACGCCGAGCGCCTGCGTACGCCAGGGTAGGCCAGCCCGCACGGCATGCGTGCCTGCAGAAGTCGGTGTTGCCTACCCACCAGGCGCTATTGTGTGCTAAGACGGAACAGGGCTGCCCTTGCGACAATATGCCTCAAAGTTTACGGATGATCTTTGCGAATTCACTCAGCGCGCATCGGGTGGCTGAGTTGGATACCCAAAGCCGCGCCTTCTCTCAATGCGGATGCGTGCTCCTCATATCTTGATGAGGTTGACTCCCCCAGCGCCCCGCGCCTCGCTGGCTGCTGAGAGACTCACTCGCTGTCTTTGTCTAGCCCCCCTTGACGTGACGAGTGCGTGAGAGACGGGGATAGACGGAGTCCGTATGGGACCCGACTTACTCTCCCGGGCCGGGGCCGGGACCGAGCCCAGACCACGCCAGACCTCTGGATCTTCAAAGTCCTCTGTCTTCTTTCCTCTTTACCCGTCCAATTTTCTGCAAGGGCAGCCACGCTCGCCAACGCCCTTTTCACAAATCCGCCGCCTCCCCTCCCTGCCACCCCTTGTTCCCCGCCCCGCCCCACCCCGCACTGCCCAAAATAGTTTACTCTTTCCTCCCTCGCCCTGCCGCGTGATGATAGAAGCAAGACGCCAATTTGACCCTCTTTCAGGGACATTTTTTCCCATTATTGATAAACGCCGTCAAGTCGATTCGGAGTTTTTTTGTTTTGTTTTCTTTAAAACAAAGAAATTGCATTTGTTCGCGACATTAGTTTAGTCTGACCTTTTGCTGTAATAAGAGTAGTGAAAAGGACCATGAGTTCTGTTCTGCGCCCTCTGGCTGTCCAGCATGGCGCGCTGCTGCCGTGGGTGGGGTGGGGTGGGGTGGGGGGCTGTGGGGTGGGGGGCTGTGGGGTGGGGTGGGGTGGCGGCCACTCGTCATAAACTTGCAATTACGCCTCAACTTTCTTAGCGGCAGTGGGGCAGAACTCGGTGCGCGCCATCTCTTGATTGTCTCTCTCCCTCTCACTCGGGCCGCTCCCTTTGCGCTCTCTTCGCCTCTCTCTCTCTCTTTCTCTCTCTTCCTTCCGCAGTAAATCCCCTGTAGAGGCCCCAACCCCTTGCCGCCTCGTATCAGACGCGGCGTGGCTTCTCCGCCCCTCCCCTCCCCCGGCTCCCTCTTCCCTCTCGCCATCCCACCCTTCCACTCTCTTTACCTTTCTATTACCCCCTCCCCTCCCCTCCCCCTCTTCCCTATCCGCTCTCCCTCTCGCTGTCGGTCGCACCACACCTATATAGCCGCCACGCGTTGGAAACCTGTCAAAATCCCGAGGAAACGTAGAATGTCACGGGCCGGGCAGTGTCGACGAGCCGTGCGACGAGCCACCATGGAGTGCCCCCCCCCCTCTACCTGTCTATCACACCCTGTCCTTCCCCGCCCGAACATCACCCGGGCACGCCACGCCCCTGGCAGGCCCCTCCCCTCCGCGCCGGGCCTCGCCAAAAATTAATCATGTAGAACTGGTATTGGACGCTCGAACCTAGACTCACCTGTGGGCAGCGGGCAGCGGGCCCTGGGCCAACCCAACAGAGCCACCGGTAGCCATGAGCAAAATCGGCCTTGTTTGCATCCTGTGCAGGGGGAGACTCGCTGGGCACTCGTGCCGGCACTACGTAGACGTGGAGCCCCGCTCGCAAGGTTCTGCACGCTGCACAATTAGACGGTCGGTCCTCCATTCACGTCATTTTATTTAGATTGTTATTTCTAACAACATCTTTTCGGCAGAGCAGGGCAACTATGCATTCTCTGTTGTGTTTTTATGATGAACTTTTTATTTTTAAATGTGGTGAAGGAGAATAATTCCCCCTTTCTCTGTTACCTCCCTTGTCATATTTTCTGCGCGCTCTCCGTTGGGGCGGAGCAGAGAAAAAGCGTGACTGTACCTTGTTGTTGTTGCTCTCTCTTTTCTGAAAAGCGGCAGCCTTGCAGGTGCTACAGGCCTGGCGCCATGTTTCTCTGCGTAATTTGCTTTATGGAGTAGGAAGAATAAGGTTGACAATTTGCTGTAATTTTTCATTTCTGAAGGATGATAGACCGCGACGCTGCAGCGGAGAGGTGGGAAAGAGAGACAGATGGGAGAGGGCAAGTCACGCCATCCGCTGTCTCTAGAAATTCTCGAGCTATTCTATACCAGCCCAGCCGGTGCCCAGCCTAGCCCTGGTCCCGCCACTGCCACTCTGCAGCCCGCCAGAGGCAGTGCCACGTGCCACCTGCTCAACTCAAGACTCGCTCAAGCTGATCTTTAGCCGACCTGAGCCGATGTTGATCCAAACTTGAGCTCCCGTGCCATACTGTACATTGGAATTTACGCCCCCCCCCCTTACCCTCCCCCGTCCCTACTAACTTCCCTCCCCTTTCCAGTTCTTGTCCAGGATGGAGTTGCCATCAAGCGAACGTGTATATATGGCCTACACCCTCGGCGTGGAGTTGCAACGTGTAGGTGTGAAAAGGGGGAGACGCAGAGGTAGAGTGAGAGAGAGAGAGAGAGAGAGAGAGAGAGAGAGAGAGAGAGAGAGAGAGAGAGAGAGAGAGAGAGAGAGAGAGAGAGAGAGAGAGAGAGAGAGAGAGAGAGAGAGGAAGAAGGACAAGAAGAGCTGGTGCTGGGGGAAACACAGCCAGATGAAAATATGAGACGGGCAAGACGAAAGGAGTGCAGTACATACGTATACACTCTGGTTCGCACGCAGAAAAGGGGAAAGTACCGTTCTGATGCGTTGGTGGTTCTACTGTGTTCTCCTTGTACAGTAACTTACGGTGATTCGAAGTCATGGGGATAACAAACATAAGAACACACCCACCCTTGCTACGTTCAGCAGCAGACTAATTCATATTTTATCCCCCCTCCTTTTTGTCTCTCTCTCTCTCTCTCTCTCTCTCTCTCTCTCTCTCTCTCTCTCTCTCTCTCTCTCTCTCTCTCTCTCTCTCTCTCTCTCTCTCTCTCTCTCACGCAGTCGCATTTCCTCGTTTTGTGAAATAGGGTGCCTAGTACGGCCCTCTCTCTCGCTCTGTGCCACCGCCTTCCTCCGCCTCTCGTGTGAGCACAGCCTCTGCTCTGCCCGCCCGGCCCAGCCAACGGAGCCCAGCACGGCGTAGCGTGCCGGGTGGTGCCGGGGCGGGGAGTCGCGTCGCCTAGCGGCTACCGCAACAAAAAAAACAAGTCGACCAAATGAAGAACCGAAACTAAAGTATGAGAAATATATCCAGATCTGAGCCAACAGAGTTTAGTAATCAACAGTGACTCAGGTCATCACAAGCTGTTTTGCGTTATTTTCTTTCCACGTTCTTGAACTAAAACGACGAAGCTCTCGTTTTATAACTTGGCTAAGATGAGAGGGTAATTTGGAGGGGTAAGGGTGAGGTGAGGGAGAAATCCTGCACGGTTACAGAAAAGGGGAGGGGGCAAGTGGACCGAGGCCCAGCCCAGGCTGTGGTTTTATGGCAGTCTGTGCTACAGCAGTGGTTCAATCTCCATTAGCAAAAGGTCCAAGGAGGAGAAGGACGCAGGGTGGATGGGAAGGACCTGCTAGGGGGTGCGGGGTGTAGGCCGGGCTGGAGGCTGGGCCGGGCCCCGCAGACCACACCTTTAGGGCCCCTGCTGCCCACCCCGCCGCCTCGACACCTGCCCCACCCTTCCTGCTTCCCTCTGTCCGCCCTGTCTTGCAGCCCCCCCCCCCCAGTAAATGTAAAGAAAAAGTGCATCAGCAGACGCATCGTCATCGCGATGCCCGGTCTGTCTTTGAGGAGAGCACCGCGCCGGCGAAAGTCTGTCAGCCCTCAGATCAGCCAGCTCAGCTCGCTCAGCCCCCCGGCTCCCCCGGCCAGCACGCCCCACCGGGAGCCCCCCCCCCCCCCCTCCCCGCACGCTGATATCGTCAAGCTGCAAGGGGTAAAGTCGGGAGGGTGAGACGAGGGGGGGGGGGGGGCAGCCACTGCCGGAGAAATTACCCGCGAAATCCCGGCATAATTACAAACAACCACGCGCACCGCAGGCCCCGCCCCACCCCCACCCCGCCCCGAACGGTATCAGGGGCAGCGGGGACTCAACAGCTGCCCTTGGGGACCGGCCATAAACAGAGTTCCAGGTGCAGGTAGTGGTGGTGTCTGAGAGTTTAGTGGTCCGGGGTTCAACTCCTGCCGGCGATCAAATGTATCTCTTTGTTCTGCTCTGAGGACAGCGAGTGAAGGCAGCATAGTAGCTGCATTGATTAGCGCGTTGTTCCGTGAGCAGTGTCCGAGGTTCAATTCTTGCCAGCGATCAATGTTGTATTTTTTCTGTTCTGAAAGCGGGGAAGGACCTGAAACACAGCCACTATACCCCCCCCCCCCCCCCACGTCAGCGACGACAGGCGGCAATACGACACGCGTGCATGCAGAAGTCGTGGTGGCCTACCCAACAGGCGCCGTGCTTGTGCCCAGAGACAGGTGCTGTGCTGGACAGCGCGAATACCCTCCTATTGCTATCTTGATGTAATTTCTGGTGATGAAGGAGTCTGCTGTTTAATTCCCCGTTCCGATTCTCCAGCTTCCGCTGCCGCCTCTACCCCGCGCTCCGATGTACTGCCGCACGGGGTACATCCGCGCCCCTCTCCTCGGCCCACTCGCCCGTTCTGATTTTCTTTCCGATTTCCCACTGACCCCGTTAACGTTAGTCTGTGTAGTACGAGTGTGCCCTTTATTAGAGCGGGTCCCGGTGCTCGGCCCGCCTAGAAGCCCACAACTCCGAGGGGTCGGCGAACCCTTTTGGCACGGGGGCGCCAATTGACATCGCCGTTGGTCCGCGGCGCGGCCTTCCCCCCCGGGTCCACGGCCGGCGGGCCCCAGCGGGCCCAGAGGACCCAGCGGGAGCCGTCAGTGTCAACGCCACAGACCAGGCCGAGCGGTCACTTGGACGTACTGCCGCATAGCGTCCGCGGGAGTGGCGAAGGACGCAGGAGAAGAGCGTAGAACGCAACGCCCACCTCCATTTCATCTCCATCACCCTGAGGGCAGCCCGGCGCACCCGGCCCCCGCCTGGCCTCAGCATGCCCAGGTGCGTGCTGCTTACTGCCGACCCAGCCCCCGCCGCCCCTAACCCGACGTCACCAAAGTCCTCGTTTCCAGACTGGCCCCGTTCGGCGCGCTGCCACTGCTGCTGCTCGTGGCCGGGCTGTGGGCTTCCCCCGCGGTGGACACAGCGGCTGCCCCCGCCCTGGAGACCGCCCCCTGGGATGGCATCGTCGGCTTCCTCCGCTTCGTCGCGAAGCTCCAGGAGAGGCGCACAGAGCCCGAGTAAGTCATCAAGTTTCAGTCGCCTGACCCAGCGCCACGCACCAAATCAAAGTGACAGTAGGCAAATGGGAACCGGGGTGCAAGTCGAAACGACATTATGCTATTGCGCCTAGATTGCCTTTTCACCGGACGAATCGGGTGCTCAGCATTGCCTCATGGTTGTAGGTCTGATGAGCAAAGCGACGGCCAGCCTCTTCGCAAGATCGTGTATGCTGTGGAGGAGCAGGTCTCCGAGTCCGACGAGGGCGGTGCCCGCAGCAACGCCAGCGTCGTTGTGTACGACAGCCTGAGGGACAGCGCGAGTGCCACTCCTCTGCCGCAGCTGCAGCCGCATCCTGCTGGTGGTGAGTGTTAATGTGGCTCACAGCCGTGGCGACTGGACCGTGCCGTGCGTTCGCTTTTTACTTCTTAGAATTTTTATTTTTTACGCATCGACCTGTCTGCCTCTGCCCACGCCTCTGTTGTTTATGAGCTGTCCTTTGCAGAGCAAAATCTGGATGTTGCTGCTGCAGTGAGTCGAAGTAAGAGGTCATCCTCCGCCGATGACGTCAGTGCCACTGCCGTGGATGGACAGGGCGGTCGACAGAGCGCTGCAGCTGTTGCGCGCCCTTTCCTAATAGGGCGCAAACTCTGGTTGGTACATCCTCAAAAATGTTTTCTTATGTTCTCATAGTTATTACCACCATAATCAAAATGTGATAGTTCGAATTCTCCTGTCCTTCTGCATTCGAACTTTGGTATTGCAGGTACGTGCCTCTGTGGTTTGGACTTTACTTGATACTCTACATAACAGCGCTGACAGTGAAATCAGTGGCCAGGCACAGAATCAAATATCCTACACTAGTGTCAGAGGACGATCTTGCAAAGCGAAGAAATGGCGCAACAAGAAGAGTGGGCAGTGCCATAGCAAACACAGAAAGGAGAAACCAACAGCGATGGAACATGTGAAATCTCCCCCACAAATTCTAAAATTTGGATGTATCAAAAAAATAAAATAAAAGTGAAATTAATTGTAAAAAACTGAAACATTATAAATTGACATGTTGTTGCTACCTACATTTATTTCTGCTCTATGTACATGTCTTAGAATACATTTAAAATAATTATTTTAACACCTACATTCTGAACATACCATCAAACTATAACATTCAAATTGTGCCACAATTTACAAATTTGTATCTAAGGTACTGTGATCAGTCTTGTCATGAAGAAAATAAGTTGTCACATTTGCTTCCTAAATCACAACTGTGTTGCCATTACCCTTATAATTATACCAACTGGATGCCATAAGCCGACCAGTACAAAGAGGAATGTGACCCCAACTAAATCAGATTATATCTGTTAACGGTGGCCAACATGACAAAACAATTAGAGGCAAAAATACAATTTATCTACACTTGAGCTTTACTGCATAACTTGCACAATAGCCAGTATTGTACGGATCTCTACAACCAGGAGAGGGTCTATTTAAAACACCTCCACCACACACTAATTCAAAGTTAGCTAAAGAACACTGTTAGGGCAACTGCAATCTGTGACAGACTACAAGGATCAATGCAAAACGAGCAAGTTTTCACTTTTCGGCTCCTGTGATGTATGAATTAAGACCTACTTTCAATTCATTAACAAAATTAGAAGTTTCAATATGGTAACACAGCAATAAATTAAAAATCTGACAACCACCATCAAAAAATAATACGGTAGAGGAAGGCACTGTTTCTTGGAACTTTTTTTTTTCACCAAAATGCAAGAGAGAAAAAATAAACATAAGTGAAGGTGAAAACCAGGCACACAGAAAACTGAAGCCCATTTTAAATGCTCTCACACATAAAAGGCTACATGCCACTACATTACATCACAGCTTTTTTTTTTCCTTGCAAAAATAAAATTGAAGTAAAATAAGTCAACCTCTGAACTCTAGATCTAATTGATATTTAAAAGACTTCCGCAGGCTGATCAATCCAACTGAGCTTTTTAAAATATTTTTTGACTTATGCAACTTGAGTAAAACATTACTAATAGAATTTCCTTTCTTCATAGCTGTGCAAGGTTGACTTTCCCACATCAGAAGCTGAAATTCCATACAGCAGCATATGGCTCCAATAATTTAAATTTCATATTTCATCAAGCATTATGAAATGTGACATTCACCTATCATTAACAATAGTTATAAAGCTGGAAGAACATCAAAGAACTCCCAAACAAAATGTTCTTGCTAATGCTAATAATCAAACATTTGGCCACATTGGGATATCAGATCAAATGATGCTTCATAATATATGGATAATGACACATGGCTACAATTCTAAATACAGCTCTATTCGTCCTTCATACTTTCATGTATGTTTCAAATTCCAAACAATTGGTGCCTTGCAACACACCTCTTGATATGTTTCAGACAACCTGGATGTCATTTACCTAATTTGACCACACAATACTACTTTGGTGGATGCAATTTCATTAACATTACTTGTATGAAGAGTAGATTCGCCAAATACAAAACAAGGCTGCCACAATAGAAACACTGGAGTGTAGAACTTTACGCCTGCTGTCATCTCGGCGTACAAGAACAACAGGTGATGTTGAAGAGACTGACTGCAAGATTGGCATTTTTGGCAAGTTCTGATGGTTTCGTTCCACTTGGTACTTGCAGCATGGGTCGAACTGCCATGACACAGTGTACAATCCGGAGCACAAGAGGGACAGAACACCCAATGGTGTACAAACTAAAGGTCGCTCCCAAATGAGACCTGCAAAATAGTAAAGATTTAAGTACAACACAGTACCTGAAGGTACAGTATATCAAAATTTCAGACAAGACACACATACCAGAGCAAACTGCACTCAGGCCAGAGAGGATGGCAGTTTTATGAAGACAGTTTCCAAAAGCAATCCATCTAGCGGTTTCATCTCCTAGCCTGGTGGGTTCGATGACAATGATCTTGAAGCCTCGATCAAGAGCAAGTTCAAGTTCATTTTCAAACTTCCACTGTGCATTCTCGCTATCATATACTTCATGTATGATAGCCACATCCCCAGGAAAGGGAAGACGAGAACTGAAAATGAAAAAAAAAAATGTAGCGCCATACATAAACTTGAAACTATGTGTTAGGATAAAAGAGCAAATTATATAAGGGAATAATGGTGGGCACAACTATACTCAAAACCCCTAATCTGTATGAGGGGGAGGGGAGGGGGGAAATGGAAGTTGTTTTTTCTTGTTACTACTGAATTTGGTAACATAAATCGGTCATAACTACATGAAAGAAAATGTAAGCAGAATGACATAGTAGGTCGGTATTTACAGTCGTGATAAATGGCTGTGTCACAGGCAGTAAATATATAACATATAAGTAACCACTGTATTCAAAGTCACCATGACAAGGGATTGAAAACAGGATTCAACAAACTAAGCTTCAATGCCACCATTCATAGTGAATTCTTGAAGAATTGAATTCGTAACGCAAACTTGCAATAAAACGAGCACTGAAGCAAAGACATAATTTCAAAATCTTAATAAATTAACAAGAACCTAACATAACCCAATGCGGACAAGTGTTTAACATGTTTGTTTTCAGATCATTCTCAGAGGTAAACCGGACTAAGTCAGAAGTTCTTGTGATTTTCTAAGACAGCACAATAGATGAATATCGTACTTGCACCCCGTCATCACGAACAGTCGGAATAAATTTAATTTCAAACAAACCTCTGGAGACTGTATTCTCCTGCTTCCACCATCTTTGATATCACAGTTTTTTTCGAAGGAGGAGGGGGCAAGGGGCAAGGGCGGCTATTTTTTTTAAAAAAATATTTTTTTTTTAAGAAAAGTCTTAGGAACCAACTTTCACCGATTTACAGAATTTTGAACCTTCTTTTCCCAATTCTAGCGAGACTTCAATAATAAAAATTAATTGGTCATCGACCGTCGACGTCGACGCTGTTCATTCGGTCAGGGTCCGTCCGAACGCCATGACCGGCAGAAGAACAAGAACAAAACCAACCCGAAGCCAAGTGAAACGCGCCGTTGCAGCCATTATTAACTTCCAACATTAGCCGGGTGATTTTATAGCCCGTAGCGTTGCATTAAGTTATTAGGCCCGATTTTCTGTGCATGAGAGTGTGGTAACGTCCTATCTTTTCAAAATGGCTGATAAAATTGACATGAGTCTTGATGATATTATCAAGCAAAACAAGCCGGCCCGTGGTGGGGCCCGAAGAGGCCGCGGTGCTGGTGGCGGCGCCCAAAGAAATAACTCAAACCTTCCTCGCCGCGGTGGAGGCGGTCAGAGAACCACAGGAGGACGTGTGCAGCAAGGAGGGATCGTTAGGAGGAGACCCGCCGCACCCACTACTGCTAGAAGTCCTCTGTACGCAAGGGTAAGTTTGTTTTGTCAGGGTGCCCCTAACCCACGCTACTGTGACTCACATCCTTCGGGCTTTCTCCAGACGTCGGTGCATAAGTTGCGGCAGTGTGCTGAACTTTACAATTACGCTTACTTCTGCAACGAAATGTATTCTTTCCTATTGCTGTGAATCATTACCTTCATCCGAAGCATTTTTTCCATAGGACATTAAGTCTTGAAGTTGCGAAAAGTTAAAGCAAAATCTTTGGATGGGTTCCCAATTGTCTCACCCTCACATATGTGCTTTGCTGTACGCCGTATTGCACTTGCAGTGTTCTACCATGTTCTAAGCTGTGTTCATTTGTTTTTGTAGGGTGATGTCAACAGCCGATGGCAACATGATATGTTTACGGGAGCTCGTCCATTGTCTGGGCGAACTGGAGGACCAATTACTGGTGGAGGACCCACAAAGTTACTCGTTTCCAACCTTGACTATGGAGTGTCAGATTCAGATATTAAGGTAAGCCTTTTGGGGAAACCGTAATATTTTCTTATTAATTATTTTAATATTAATCTTATTTTGTTTGTGCAGGAACTCTTTACTGAATTTGGTCCTTTGAAATCTGCTGCCGTACACTATGACAGGTCAGGTAGATCTCTGGGGACTGCTGACGTTATTTTTGAAAGAAAATCAGATGCCGTTAAAGCCATGAAACAATATAATGGTGTACCCTTGGATGGTGAGCTATTCCCTACTCTACTCATCTCTTTGTGACAGCAGTGCTTTCAATAGTAGTGTTGTTTCAACTTCCAATTTTTCCTTATCAGGACGACCAATGGACATTGCATTGGCAACCAATGAAGTAACCACCGCAGCACCAAGGAACAATCCGCGACCTGCAGGAAACAGCAACTTCTCACAAAACCGACCTCAAAATAGAATTGGGGGTGGTGGTAGTGGTGGCAATTTCAGAAGCACACGGGGCAGAGGAGGTAATGTACTTTTTATAAATTTACTGTTTAGAATGGCAAACTTGTTTTGTTGTTGATGGATTAGTCTCTCCCTTCTCTTAACGATACATTTGAAATTTTAGGTGTCGTACTTGCTCTAATTGTATTATTTTAGAAAGAAAATTTTTTTCTTTTCTGTTTGAGATTGTAAGGTTTTTATGAAAATTCTCTTCATTTTTTTGTTTGGTTTTGTTTCAGCTGCACGTGGAGGAAGGGGAGGCCGAGGGGGTGGCCGGACAACAAAGACAGTACCAACAGCTGAAGAACTGGATGCGGAGCTGGATGCTTATGTGAACAAAGTGCAAAAGTAGCTCGCTGTGTTTGCAAGTGATGGAACGTATTTGACTTAGACTTATTTTGTTCTGTGTTTCCTTATCAAATGTTAAGCCCGTTTTGTGTAAACACTTACACAAAGACTAAGTGTTTGTTTGATCTTATTATTGATGAAATCCAATGTCTAGTTGGCTAGGCACAGCTGTAAGAAATGTAAAAGAAAAAAAATTGTATGCTCTCCTCCTTCTATTCCTGTTTTAGGCAGAATACAGTTTGCCCTTCTTGTTGTGGTTATCTTGCTGCTTGGGATTGACTGGATATGTTAAAAATCACAAATTAAGAGTTTTACTGCTATTGTGACTCCATTTTATTATTTTATCATTAGCAACAAGTGAGGCAAGAGATGCTTCACCTTTGAGCTCTTAAAGATTCTGTACAGAAATAATAAAAAATTAAATTTACCCAAATATGTCTGCAATGCTTTCATTTTCCATTAGTTCCTTTCCATCAGGTGCTCCCAGTGAAGTTCAATATTGTTTGTGCTTTATTGGCAATGGGCAAGGAGAGACATAGTTGTACAGGTCGGAGTACTTGCACTAAAATGTCCTGTGAGTGAACTTGGACCACTCGACTCACACCAGGGCTTGTGGAGAGGTTACTCATGTGGAAAGTCATGAGAAGATTGGAACACATTATGAATTTAAAAAATTGCTGAACAAGTTGCCTACCGATCGGGAGCGAGCGAGTGGCCACTGGCTATGAGAAATTTAGATCATCGTACGTTCCCTGCTTGCGCCTGACATATGCCGACATACGCCAATGTGAATGCGACTAATCATTGGTATTTGAGGAGGTGGGGGATTTCTGGCAGCTAAATTTATCAACAGAGAGGCCGAGGCAATGACAAAGACAGAAACAATTGTGTTGATTTCAATTTTTAACATAGCAAGTGGAATGATACACCATTTTTCTGGATTCACCGATGACTTTATGCCCTGAGAAGATGTTTATTCGGTAATGACCGAGCATCTATCTCTTTGACATTGCGTTTTGTTTCATGCAATTATTGTTCTGTGTGTGAAGCGTTTTTTTGCGCCTCTTGGTCCAAGATTGAGGGTCACTGTGTAGTGATTTTGGGTGCGGCAGTGTTGCTGTGAACCCGTCCAAAATGCGTACCTTTCACATCGTGGAATGTACTCCTTGTTATGTTATTTAACTGTTCCTGTCATCATGAAGGTAAGTTAACCTACATCTGTCCGTCAATGTTTTCTTGACAAGGCTGTTTTTGCAACTCAATCGTTGATTATGCTTGGAGATGATTTACTTAAGACGTGACCGTTGAAATAAATCCTCCCGATAATTATTTTTTTTGACACGGTTTTAGATAGACATTACTTTTTTTTTTTTTTTTTTTACATAACCTATTAGTATGTGAGAGAGGTCCTGTTGCATGTGTTATTTTGTCTTGACTTTGTCATTCAACATCAGACTGCTTTCTCTTTTCAACTTTTGGCCCCTCTTAATATATTGCATATGAACATTTCCACCAGCTCATGTTATGTGCTTACCTCGTGTGATTGCTGCCTACATGAAAGTTCATTGTTTTCAGTTATGTACATAGATCGAGGGACTAACAGCGTACCTCACAATGGATGACAGACGCATCGCAGACTACTTTGTAGTTGCAGGATTACCTCCAAATCCTCAGCCCTTAGAAGATGTTTCACGAGATGGAACAATGCCTTGTGGTGTTGTGGGGCCAGCACCTATTACTGACCTAGCAGTCATTTTCCCTGGTTTAGGAGAATCTCCACCTCAAGGCTACAGTCTTCTAGAATTCACGCCCTCAGGTTTGCCTTCAGATGGAATTTAATATCTGCTATGTCGTCCACAAATTTCATGTTGTATGTTGCTTCATCTCAGGGTTGCCAGCAAATCTTAATCATGGAAGCTACCGAACCCCAGAGGTTTATTTATGCTATCGGAGGGGTAGAGACAAGCCGCCTCTTGTTGACATTGGGTAAATATTGCAGGCTTTGGTTTACCTCTAGGTTTTCCAAATTCCAAAATTTAATTAATTGTTTCAGAGTCATGTATGAAGGAAAAGAGAGAATCATGCAAGATGCTGAAATAATCAAGAAAACACCCTATGGGAAGGTTGCAAATGTTAACAATTCTACTGGTCAGATATTTGTAACCTATCGCCGAGCTTCTCCATCTATGCCTTGTAATGAACTAGTTGTGACAGATGTGTGTGTTATCATTGATAGTAAAGGAGAAATTCCACCCCCAGCATTTTGTGTGCTAAAGAAAAATCTCAACAAGGGATTAGTAAGTACACATGATATCTTATTGATGTTTACAAATGTATTTAATTGATGCTTTACTCTAATATCCATTATCTATTACCAGGTGGGATCTGTTGTGTTCCTTTGCTACAAGAAGTCAATGAACAGAGCTAACTTGATTTCTTACAAACCAGATATTTTATCCCGGTACCCTAGACATGACCTTCCAAACTTTCCATTTCCATTGTCGGTTCCACTTTTTTGTCTCCCTATGGGAGCTTCTTTGGAATGTTGGCCCAAAAAAGCAATGCATCCTAGGCCTGTGTTCTCTACATTTGTCTTGACAGTTTCTGATGCAGCAGAAAAGGTGCAAAATTTATGTATTTAATCATTTTCTCACCAGTTGGACAAGAAAGTTATAAATCTTATAAATGTTATGATGTGATTTCCTCTGTAGGTTTATGGATCTGCCATTACTTTTTATGAGCCGTACTCTGAAGACCAATTGTCTGATGAGCAGATCGAACAGTTACAATTGCCAGAAGATGCTGAGCCTGAAGAATACACTTACAATGTGAACAAGTGCATTTGTCTTTTATCACACTGGCCATTTTTTGATACCTTTGAACATTTCCTTCTCTTCTTGTATAGTATGGCTTGCAGTGGTCCTCAGCCTGTACCCATTGAGAGGTACTTTCAAAATGCGCCTCATACGACCTACCTAAAAGTTGTTCCCTCCATTTACTGAAATATGTCCTCTTTTTCTCTTCTCTCATTTCAGATACATCTCTCATTTTTTGGAAGACGTGCCTTTCCCTTCACCACAGCGACCACGGATCTTGGTTCAACTTTCACCAGCTGAGAGAGTCATTCTTACTCAGCCAGAGGATTTGCCTCTGCCAAGGAGTGGTGCTCGATTCCGAAGCCTATTGATAAACCTAGGCCCTGACAATTGTTTGCTGGTCCTTCTTTGTGTCCTTACAGAGCAAAAATTACTAGTTCATTCATTGCGACCTGATGTTTTGACTGCTGTTGCGGAAGCAATCTCTATGATCATTTTTCCATTCAAATGGCAATGTCCGTACATTCCCTTGTGTCCATTGGGTCTTGCTGAGGTGCTCCATGCTCCACTCCCTTTTCTCATTGGAGTTGATTCTCGTTTCTTTGATCTTCATGATCCCCCTATTGATGTGATTTGTGTTGACTTGGATACTAATAATATTACATTGTAAGTTTCCTCTTTCTTTTACAAATCTCTCCTTCCATGAATGTTTTTGGAATTGATCGCCATTTTTTCTTGCTTTTCCCAGGTGTGATGAGAAGCGAAATTTGAACACAAAGTTGTTGCCTAAGAAACCAGCTCGCACACTACGTAATACTTTGGAGCAATTGTATCAGAAAGTGAGCAATAGTATGGCACAATATGCCAATATTGGTTTACAAGATCCGTCTCATGATGAAAGCATTGATAGAGACTTTCAGCTGAAGAGGAAAGAGGCATGTTCACCTTATTTTCATTCTTTGGCTTCTGTTTGATATAAGTAGATTTGTTCACCTTTTTCTTCTTTCTTCAACAGCAAGCACTAGAACTAGAAATTCAGGAAGCCTTTTTGCGGTTTATGTCATCGATTTTAAAGGGTTATCGGGTTTATCTGATGCCTATTACCAAAGCTCCCACTATTGGCACTACCGATCCCAACTCTTTATTTAATTTGGGAGGTAAGTGCACCTAATCTATGATTTGGGAAATGTGCTTATTTGATAGTGTTGTTAACATAATCTTGCTTTCTGCATAGGTTTCTTACGCTCAAGAGATAAATCATACCATAAGTTTTTTACATTAGTCATGAAAACACAGATGTTCATTCGTTTCATTGAAGAACGCTCGTTTGTGTCTGACATGGATGCTGGATTGGCATTCTTTGATTTATGTTGTGAAAAGGTGTGTACTTTATTTCTGAAAAAAAAAAAATGAGCCCTTTTTTTCCCCCCCTTTTTTTGTACGAAGTCTTGACTTATTTTTTGATGGTTATTGTTTAGATGAATAATGAGGATAGTGTTCCACATTTGATTGAGCTTGATGAAGCTCTTAATAATGAAAGAACTGTTTTCATTATGCCTCCTGAACCGCCACTCAATTCGACAACAACCTACTCATATAATGGGGTGAGATTTTGAACAACAAATTTAAAATATTATCTGTTATTTTTCTTAGTTTCCTTTGGAATGAGAGATACACTGTGGTCTTTTGCAGTGCTTCTCTTTGAACCCAACATTGTTTAGTTCAAAAGAAATGAAACATCTCTTACGCATTGGGGGAGGACGACTCAGCAATAGCTCTGGAGGGCTTGGTGTTCCTGGAAGTCCAATGGCACGACGAACGAAACATGAGGTCAAATCTGCCCAGAAACTTGCTCGAAAGTCTGCATCATCCCCTGAGAATTGGGCCAAATGCCTCGTAGGGACATGCTATAGGTATGTAGTTTCAGTCTTGAGCAATGAGACTTTCAAGGATCTAATTTCTATCATTCAAGTATCTTACTTTACGTTTCTCTTTAGTTTGTGGTTTATCCACTTGCCAAGTCACATAATGATGAACCCAAAGAAGGCATCAACACGATTACGCACTGCATATGACCTGCTTAATATGATGCAAAGAATGAAACTTCAGCCTACTGATGAGGTTAGTGTTCTTTTTTCACTTAACAAACTACCTAAGCTGTTGCAAAATAAGAACTGTATTTGGTATATTATAGTCTAGAAAATTATGTCTCAATTTTTGTTTGCAGGTTTGCTACAGAGTTATGATGCAACTCTGTGGGGTGTACAGCACTCCTGTTTTAGCTGTAAAATTACTGTTTCTTATGAAACGAAGTGGTGTTCAACCCAATGCCATAACCTATGGGTTTTACAATCGAGCAGTACTGGAGGCCACTTGGCCGTCAGACATGAACAACTCCAGTCAGCTTTTGTGGAACAAGTTGAGGTCAGTTTACTTTGCAATCTAAGGCATATCAAATAGTTTTAGTTTCTAAAGATAGCATTGAATTTCATTTCATATCATGCCACACTTTAATACTAATCCTGTTAGTATTGTGCATCTTGCTGTGGCTGATGACTATTAATTTGGTCTAACCTTATATTTAGTAGATATTTAGCAGCTCCATCCAACTCTGCAGGTGTACTTGGCTGCACAACTGTATATTATGTCTTGTAGGGTATAGTTGCTAAATATTTGTTTTCTTTGTTACCTTTTAGGCTGTTCTCCTTTTTTTTCTGTCTTGTGATTTTGTGACTATTTGGGTATCTTACCTTCACCAATGATTGATGTTGACATGGAGTAGGGGTCGTAAACCTGCTTGTTTTTCTCTGCTAAGATATTGAGTTCTTTTAATAATAATAAATTTTTATAATTCACCTTATTGTATGCTATGGATTATTCCCTAGAGGACTGTTATGATTGTATACCGGCAGGAAAGATCTTTGGTTGGCGGCCCATCGAATAGCAGTGCGGCAGTGGGGAGGGGAACTGTCTGGTCAATGGGACAGTGTTGATACCACGAAATGGAGGTTTGTGGTGAAGGGTTGGAACTATCACCAATACCACCACCAACTGCGCCATCATATCTAGCAAATATACTTTCAATGTTCACCTCGCTCATAACAAACATTTCAAAGCATGATGTATGCAACCGCTCCGGATTGCAATTTAGTCTATTGATGGAAACGCTTGTGGTAATTTGAATCATAGGACAATTTCATTGCTTACACAATGTCATGCAATTTTTTTGTTCCTCCTATCTTTAGGTTTGTGTTTCAAAACTAGTGACTAACCTCAAAGAGTCATTTCTATCCTTAACTGCATAGCATTGATTCATTCATGTTCTAATAAAATTCTTCAGCAGTGTTGGTGCTAGCTTGTGATGCAGTCTAAAAATCCTTCCGGCTTTCTATACTGTTTACTTCATGTATCTTCAAGCAGTGGTGTTCTATCTGCCAGAGGCATCTGCCTAGGCATGGAAGCTTTTTTTTCTCTCCGTGAAACATGCTCAGCGTCTTCTCATCTTTCTGATCGTTCTTATGTAATGTTGTCACCTCTTCTCTGCATGATTCTGTGCAGAGAGCTTTTTTGTTCCTTTCAGCTTGACAATCAGTGTTTAATCTTTGCTTACCCTTTCAGAATTAGACAAGCTTTTGACAGGATACAAATCTTACTTCCCTTTGAACCAAGATAACCTTGTGTGAATTTAGGATTGAATTTTTGAGAGGGCTTGAATTTTAATTTCAAAGTTCTTTTATCTAACTATACTTCTAGTATGAGTATTTCATGTACAATTTACTCTTTATTTTTATATGTAATTCATAGATCAGTAAATTTTCAACAAAGCCCATAGACAAAGCTTTCTATTTTATTTTTAGTGAAAGTATATTATTTGATTGTTTGTTTATTGCAGGAATGTTATCATGGGGGCTGCTCTTTTTCGCCGTGCTGGCACCAAGGGACAGGTTTCCCGGAGAGCCTCTGCCTTTGTTGAAGATGGAGCAGCAGGTGGTGATCATTTAGTTGATGCCTCCTCAAACACATCATCTGTTGATAGCAGCGACCCCAAAATTGTTGAGCAGTTAATTGGTGATGACCATAAAGTTAAAAACGGTAAGCCTACCCTATTTTATTTTGTTATGCACAAGTTTTATAATTTTATTTTTCTCACTGTTTCCTAAGTGACATTTTCCTTTTGTTTGGGATATTAGTTAAAGTGGAGCCAGAGTGAACTGCATTAGCGAACTTTTTTCCTTAATTAGTTTTGTATATCTTTCCAGTTTTGCTTGAATTTTTTTTTTCAACTTTGCAAATCTGTTTTTGTTTTTTGTAATAGCTTGTACCCTTCTCACTTTAGTAGTGGTGTTGTCATATAGCCTTCACCCTCTTTTTAGTGCATCTAACCCCAAAATTTACAGTTACACATTGTGCTTGTAAATTTTTCGACCCTCCCTCCCTTTATGCAGACACAAATGTATGAATAACAACACAACTTTGTGGCTGTTATAGGCAGCCAGTCAGATACAGGCTACAGCAGCCATAGCGACAATATAAGAGAGATTACTGATTTTACCCCTTCAAGTGATTCTATCGTAGATATAACAGTCTCAGAGGACATTAATACTGTGGAATGGGCTACACAAGTGAAAAGACCCCAATCCAGTGTCCAGAACTTGGATTTGAGTAGCACTGGTATGTGAAAATAAGTGGTTCAATTCCAAAGCTTGCTTTTCTTCTGTCTTTTACTTGTTTTATGATTTTTTTTATTAAATCCTTATCCACTTTCATTTCACAACATAGCATCTTGAGCATCATAATAGTCACTATGGGTACTTTGGCATGGAGGTATTGAAATACCAAACTGCTCTCAGAATTATCCAAGTGATGTGTCTGCTATGCTTTAATTTATTGTTTCCCTCTTTTTGTCATCATTCGTTGTGATTAAGGGGTTTGAAATTTTAAACGCCTGCTGTATTGCATTTAATTCTCATCTTGTAAAGAAATTGTTGCAACTTTATGTGCTTTCAACTATGTACTGACACCACAGTAGTTCTAGCTTGTGTTTTTTGCTTGCGCAATGTCTTTCATATTGTGAAATGTACTTGCGTGTTGTGCTTGCTGTTGGCTTCAAATAGTTTTTTATTACCATTTTGTTTTCTTCTTGTTAATGTATTTCTTTTTTTACTTATACAGCAACTCTTGATGGAAATAAATCAAGGCTTGGCAATGCAGCTTCTACAGATTTTGCTGCTTTGGATCGTTTTAGGTCAAGAGTAGGTAGCATTGTGAGGCCAACTGCTGAGTCCCTACTCAGCAACCGAAATCTTCAACAGCAGCCCTGTAAGTAAAAACACCAATGGATGCTGTCTCCCTCTGTAGTGGACATCTACTTAATTTTCCCATCCTTGTTTTCTTTTATCTCATGGTCATATTTTAGTTGAGAGCAGTGCAGGGCTTCTGATGACCAGCCAATATGACGGCCGATCTGCACCCCTCACTGAAGAATGTGAAGGTCTTGATGCCCTGCCAGATTCTGTATCTCCAATCTTAGAAAATGGCAAAGTAGGCTCACCAGGCAATCCAAGGCGATCAAGAGGCAGAAGTGGAAGTTGTTCCGATTTCACTTTTTCCCAAAGGTTGTCGCAGCATGAAAAAAATGCACCATTCCATCCCACATTGGCTCCGCATAGCCCTAAAGCGCCAGTAGAACCTGGCAGCCCCATTACTCCAAACCCTGCAGAGCATTTTAAGATTCTAATGAGGTCTGTATTAAGCTATAGACTTCAAGTAGAAATCATAATTCAAAATGTTAGTGCAATTATTACTCCTGTGGTTGTAGGTCAGAAAGCTTTGCAAATGATGCAGGCATCTTGGAAAAGTTACACAAATTAAAACTTGGTTTGTCACCATCTCCGAATGACGGCTCTGGTGATTGTAAGACAATTCAGCCAAACACAATTGGTGGCAATGGCCCTTCAGATAATGCAAACAATATTCGCAATGTCCCTTTCCCTCGAGCATCATCAGTTTCAAAAGCATTATTTGGCCGAAGAGGTAGTTTCAACTTTAGACGCTCTCAGGTAAGTAAGTTTTGTAATTAGTTAACCTCACTACTGAAGGACGAGGTCATTTCCTATTTTATTTGGTTCTCTTATCAGAATTCAGAAAGCCGTGAATCACTGTCAGAAAATCCTGATGAAAGAAGCTCTGCTGAAAACAGCCGCGGCGGCAGCACTGATGACTTGGATTCCCTAGGGTCGCAACACACTACCCCAACTCGTCGTATTTTAGCTAGTTGGAACAATCAGTGGAACAACAGCCAATGGAGTTCCCGTATATGGGGTTCAAAAGATGGACAACCTGAACAACAATCCAATGAGAACTTGAGCTCAACTGCTGGACCCTCACCCTCTCGTTCTCTTCCAAAGAGTCCAACAAGGACACCTGTAACCGAAAATGACCCTCTTGGAGCTCTGGTGGGAGAAATTGAGGAGGAAGGAGAAGAAGATGTACAATCTTGTGGCCGTGAGGGCTCTGAAGAGAGCAACAACATAAGCTTGGGTTTAGATGAGGATGGCAACCCAATATTGTTTGGAGTTCGCAGGACTGGGAAAACAACGGAAAAGGGTGTTGCAAGGAGTGCAACATTCCATGAGGATGAGCATGGAGCACCTGGCAGTCAGGACTTAAGAGATGATACAAGAAAATCCAAATTAATGCAGCGATCATCCACTATCACTATGCCGCTTGATGCCCAGGAAGCTGGAGGTGGATCTGTTGCATCAAGTATTGGAAGTCTAGGATCTAGCTTCAAGTTGCCATTCAGGTAAGTGTAGCATGAGTGGATTTTCTATTAGTGGCTTATAAACAGTGATGCTTTGTAAATTGTGATTGCTTAAAGGGCCTTCAAGAAAAATGCTCAAATCAAATAATGTAAAAATAGTGAATTTCTGATAGGAAATTCAGAGGCACTATGCTGATTTATTCATTTCTAACACTGGATAGAACCCGGTTTCAAGTCATCTAGCAAAATCAGTTGATTATCAAAAATGGAAATTTGTACTAATTAATGGTCAATTAATCTTTTGCATTCCTGGCTCCATAATGATTCCCTATTGCTTCAGGCCATCTAAAATGAAGAGACAGAGTAGTCCTAATGCATTGGCAGTAGACAGGCAGAGTACATCTTATCCTGTGCCATTTGAATACCATGTGCTTAAGCCATCTGTACCTGATGGGTAAATAGCTGGCTGTTATTTGGCAGAATTAACTGACTCCTCCAATCTCACTTTTCATTAATTTGTAATTGCATGCTCAGCCTGTGGCCTAAACTCAATTTCCTTTAAGTGTTCTGAGTAAATGTTTTGATGGTAAAGAAAATTCAGGACATGCTGCATACGAATGCCTGCCATTGTTAGGGGCCATTCACATACCACGTGACCTAAAATAGGCCACTTTTTGACCCCCCCCCCCCCCCCCCGCGTGACCTGGCTAACCTAACCTTCCCATGTATTTAATATAGGAGCGTGACCTGTGGCTGACCCCCCCCCCCCCCCCCCCCCCCATCTCCTCCAAATCGGTCACGTGGTATGTGAATGGCCCCTTAGACCTACCATAGTTAGGTTGCCTATCAATGCATCATTTGCACCTTCAGATACCAGTTTGCACACAGCATGCAAAGTTGTGTTATAGCTCATCCTTCCATAATATTTAATCCTTTTCCATCAGTATTGCCTATTTTTTGCTCCTTTTGGGTCTTGCATTTTTGCTTCTTTTTAAAATGATTTGAGTAGCTGTATTTATTGCACTGCATTGTGTTGAGTGTGGCATGTTATTGTTCTTGCAGCCGATATTCCCCTGGCAGGTTTAGCCTGCGCAAAGCTGATCTTCGCATCGGACAGCAGATTATTGAAAATGCTATCACTAACTTCAGGTTAGCTTTGCTCCTACCTCTCCTCATTTACCCTTTCTTTGTATTTTTAAGATATATGCATGCAATTATTCGCTATCAGTATTGATACTTCAAATTTGTTTGTTGGTATTCTAAATGAGTTTTGTGCCAATTTATATTAGGTTATTCTTCATTTTGAAACTATCTTTGGTATAGTATGATTTGCTTGAATGCTTAAATTATACTGGCGGTTGTGACGTTTTTCACTGCTGGCATTGAGTCATCACCTCACTGCCTTCCTCCATTTTTCTTGCTCTGCCTTGGATCAGCAATGGACGAATTACTTAAATTATTTATCTAATTAATTATTTTGTTCAATTTATTATTTTTAGTGATATCCAAAGAGCTATTGCTCTCTTGTCAGGGAAGAGTCACAAATTTTAGCAAATGTGTTTCTTCCTACTCAGAAATTTACCTGGTATATGGTAAAATTGTTTTTTTGCTTTTTTTCTCTTTTCACTGTGGTGAATGTGGAATAAAGCTGCCACCAAGCATGACAGAGCAAAGCAAGAGAAGCAGTGCTGATGACGCCATGCCAGCAGTTCATTGTGTATTCAGAAACAATAAATGTTTTTGTGTGTTTTTTTTTTTTTTTTTTTTTTTTTCAATTTGCTTGAGCAGTCCAAGTAGCCTTACTTCGAGGAAGTCAAGTGAACTCTTAATGGGTGGCTTTAATAGCCTGAAATCTGCTGCAACGTCAGTAGCCAAAAAGTTTGATGAAATCAAGGAGGCTGTTTCATCAAATAACACACCCACCAAAGCTACAAACATGTAAGTTTTACTATCAAAATTTAATTTTGATTTTCTGAAAATTTGTGTTAATTGTTCAACCATGTTTCAAGACGTGATAGGGACCGGGAAGGTAGCTACTATGATGATGATCATCCAGAAGGCAATTCTACTGCTGATGACAGCAACAACACTAGCCGCAGCAGGAAAGTTTCAAGTGAATTTTCCCCATCTGTGACTCAAAACTTGGAATATTGGGGCAGCAACTTACTCGACCTTTTTGGAGATACTAGCCGTAAGGGCAGTTCATCTAATCTGCAACCTCTTGGTACTCTTGGTAATTCAGTTCACCACTTTCATGAGGTTAATTTTCAATGATTTTAATTGACTAAATGTTGTTTCAGGAGAAACTTCATCTATATCATCTCAGCAGATGCCCGTACTGCCTGAAAATTTGTACCCTAAAACTAAACGTGATCCTCGGGTGCCCGTGGCCATGAAGCTCATCCTTACAACATGCTCAAAGTGTCACAATTGTGGAAGCATTTTGTATGATGAGGAAATAATGGCAGGATGGTCACCAGAAGATTCAAATCTCAATACTAAGTGAGTACACATCTGTTTGCTTTGTTTTTATTTATCTTCAATTTTTATTTTTTTGAATTTGGACAGCCAAATGGTACTATTTCTTATATTATAGTAACCGTGTTTTTTATACTTAGGTGTCAATTCTGTGAAAAAGCTACGGTGCCCTTCCTTACAATCACTGTCATGGACTATCGTGGTCACCCAATGGCACCAACTGGCGTGAGCCAAGAAAGTCTACACTCTAGTCCACGTCGAAAGAACTCTGGCTCACTTTCAGTTAGAGGTAGGTGTGTCTATGTGTTTGCTTATGTGTGATATTAGTGGGATATGCGTGTTGGTTTTGCTACACTTAAATCTGTTTCAGCAGCCAGCTGGATGTCTTTGAACTCTGGAAGTCTTCTTAGTGTTGCGGAAACTGAAGAGATGAAGCTACCATTGGCAGAGTCGGATGAAGTGACAGAGTCTGTTCCATCTATGACTGTCATACCGGAAAACACAGTTTCTCCTGAATTCCTGACCCCTGTCAGTGAAACATCTGGAGCTGCTCCATCTGAAACTGCTGCATCTACTACCTCGGACTATGACACACCAACTACGGAAGTAATGGCTGTCCTAGGGGACACACCTATACAGTTGCAGAGTGAAAATGTGTCCGAAACTCCTGATGTGACCCAGAGTGTAAATGGTATTCTAGACAGCACAGTTCTCAGCTCTCCAAAAGAGGACACTGCAACCCTTACCTCTGCCCCTGAAGTTGTAAACAACCACAAGGTGAGTATATTTCTCGAATGAATAACTACATACCTAAACATGGCAATTTTATAGTGTGTATTACTTTTTTACATTTTGAGCAGTCTGAAGAGGATCCTGTGACTTTGGAACTTATAACAGTCCCATACTTAAACCCACTTGTCTTGCGCAAAGAGCTGGAAAATATCCTGCATGCAGAAGGAGATGTTTGTCTCACACGACCATGTTTTGTGGATGAACACCCTATTATATTTTGGAATATGGTCTGTAATTGTAAATTTTTGCATGATGTAGACATCAACTTGGTCTTGTTGCTAATGTCATTCTTTTCACCAGGTTTGGGCCATGGAACGGATTGCTGTTGAAAGCCACCTACCTGGACTGTGTTTGCAGTCGGGGACAGTTCTTAGGCAACAGACAAACATCCACCCTTCTTGGTCAAATGCTGATCATCGACATGTTGTAGTTCGTTGTATGTGGGATAACCCGCGTCTGCATGAGGAAGTTGGACTCCCAATGTATGTGCTATGGCAACAAGATGATCAGCATTCTTCCTTGATCAGTGCCCTTCTCACTGATCGCACTACAGTTTCTAGGCCGTAAGTATTGATATACCTGATCTTGACTGACTTCTTCCATAGTGAATGAATGATGAACTGAATTCTATACTGTGACTTTGCAGGGTAATGGAAATGATTATTGCATCAATTCGTTGCAATGATTTGTTGGAACCTTTGAGAAAGTTGGCAACAGAACGACAAAAGCTGAAAGGAAGAGGAGTGACGCGAAACCACTCCATCTATCGTGATATTCTTTTCCTAGCTTTCATTGTGCTTGGAAGGGACAATATCCACCAAGGTAGGTTTTTAATTAATTCAACTGGCCTAATAGCAAGTTGCTGGACTGTGTTCTCTAATCAACTAGTTCTGTTACAGTTTCATTTGATAGAGAGTATGAGAATGCATTTGATAAGCTCTCAGAACAGGAGCGGAAGCTTTATCATCCCTGTGATCATCCACTATCTATACCATCTCTATGCTGTAGACATTACTTCAGAGAGTTGGAACTTTAATCATTGCCTTGCTGTCTTTGCAAATATATTCCTTCAAGATTTGTCTTAGTTTGAATGTACAGTTTTATTGAATGCATTGTTATGACCATTTTGTGGAATCAATTTCATGGAGGAAGTTAATGGAACCTAAATTGTCAACATGATCGTACACAATGTTTTCTGCCTGTTCAGTATTTCTTGTTATGTTTAAGCACTGTTCTGTTTGGAAATTTGATGAATCATGATGTATTAGGAAGTGATATTAAGTATACCATTTTGAATCCATGATTTTACGGAACCTCTCATAAAAGGTGTGACATAATTCAACATCAGTTTATTTTGGTATTCTTGATTCCTCCAAATATTTGGTCTACTTATTAATTAGAATTACTGTCAGTTAACTGTTGTAATGATAAAAGGTCATAGCTTTTAACTTAACACTTAAGAAGTATGGTCCAAGTAGCTTTCTTATGAAACATTCGAGATGAACAGGGTAGTACAAAATTAAATTCTACTTTTATACTCAGCGTCAATTATACGTAAGTTGAACAAACATTGTAGAATTTTGTATGTATGTAACATAAATATTTGAACACTATGTATTATAATCGCAAGAAATCTTGCAGATTTTGTGAGTGTAGATGTACCATTTTATTTGTTTATGGTAGTTGGTTTTTTTTTAGCCCGCCCTTCTATTTTTAAGGAATGTATTCTGCTTCATCTGAAAATTTCCTGGGCTAGTTTGCTTTTTTGTCAAGACTAGAAAAGTTTTGCATTCACACTTTATTGGGAATATTTTGTGCTAATTCACAGCGACTGTATTTATTTTGCCTCTCAAAGATTGTGAGCATTTTGAAATCAATTAATGAACTTTTAACTTTTAAATAACAATGGTACAAGTGTTGATATTTTAGAAAGTGATTGACTTGTATCTCTCAGGGTATTTATCTAGCTATCTGAGAAGTTTTTACTGAGCAATTGATCAACTGCGTAATGTGCGTCAAAGTCGTGATGAGAAATCTTATACCTGCTGTCCAGTGACTGTATGTTTGTCATGAGGCTGTACTGTGATTAGAGCAGTAACCAAAGAAACATCTCTTTAAAAAATTCTTTATGATATCAGTTATAGCAATCTTCTAGTACTGATACCTCATATAAAAGTGGTCTTTGAAAGGTATTATTTTCAATCTTTGTTTAATTTATTTCTTTGTGCTCAAGTTCTTTTACCACATTCTAAGATGAAAACAGACGAATTATTAGCAATATCTACAGTCACTGTATCCAAATTATGTTTGACTCACTTTGTTCATTGTCAACCTATAGGTGCTGATATTTTATGTTACCATTGTCCTTTCCATTTACCATTTACAATGGTGTTTATTATTTAGTGTGTTGTTAATTACCAAAATTTTGTGTTGCACTAAATTTGGTTCTACTGAAACCAAGAATATTTGTTACTTTTGTTCGCTTAACACTGTTGAACAAGGTTACAATATTTAATATTCTACAGTGTGCAGGAAAATTTCTCCCTAGAAGTGGGGTTTGTTTGAAGAGTGGTCACATGGGTTTCCTTCCTGCATCAGATACTTTATTGTTAGTGACACAAATTTTTTCTTGTTAGGTGTTAAATAATAGAACTTAGGATCTTTAAAGGACACTAATAAAAAAAAATAGGGCAAGTTAGACGGCTATAAATTTTGGGATTTAATTAGTGACCGTTCTACATTTGTAAGATTGGTAGTCCTTGAAGAAGTAATTTTAGAGTTGTTTTAGCTTGTTTGAAGTGATTAGTGACCATATTTAATTTTAATGTTGTCGGTTTCATGTTCATTTGATTCAGAAAGCCTGTATGGAGTCACTTTCATACCTTTGGAATGTTGTACTGGCAGTATTACTTAAATTACTCTCATTCTGGAGGTAGAGAAAGTGTACTTGTTTTGACTTTTTGTAAGTGTATTCTGTTTGTGTACTTAGCTTTTTACAGGAGTTTTAGAAAATGATTTTCCTTAGTTGAAAATTTACTTTGTCATTTGAGATCATTCTGTCTACTTAATTTCAAATGGTGGTTCTCTTAATCCCATGAAATATTTTAGGTTTTCTTTTCTTTGTTGACTGATGCAGACATGTGAAGGAAGTTAGGTGTTTTTTTTATGTCTTACTGTGGAAACGCTTGTTTCACCACTCACCACTCTTTTCTTGCACAGGTACTGTGTCCATCTAAAACTATTTATTTTTAAATCTGACAATATGTACAGTAGTTTTACCTGTGAAGGTACGTAGTGTGATGTGCACAGTGATAGTGCCCAACTTGTGCCTTCTTTTAAATAACAATACAGTGAATCTCTTGTCTGTTCTCTCCCTTCTAGAACATTATTGTTGTTGGTTTTAGTGCTGTCTTTTACTTTTGTAAGTTTCCTTGCTCCATCATTCTTCATTCCATCTGAAGTAAAGGGCATTTTCCAAGAGTATGACTCCCTCCATACTTATGTAGTCAGGAATATCATCTTTGTGTATACTTTGTGTATAATTGTGCTCAATGTTGTTGATTTTGTTATAATTTGAATTCTGCGTGGAAGTGGGGGATGATCTCTCTGATTTGGAAACCTATAGCTGCATTGTTTTTTCCCTTTATATTTTTTTGGTGGTCATGTTGCCTTGGAAATGAATCCCTTGCTTCCCTTTAATTAGTGATAGTTTTATCAATTAAGGTTTGAAGAGAGGTGACAGGAAGTGGGGACCACTGTATTTTGGCATCGGAGAAAAAGAACTAGTATATGTTTGTAAATGTGCTCTTCTTATGTCGTGACACTCAGAATGTTTCTGGTGATGGTATACAGAAGAGCTATTTTCCAAGCCATTTAAATGTATTGACCAAGAAATAGAGAAGAATTTTCAAGGGGCATCTGCAAGCTCCCACATTGTTGTGATGCAAAACAAATATTTGTAGTTCTATTTACTGTGTGTGGTGGTGGGTTGCTGAACTTGCATCAGGGATACCATCTCGGTTACCCTACTTGTTGAATCTTTATTCATGTTACTTCAAAAACCATTAAATAAATATATATTTTTAAAATTTTGCTGTTATTTTCTTACTTAGCCAAAACTAAAGAATTCTTTTCTATCACCTTTATTCTCACCCAGTTGAAAAAAAAATCCATTCATAATTTTTAATACTTTACAATGCATGTTCTCAAACACATCTAGAAATGCCTAACCATAAACTAGTACCTACATTATTTACAAAATAGATAAATATATTATGCATTCACTTAAAACATTAAATAGAGCTCAGACTAGTCTCTTCCTCGAGTGTCACAATTGTGGGGGACAACATCCATGGAGGTGTCTCTGTCCAGGTGTGAACACTTATCCTGCACTGCTAAAATAATATTGGTCATAAAATTGGACAAGCTGATAAACGTGACTAGCACAGGCACATCCACATTCACACCGCGGCGGCTCCGGCCCGGCTCACATGGAGCCCTCATCCATGGCCTTGTTCATGTCGTGGACGAGCCTAGACAGGTGCTCGTGGTGCACGCTGTCCCGCCGGAACACAGCGTCCAGAAACTGCTGGTTGGCGAAGAAGCCGAACACGTGATCGATTCGGGACAGGCTCTTGTCCGTCAGGTGGTTGGTGACGAGCTGCTGCAGCGCAGCTCTCGAGTCATTGAGCGCCGCCAGCAGGTAGTGGACGTCGTAGCTGAAGTCCACCTCGTGGAAGCTGACTGCCGCCATGGCCGCAGCATGGAAGCGACTCTGCGACAGTTAAGAGGCGAGGATAAGGTAACGTCTGAGAGAGACCAGGCCGAGGGCTAGGCAACGCCGAGCGCCCGCGGGTGCGAGGGTAGGCCATCCCGCACAACACGCGTGTATGCTGAAGTTCGGGCTGCCTACCCAGCAGGCGGCGGCGTGGTCGCGACTCTAGACGCGGATGGTAGCTAGCAGCTTCGAGCAGCGCAGCCTACCTTGAACCTCTCCGCGAGCTTCATCTCCTCCGGGCCGAACTGTCCGTTGCGGTACAGCACGCCGAGCTTGATGACCACTTTGATAATGTTCTTGACCAGCTTCTCGGCTTCCTTCTTGTTGTTGGACTGAGGAACCAAATAAAAAGTCATGATCAGGCCGAGGGTGTTGCGTGAGGGTATTCGGTCGGATCGGGTCGGGTACTCACGTAGCTCTTGGCGAGTCGATACAAGTTGTCCAGCAGGCTGGAGGTGGTGTCGTCGATGAAAACGCGGGCCACGTTTTTGGACGCCATGCGGCTAAGGATCTTCTTCTGGGCCCTGAGCCCGATGTCGCGGGCTCTGAAGCCGCCGTCCGCCATGACTGAAACAAGGTTTTAATATTAGGGAGTGAGCGTAATGTATGGGAGACAGGGGAGTCCCTCCCGATGCGACGCAGTCTGTATAAACGCTTACCTGAAGGCAACGAACTGTGAATCTGACAGTCTGAAATGAAAGTCTTTCGGTGGAACTGTTTAGGTGCAGCAAAGCACAGTGCTCGATCTTTAATCAAATTATCCTCTCAGTTCTTTCAGCGTCGGGGGGTCACGTTCCAGTGCGTTGACGATGGTGTTGCTGTCGGGAGGAGCATTGCAGTCTGCCTGCTCTACTCTACACACACACACATGAAACAGAAGGGAAACAAGCAAAAATAAAATAAAAATGAGCGACATGCATCCGCATTAAAACTGCATGGCAAAAACTAAACAAGTGAAATACTAAGTGCCACTGTAGTTCCCCGAGTGCAGTATTAGAAATGGGTAGGCAGCCCGAGGGGTAGGCAACCAATCCCCACCCTTCCGCATCGAGCGCATCCAGGATCGAAGTGCCTCCCACGTTAAGGAGCCAGTGTGTTTTTAAAAAGCCATTTTTGTGTGTGGGTTTTTTGTGGTGTTGTTTTTTTTTTGGGGGGGGGGGGGATAAAGGTACACTCGTTATGTCTATACAGCTACATTAAAATCGTGTTCCTATAAAGTGCGCTTGCACTCTAATAACATCAAAATTGATGCCACAGTGCTAAAGCCAGCAAAAACTCCATGTGAGAAAGTTCCACTTACAGGCGCACTCGGGGGCGACCCAGGAGTACACCAGCCAGCTCTCCACCTCCATGATGGTGGACATAATGGTTGATGCCATTGTATCTGCAACATAAAACGTTGTTGTAGATGTGCCGTCTGCGGGTGAAGGTGTCCCGGGCCGAGTACCCGGGTACCCGGATCATGCAATGCAGCAAACACGGACCCAAAATGGGAAGTGCAGACAGCCGCTGCCCCCGTGGGCCTCAGCCTCAGCCCCAGCCTCAAGCATATCGCCGGAGGATTACGCAACATCGCACCGCAGCAGTCCACGGGCAGTGGCGGGGCCACTTCCGCCGGCTGCACCTGTCGTGTCGCTTTGTGTGCTGCGATCGGCTGTGGTGGTGGTACTTCAATTTCTGCCAAATCCGGCCAAATCTGCCTGGGCTTGCCGAGCCGAGCCGAGCAGTGGCGGTGGACCGTTGTGTGTGGGGGCCGCACCGGGCCAGGCTGCCGCTGACTGAGTCTGCCACGAGTCTCCAGGGCCCAGGGCCGACCCAGGGCAGCGCAGCGCGCAGCGCCCCCCTAGAATATAACTTGGCCGAGCAGTTTGCATACCGCAGCCCCCGCAGTCCCCGCAGCCCCCGCAGCCCCCGCAGCCCCCGCAGGCCCCGCAGGCCGAGCCGAGCCGCGGGGATCGAACATCGCTGCCGCCGGAGTGGAGTGGTCTCTATGCCGGGCCTAGCCGGGCCGGGCCGGACGGGCAAACAGAGCACGAGCGGTGGAGCATGCTGGCCGCATGACATAAGACATGAGCATTGCCGAACTCCACTCCCTCGGCGCGGCCCTGTGCGGGGCGGGCGGGGCGGGGCGGGGCGGGGCCGGGCGGGGCGGGGCCGGGCGGGGCCACCGCAGAGCCGATCCGATGCACCGGCCGTGGAGTGCGGGCTGCGGCTGCGGGCGGCGCGGGGTGTGGTGGTGACAGTGAGCGCCAGTCGGACCTGTCGGCCGGGGGTGGAGAGGGAGCCCGTTGGGGACGCCCCAGCCCCCAGCCCCCAGCCCCCCAGCCCCTCAGCCCCACCCACTACGCATCACGCACCGCGGGAAGGAGTGAAGGGAATGGATGGGCGGACATCGCCACGCCGCCACGCCCCATTTCAGTGTCGCCGGCGCGGTGCGGACAGCGGCCTGTCGCCGGTGTGGCGTCGGACCTGTGGCCTGTGGCCTGTGGCTACCCCTGCCGGCCCGGCCCGGCCCGGCCCCTCCGCCGCTGCCCGCTCACCACTGTGCGGCACTGAGAGCAGCAGGTTGCCTACGCTTCTGTTCTGTTCCCTACGGTGTGCCGCAGCCCGCAGCGCACAGGCAGCGCCGTGTTCTCCCCGCCCCATCGAGTACAGTGGCGGATCCAGGAGTGGCTTTAGGGGGGGGGGGGCAAAGTCACACTTTTTGCCTATTTACAGGCGGAAAATTTCCGGACCCCCCCCCCCCCCCCCCGGATCCGCGCCTGATCGAGTACTCGACTGGATGCGACAGAGTCGCGCTAAGTGTAGGTGAGGTTCCGGGTTTCCGTCTCGCCCCTTCTGCCGTAAAAAATGGCAAAGAACGGCTTGGCCGCAACGGCGCAGGGTCAGCAGGGCGTAGCCCAGCTGTCCGCCCTGGGGAAAGGTGTGCGGTAGCGGGAACGGGGTGGTGGTGGTGCGTGGGGCAGGGGCCGGCCGGCTAGAGAGACTCAGTGTCACGTGCCGCTGCCGCTGCGCCGGTGCCTGCAGCTGCAGCAGATGGAGCGGGGCAGCGCCTTCTTGACCTGCGCCCTCGCAGTTCGGCACAGCACTCTGCTGGTGGCACGGTCTCATTACTCCAGGAGGGTGCTCTACAGTTCCGGGGCGGGGACCCGCAGCCACAGCTCCCGGCACGTCACGGCTAGAGAGACTCCAGTCCAGAGTCCCTCTGAGTCTCTCTAAGGCCCGAAGGCGAGGCGAGGCGAGAGTGGACGTGAACACTCGGCGCGGCCGGCGCGGCGCATCCGGAAGCGAACCTTAGTCGGCTCGTGCCTGCGACACTCAGCAGTCATTCGCATCGCAAGGCCTTGTTCGGGTTGACGGCCGTGAGGGACGTGACGAACGTCTCCAGGACGGCCCGCGGGCTTCCTCGGCGGGCCTGCCGGGGCCGGGGCCGGGGTGTGCTGCGCGCGCAGCTGCTGCTGCTGCCATCCTCGGCCCGTAGCGTACACCGCCTCCACCGCGGCTGCCATATCGGCCAACCCTTTGGCACGGAGGGAAGGACAATCAGGACACAGCCGTTCCTTTTGGCGCCACGCCGTGGTCGTGCCCATCCCATCCGCGACAGGGACCTCACCGTGACGTGCATATCCCTAGCCAGGAAGTGTGTCGCCGCGATTCCAATGGAGAAGCCGAACCCCTCGAAGCCCCGAGGGGAACTCCTTCCCCCTGACTCACCGAGGGAGCAGCACGCGGGGCACGTGGAGTCAGTACTCGTCCTCCCGCTCTTCCTCCTCGCACCCCTGCGCCATGCGCTCCCCACTCCGTCTCACCTCACCTCTACCTCGCCAACACGACGTCCCGGCCCGGTCCCGGTGGAACTGGAATGACGAGGTGCGCGCCCCGCCGCGCCCCGCCGCGCCCCGCCGCGCCCCGCCGCGCCCCGCCGCGCCCCGCCGCGCCCCGCAGCGCCCCGCCGCGCCCCGCGTTCATCATCTGCGGTCGGACCTAACCGGCATTCTCTCGCTACTAACCTCTCTCAAACGCCAATCCTGTCTCATCTAGCCTCATCCCGCCAGCCACTTTGGCTTCTTGCTAAAGATCCCCTTTCCTCAGCTATACGCTACTTTACCGCGAGAGGATCGGACTGGCCGCACACAACACGAAGAAACAGCTATGGCTGGAAAGGCAATGCGGTGTGATCGACGGCGATGTTCATGAATGATTACTTCATGGTAATTATATATCCGGAATTCCTTATCGCACCCTAGACAACACTAGAGCACGCGCGCGCACACACACATATCCGGAGCTCCGCTCTCCTCTACCGCCCACGCCCACTCATCCAGGGGTGAGAAACGCGGGAATGTTTGTGATTTCGCACAAACGCAAAACCGTCAGAAGTACTAACAGTGCAACAAGGGCTACACATCGAGTCATCCCATATGGAGAACGTTTCTTCTGAGACCGCCACCGCCGAGGCGCGCTGGTGCTGGTCGCGCTGGTCCCGGCTGGCTGGGCGGCTGTTTGTCGGCGCCACCAACCCGCATGCTGCTGCCGCTGCTGCTGCTGCTGCTGCCGCTGCTGCTGCTGCTGCCGCTGCTGCTGCTGCCGCCGCTGCCGCTGCTGCTGCCGCTGCTGCTGCCGCTACCGGGATCTGCCTCCAGGCCCGGACCGGACAGACCCGCCCCATCGCACTGCGAGCCCAGCGGAGTTACGGGGGTCCGATCCCGGCCGCCGTCGAAACTGAACTCTGCCTATCAAGTTCGCCCCGCAGGACGACAGGCAGCGGCAGCAGCGACAGGCGTGTGGTAGTGTGTGTGTGTGTGTGTGTGTGTGTGTGTGTGTGTAGGCGGCACGGCCCGCGGCCCCGGCTGCCCCGGTGCACGAGCCGGGCCTGGCCGGGCCGCGAGGGCTCCCTCCAGACGGCGATACTTTTCTTACCTCCGCGTCGACAACGACAGAAATGGCGATCAATACGGGAACCGACACGCAAAGCTCAAAGGTTTGCGCTCGCCAAAGTCACGGTCACAACCGTTTCCACTCGTGGTTCCACCGCCAGGCGCGGATCCGGGGGGGGGGGGGGGGGGGCGACGGGGCGATCGCCCCTCTCCCCCCCTCTAGGGCGCCCGAAGGGCGCCCGAAAGGTAGGCAATTCGCGTTAAAATCCGCCTGAAAGTAGGCAGAAAGCGGTACATCGCCCCCCCCCCCTAGAGCCGCCCCTGGATCCGCGCCTGTCCACCGCTTTCGGCCTGGAAGGTGGAAGGACATGCGGGCGCCTTTCTTGGTGAAAAGGGTGAGGGCGGCGGGGCGGGGAGGGGTGGGGGTGGGGGTGGGGTCGACTCGGCTCGTCTCGCTGCTTGTTGCTTTGCCGCCTCTTGCCACGCTGTTCTTGGGCGTCCTTGATGAAAAATTGACGCCACCTATTTCGATTCAGGAGCGTTGCGGCCCGCTTGCTGCTGGCCCAGCTGTGTGTGTGCGTGTGTGCGCGTGTGTGTGCGCAGCTAGGTGTATTGATTGGCGCCACCGGAAATAGCACCGCCGCGATGCGCACAGCGGACAGGTACCATAGCGGGTGGCGACGGGAAGTCCCTGGAGCGTCATAAACTATCACCCCGGAGGTAGGGGGGATGGGGGGTTTGCACCCGGTGCATCGTGACCCGACTTTACTGAAATAGCGAGAAAGCGAGATGGAGATGGAGCATCCGTAAATAAAGGATTTGTAAATAACAAACAAGCCTGTCTAAACCCTTCTTTATTGAGGTCCTTCTTCCAGTGTGGCCGGCTGCCGCTGCCAACGGATCGACATCGACACCGGCGCTCTCCGTCATTTAGGCCCCGCCCATGATGCAAACACGACTTATGGCAGCCGTGGCGGCGGCGCAGCGGCGAGCGGCGCGTAGGCGATTCGGTCGGCGGAAGGACGTTCCGTCGCCGTCGGGGTCTGGGCGGCCGGGAGTCAGTCCTCGCCGGGAGGGGAATCGCTGCTCCACGAGGTCCGCGCGGCGCGGCCGGGAAAAGAATGTGGCCGAGGCGGTAATACGCTGACCACAGCCGTCCCGCCCGCACGCACGGGCTGAGGCTGGGTTAGGTTAGGCCGTCTGTGGCGGCCAGGAATGTATTGCTCGGCGGATCCTGATCGATGCTGCCCTGCCTCGACGACAGACACAGAGCCCCGGTGCTCACTGAAAGGGTTAGAAGGGCGTCAGACAGAAAACCCATCTCAATAACTCTGTCCGCCCGGGGGGACTTATCTCCAGGCCGCTGGCACGGGGTCCAGCTCCATCCCATTCCCCACAGCCTATTTATAAAGACACGTGCCCCCCTGCGCTGCCTGGCGCTGCCTGGCGCTGCCCTGTTAGTACGGTCTCAGCTCCGCTCAGCTGCGTCCCGACCCGCGCGCGGCGCGGCGCTGTTTGGCTCCGCCGATCTGTTCTCGAAGAAACAGCTGTCGTCGTCCGCAACGGGTGAGAAGAGGGCGAGGAGGAGGAGGAGGAGGAGGAGGAGGAGGAGGCAGACGGCGGGTGTGGCGTGGTGTAGGCAGCGCCGTGACCCGTGCCGAGCAGGGAAGAAAATGACCGTTGGGGAATAAAGAAGAGCGGGTAGGGGTAGGGGTGCCCGGGTGCCCTGCCCGCGGCCTGGGAGGGGGGGGGGGGGGGCACGCGCGCCACCGCCAACGGCCCGCCGGGCCACCCGTGCCCAGGCAGGGCAGGGCATTCGAGGCCCACCTCGATACTGCTGGATAAATCTCCCCGTGGCCATTGTTATATTGCGGTGGATGCGGGGCCGGTATTTCACACAGCGAGTCCCCGGGCCGGCTGGCCGCGCAGCCAGAGTCCGGCAGGCTTCTCAAGACGAGGCGAATATCCGGTTTTGGCGTCGAACGCCTAAAGATGGCTTCAATTTGGTTTGTCGAATTCTCCTTCCGCTCCGCCCTCTGCTTCCTGCGCTTCACTTCTCGAATAAAGTCCCCTCCCTCTCTCCCCCGCTGGACCGCCCCCCCCCCCCCCCCGCTCTTACCCTGCTCCAGCTGATCCATTCTTTTGCCAGACCGCATCGCACGGTTGCCAACTGCTGCGGCAGCCGTGTCCGTTGGAGCGGAGCACAGGTAAACGCGCACCATACCTGGATACTGAAGGATGCTGGGGGCACAGGATGTAATGTGATTGTGATTCGCGGGGACCCCCAAACTGAAGGGGTGGAGGCGGCCGCGGTGACGTCACCGCGGAGGCCCTCTAATAATGTAATCTGTTGCTTGGGGTTGTCCGAGTTATCGGGCCTGTTCTGTGTTCTGTCCGCAATGAGCCGTGCCCGTTCCAACGGCCCACTCCATTCATCGTGGGAGGCTTAGAGAAACCCAAACACTTTTAATTGGCGATTGCAATGACAAATTTAAATAGTGAAAGTTCCAGGAAAGCGGGTTGGCGCCGAGGGTACAACAAAGGCGACGATTAATTAAGGGCGAATGGCGCACTGGACACGGTCGTTACTGCGTTTGCCATACGCCACGAAATGGAAAGTTGGCGCTGGTTGTGCGGGATGCTCCACGCCAAACACAATGCGGCGTGTTCACTGTTCATACGTACATGCAACAGGCAATGGTGAAAGGTGAAAGACTGACTGCCCAGCACATCGTGTGTGTGCCTGGCCGTGCGGTGGGCATCGCGAGTCGCGATCTCCATGGCTGGGGGAGGGGGAGGGGGGAGTAACTTGGCCAACCGCATCAGCATACTATCTCGTATCCACGTAGCCACTCCACCCTGCGAGCTCTCTCATGCGATAGAGTCAGTTCGCCACAATGGTAATCGGATTGAGACCCCCAGCTCCGCAGAAGCCGGACCGGTCCGGGACCAAACGGACGGTGGTCGAAGTGTCGGTGTGGCCTCCGGCAGGTTTATGGCTAGAGACAAGGCGCGGGCCACCGGAAAGCTTCGTGGTGTCGCGCAGACGTTGTCGCACCGCCAAGGGCGACACACCTCACACGGCCTCGGCTAGGCTCTAGGCTAGGAGGGCCGCCCCGTACGGACACACGGTGTACAACGGAATGCCCCGGGCCGTGGGAACCCGCTCCCAGATTTCCTAGAACATTTCTCGCCGCTGAGAGAACGGCGGCCGCGGCAGTCACCGCATCGTCGTAGGCACACAGCAGACGATCCGGCTGATCGTGGCAGATCTTTCTCATTCGATCATTTTTCAGTCATAAATCGTCCCAGAGAGACTGCCGGGTGTGTACTTCATATTCGATAACCAGCTTGGATTTGCGCTCCGGGACTGGGGGGCTGACACCTAAACCACGCCGTTCCTCGCCGTGTGTGGATTTATCATGATTCGCCAATTGTCACATCCTTCTCACCCCAACGGCCATGAACAGCACGCTCGCTAGCGCGGTTCGGTGCGTTGGTGATGATGGCGTCCCCCACTCCCCGCCTGTCCTGTCCCCCGTCACCAGCGCTAACCTCACACAACCCGCGCCCTGTGGCACGGCATGGCATGGCAAGCCCTGGTGACGGCCGCGGAGGTCCGCGACGTGCGATACGTCGCTCACATCTCACACTTATCCGCGCGCGCGCGCGCACGCACACTCATCCAGACGCGCCACGCCTTCCAAGATAGCAAGCACACGTCATGGGCGCGGACACACGGGGAAAAGTCTGGTTTGTGGCCGCCCGGGACGCGGCCGAAGCCCGAACGGAACGGGAGCAATGGAGAATGAAAAAGAAGGAAACAAAGATGAATCACAAGGAGCGGCCGCGGCGGAGGCCCGCGACGATAACAGTCTGCTTTACTCACCGAGCTCAGAGACAAGAACGAGACGCAAATGAGGCGGCCGAGGACGCCGTCAAAGGGTCAACGCCACGAGGCCGCCGTCGCCGACCGGAGGCGGAGGCTCTCCGACAGCGATGGGGGCCGCCGGACCGTCGCCGTCAGGTTTCACCGGTGTTGTTCGTGAGCCGCGCACACAATGTCCTGCCCGGCTCCTGGCACTTCCCTCGGCGCGCGCGAAGGGCCGACGGGGGCCGAAGCCGTGGTGCGACTCGGACTCGGCGCTGCAGCGAGCCGACGAATGACGTCCTTCCGTTCGTGCGGCGTGCGGCCTGGCGGCTCAGCGGCGACTGACTGACGGGACAGGACGGCCGCCGCCCCGCCACCAAGCTGGTCGTGTGGAGGGTGGAGGCGAGGTGAGGTGATGCGGAGGTGAGTGGCGGGGTGAGGCGGCTCGGCGGCACTACGGAGCGCGACCCGCGCGCGCCCCCCGCCCCGCCCCCCGCCACTCCGCACCTGGAGCGGGAGCCGCACCGCACCCGCCGCTCTGCACCCGCCGCCAGCTGCTCTGCCGCGCTCAGCCCCGGCCCCGGCCTCGGCCTCGGCCCCGTCGACCCTTCCCTCCCGCCCAGCGGCGGCCAGCGGCGGCCAGCGGCGGCATGCCGTGGGGTGTTCGGGCTCGGCTCGGCGCAGGTTCTACGGCGACGACTGTGACGTGAGCTTTTCCTCCGCCCGCTGCAGGTACGTCTCCATCCAGTACGACACGCTGCACGCGAAGCGCTTGGCGGTCGGCACGAGCTCGCTCTGGACCTGCAGCAGCACCCGTCAAGGACATTCACAGAGATGTCTGGAGCCAACGGCGCCGGCATATCCCATCCCACCCCACCTGAGGGCGCGAGTGGTCGAACAGCGTCATCACCCTCCGCTCCAGCTCCCTCTGGAGAGTGACCCGCCGTCGGTTCTCCGGCCGCTCCTGGATCGTAGGGGAAGGCGACCGTTCACCTCCTCCGTATACACCGACGAGAGGAGACGACGCCCAGCTATCGGGCTCACGGCTCACCTTGAAGTTGTCCAGCAGGGAGTTGAGGTGGTCGAGCACGGTGGAGATGGCGATGATTTGCACGTCGTCGGCGCCCAGGTTCCTCGACGAGTGGGACTCCAGCGGGGGCGGGAGCTCGAGCTCGCGGGGGGATGCCGGCGCCAGCGCCCCCAACGTGTCCGGCTCGTCCACCGTTCGGCCCCGACCCACGAAGCACGCTTCCACTGTCACCCGCTGCTGGTGGTCCTTCTGGTCCTGGTCAAGCAGCGCTGGTGGTGCGCGAAGGAAGTCGAGGCCGAGGGCTGCTCCCCCGTCCGTCTGAGGTGAGGGACAGGACAGGAGGGCCGGGCGTGGCGTCACCAACGGAGGCAGGAGGCTCGGCTAGGCTACGCTGCGATCACATTCCGTGGGGCCCGCCCCCGGCCCCAGCACTCACTTCTGAATCGAGCGAGTCACAAGTGATGGTGGGCGGCTGCTCGACCAGTCCCGCGTCGTCTTCCCGCGGCGCAGCCTCGTCGTCGCCGTCCTCCTCGTCCACTAGGACGCCTTCCATCGCCATGGCCACAAGTGCAGCGCTATTGACGGATGCCATCCTGTCCAAGGCGTCCAGAAGGTCGTCCTGGGTGTCGGTCTGTTCCGTGATGACCAGGCCCGAGCACACCAGGTCGAGGGGGCCCTTTGGCACCACGGCGGTGGACGCATCTGGAGCACGAGGACGAGGGCGTCAACACGAAGACGGCGTGAGTGCCGCCGCCGAGGCCGACGAGGAACTCTTCGTATACCTGGCATCAGACCGTGGAAGGGGGTCGCGCTGACCATGGACATCTCGCTCAGAGGACCACTTGGCGGCCCTGATGTAGACCCAACACATCCTTTAGACATCGAATCGTAAGCCCGCTAAGTTTCATTTCTCTCCCGCAGCTCCCCGTACCGCTGGGTACGACGCTGGAGTCCGCAGTGTCGGCGGGCGGTTTAGCCAGGCAGGGCGGGGCTTGGGGCAGCGGCAGGGGCGGCACGTGCACGACCCCCACGGACAGGGCGGACAGAGGCAAACAGGGCGGCCGGACGGCGCAGCCGTCGCGGTGAGGGTGCGCCAGCGTCAGGGCGGAGGCGGAGGCGGGCGCGGGTAAACAAACTGCGGTCCTCGTCAACAACCCGGACACCTCGGGGACAGCTAACGTCGCGGCCATCGGGAAGCGCTCCTGCACGAGGTCCGCGGCGGCCGGCGCGAGGGAGCTTCGCTGCGCGGGCTCTGCACTCGCCTCCATGGCGGACTCGGAGCTGCGGAGGAGACAAAGGGGGCAACGAGGGCGGTGACCGGCGGTGACAGCGACGTCGACGGCAACCCGGTGTCTGTACCTGGCGAGCGACGTGGACACCTTTGACTCCACGGCGCTGGGCGACGACGAGCCGACAGCATCCCCGTCGACGGCGTGGTGGCTAGGGCTGAGCTCCGCAGGCTCCGCAGGCTCCGCAGGCACAGGCTCCGCAGGCTCTGCGGTGTGCAGCCTGGCGGGGCTGGCTGACAGTGCCGAGGCCAGAGACGGGGTCGTGCACACGGCCGTCGGCGTGCCGTGGACTGACTTGCTGGACCACGGAGACACGCAGCCGACGCCGGGGCACCGCTCCGCGGTCATCATCACCGAGTGCAGCTGCTAAGGAATACGGCATGGGGATGGGATATGACAAGGGAGGCCCCGGAGACCGTGGCCGTGAGGGGCTCTCTCTCACTGCAGTGCCCTCACCGCGGCGCGGGGCACGGGTGTGGTCTGCATCAGGGCCACGCTGATGGCCTGGTGGAGCACGCCGTCGGTCTGCGTGGCCTCGGCCTGCTGCTCGTTCATGAGCAGGGCCACGGCGTGCAGGGCCCCGTGCAGCTGGGCGCGCGCGTCTCCGGGCAGCGACTGCAGCCATACCACCAGGCCCCCGAGGGCAGCGGCTGCAGCGGGATCCGGTGCCGCCGAGGCTAAGGCTGAGGCTGAGGCCTTTTGGTGGTGGCCGGTGGCGGCGATGCTGCTGGGGGCGGCCCTCCTCCTGCCGTGCGAGGCCGGGGCCGGGGGGAGCATGCTGCGCGGTCGCAGCCGGGCTGGCTTGGGCGCCTGGCCCGCTCCGGCTCCCGCCCCCATGGCTGACGATGATCTTCCCCGAGCGCCGTGGCCGGAGGAGTCCAGACCCTGCTGCGACTGCGGAGGGCGAAAGGCCAGCAGCAGCGCGTCAGCCGTCAGCGTGTGTCCTTATGGAGGTAACGTACCAGGGAAGTCCTCCCGCTCACGTTCTTGGTTGACGGCTGCCTCGGTACGTCTGCACTGGACCTGGAGGGGGCCGGGGACAGGCGGGGAAAGGCCCGCTTGCCCTCCAGGACGGTCCTGGCGTCGGCGGCATGAGCCACTGGCGCGATGCCCGCGTATGCGCTCTCCCTCGCCCTGCAAAGCCAGCAAAGCGTGAGGAAAGCAAAACTTTGAGCTCCCGACATCTGCTCCGCACTCCGCTCGCACCTGATGGAGGACCCGGAGCCGAACCCAGCCCGCCGTGTCCTGCTCCGTGCCGACCAGAGGTCGCCGAGTACGTCGGAACGTGACTTCCTGAAGAGGAAACAAAGCCCGGACCAGAACGGGGCTTCTGCTGTCCCAGTACACCCAATACCACCGGCGCGGCGCGGCGAGTGATTCGCCTACTGACCTGTCGTGAAGTCTCTCCACCCGCGGTGCTTCAGGCAGGCTGAGGCTGAGTGCGTCGTTGTCGGTGTCGTCCGCATGGTGGCGCCAGGCTCTGCTCGCTGTCTCTACTCGGGTCGGCCAGAGCCACACATATCAAAACGAACACGCGGTAAGAAGCATGTTGCCGATTCTCCATCTGTAGGACTGCCCTGCCCACCCACCACCCCCCTGCCGCCCTGCCCCGCACCGAGCGTAGCGTAGGCTTACCCTGCTGAATGCTGGTCGCGCCACTGTCGGTGCCGGTGCCTGTGTCTGCCGTCCGCCACGAGGACGACGACCCTTGGCCGAGGCCCAGCAACAGCATCGGCGAACTTTTGCGGTTCGCGCCTTCCTCCCTCAAGTCCCTGTGCATGGCCTTGAGCAGGAGCTGCTCGGTCCGCTGCAGCCGCTGCAGCGGACCCACTCCCGAGCCCAGCGCCTCCATGAAAGCGTCCTTCGCCTGGCGGTGGTCGCTGGAGGCGCAGCCGCCCGAGCCATCGAGGCCCTCGAGCTCCACGTCGGGATCATCGTCCACGCCGTGCTCCACCAAGGCGGGGGCAGCAGCAGCAGCAGAAGCCTGTGCCTCCGAGACTCGCTCCTGATCGCCACAGAGCCGCTGACTCTGGCTTGCGGCTGCCTCTGCCGCCCGGGCGGGACCTGCAAGGGAATGACCGAGCCGAGCGGTCAGGGGACGGCGACGGGCTTACAACACGAATGCTCCTCCTTGTGTTTCCCTCCCTCCCGCACGCGTGTTTTACTTGTACCTGTCCCTGCGACGCCCTCGTCGGAGTGGGATGCTCCCGACGACGCCGACGTCGTGCTCCTGGCGCGTCTTCTTCTGTCCGGGAATTCCCTGACCATGGCGAGAGTGAACGAGCCTCAGTCTCGGTCCCGGCCAACCCCCAGACCCATACAGGGCCAGCCTGCGCCAACGCAGCCAACGCCAACCCTGCCCGACCCCGATCGGGGAGGCCTTCTGCGCTGGAGAACATGTCAACAGATGATTTCAGAACTCTGATCACAAGTCGAGGCCTTGTTCAGTTCCTTGACTAGACCATGGCTGCTGCGTCTAATCATTCGCCTCCGCGAAATTTGAAACTTTTATCGGCACTTGGAGCTCCCGGCTGTGGTTGCGGCACAAAATAACTGGGCTTCCGTTCAGTATTCGGGCATTTCTATTTTTATTTTTTTGTGCTTTAGGTCGCACTGCAAGTGTCAGACTTACACACGGAAGACTTCATAACGAACACCGTCCCACAGCACTTCCTTCGGCCTCCAGCACAATTCAGTTGCCATGGTAACCTATTGGTCCCTGAACCCCAGTCCGTGATTAAAAGGCAGATCTGGGAAATTTTTAACTCTTCCACAGCACAGCACTGAAGCATGTTGTATCACAAAGAACATACAAAACGAAAAATTGAGGATTCCTACAGAAATAATAACGAAGAGATAAGAACATAAACAGGTTTTATTTTCATAACTTTAATTTTGTTCATCAGCAAGTTTCAGGTAAATCAAATGATAGACTCATGTTGATGGATCTTATTATTCTGCACTAAATACTGTACACAAAAGAAATAAATAAAAGCATCTTAAAAAAAAAAAAAGATTACAAAGTAGTAGTTGGACCAGCTGTCATAATAAATAAATCACTATGACTAATTAGTCCAAGCAAATGAAACTCATTTAATCTTTTAAGATATTACCAGATGCTTGGGTCAGAAAAAGTAGATTTGACATTTTCCTCGGATTGTAATGCCACGGCCACTTTCACAAGGATAGGTTTTGACATCATGCAAAACAGATCAGTCACAACTCAAATCTACTTCTCCTGATACACACAGACAGGAAAAACAAAAAGCCATACAGGAATTGGAGGTTTTCATCCTCCACAAGACAAGCTTTGAACAACCAAACTTAACTAAAGTATGTAGATTACAGTTTAATCACAGTCTACAGGGACACCAGCCATCCCCAAATAGTAGCACAATAAAAGAGGGAAAAAATGAAATAAAAGGAAATTTTCCAGAGTTGCAGCAAGCACCCTATTAGGAAAGTAGCACTTAAGTCATTCCATCAAATCTTAAATTGCTATTCACAACCCTAAAAAAGCATTGCTGCAGAAATGAAGTAATGGTGTTTATTCATTAGTCAATTCCACAGCCGGTTAACAAAAAAAAACAATTTTTAAAAATATTTTTTTCTTTTTTGACATGACAACTTTATCCGTCACAGAAATGCAGGATCTTCACCAAAAAATCAGGCAACCAATTAAAGTATCACAAACTCAATCCTCTATGCACTACAAAAACACCTGCTTATGTATATAAATTTTAATGCGTCTCTCAGAAGCATCCAAACAGACCATATATTCTCTTCATGCACTCACAACATCACTCTAGTTCACAGTGGAAGTATTAAATATTACTAGCAAGCAAGTCACTTGCAGACGGCCAGTAATGTAACATTACTTCAGATATCTAGCAAACATAACAGTAAGCATCAGCTTCAAAAGTTAATTTACATTTATATAGTGCTATGGAACTCTACTCATATTTGTCTGTTCCAATCACAGAAAAAGCATTAAGCGCAGCATTGAGTGTGTGTATAATATTGTATATACATAAATTAATAATACACTGCGCTTCATGCAGCAGCTTTGAGCTGGAGTCAATACTTGACGCTGTCCACTTTGTTAATTATTCATGGTAACAATAGTGACATGCCAACTTTAATTATTACAAGTTCTATTTGGTATGAGTTTATCACCGGATAGCTTAATTCAAGACTTAATAGGCGCTGAAAGCAATTAGAAAGTTATCTGGAGGCAGACAATTGATAACAAGAAACCTTAAAACAGTGTTGTTACCAAATTTTGACACTAAAAAGTATAAGTACGGTACTACCAATATTCTTAAGAACAACTTACAAAAGACATGATAGATAAGATAAAGTATAAAATTGAAAAATGATTAACTGCATCAGTCTATGAAAGCTTTAAGAACCCAAAATTACATTGAGAGAAAAGAAAGACTGTTGCATATGTAACAATGATTGGCGATATACAAGGGGTAAATGTTTTGAATTTGATGACTACATTCAAACCATCAAACCAATAAATGGTGGTTAATACTAAGACCTTAGGTATACCATTGTGACTAAGAAAATAAATAAATTTGTGTTATGTACAGGTGTTATGTCCAAAAAAGGAGTACAAACAACGAAAGGCAGAGGAAAGGAATCAAAAAGTCTGCTTTCTGCTTCCTGGCTTAATCTGTAACGCTTGATTTACCTACAAGACTACTATATAGATAGATATTTTACTCCCACAGAAGATGAGAATCAGCTTTCCTAAGTTGGAGCCTTTTCACATGACCATAAATTTTAAGAGCAGGCCCTAATTTAAGATTGAGTCCATTAACTACGTCACTCCTTGTCATGAGAAGAAGTGACCTGCCATCAATGTCCTGCAATCAAAGTTCAGCATGAATTTCATGTGTTGGTAAACTTTGTCTGAAAAAAGTGAAATATTCAAGCAGTAATTACCTGGTCTTTAAATACTCCAGCATGGTCTGGATATTTAGAGTTAAAAAATTCAAAAACTTCATCAGTGGACCACTCGGAAGCATCAGGAACAGATTCATCATAAGTTGAATCAACAACTTCCAGTTGCTCAATTTTTGGTTGGAGCAATTGTGGAAGAGTCTTCATAATTGAATTTACAGTCAGCTCATTATATACACCAAGCCTTTGAGCAGTGGTTGGTATTGTTTTCTCTGAATGAAACAAATAAACAATCATAGAAATTACACCCTTACTAAATTGGGAACAAAAATAAAGGAAAGAGAAATGATAATCTCATCTTACCTGGAGTTATTTGCTTTGGTTCAGGGGAACACCGACAACATGTCCACTTTTTCCAGGGTATCTTCGGTTTTGGAATGTGACATTTAACATGATAACCTTCATCACAATTTAGGCACACAAGAATAGTTCCCTGTATGGAAATGTCATTTTTTTATAAGCACAAATTAGGATAACTTCATTAAAATAGGGACCTTGGTGCCAAGCTTAAAGTAAGTACTTACAGCATCTTCTGTCTGCCCACAAATCTCGCATACTTTGCACATCATACATTGCCATGAATTTGGGCGGAACCTTGCTCTATTTCCTCTGATGAGACATGACATATGAGCTGGAAATCACAATTTCAAATTACACCAACAGGCTGCTTAGGAGGCTACTAGGAGCGTTGCTTCTCAAAAATAAAATAACTATACAAATAATATACAAACCTTTTTGGGTGCAACTTAAACATTGGATGGCCTTTCCATCTACAATTGCACCAATACAGATTGTACACACAGCTACATTGCCTGTCCCAATGGCATTCAACTTATTGCCAGGTGGTACAAGTGGCTTGCAGTCTTTGACAGTACTCTCCAAAGATGTAGTTCCATTTGACGGTCGCTGGGAGGATGGTCCATTGTGGGCACGATGAACAGTGGGCCCATTTATTGTTTTGCTTGTGGTTGAGACACTGCTAGTTTTGCTGGTAGCAGGTCCACTTGGATTGGTAGGGGGCAAATTTGTTGCAGCTGTTGGGGAATGAGCTACCTGTGATATTTTCACAGTTTTCTCAATCACTGCTGGTTGCCTTGAACGCCTTTTTGCTTTAGGCAGGTTGTTGTCTGATGGATCAAACACCTTCTTCTTTGCTCTCTGAAAAACAATATTTAAGAGAGAAGTTAAATTATTTAAAAATAAACAAAATATAGCAGTAATAGGGTATTTTAAAATAGGCAGCCTTTAGGTATTTTATCAAGCATCTATAGGGAGAAGCCCTTTAAGAGGGATGGCAGGAGATACTTTGTCATGGGGCTTAACTAAATGAAATTGAGGCGACAGGGTGTCAAACACCCGTGACGCGAAACAACGGAGTCCCAAGGGAAATGACACCAGGTGGCATTGGAAAGGAATGGGCGAGCACCTCACAGGGAAAGCACCTGGCCCATTTTCTTTCAGTGGAGCAAGGACTTAAAGGCGGGTGGGGTCAGTGCACTGCGCAGTCACCGTCAGTAGGCTCTGACGCAGTTATCTGCTGACGGGATGCGCTTGCCGCTTGCCGGGCTCTACCATACGCTGCTTCGGCAGCGGGAGTATTTCCCTTGAACACAACGCTGCAGCTGCACCTAACCTCAACCCTATGCGGCTGTGGCTGCGGCGGGGGGCGGAACACAAACAGCGGAACACCCACGGGGTGTCAGCGCTGGGGGTCGACGTCTCACCTTGCGGCGTTCACCGAGGCGGTACCCGGTGCTCTCCTCCTGCTCTTTGTGGTTCATCGCAGGGTCCGGGTCGGGATCGGGTTCTGGGTCGGGTTGCGGTTCGGGATCGGGCTCTGGTTGTGGTTCAGGCTCTGGGGCCGGCTCCGTGTCCATCTCCTCCTCTTCCATCTCATGATCCTGGTCCAGTAGTGGCGGGGGCGACTTGGACGTGGGCGTCGCCGGCGTCTCGTCGCCGGCGTTCATGACGACGTCGCCGTCCCCACGGCCGTCACAGGCGCCAACGCCGTCCTCGAACTGCCGTTGCCGCTGCAGGAGCGCCGGCGCCGGCACTAGCGGTGGCAGCGGAGGCAGCGGCTGCTGCGGACGCTGCAGCGGCGATTTGACGGGGGAGTCATCGGCATGGGCGTCGCCGTCATCGAACATGGCCGAATCGTCGAGCTCGTCGTTTGACATCTCCACCTCGCCCTCGCTGGCAGACACCCCGGAGCCTGAGCCTGAGCCGGACCAGGAGCCAGACATTGTTGCGGCAGCACCCGGTCCCAGCAGGTAGTTGCCATTTTCGAGTTTGACGACAGTGCCTGACTTGGCCTCGCGACCCAGGAGCACGTTAAACGAAATCCGGGAGAAGAACTCGCTGTCCTTGGTCTTGAGGTACTGCTCCAGCTCATACACGGGCACACCGGTGTCCAGGTACTCCGGGTCGCGGCACACCAGCTCCGTAATCGCGCAGCGCAGGACGTAGCTCATGCGCTCTGACGCGTCCTGCATGGACTCGAGCTTGTTGAGGTCACTCAGCTCCACCTCGATGCGGCTCTTGTGCACGGACAGCTTGCTCCAGGTGGCTGCGTTGCGGTAGCTTATGTTGCCCTTATACTCCACCTTGATGACGTCCTGCTCGTCCACCAGCCGCTCCAGGTCGGCGATGATGGAACGGCTGTCGCTACTGCTCAGACGACCGACATAGCTGCAGATGCGCTCCCTGTCAGGACGCGCCTTGCGGCGGCGCAGCTGCTCGATGGCCTCGAGGATGTACTCGCGGTTCTTGATGACACTCATTGCCGCACGAGAAACTACGTTCGGGATCGGACCGGGCGTAACCTAAAACCCGGCCAAGTTCGAGCGCGCCTCCTGTTCCGTCACGTCCCTGCTTCACGTTCGCGCACAATGCGCACAACGCACACAACCTCCTAGGCCTCAGCGCGGCGGCGGTCGTGGTCCGGTCCGAGTCCGCGCCAAAGCACCGCGCTCGCCGCTCGGCTCGGCTCTAGCCGTACACTGGGAGAGAGGGGAAGGGAGGGCAGGGTGAGGGCGAAGCGAAGGAGGAGCCGAAGGGGAAGGCATGGGGGAAGTGGAGTCGGACGGGGACGGGACGGGGGTCCAGGCAAGTCTGCCCGCTGCCGCTGCCTCTCGACAGAGCAGTAGTGGCAGGAAGTGACCCAGGCCCAAGTGACGCGCATGCGCATGAGTGGGTGAGGGACGCGGAGGAGAGAGGACAGGTGAGGGGTGTGAGGAGACGAAGGGGCGAGGGAGGGAACGGGAGCACGACAGGCAAGGCTCCATGCACTTCGGCAAACCACGCAATCGTCTTTAAACCCTCTCTGCACGACACCGTGATCTAACTTGTGTGGTAAAAATGAATAAAAGGCTGGAGAAGTATAAGACTTGCATAGCACATATTTATTGTATTAAACTATCTCTTGACATGCATGCATACATTCATAAACCTATGTTTTAAACATACTTTAGGTATTGGTATTTACATATGAATATTCTTCAAAGAAACAATACTGTTTATACATGAATGTATCATACTCATCAAGTCTCGTTTGAAAATTATGTTAGTTGCATATTTCTTATTTTAAAAAAGTGTAATGCAAAGGCATCCAGACACACAAGTGCACATCAGTACAGAATCGTATGTGATGCAGGATGATACATGAAAAACCTTAAAACTTACACAAAAAATTACCTGCTACTGCCCTTCACAAAAATTACAATGTTCAAGGATTGGCATATCACGTAAACATACTTCTCCTACACTGCATTGGTAACAACAAAGGCCAAAGGGAACAATGTGATTGGTACTAAGTCTCCAAACTGCTTAAAGTTATTGTACAGTTGGTACATGTAACTGCATGGACATCTTTGATATGGAAACTTGGGAGTTTTAAGCAATCAGTTGCTCAAAGGGAATTCCATTCTAAATAATTAGTGTTCATCGAGCACAAACTGGTTGATTTATGCTAATATGCCATCTTCCAAATTAAGCAACAACAAAGGGTATAGTTACAAGGTTGCAGGGAAAAGGGTTTATGAATGGCCCCATTTCAAGATAATCACTATACATACACCAGAGATCGGTCTAAAAGACTATTCAAATTTAAATCTGCAGTGAAGTTTCAAGTACTGGTTCAATTGCCTACAATTAGAAAACTGGTTTCAAACAGATTGAGCATTTTTTTTAAATGCAGAAAAGGCTGAAGTAATGTTAAAGCCAATAAAACAAAGTGGCATCAGTCATGAGGGCTACTAGTAACAATACATCTGTAATCATAGCACCTTAGACCTCCAGTTCATCTCAAACCCACTGAATGTACAAAAACTTACTAGTTAACCATCTCTGAAATTGACAAAATTTGTTACTCCTAAAACAGATCACTATCTACCTATCCAAAATTTTCTATAATTGCCAATCACTTCAAAGCAAATAAACATAAAAGAAGATAAATTCAAATTTTTCAACAGAAATTTTTAGGTTTAAGCAATTATAGAGGAAGAAAAATCGCTCTCCAAATGAAATTTTACTTCAAGAAACGTGTAGAAGATATTTTGTTTCAGCAAGTGCCTCACATATTGCTTTTATCATTTACAAATCCATGTAAATAATATTGCAGCATCTCAACTTACATTAGTTTTGATTGGATTTCCAAAGTGGTTTAAGTATAATAATGGAGGCAAGAACACAATGCTATATGACTACTAAGGCATTGCACAAGGTAAACAAAAATACCATGCTGAATAGAATACACATTCTCTCAGAGCTACAAGATAATTTAATCACTACATTCTTATATGAGTGATTCTGAAACAGTAGATTCTGTCCCTAATGTTGTATTAACATGCCCAAATTAAAACAAAAACTTTTGTTTAGCGATCCAAAGGTTTTGATTTATCCCAAAAAGTGCAACCTGTCCAGGTGCACATTACAGTGCAACAAATAGATATTAAAGAGCATCTCATTCTCACCACATGTAACACAGCGTATTAGTAACCACTATTGTCAAGATTCTTGAATGATATGGTAACAAAGTACCAAATAATGTAAAGTTTCCAACCCCCAAAAATTCATACTAGATTACACTCTACTGTATTTGAGATCCACAAAAACCAAAAAAACTCCCTAACAGAAAATTTAAGCCCCCGACAGTATAGAGAAATTGCATTAAGTACATTGTGAAAGTTGAAATTCCAAACATGAGATACTAAGTCCAATAAACTGTGAGAAACTACAAGAAAACAGGAGAAATGATCCAGATGTTCATTTTTGAATGAAGGTATTACATTCACAGCTTGATGCACACATTTTCTCAGGCTGACCATTTACTACAAACTATAAACCAATTTTAAAATACTATTTCTTTTGAAAAATACAAATACAAAAAAGAGTTAACTTTAACTGGTTTATAAATGTATTTCATTTCATAATGAGGATTGGTAGCAAGATCATAACACTGAAACACTTGGGAGGAGTACCAGAACAATAGTAAAAATTAAGAACATAGAACAGAAACACTTGAGAAAAATCCTTCTAGTTAGCACATCAGTAAACACAAAAATCTAAAACTACAGTTCAATTGCATGGACTGCATATTTCCTTCAAACCTTTCTATCAATTCATTAAGTTGAAATTTATTGAAACTACTAGAAAAGAAAATTGCAATTCAATTTTAAGAGTAAACCCTGTTTTGTTCTGGCAAGAAATGATAACTGTTAGGGATGTTTCTATCTAATGTAAACTAACATTAGTGAGATTATAAATACCTGAGCAGGTATCTTTTCATGTGTAACTGCATAATAATTAAACTTTTTGAAGGATTCTAATAGACACACACTACTAGACAAACAAACCTTCACAAATCTGTTCATAGAAATGCAGCTGCCAAGCTAGGATCAAATACAATAAATTAATTTATGTGCCACACAAGAATTGTGACAGAAACAATTTGAATGTAATTGTAGCCAACAGCAGTCAGGAACACGCAGAAAAGAAGCAGATAGAGATAGATATAAGATAGCAATGACAACAAAATATTAGAGCCGCATAAATAAAGGGCAGGCCTATATGAGGCTCTGATCACTTGTAAATACATTTTAACATAAACTCAAAACAACATAACCAGTATAAAAGATAAAAGAAGGAAAAAAAACAGCACAATAAAAGATGACCTATGTACGGTTAGATGCTACAGAGTAGCACATGGTAACATGTACCAGACAGACACATGTGCGCTATTTTATTCATTTTGTACTAGGGAATTCAGTATGTTGAGTATATACACACCATTGATAAATGTAAGCTTTGTACTAAACCTGGACTTTGCAGAACAAAATTTTAAAGCTCAAGTTCCAAGCCATAAATACAAGTTGAGTAACTGATAAAAGAGACAACAGCAGTTAGGGTAAAAGTATAGTAATAGTTTGACTTTGACTCACTGCAATGGCACAATCAAGACATAACATGAACCCTTTCTATTACTGTTGCAGAGGATGAACGAAAGTCTTGTGTTCAACAAGTTCAATCACAGAAGCCTGACTGTGATCCATATAATGTCGCTCCCCACCTGCTGGCTGGGCTTGTGGGTGAGCTTGGTGGTTCTGCGGCTGAGCTGGCTGTTGCGGCTGCGTAGGCTGAAGGGAAGGATTCTGTTGCTGCTGAACCTGCTGCACTTGCGCTGCCTGAGCCTGCGCTTGTGCCTGAGCTTGAGCTTGTGCCTGCCCTCCTGCACTTCTTTGGTGTGGTTCCAAGTGCTGGCGCTCATGCAACACTAGATGATTCTTTTGAAGAAATGCCTTGCCGCACTTGTCACAGGCAAAGCGCCGAATTTCACAACCACCATTAGTGTATCTCTTATTGTGTTGTAGGAGTCCATGCTTTTGTGAAAATGCTCTTCCACAATCTTGGCACACATGAGGCTTGGGCTTGGGCACTAAAGCATTGTGACCATGCACATGATTTTGTTTTCCTCCCTGGAAGACAAAAAAAATTACTAAAATGAATCTCACAAACAGGCACTTAAATATAAGAAGGAACAACCATTAAAGAGAAAAAAATATCTTCTCACCTTCATGTGATGATTTCCATGGGCATGAACATTCCCATGACTGTGGACATGTAAAGAATGTGTCTGGGTAGACTGTGACCCTTGAGGTTGTGGGGTCTGGGACTGTGATGGAGTTTGTGACTGACTGGCCTGAGAGTGGCCTGGCGGTCCCTGCTGGCCTGGTCCCTGGTTTGTTCCTGAGCCCCCTTCACCAGAACTAAACAACTGAGTCATTCCTGGTTGTTGGTGTTGGAAGGCAGCTGCCAAGCTGCACAAGTCAGTCACAAAACTTCGATCACCAGCATGTAATCTTAAGTGCAAGGAAAGGCCCTCTCGACTTGAAAAGCCGTTGCCACATTCTCTGCAACAGTAATTATATCATTTTACCAAACTCTATCAGGTAATGTGCTACTGTTGCCCTGCATGAATTTTGATTCTTTCAAGATTCTCCGAATTTTAGCTGAGGTGCTGTGGCATTGTAAGTAAAATAAGATAAATTTCCTTACCTGCAGACAAAATTCTTCTCTTTGTCTCCACATGTGTGAGCTGCAAGAGCTGATTTAGCAGTGAATGCTTCCCCACAATGTATGCAAGAGTATGGATGCTCTGTTTCTTCAGAAGCAGTATGCAACCGAGAATGTGCCAAGAGAGTACGTTTCTGCAGAAACTCCTTACCACAAACTGCACACGAATGTGGGACTCTTCCATGGACACGGCCATGATTAACTAACTCAAATTTGCGGGCAAACGAAAGGCCACAGTCTTGACAATTATATGGACGTTGACCACCATGAAATCTATGTTAAAATGAATTATGACATAATTAAGATTTCCTCACACTTTCACTCTAAATTTTAAGTATATTTTGAAAAATACATTACCTTGAATGCATGACAAGGTGGTCCTCTTGTGAAAATGATTCCCCACATTCCGGACATACAAATGGTCTTTCACCAGAGTGGAATTTGCCATGTGTGACAAGATGCCTTTTTTGAGGAAACGTTCGACCACATTCTTGACAGACAAAAGGGCGATCTCGGCTGTGTACTCGAGCATGGGTGACCAAGTGATGCTTCAGAGTAAAAGACTTATTGCATTCTTGACAAGTGTATGGTCGATCTGATGTATGCAGCAACAGATGAGTACTAGAAACAGAAATAGCATAATTATTTAATGAAATGACTAACAATGAGAACTCTCTGGATAAATAATAAGGGGAATAGGACTCACCTAAGACAGTGCTTGTGAGCAAAACTTTTACCACAATGAGGGCACGCATGGGGTCTTTCTCCAGAGTGCACTCTGGCATGTGTTACCAGGTGGTGTTTAAGAAGAAACGTTTTCCCACAGTCTTCACATGTGTGTGGTCTTTCCTTCGAAACTTTATCGCTGGCAGGTGAGTTTGCAACAGGGTTGTGCATATCACTTGAATTGCTTGAAGGATGAGATGGTGTGACTGTGTTTAAGCTCGCGGGTGTTACCAAAGATGTAGCATTCTTTTTCAAAGAAAAGTCATTTTCATCATTTGTTGACAGTTGAATTGGCCCATAAGGTGCCATTAAGTGTTTCGGGTTAATACTATGGCTAGATTTGGAGCCATCAGGATTTGGAAACATGAGAGGGTTTCCACTCCCACAAAACAGGGAGTTGGGCCCTTCACATTGACATCCTTTGTCACACACATTGCTGTATGAAGAGTGAGCCTTCTTTCCTGATGACACCAATGGTCTGCTGTGCTGAGGAGCATTTGGTTGCAGGCTGTCACTCAGCAAGAACATTGTCCGGTACATAAAATTGTTGCTATTCATGTTGAGATCAACTTTAGACTGCAGTGTTTGAAAGAAGGTCTGTTGAGTCTCCTCACAGTCTTCAGGCTCTTCTTTTGGTACAACTGATGCAGGACCAGTATCCTTACTAGCGTCCCGGTTCTCAAACCGAAGACGCTCCACCAAGTGGTCTGACACCACCTTCAATGAGTTCAGTTGCATCAGCAACTCTCATGACACCCAAACGTGATGAATTTCCTAACCCTCTGAAAAGAGAGCAAAATAATACGAAATAAATACAAACGATTTTCAAAAAGGTCACTACTAGTAATTAAAACTTAAACACAAGCAAGATACGCCAGAGACCACATCTACAGGTTACAGATCCTAATATCAAGAACTCATTTCACGAACTAATACCGAAATAGCGGTACAAAAAAGTAAGCCTAAAATTACAATCCAGGTGCACTTAAAGTAGACGCAGAGGAATAACAGAACGGTCTCACCCGCATCTCCCTATGCATCGATTCTACCCTCTAACATAACCCCAACACTATGCAAACAATGGACTAAATGCTCACTGACAAGTGAAACTTTCTTCCACAAACCGCGTTCAAAAGGCGAAGGAAATAAGTTACACGTAAAATATGACTTTGAGGTAAGAGAAAACTGGAATCTTAGTCACCCTACTTCAAAAAGTTCTTGAACTGGGTGGATAATAAGGTCAGAGGAATGAAGCAGGACGGTAGAACGCGACGGTCGCTTCCCACCTTCACTTTGTTCAGCATCGAAATAAGTCAAGAAATACGGAACAGACTCCCCAACTTTGTCTGAGAAAGCCTCTTAAGGTGTGTTTCCAACGTTTACGAGAAATATTAAGCTCATTGCGCCAATCTTGGACTAGGCTTCCTCTCACCAATGTTTGTTTAGAGCCCAAGCCCGAACCACCCATTTATACCACGGAGAGTTGACGTGTTCCGGCAACAATACAAGGCACCTACCAGCGTATGTTGAACATTTGCAGCTCATCTGTTCCTAATTCATACGAAATGCCATTTTAGAGCATCACAAACGTGTTCGAAAGTAAGTTTTCCACAACAAATCACAAAAAACGGTAAATCTTCACTGCCATTTTGTCTCTACTGCTGCATCACACAGCTTTAGGGTTGTGCCAACATCGGAAAAGAAAGACTCCTACCGTAAGAATTTTACAGATTTTACAGCCAGCTTCTAAGCTTGAGACGCATGGGATAGCAATTTAACGGTGCAACCGTAAAGACACAGCTGTTTTAAGAATATTTCGGTCCTGGACCAGTTTTCAGTTTTGCGTGCGATTTATTTCAGACGGGAGTTTTAACATGTTGAAAGGAGGGATGTTTGAATTGGCTTGAATGAATGACAGCATCTAGTCAGTTATAACCCTTTTTAATTTTTAATGAATTTTCCATTTCATAATTAAACCTCCTCACTCCAGATAGCTCGCCACAAGCCAATCAAGTCACCTGGCGTTAGCTCCTTGTGAAATGGCCACACTTTGCGAACAGCCTGCAGACCAAACATACATACAAACTCAAACTACAATTTCAAAGAAAACACATTTTGAGCAGATATCATACCCACCTGCATATTAATACCATGAATCCCGACACAGTTCATGAGAACAATGATCTCAGCTGCACTAACAAACTGCAATAAGATTATGCATTGAATAAAGTTCACTGCAGTACAAGTAATGAGAAACATTCATATTTGGGAAAAATCTACAGTTCACTCACACAAATCTGTTTCATTTTTTTAATAGAGTGTGGGGAAGAAGACGTTCTGTGATTGCTAGCAGCAACTACAGAAGCCTGTCTTTGCACAGGAGCACTTGGAGATTGTGATTGCTTTCTAAAAGGCTTTGTAGAATTTATTTTCAAATATTTTCGAGGATGAGGAGTGCCTGGAAGAGTTAGTAATTTACATTATTCAAACCAACACACTTCCAATTCCATTGCTGTACTCTTTGGACATTACCTTTTACTCTGATTTTACTTTCAGATTTGGAATTATTTTCAGGTAAATTTTTCTTTAAAAAATTTAGTACTGGTTTGGTAACAGGACTACCACTGCTACAATTGGCTATGTTGTACATTTCATGAATCAATATTCTCCTAGATTCTGTTGAACTCAACTCCATTATGTGCACAATGCTTGAAATTACAATTGCTTGCTGTTCCTGGTAATAACAACTTGAGATGAAAATTTTTGTTTGTGACCATCCCATCTACGTTTGGGATGTTATCACTTACTTTATCATTTATTTTTCCTATATATTGCTGTAAAACATTGACAGCACCGAGTTCTTCTGCCTTAAAGCACGCTTCCTCATTGTTTGTAACTGCTTCATCAAGGAGCATTACCACACTAGAAAATATTGTCTTGGAGTCGTCAATGTGCTCCGATTTTCGTAACGGCATTACTATTCCCTTGTGATGACTCAATTTGTCAGAAGATTTGAGAGTGCTGTGGACAACAATTTATCAAGATCAATAAACATTTCAGCATTCTCCATTTTAATATACATCTCAAAAAATTTCAAACCTTATCAGAGTCTCTATGCCTTTGCATTCAAGGAAAATATGTTGACAAAGTGAGTTGTTTGCAATAATTGAACGGACTAGGAAAAGAAGATCTTTAAGTATCCTATCTAAAATTGTAGAAGCATTGGGATTGTCAGTCCATTTGAGCAAAAAATCTACAACCTGCAAGTGCAACATCTGATTAATAAGAGAATCAGATTCATATAGTCACCTAGGTCAAACTATTGAATTTACCAAGGGAGTTACAGCCTCCATAACAGTGCAGGAATTTTCATAATTCATTGGATTAGAAGTTGCATAAATCATAAGATTAACTATTCTTTCAATACATGATAAATTGGAATCCTGAACACAAAACCATTCAGAAAAATAAAAATACAGATAAACCAGATTGACAGTTACCGCAGTTAGTACCTCAAAATTCATGTAGTGCAGAATGGCAAGTAAGTGATCCAAGCACTGTGACTCTTTAAACATATCTTGGATTGCTTTCAAATCACTTCCACTTTGAAAATAGAAGATGCACTCCAGCAAATCCAAGATGCTCTCAGTGGCATCTGTAAATTTTTCAAAGAACTCTTTGCACTTTCTCATTAAGGCCAAGACCACATTCTGTAATTTAGTAAAGAAATCCATACGTTATTGTTGATACACAGTAGCCATGAAACTGCTAATGATTTGAATTGAACATTGAACAAATACAAACCAGTGGCAAAAAAGGGCCCTCGTACGATGCCTGGATAAAGTTCTGCAAAACAGTGACAACGTTCTCAACAAGCTTCTCATTTTCGCTTACAAGAAATTCCTTCAAACGTAAAACAACTTTGACACTGTCTTTTTGAGACAAGGAGAGTGGCAGTAACAGAACGAAACGTTTTGACTCATGTGCCGCTGCGTCTGGCCCTAAAGCTGAATATTGCGCCTCAATTGATTTAAGCAGCACGAAAACTTCGTTCGCCCTCATTTTTCCCCAATATTCTTCTGCACTGTAGCACTCTTCCAAAACGTATCGATCCGAACCGGTTCTTCTGCACTTCAGCACTCTTCCCACTTCGTCCGATCCGAACCGGTCCAAACTTGCCACCACAAACCCAAACCAATAGCACCAACAGGTCCACAGCTGAGTCCACTTTTCTTATTTGATCCGGAAGTTAAATCGTATTAAAATATGAAAACCTACATTTTTTAAAAATTTTGGTACGTTTTTCACCGTTAAATAATGATATTGGGACGTACATTTTAAATTGCTATTGAAACGTGTAAAGTTGGTGCTCCACAGTCAATCTTTTTCAAGAAGGCCATGAAACCTGTATCATTTCCGTGACGTCTCTTCCGGTCAAGAACCGCTTCGTGAGGTACTGTTCTCCGGTGTCTCTTCCACTTTTATCTATCATCATCCGTTTATTTAACGGTATTGAGAAGTTGTTGGTCTATTTTACTTGTTAGATAGTCTTAGGTTTTTCTTATTGTAGACCGGTAATTTCTGGTGCATTGTAGCTTCAAATATTTTTGTTTGTGTGGCGTGTCATAACCTTCTGTACGCACTTGCGAGTGCCGATCGTTACATTTCGCTTGCACACGTCTAGGGTATATCTCGATTTTTATGTGAACGGCCCATTACAAGTGTTCACCATCTCCATATATTGTGGTTGCCATGAATAATCTGTGGAAATTTCACTGTGTTTGTTATTTGCACCACATGGGTGATGCTATCATCAACACCTACCCTCTGCAACCTTATTTCAAATCTTATCGTTTTAAGTGAACGATGTGCCTTAACTCGTAGTAATCATTTGTAAATATTCATTATTGAAACACTAGTAGAATTCTTATCAGAGAAACGAGATGAGTGTGTACGGTCTTTGTTTTTACTTTGAACTGATCAGGTTATGTTGATATGTTGGCAGGTTCTTAGATTGCCAAAATGGGTCGGTACGCCCATGAGCCCGATGTCGTCACCAAATCTTGCAAAGCGCGCGGTTCCAACCTCCGTGTTCACTTCAAGGTACGAATAAGTGTGTTGATAGTGTTGGTGTGCATTTGAACACCTAGATGTTTGTACCCTATATTGCATGTGCTTGACCAAGGCATTGCCATCTCTTCCTCTTGCCATTAATTATTTGAGGTAATGTTGTGATGTTTGTGTAATTATGTTCACTTTGGTTTACAGAACACGAGAGAATCAGCCAAGACGCTTAAAAACATGAGTCTTCGGAGGGCTGTACGGTTTTTGAAGAACGTCATTGAGAAGAAAGAATGTGTTCCCTTCAGACGTTTCAATGGTGGAGTTGGTCGTTGCGCTCAGGTATGGTGAAATTCTAATGGCTTCGTCACAGGCAGGATAGGCTTGATGTTCATTCAGCTTGCTTAGAAAATTACTTCCAAATTTGTATTTAGGAAGGTTGTGACTATCCCTGCAACTAATATCATGCACAGTAAAATGATGTCTTGAACATTACCTGTATTTGGCAGGCAATTTTTAAATAGTCTGAGTTGATAACTGTCACAGTTCATATGATGATTCACAGCCTAGCTTGCTAAGAATACTCCATGAAGAAAATTCATACGTTCCCAATTAATTTTTCACTGAGAACTGAAAGATGACACAAGCGTTTCTGGTCATTTAATGTACTTTGGATTTTATTGTTGGGTAGTATATGAATATCCCTTAGATTACCAAGAATATTCTGTGTAGAGTAGAAAAATCCTATGTCCCTTTATTGTTTGTCTATGGTAGGCAGTTCTTTAGTAGCCTTTGATCATGACCACCACAGTTCATATGATGATTCATAACCTAGCTCGCTATGAATACTCCATGAAGAAAAATATTGCGTTCCCAAAATATTTTTCACTGAGAACTGGAAGATGGTTAAGTTGTTGCTGGTTGGTTACCTTGTGTATTCAAGAGTTTATAGATTTCTGCATTTTGATCATCCCTTTCACAAAGAATACCCTTTTCATTGCATTACTATGGCAGGCAATTCAGTAGTTTCAGTTTGACCATCATAGTTCTAATGATGATACACAACCTAGCTCGCTATGAATACTCCGTGAAGAAAACTATTACGTTCCCAAATTAATTTTCTCTGAGAACTGAGATGGTATTTAATTTTTTACTCGGTGATTTGCTGTATAATTGCTTTGTCCTCTTGTGTCCCCTTAATGCATTGCTATGACATGCAAGTAGTTCAGATGTTTACTGTCACAGTTCATGTGATGATTCACAACCTAGCTCGCTATGAATACTCCATGAAGAAAAATATTACGTTCCCAAAATATTTTTCACTGAGAACTGAAAGACGGTACAGGTGTTGCTGGTTAGTTACCTTATGTAATTGAGGGTTTGTAGATTGCTACATTTTGATGATCCCTTCAGATCACAAAGGATATTGTTTCTTTGCATTTGTATACTATTAAATAGTTTCAGTTTGACCATTACAGTTCACGTGATGATACACAACCTAGCTCGCTATGAATACTCTATGAAGAAAATTCATACGTTCCCAAATGATTTTTCACTGAGAACTGTTTAGCTAATTACCTTCCGGAAGTGTTGTTGATGGCTAGGATTTGATTATCTCTTGGTCACCCATAATATCCTGTGTAGAATATTCATGTTCTCCATAATAGCTTTCAAATTGTCTACTTGTTGACCATCTTAGTTCACATGATGATACACAACCTAGCTCGCTATGAATACTCCATGAAGAAAATTCATACGTTCCCAAAATATATTTCACTGAGAACTAAAAGATGGCACAAGTATTGCTGGGTATTTTATCCATTTTAGGTTGTTTGGTTTGTTGGGTTTCGTTTATTTTCCCTGGTCTCCAGGGATATCCTGTACAGTAATATCATTTTCCCCCCACATATATTACATGTCTTGGGCATGGGATTAGGTAGCCAGCCTTAGATGTTTGCCATCAGTTCATATGATGATTCACAACCTAGCTCGCTATGAATACTCCATGAAGAAAAATATTACGTTCCCAAAATATTTTTCACTGAGAACTGAAAGATGGTAAAGTTGTTGCTGGTTGGTTACCTTGTGTAATCAAGAGCTTAAAGATTTCTGCATTATGATCATCCCTGTGGGTCTCAAAGAATACCCTATTCATTGCATTACTGTGGCAGGCAATTCAGTAGTTTCGGTTTGACCATCACAGTTCACATGATGATACACAACCTAGCTCGCTATGAATACTCCATGTAGAAAACTATTACGTTCCCAAATTAATTTTCTCTGAGAACTGAGATGGTATTTAATTTTTTTAAATTTTTATTCAGTGATTTGCTGTAATTGCTTTGTCCTCTTGTCTCTAATAAACAGTTGTTCCCATTAATGCATGGCCAAGACATGCAAGTAGTTCAGATGTTTACTTTTGCAGTAATGGTATATATGTGATAATATGCTACTGGTCATTAAATGCTTGCTTATCTGGGATCTCTAATATAGTAAGGCATCTAGTGCACTAAATGTTCCAAGGAGAACATTCATATTTAGATTATCATGTGTTATTTTTTTTCAGTGTAGAATTTCAGTTTAATTGTTTTGTTTCAGGCGAAACAGTGGAAGCTCACCCAGGGTAGGTGGCCCAAGAAATCTGCCCAGTTTTTGCTTCAGCTCTTGAAAAATGCTGAGTCCAATGCCGACTATAAGGGTCTTGATGTGGACAGGCTGGTAGTGGAGCACATTATGGTTAACCGTGCTCCTTGTCTTCGTAGGAGAACATACCGTGCCCACGGTCGCATTAATCGTAAGTGCATCATACTGTTATTAATTCTGTGGCTTATTTATCTTAACTCTCAGCATTAATATTAAATCTTCTTTTCAGCGTACATGAGCTCTCCCTGCCACCTTGAGGTTATCTTAACAGAAAAGGAAGACGTAGTCTCCAAAGCCAATGATGATGAGCCCTCCAAGAAGAAGGTCTCCAAGAAGAAACTGGCCAAGCAGAAGGAAAAGATGATGCGAGAATAGGATGTACCGATTGTTACTTCTCAATAAAAAAAGTTTAAAATCCAATGCAGTTATTTGTTAGAACCCACTAGTCCTATAGCTCTGAAACAAGTGCCAATAATCTAATTCACTGTCAATATTCAAATGACAATATCTGGCACGAGCCCGACATGAGCTATTAATCGACAAGCCCCTGTTGTGGAGAGGGTAGGCATCCCATCTTGCGCGGCTGATCCGTTCTGCCTACCGTGACAGGAGTAGGAGTCGAGCTAAGTACACAGCAAATATTCTGTGCAAACCCTTGCTATGTGCAGGCCTGCATTTAATATGAACTGCGTTACGTATGGATCTTCAAACCATGCGCCGCCCTCGCGGGCAGTTGGCCATGAGGTACTCGCCCAGTAGCTGTTAATTTTATTGAATTCAAGAGTTCTCCGATTTTTTGCCCAGAAAAGGGAGGGGGTGGCAAGATCTCCACTAATATTTAGATGATCAACGGAACCGTCGTTCACTATCCCATCCCCCCTGCTTCATTGCGTTGCCTATGCAGGCCCTGAGCCTAGACTGTATCCCGATCCCCGGCCCCCTTACGTCGTCAATTTACGGAGCTGGGCTGGGTGGTGCCGTGCTCTCTAGCATGGCCACTGGCCAGGCACCGCGAATGGCTGGAGTCGTCGAGTCCTACATCCTCGGGGGCTCCACGTGTTGCGACGCCGAGCGCCTGCGAATGTCAGGGTAGGCCAGCCCGCACGACACGCGTGCAAGGAGAAGCCGTGGTTGCCTACCAATTAGGCGCCCTTTGTGGCGTATTTTATGATTATTCCATAGCTCGCCACCCTACATCAGACTGTGTGGCAGCCATAGAAAAATCACTTCTTCCAGGAGCAGAGGAGGGCTGAGTTGAATTTACGTCGTTTTGGTTGAGGCAGAAAAATATCTACCGTGTGGAGCCAAAGGCCTTGGCATGGTCATATCCATGGACCTGCCTCTGCGGCTCGAGTCTGCGACGCGCGTGACCACAGGGCGCGCTTAGGATCTAGTTCCAGCCCTGGCCCACCGGGATGGGGTGGGATTGAGTGTTTCCTAGAGAAAAAACCCTTTAGTAGCGGAACTTCAAAATTTACAAAAATAAAAAGAACTAAATTCGAAACGCGAATGAAGTGCAGAATAAAACTGTAAATTTCGAAAATATTGTCGAAATTTACAGAATTTGCTCGTTGTCGGTTCTTTCCACGGGGATGCCCTGCCGAGCACAGGGGGCGGTTCACCCCATAACACTACTTTGCTCTGAATATTGGGTGGACCCCGCCGGCCCAAGCCGGGGACAGGTCGGCTCGGCTCGCGGCATACCCCCTCCCCTCCCCTCTATGTCTCCGTCTTCGCGTCTTTGTCGTATCGCCACCCTCACCATTGGACGGGACAGAGATGAGTTGACCGTTCTACCGACCCCGCGCCGCATCGCGCCTTGCCGTCGGGTCGGGCGGCAGCAGCGGCGGCGGCGGCAGCGGCGGCAGTAGCAGAGGGAATCGCTTGCGGCGGGCGGCGCGGGGCCTGCGGCCTGCGGCCCGCCGCCCGCCTCCCCACCCCGTTGGTTCGCTCGCGCTCGCGGACGGCGTGTCCAGCCCGGCCCAGCCCAGCCTCTGCATCAAGCTCCGCGCTCCGCTCAGACTCCCAGCCACGCTCCGTCGACGCGGTGCAAGGGGCTCCTCTCGCTGGTCCCGTCCCGTGCCGTCCTGAAGCTGTGCAGGCAGAGGCTATGCTGTGCTCGTTGTGCTAGCTGCGCTGAGGACAGCCGCCGCGCCGCGCCGCGTCCCGTCCCGCCCGTGCCGCTCCGCTCCGCGCCGCGAAGGCCAGCTCCCTGCTCCCCTGTCCGCGTCCGCTGCCCAGGCCCTGCCGTAGACAGGCACACAGGCTTAGCCCGGGCTTAGCCCTACGCCGCATCCCCCGCACCGTCAGAGTCCGAGCCATTGCGAGCCATCCGCCTCGTCTCGTCACCTCTCCTCCTCCTCCTCCTCCTCCTCTTTGCCGTCGCCGTGCTCGGCCCACGACGGCCCACCACGCCACGTCCCGGCCCAAGTCTAGGGCAGACCGGACCGGCAGAGTGGTCCAGTCCTGGTCAAGGGGCATCCACGGCGTCCGCAGCATCCGCAGCCCTCTGTAGCGGCCACCTGCGTGTCTAGGCCTAGGCTGCCTAGGCCAGGCCAGGACTATCGCAGTGCGCCGCGCCGGGCCCACCACAGCGCCGCACCGGCCCTGCCCTCCCGCAGTGCCCAGGGCACACCGCACCTGCCGCGCCGCTCCGCTCCGCACACCGGGCCCTGAGCCCTGAGCCGGCCCTCAGGGGCCTCCCCCGCACCGACCCCAGGAACTTCAGGGGCCAGCACCCCCAGGACGACGGCCGCCTCCAAAATACGCGCCCTGCAGTGCCGCCAGTGTGTGTCCGGCAAGAAAATAGAGACGCCACAAGTGCTCAAGCGCCGGTTGTCGTGCAAAAAGAAACGTTTGACGCCCGTCACGGTAAGTGGTGCTGAGGGCAGTGCCTGTGGCCGAGCCTGTGGCCGTGTCGGCTGTGCGGGTTGGTGTGCGAAAAGTGTCGCCAGTGGTGGTCGCTGATCTGCGGGGAAGGCCGTCCTCGACGGCAGAACTCAAGTGGAGGCCAACGTCAGCCCAGCATTTGTGGAAGACATCCCGCCAACTTTTGGTCTGTCGGCTGGCTTGGGGAGGGGAGAGGCAAAAGGGGGATCATGTTTAAATTAGAAACCAGGGTCATAGCATCGACTCCCCGTATTTGGAATGAGGGCGTACATTACGGCCGCTCCCTTTGATTCTGTTGAACCTCAGTTCGCATCTTGTTGGCAGAGATGCGTCATACTACTTGATGGCTGACAGCCATCCCTGTGTATACGCTCTGCGACATGCAAAGAAAGGGCCGAGATGAGATAGCGGCATAGCGCATAAACCCGTTTCATATAGGATAATATGCAACTTGACAAATTATATTACGTGTTTCTTTCCTCTATGAAATGATGTTATCTCGGCCACGCCATTACACGATTTTAAATGTCGACTTGAATTTGGGCTGATGTAGGCAAATATTTTCCCCTTTATTAAAATATCTAATACCTGTTTCATGAGTTACTTCCAACTGTACTCAAGTCTCTCGCTCAGCTGTCATCCTTCTCTATATCGAAGAGGGAAAACTAAGATATTATTGAGGAAAGGGCTCCAAGAGTTTCTCCGGGTTATTTTGGTAATTGAAATTTTTAACAGTATGGGGGTCTGGTCGCGTACCTAAACAGGCGGCTCCAAACTTCTCTCCCAGTGGTCGCGAGCCGGAGAAAGTCGAGGTTCAAGTCCAGCCCGATCAACCGTTTACTATCCATTTGAATTCCTCGTCGCCTAGAAAATTAGCACGAACCAAGATCCCTTGACGGTTTCACCCGAGGGTCTTCGAGGCCTATGGTACTACAGGACTATCACCGCGGCCGCAGGACCGCAGTGACAGGGGCTGCTGCAGGGGCTAGATAGTCTCCCCCGTCCCCCGACTGCTCAGGTTTACTTTGCCAGGTCAAACTCTGCACTGCACCTTCAAGTAGTACCCGCGTGCTACCCATGGTACCCACGGTACCCATGGTACCCATGGTACCCATGGTACCCTCCCAGGACTGTCTCGCAAGGAAACCGGTCGGTGCCTTCGATGCCTGCCGATCCGACCTGGCCGAGCCGAAGCCGACCCGACAGCTAGAGAACTAAACCGGTTTACTGCTCTCTATGTTTCCTCATCACAATTCTCTTTCAGTGATAGAGCTCGCCTCGCCAATGGCCCCTCTCAATCTGTGGCATGTGGCCGCGTCCGCGCTCCGTGGACAAAAACAATCCACTCCGCAGCCTGGAGACCCACAGTGGGCAGCAGCAGGAGGCGCTCCTAGGGTACACCTGGGGCGGGGCGGGGCGGGGACCTCCGAGATCTCGGTTTTATTTTCTGAAAAGAGAAAGAAGAAAAAACATGGTTTTGTCAGACCGGTCGTCGAAATTTCACTTGGCGGTCCGTTTAGAATTTTGACCGAGCAGTCAGTATTTTAATACTTTTTTCGAGGGGGCCACACACTGAAGTGACCACCAAATGCGCGCGCCAAACACAAGGATAGCCAACGAACCATAGCCGCATCAACAAGTGGAGTCCCAGCCCAGCCCGGCCCTGGGCCCTGCCCGGTCGGTCCCATCCTAAAGGACCCGTCCCGTCCCGGTCCGTCAACAGACCGTCAGTCCCTCCTTCACGACAATGATCAGGCCCCCCTGTTATCCACTCTCCCCTTTCTCCCCTTAATTTTCCCCCCTCCCCAAGATGTCCCTCGTCAGGTCCCCCCTAGCGAAGAAACAAACTGACACGCTGCTGACTGCACGGGGGGCCGGCGGGGGGCCACTCCAATACCGGACCAGCCCCAGCCCCAGCCTCAATCGTAGGGGCCCAGGGCTAGTGATGTCGGCTGCCCTCCCACAGACACGCTTCCGGGAAGTCCTGGACAGCCTGCCCTTGCCGCCCTGCCTGCTGCCCTGCCCTTGCCGCCCTGTCCTCCTGTCCTGCACGGAGAAAACAGATAAGTTGTCGCAACTAATTTTCAGTCAATTTCCAGACAAGCAGTGAATGCTGGTTCTAAGAAATAAAACTTTAGTTGGGGGAACCAATTTTAGTGGCACTAACGAGACGTTAGTTGCCCCAACGAAGAATTTACTGCTTGTTTGAAAATCAACTCTTAAACATTATTTGCGCCCACTAATCTCTTTTCTCCATGTGCCGCCCCCTGCCCTGCCCTTCCCCAAACGGCACGGTGGCACATGGCCTCACGGCCCGCGGCCCGCCACTGCTGACAGTGCGTTTGTGCCTGATAACAGGAAGCCAGCGAGCCAGCCGTCTTTGTGGGGAGGACTGTACCTCGACACGCTGTCATCGCGTCGCGTCCATGTCCGCCCTGTGCATGGGCGTATATACTATTTCGCTTCTCTTTCGCTCCTCTCTCGCGACCCCTTCTCTCTCTCTCTCTCTCTTTGTCTCTCTTTATCCCTCTCCCTCTGTCTTATCTGACCCTGTGTCCATCAGTCTGTCTGTCTGTTCGTGCTCTTTCGCTCTGATCTGTGTCGCCGTCCTCATATGCGGCCGACACCGACATCTTTGACCTCCTCCCTGCGGATCCTCTTTCTCCTCTCACCTCCCTTCCCCCCCTTCCTTCCTCACGTTTCGTTTCCTTCTCCTCTCACCTCGCTGCCCCCCTCCCCCCCCCCCCTTTTCAGGCATGTGATATGAATGCGACTCTGTGACGGGAAGAAGAGAGTGAGTGATAAAATCAACCGGCGTGTGACTCGAGGGAGTCAGAGGAATGTGAAAACTACTCTGCCTCCCCCCTCCAACACAAACACACACACACACACACACACACACACACACACACACACACACACACACACACACACACACACACCTTCCGGTAGCACCGTTTACCATTACGCCACGCGGATAGTAATTTCAGTTTGTGTTTTCTCATGACGTATAGGAATCCCTAATAATTTCAACCGGCGAATTTAGAGCTAGTCGGGGTCGCGCTGAGCATGCGGCTGGGGCAGGGTTCTAGGGGCCGGGGCGGGGCCCGGGGCGGGGGCGGGGGCCGGGGCCGGGGGCCGGGGGCGGGGGCGGGGGACGGAGGGGTACGAGCTGCCCAAGGATGCGGCTTGATCTGGCTGGAGTGGGTTTGAACCGGTTTGCAAAGGCGTTGTCAGACGTTCCATCTAAAGCTATTCGAAATGCGCGGTAAACAGAAAGGCGGCGCTGTACCTGTTACAGTAGCAGTACGTCGCCATGCTGGCCTTCTCGTCTACTCCCTGGATCATATGTAGCAAAGTTGTCCCGACAAAAGTGCCAGGGCTCGACTGGCCTGACGGAGTGTGGACACGGCCGACACCGGAGAGCATCACGTCCTCGGTGTGGGGGAGGGGGAGGGTGCCGCAAGCGGGGGCCGGGCGCCGGCGGGGTAGGCCAGCCCGCTCGACACGCGTGCGTGCAGAGGCCGTGGCTGCCTACCCAGCAGGGTGCCGCGTGCGCTCAGTCTGGCGGCCTGCGGCCTACGGTACTGCCGTGGGATTACTCAATGGATGATCCCTAAGGCGGGCGCACATGGGCGCAGAGTCGGCAGAGCGCAGGGGTCGCTGCCTCCAGGCCGGGTCGGGCCGGGCGCTGCTGTGAACCGCTGCGTGTGAACAGCCCAGCCCAGCCCAGCCCAGCCCCCTCCCCGACTGATCGCCCTGGCCATCGTCACGGCGTTATCTTGTCTTCGGCCATGCGGCGCTGCGCGGCCGGGCCGGGACAGGGCAGGCACCGCCCGGCTCATCTGCATCGCCGATCCCGCAGCTCCCGCAGCTCCCGCAGCTCCCGCAGCTCCCGCAGCTCCCGCAGCTCCCGCAGCTCCCGCAGCTCCCGCAGCTCCCACAGCTCCCGCAGCTCCCGCAGCTCCCGCAGCTCCCGCAGCTCCCGCAGCTCCCGCAGCTCCCGCAGCTCCCGCAGCTCCCGCAGCTCCCGCAGCTCCCGCAGCTCCCGCAGCAGCTCCCACAGCTCCCGCAGCTCCCGCAGCTCCCGCAGCTCCCGCAGCTCCCGCAGCTGCCGCAGCTCCCGCAGCTGCCGCAGCTGCCGCAGCTCCCGCAGTCCCATCGCATTCCCTGGCGCGATGGCAGGACGGTGTCCATAAAGCGCAGCGCTCGCGTGCGGCACTTGGCGTTGTCCGTAGCGTGGCGTCCGTACTGCTGCGACGCTAGGCGCCTGCGGATGTTGGGATAGGCCAGCCCGCACGACACGTGTGCGCACGCTGCGCTCGGCATTGCCTACCCATCCGGCGCCATGTGCTCTGGCTGACCAGCATGTTATGGGTTTGGCCGTCCAGGCACGGACCTCGTATCGGAGTTTTCGGAGGGGGTCAAGTCATGCTTGAATGTGTACCCCCCCCTCCAAACCCAGGGATACGTGCCTGTAGTATGTACCGCCCCTCCCTCCTTTGCTAGAAAAACGCTTTAAGCATTTCCTACTCATTTAAGTATTTCGACCGATCTGGTTGCGTTTGGTTGAGTCCCGCAATAAGCCCCCCCCCCCCCCCCCCATCCCGGGGTCAACCCCAGTCAAGCTTGTCCACAGGGGTAGGGGGGGGGGGGCTGTTCACAAGCAATGATTCTTTTGCAAACTGGTGGTACAGTGAAGGCGTTTGCACGGCTCGGCCGGCGAGGCGCGGACGGCGGGACGCGGGGCGGGGCAAAGCGGGGCGAGGCGAAGCGGGGCGGGGCAAAGCGGGGCGAGGCGAAGCGGGGCGAGGCGAAGCGGGGCGAAGCGGGGCGAGGCGAAGCGGGGCGAGGCGAAGCGGGGCGAGGCGAAGCGGGGCGAGGCGAAGCGGGGCGAAGCGGGGCGAAGCGGGGCGATGCGAAGCGGGGCGGAGGGAGACACACACGCGACCACCATCAAAGGAGTTCCCCTATCAGAACGGATCGGATCGTGGAGATCGATGTTCTCGGCTTGTTGTGGTTGGCGCCGTTACACGAGAAAGGCGCGTGTATTTGACGCTTCCGAGCCTCTCTCACACTACACGTGTGTTGGTTATCAAGCTTCCGCTCTCCGGTCCGTGAGTCTGTCAGGGAGATCTCGGGGGCGTGTCGCGTGTCCGTCCAGGATTTGTGGAAACAAATGGTTTGAGAGGATTGTCTAAACCAGCCTCCGTGCGCCAACCCCCCCTCTGTCCCCTCTGCCGGAGAGCGGTTCGACGTGTTCCTGTTCCAGCTCTTGGAGGTCGGACGGCAGCACTGCAGCAGCACTGCCGTGTCCATACCCTTGCTCTCCGCGTCTTCCGGGGGCCAAACAAACAGGGCTGTCGACATCGTTCTTAATGATTTCGTCAGGAGGATGGGCCGAACTGATGCGGAAACGAGCTTTTGCATGCTCGGTCCGCTCAGCCTTGTCGACAGCTTGCTTACTTCCTCGTGGAGCTACAGTCGCCTCTGCGGGGGGTGTAAGCGGCAAGCAGGACCCCCCGAGAGGCGCGGAATAGTTTAAATGAGCACTGATGATGGTGCTCATGCCGCCGGGCCGCCAGGGCCGCACGCGCTCGGAGGCGCACGGAGGGAACTGTCACTCGGCAATATGAGAGAGGCTCGCGATGGGATGTTATATAACGCCGCAGAGTTTATCGCTTCATTGTAATTCCAATAAGACACTTGCGCTCTCACGATCCCACGAGCGTGTGCGACAAAGACGCGCACCTGGAGCTCGGGCCAGAGCGGGCAGGTGCGAGGGGGACGGAGACAAGGCGGGGCCGGGCCGCCGATGGCCTCCAGCTGGGACGGGACGAGTACCCTCGGGGACCCATTGGCACCTCTGGCCTCTGGCCGCTTTCTGTTGTTGTTTGGCCAGCGCACGCGCAGCAGACGACGTGCCCCGTCTGCTAGTTGTCACGGAACGGCTTGGGGCAGCTTTGGGGTATGTGCCGATGCCGCGCAGGATGCTGGTGGAGGTGGGGACATTTTTACGACCAAACGTCGTCGGATGGCAACCGGTGTATGACGTCTCTTGACGTCACACGATTTTCACAAACGGATCCACGTGATTCCTCGCCGCTTCTGCAAAATGGAAACCGGGGCTGTGAAAAAAGGGGGGAAAGGGGCGCACCCAACCCGGTTTGGCGAGCGCGGCCAGGCGCGGCCAGGGCATGGCTTCACTTCCTACCTCAGTGACCCTGGTCCCATGGGCCAGGGCCGGTCTGGGGGGGGAATTTACACTCTAAAATCTTACGTCAGTCAAGTGTTTTGAAGCTAGATACAAAAATAGGTCCATCGACGAGCAAGCGATAGAGTTCTGCACTGTAAAAAAGAATGAAACAGCCATAATTTTGTAGATTTTCTTAGTTTAGTCAATACGACAGTCGCAATTACATAAGACATCCTTAGTAGTATCGACTAAAACCCAGAATTTTATAGTCAAATCGATTTTATTTTTTGAACAGTGTGTTATTAATACAATGTTTGCTACGGCGACGAGGTGATTACAGTGTAACGGGCGCGGTGGAGGGTGAGACGCTGGCTGGCAAGACTTGTTTTTCTTTTCTGCAGGCGACCTTAACACATTGTGGCCCGGCCCCGCCGCCCGCGGCCCGCGGCACCGCGGGTCAGTGACCTTATAGCAAGCAGCAGGTGACTCGGGTTCGCCATCCTGTTGATGTTGATATCGTTCGTTAAGAGGGTCAGGTTGACACACTCCCAGTAGCTTTTACATTCGACGTGGTTGAGGTAGGCTGGGCTGCAGCCATCAAAAGCCCAGACCAGAGTGGGACATGTCTTGCATGGGAATCGAGGACGCCGTATGACTGATGGTTGGTGCTGAGTGCCCGCTGCCCGCTGCCCGCTGGCGGTGGTGCGCGCCGTGCACGTGCACGTGCTGCACTCGTGCCAGCCGAGCGGGGAGCGGAAAGTTCCAACGACAGTTCCCGAAAACATCGAGGGATGATGTGTCATGCCGCCTTTGGCAGGACATTGCGAGGGGAGTTACTGATATGTGTTCACAAGGATCAGCTTTTTGCTGGGGCAGGGAGGGCATCCAGAGGGCAGTGACTTGGTTCGGCGGCCAACAGTCGTGGCCGTCACTCTCGGCAGTGACTTGGCCGGGACACCGGTAAGGTACATCCTGGAGGCCGCGGGATTGGATTTACATACTCGTGGTATCAATTCCAGGGAGCAGTGAGCTGGTTGGGGGCACCGCGGGGCCGCGGGGCCCACGGGGCACCACGGAGGCCGTGCCCCGTGCCGCAGAGGTCCAGGAGGCTGTGACTTGGTCCAACGGCCCGGCCTAGCCCGGCCGCGGGCTACCACTGACTAGATGGACTCTGGGCAGCGCGCCACTCCACGCCACGCTCCGTTCGTACTGGTTCAGTCCAGCTTGCAGCACACACAGTCGTGGCCCTCGCGGGCGGGGCGGGGTGGAACGCACACAGAACCCCACTGCTCCTTGTGCCGCCACTTTTCCCTGCCTGGATTGGAGTGCGCATTATTTGCAGACGACACGTGACCAGGCTAAGGCGGAGCTCCGCCATGACTCCGCGCTGCGCCGGCCTAGGCTTCGTCCATACATCCACATGGACAAAATGGCGTTCGAAACGTCCCGCCCTGTCTCTTTCGCTCTCATATGCTGCATGCGATAATCAATCACAGCGATACGGCGGACGAGACGTTTTGAACGCCACTTTGTCCACGTGGACGAAGCGCACATCGCAGAGCGGCTCGCTGACCCACGGGCAGCCGCTGATTCATTCACGACAGCTGTTTTGAAACTTTGAAACTTACGTGAAGGGTGTGAGCCGCCCGGCCGACTGGCGCGACCCAGTGACCGTGGTGGCCATGGGCTGCCAGGGGCCGCCGCGGCTAAACATCCTTCCGGCCCATGTCAGATCAGGTGTCCCGTGACTGTCGCCTTGGTCGCCCCCCCCCCCCCCCCTCTCCCCCTCTTCCCGTTCCCCTTTCCCCTGGTCAACTTATTTCAAACCCCCCGATGTCGGGACTCTCCCCAACGGTTCGTTAAAAAGCGCGCTCTACTGCGCAGCTCGAGTGGTCCAGCCAATGTATTGGCCCGGCCCGGCCCGCCGGGAAAACCGCACTGAACCGACAAAACGAACAAACCAACGAGCCGTGAGAGCGGAGGTCGCCGGGACAGGTCTATAGTGACGCGCGTGCGGAACTAGGTCCGCTTGGGCCCGCCAGTGCATTGACTGCAGCGGGGAGGGAAGTCATTCACACACGGCCCATTACCTGTTTCTCTTCCCGCCTCGCCTTAGCCATCATCTCACAGGTCTGCCGGTCACCTGCCGGCGTCACGCGCGCACCGCGGTCCGCGGCGGTGTTTGGCTATCGGTGACGTCACGGCATGACCTCGTTAGCCTCGCGCGGGGTGCGCGCCGATACGGCCGAGCCGATGTGAGGCTAATTGCTGCGGCTGTTGAGATATGGTAATTTCTCATACCGTCGCCCGCGCAATTTGCCATAGCCTTAGCCGTACGAGGCCCTGCAACCCAATGTGAACTTGTATATGAATGTGTTGTTTACCGCGAATGTGAATGTGTACGGCAGTGGCCTCGGTCACTTGTCTTCCGACTTTGCTGGAGAACGGTTGTATCTTGTGCTACTGGAGAATACATACTGAACAGTTTTTGTCAAGACTAAGTTTTCCTTATTTCTCTGAAATTACCCCCAAACCTGATTTCACAACAGGTTATGGGCCCCAGTGTGACTCTGTGAAATTATTTGTTGTTCGTGTTTTAAGGTTTCTTTGTTGCAGAACCGGCACCGGCAACCACGTGTTCGTGCGTTGAATTTTTCTGGAAGTTTACTAATTTGTGGTTCAAGAAGCTGAGTGTTGAAGTGAAAATAGTAGATTGGCAAACGGTCTGATCAACCGGTTTCGCCTTTGTTGTGTGTGACAAACAGTGTGTAAAGAAAACGAAAGGAAAACGAAAAAGTGTTGGTAAACAAAAGTTGGTAAACAAAAGTTAAGGGGTACCCCAGTGGTGGGAGACTAAACAATCTAGCTCTCAAGTGAAAAGTGGTGGGAGACTAAACAATCTAGCTCTCAAGTAAAAAGTGCACTCGGCTAGTGAGACTATACATTCTAGCTCACTAAATAATAGGGAAGACAGGGGTGAGACTGCTAACAGTAGCTCACAAGTGATCGCAAGGCTAACCAAGTCCCTTGCAGTGAGGTTAACCAAGTCCCTTGCTGGATCACTAGGGGGGAGTGAGGTTAAAGAGAACCTACTCACTTTAGTGTCGATTTTTGGGTTTTTTATCTATTCTATTGGCCATGGAGGACAGGCGAGGCAGCCGTGTACCTCAGTTCACCGGTGATAATTTTGATGACTGGAAATTTCTAATGGTAAATTGTTTAAGAGATGAAGGCTGTCTGGAAGTCGCAGAGACTCCAGTGGAAGATCTGATTGCTGCGGTCGGGCTTGGAGCCCCGGGTGATAACCCACAGACCAGAAAAAGGAAAGAGGAGAGAATTCAGGCTTTGGAAGCCAAGGAGAATCGGTGCAGGAGGCTTTTGGGAGAAGCATTGCTTGGTTATTTGGAGTTGCTAAAGGAGAAGGACGATGCTTGTTCAATGTGGAAAGTGGTGTTAGAGAGGTTCGAGAGAACTTCTCTGAGTGCTCGTGGAGTGTTTTCAAGAGAGTATGACAGGCTCAAGTATAATCCTGCAAAGGGAGACTTTCAGTCTTTCTGTTTGAGGTTCGACAGGCTCGTGAGAAGCCTGAAGAACACAGGTAGTGTGAAGCCAGAGGTGGATGTGGCATACGAATTCATGTGGAAGCTACCAGAATCGTACACCACCCAGCTGGCAGGGATTGATGCTATCCCCTCTAATTTAAACCTTCGATACATTAGGAGTAGAATTGATGAGTATGAGACTCGCATGGGTTATAACAGACCCAGGGGAGGTGCTGTGGGTCCTTCAGGGTCCGCATCCAGTTTTAATGCTTCTGTGAGTGTTTCAGGTTCAGGACGAGGAAATCGTTTCACCCCCTATGGCCTTTGCCATAACTGCAAGAGCCATGGCCACAAGGCAGCGGAATGCCTAAAGCCAGGAGGGGGAGCGTATCGTGGAGCCAGACGAGGCTTCAGCCAGCGAGGACCCTACAATCCAGCTCAAAGAGGGAGCCATCACCAGGGTGGCAGCTGGAGCGGTGGATACCATGGCAATGGCAACAACAACAGTGGCAACAACAACAACAGCGGCAACAACCACAGCTACAGTAATCGTGGTGGCCGAGGAAGTTACCCTAAGTCTCCCAGAGGTGGTTCCAGAGGAGGATTTCGAGGAGGCCGTGGCAATGGCTCGTCTTCTGCTGGGGCGCCCTCTGCTATGGTAACACAACGGTCTGGATATGATTTCTGTAGCTCAGAAAATGAGGTAATGGAGACAATTATTGTTAATGCTCATCTTACAAGTGACATGCAAGTAAGTGCTTTTGTGGGGACCTGGAAGAAGAGTGTTTTGTTTACATTAGATTCGGGTGCAACTAAACATTTAGTGAAAACTGATGTCCCTGTTTCTTTTAAAGAGAAACTGCAGAGGCCAGTTCAAATCATTATTGCCAAAACTAATGTTTTCCTCATTGCCTATTCCAAGGGCTTGTTACTCGGGCACACTGCTGTTGACGGTGTTAAACAGCGGTTTGATTTAGATGTTCTTATTGTGGATGAACTGACGCATAACCTTTTATCAATACCTTGTTTAAATTCAGATGGATACTGGACTAGCTTTGGTGAGGATAAGTGCTACATAGAATATGAAAACGCTCTTCTTGCTGTGGGAACCTTGAATTGGAATTTGTTTGTGTTGGAAGTGGGGTTAGACGAGCAGCCTGATATGTGTTTGATGACAGCTGAGGAGAGTCTGTGGCACAAAAGGTTGGGCCATTTGGGTTATGATAACATGAAACGGTTGTGTAACATGGTTGATGGAATAGAGCAATTAAAATGTGAAGGTGAACGTTTTTGTGAAGTGTGCATTGAAGGCAAACAAGCTAGGTTGCCTTTTGGTGGAACTCGACCAAGGACTTCTAGGCCACTTGAACGGGTGCACAGTGACTTGTGTGGGCCAATTAAACCAGTGGCTTATAATGGTGTGAAATATATTATGACTATTATTGATGACTACACTCACTATGTGGTGGTGTATGGATTAAAGAGTAAAGAAAGTCAAGAGGTTGCAGCCTGTATAAAGGCTTATGTGGCTAGAGTGTCTGTCTTGTTTCCCAGAGGTATTAGTCAATTCAGATGTGATAACGGAACAGAATATGTTAATGAAAATTTACAATCTTTCTTTCTTGAACGTGGCATTGCTTATGAGTTAACAATTCCTGGCACTCCCGAAGTAAACGGGGTTGCTGAAAGATTGAACAGGTCCTTGCTGGAAAAAGCAAGATGTTTGTTGTTTGGCAGTAGTCTGAGCAAACGGTTTTGGATTGAAGCTTTACTAACTGCAGTTTATTTGTTGAACAGGTCACCAACCCAAGCACTTCAGGATAAGGTAGTACCAGCAGAGTTGTGGACGGGATCAAGGCCAGATCTTTCAAAATTAAAGGTATTCGGTTGTATTGCTTATGCTACCAAAAATAAAGCACAGCTAAAAGGAAAGTTTGACTCAAGGGTAAAAAGGTGCATAATGCTCGGTTATTGTGACAATGGTTACAAGTTGTGGTCTGTTGAAGACAAGAAAATAATGACAGCCAGAAATGTGAAATTTAATGAAAAGAAAACCAAGTTTGATGATTTTGTGGATATATATGGAGGAAATTATGAAGGAGATTTTGTGGTTGATTTGGATGAAGAGGCAGAGAGTGACGGAGAGAATGATGAGGTTGAAGGAGAGGCCGAGGAGGAGGTTCTGGTTGAACCACCTCAACTTGAGGAGTTTGAGGAGGATGGAGAGGTGCAAGGTGTCAGGAGGGGCACCAGGGTCAGGGTTCGACCTGCTTATTTAAATGATTTTGTACAAATGTGTATGTTGAGCAAATTTGTTGATGATTTTAAACTGGATAATGAACCAGAAGATTTGTTTGTGTTTGCAGGTTTCAATGACACCCAAGAGATTGATGTTAATGATGTTCCTGTGGATTTTGACAGTATTAAATTTAGAAGTGACAAGTCCTTGTGGTTGGCTGCTGTAGATGAAGAATTAAAAGCACTTGCTGATAATGATACTTGGGAATTAACTTCACTTCCTAAAGGTAAAGTTCCAATTAGTTCTAAATGGGTTTTCACTGTAAAATCAGATGGGGATGGAAATGTTGACAGATATAAAGCCAGATTGGTTATCAAGGGCTGTTCACAAAGGTATGGGATTGACTATTCTGAAACCTATGCACCTGTGGCTAAATTATCTACTGTTCGCATTTTCCTTTGTCTTGCTAATAAACTCAATTTGTTTGTACAACAGTTAGATGTAAAATGTGCTTTTCTTAATGGTGATTTAAGGGAAGAAATTTATATGTGGCCACCAGAAGGACTGTCTATAGATAATGATAATGTTTGTAAATTAAAGAAAACTTTGTATGGATTAAAACAAGCACCTCTGGAGTGGAATCGGAAATTTAATGATACTGTAAATTCTTTAGGTTTCAGCCAATGTCAAGCTGATAAGTGTATGTATGTCAGAAGAAGCAACAATGGTGTTGTATACTTGTTGTTATATGTTGATGACTTTCTTATTTCCAGCGACAATGAAATGTTATTAACTGATGTGAAGGGGAAATTAATGTCTAAATTTCAAATGAGGGATTTGGGTGATGTTTCGTATTTTCTGGGGATTAAAATTAAACGGGGAAGAAATGGGATGTTCCTGAGTCAAGAAAATTATCTGTCTAAAGTTTTAAAGAAATTCAAACTAGATACTTCCCGTCCTGTGAATACCCCTATGGATCCTAAACCCGATATTGATATTTGTAATGACCCCTCAATAATTAATATTCTTCCCTACAGGAGTGCCATTGGCAGCTTAATGTATTCATGTATGTCTGTTAGGCCTGATTTTTGTACTGCTGTCAATTTATATAGCCAGTTTCAGTCATATGCTACTGAAAGGCATTGGAAAGGCATTAAAAGAATTTTGAGATACATTCAAGGGACCCAAAATTGGGGTCTGTGGTACAGGGGTTCTTCTGAAATCCCGTTGGTATTGTATGCTGATGCTGATTTTGCTAATAGTCCCGACAGGAAATCTATTTCAGGTTTTGTTATCCAAATGTTTGGAGACACTATTGCTTGGGGAACGAGGAAACAAACCTCTGTTGCTCAGTCTTCATGCGAGGCAGAATTTATCGCACTTGCAACTGCTGTTTCAGAATTACTTTGGGTTCGCCAATTAATTAATGAGTTGGGTGTGTCTATTACTGATTCTATTCCTGTTTTTGAAGATAATACTTCTGTTATTGATGCTCTTAAGAAATGGATGTAAAGAGATTGAAACATGTAGATGTAAAATATAATTTTATAAAAGATTTGTATCAAAAGAAAGTAATTAATGTTAGTTATATCCCCTCAGGCGATCAAAAGGCCGATGTAATGACCAAAGGTCTTCCGTTTACTGCTTTCTCTAAACATAGGGAAAATATTGGCATGTGTAATTTAAATATGTGATGTTATATTGTCATTTTTAAAAAGAAATTGTAACTATAAGGATTTTGCCTCTTGTCGCAACTTATGATGTCCGGGTTTTTTTCCCCACAGGGGTTGTTCCCCGGCTTTCAGACATGTTAAAGTCTGAGCCGAATGGCCATAAGGTTGAAATAAATAGTTGAATTTTTCTCCGGTATGCCGAAATTAAGGAGGGGTGTTGAGATATGGTAATTTCTCATACCGTCGCCCGCGCAATTTGCCATAGCCTTAGCCGTACGAGGCCCTGCAACCCAATGTGAACTTGTATATGAATGTGTTGTTTACCGCGAATGTGAATGTGTACGGCAGTGGCCTCGGTCACTTGTCTTCCGACTTTGCTGGAGAACGGTTGTATCTTGTGCTACTGGAGAATACATACTGAACAGTTTTTGTCAAGACTAAGTTTTCCTTATTTCTCTGAAATTACCCCCAAACCTGATTTCACAACGTTTCCGTTGCGTGCGATTCATCGCGGTGAAACGGTTCTTCTTGGCGCCTGGTAGGTAGGCAACGCGGCCACACGGCTGCACTCCGGGCCGCATATTGCCTACCCCAACAGGCGGCCGGCGCCAGTGCGCGTGCTCTGTTCTGCCTTCACCTTCGGCTCTATCAGCGCTAGCCCCCTCTTGTTCCTTTTCTTCTTCGCCTTCGCGAGGCCATCATGCCGGTTTCACCCACTCCCACCCCCTATCTCCGATCCGTCGTCCTGTTTGGCTCGTGGGCCCGGGTCCCCACTTTGTATGTATTTATGGGATTTCCTGAGCTTATCGCGCATACGACAAAATAAAAAATAAAAAAACAGGCGTGACGTAAAGGGCCTGGAGACGCGACCTAACCCAACACGGGCCGGGCCGAGATGCGGCGCTCTGTGCGGCCGGCAGCCCCGCGGCAGCCCGGCCAATCTCCGTCTCCATTCCAGTAATAACACCCAGATTCCATCAGAAATAAAGTGAGGTGGCCAGGTATGGAACGCAAATAACGCCTTCCATCTTGTTTCTTATCTCGGCTCTCGGATGACTCACGACAGGCGTTTATTGGACGTCACTGGCCGCCGGGCCGCGGCCGTCATGATCCTTTTGGCAAATTGTGCTGTTTGCGCATGCGCCGCAGGGCCGTCGCCAAGAGCGGGATGAGAAACTCGTGTCAAGTGCCGCGGGCGCGCGCACAGAGCCCACGGGAATGCCCCGCCCCGCCCCGCTCGCCCCGCGCCCGCAATGACCGGGGTCGCTGCAAATTCGTGTTGACGCAGACGTCATCCCGCCCTTTCTCCCGACACCTCCCGCACGAGCTCTGACGTCACGGCAGCGGGATCGTATTGTTCCGAAGGGACATCCTCCCTCTCTCCCCTCCAGCAACCCTAGGCCCCCTCCCCACTCCCCCTCCCCCTCTTTTCCCTTGTTCCTGGAGTGGACAAACACGTCCCAGCAGCAAGCCACACGTCAGTTTGCTTTAGTTCGTCAGTTCGGCAAGTCGGGACCGTCGGGTCAAGTCGAGACGGTGTTGCGGCGGCCGCGACATTCGGCGCCGCCTTTTCTTGTTGTCTTTATTACTCGTTTTCGCGAGTTTTGAATATTTTTGCCTTTATCGTCTCGGCTGCTTGGCGCCGCCACGGGTTTCACCTCGCCACTGATACCAACACACCACGACCTCGACTCAGAAAAGGTACGTGTTCCTGTTTCTCTGTTCTATCTTTCCCTCTCCCTCTCTGAGTGTTCTCACGTATTTGCTCACTCTTCGGTCTGGCTCTGCTCCCCTCCCCCGCTCTCTCCTTCCCACCCATCTCTTCGTCTCTCTCTGTGACGTTACGCTATTCTCCAACTCCTGGGAAGGAGACAGCTGGGTGCTGCCGAACGTAACCCATTTTGTCTGGCTTTATTTTTGGGGCGCGCGATAGGAATGTCATGTTGGTAGCCCGGTGATAACTCGTGCCGCCGCCCCAGTGTAAGCCGGCTGGGCTGGACAGGCCATCTTTTCACTGATTCCTCGGAAGGACTCGTGTAGAAAATTTTGGTTGTCACGGAGAAATGTTGTCATGGTGGTGAAAGGGGGGTGACCGACTGTATTCTCCAAACAAAAGTACACGGTGGAGTACCCGTCGGACAAAACTAGTGATCGCTGCGGGTGTTTTGCTGCGCAGTTTGTAAGCAGATGTAAGTGGGAAATCCCCTGCCTTGGATGCGCATATTGGGATTTAGATTCAAGTCTCGCGTTCCTGCTCCGTCCGCGGCTACCGTCTCAACTCGTTTGGCTACAACTTTCGCTCTGGTACCTCACCTCCGCGCAGCTCCGCTCGGCTCCGGCCGGACCTGACCGCCGAGCCGAGCTGATCCGATCCGATGCGATCCGATCACAGCCGAGCCGAGCCGAGCCGAGCCGAGCTGCCGCCGCCCGCCGCCCCGCCGGCTCTGTGTTGAAAGGAAGTTCGTACGCGCCTCGCCTCGCGTCTGCTCCCGTCGCACCTCCCTTCCCCGTATATTTATTAAGACGTCACAGCTTTGGCTTGTAGTTGCGCCGGTGCGGGGCCCCGAGCGCCCACAGCCCAGCCCGGGGACTTGAACGAACGGAGACCACACGAAAACACTGTGACCGCAGAGCTGCTGTAGCGGGAGAGCAGCCCCACGGACCAATGAGCGTCGGGGTGGGCCGTGCAGTCCTAACCACCCTCACCGACACTCTTGTTGGTGCTCCCGGTCTGGAAGTGCCCACCTCCACCTCCAGGGATGCTACCCCAGGCCCACCCCTTGGGCCCTTGGGTGGTGTGGGGTGGTGTCCCCGCTGCTTCTCCTCTGGGGCCGTTGGCCTCTCCATTACAAGCTGTTAGTGGTCATTTGCGGTCATTCCGGGGACCGCCAACCCCACGAAGCCGCTGCCACTACGCCACTGGCAGCTGCATGTCGTGCGGGGACCAATGATGAGGGCGCCGCCGGGGCGCCGCCGGGCGCCGCAGTCCGCAGTGTGGTCCACATAAGTCACACTAAAATTAGCAGCCATAACTTGATGTGCGTGTGTTGATGTTTGTGTTTGGCGCGACGCGTTCCTTGACCTCCCCGCCCCGCCCCGCCTCCCCCGGCGCCCGGCAGTCTAGTCCTCGTGCATCATCAAGCATCTGGAGCGGCGGGGCGGGGCGGGGAGGGGGTCGAGCCCGGCGTAGCTGGCGCAGCCTGCCGGCCGTCAAGTAGCGCTAATTGCCCTGGCCATCACGAGTCCGAAACACAAGGGAATTTGCGGGCAGGGGGAGCGAAAGCGCTTAGACTCTGTCGCGTCGTGATTGAGAATAGAATACTGCGTGCAAACTCCATTGACCGATTAACGGGATACTTAGTGACATTTCCGCCACTCTAAACATTGCGTGATTCAACCAAAGCAAAGTATATGTTCATCAAATGAAGATATTCTTAGAACGAGCTGTTTTGCCGTTAGACGGAACAAGATAGTCTTACAACATGCAGTTGGTTTGATTCAGGCATTAATTTCGGTATGCATTGCGATGGATGACATATACATTGACAGGGCAGTACACTGGAAATTATTTTCTAGCTTATTGTGAGTGTGAGAGTATGAGAGAGTATTAACTTGACTGGTACACACACGTCCGCTGCTCATTGAGGTTCAAACAAGCTTTGTCGCTCCACCATATACTTTTTCTTTACAGAGTCCATCGCCACATTCGCTCAATTGAAGCAATGAAATGCACTGTTTGCTTTCGATCTGTTGCCAGTGTTACCAGCCATCTTGACGACCGGAGCGAGGGGGAGCGGGGCTCGCCTGCCTAGAATGGTAGAAGTTGATCCCGGATCTAGGGATGGGAATGGTGAGTACAACAACAACTACTGACTGGCAGCCGCTGGCAGCCCACACTGCCTGCGTGTCGGCGGGGTGCCTATCCTGCGGGGGCCTCCGCCGCTCGCTTATCTGGCATGTCGCCGGCCGCCGCGGCCATGTCTCACTCTGTGATGTCTCACGCGGTTGCGACGCCTGTCTGCTGGGCCGACCTGGTGCCTAAGCCGGGCTGCCCAGGCGCGGATCCAGGGGCGGCTCTAGGGGGGGGGGGGCGATGTACCGCTTTCTGCCTACTTTCAGGCGGATTGTAACGCGAATTGCCTACCCTGGGGGGGGGGTCGCCCCGTCCCCCCCCCCCCCCCCCTGGATCCGCACCTGGGGCTGCCTACCCTGCGGGCCTGCGGGCGCTCCGGGCGGGCAAAGTGACGCTGCCCCTCGTCTGGCGGTGGTCACCTCTGGCCTGCTCCTCTGGCCTTGCCTCTCTGTTGGCCATGCCGTGCCGGGCCGTGCCGGGCCGGGATGAGAATGGCCGGGCCGGGCCCTACCGCGCTTTTGCGGCTTTTGCCCAGCCGCGCGCAGCTTGCGCAGCTTGCGCAGCTGTCACTCTGTGCTGGGCCGCGGCTGCCGCGGGCATCGTGGGCAGGCTTCCTGTTGGCACGACCCATTACGGGCACGCACGCACGCCCCGCCCCGCCATGATAATACACCTGCACGGTACGGTACACTATCAATGTCGTGGCTCTAATAAAAAATAAATAAAAATAACCAACCATAGCACAGAGGTCGGGTCGAATCGAAAGTGATTGGGGAGCCTTGCCGCGGCATAGCGCACGGCGTACAGGTCCAAATAATGCGAGCTGATGTGGCTGCGAAAACATGGTATCGTGTGCTTTTTGTGGGCTGTTGACTTCGCCAGGCGCCCAGCCAGGGTTTGACTATCGAAACGATATCGAATCAATGTCGAGTCGCTATCAAAAAGTTCAATACAAATCGATGCAATCCAGCATCGATAACGAAATGGCATTTTTAAATGTCTCAAGTCGATTCTCCTCTAATTTTCGATGTACAATGGATGAAATACCATTGATATCGACCGGGACCGAGGACCTAGTCTGGAGTCCGGGCTCGGCTGAGCGCGGTGTGGCGTTGGTGCGGTGGCTGCGCGCGCATCGCCGCCAGTCCATCTTATTTCGATATACTTTGCCCGTTTCACCTTTGAGGTAGCAGCGGATTCTTTATTTGTGGTGCACGCACAGAGAGAGAGAGAGAGAGAGAGAGAGAGAGAGAGAGAGAGAGAGAGAGAGAGAGAGAGAGAGAGAGAGAGAGAGAGAGAGGAATAGAGACCCAAGGACAAATTTTCCTGACGCCGCAACACGGCGCGGCGCGACGCCTTCCATTCCCGCTTTGCACGCAGCAGACGGTTCACGCGCGCCGCGATGAACGGAATGAGAGATATCAGCAGGCGCGTCAAGACAAGACAAGTAGCGTGGGCCCCGCCATGGCCCCCCATGGCCCCCCATGGCCCCCCATGGCCCCCCATGGCCCCGCCCCCAGCCCCTGGCCCGGCGCGCTGCTGCCCAGCAAACTGCATCGCTCGGTGCCAACGCTCGGGGATAAAGTAACGTCAGGATGACAGCGGAAAGATATCAACCTTCAACGGGTGGCGTGGCCAACGTGGCTGCCTTGTACACTTCATATTTACCCCCCCCCCCCTCCCCAAATCCCCTGCCCTCGGCCGGATGTTTCATGTGACAAGCCGGCGAATAATTGTGTGCTCAAATTTTGTTTTTGAATATCAAGCAAACGCGAACGCAGAAAAAAATTTACAAAAAATAATTCTCGCACCAATGCCCGAAAAAAAAAAAAAAAAACGCTTTGCAGCTCTCTTAATTTCAGCTGATTTCCAAACGTAAATTTCCATCTTCCAAACGTCTATTTAGCACGGGTCAATCTCATTTGTTTTTTTTAGCGTTCTCCTTTCATCCTTGTTTAAAGTATTTGAAAAACGAAGCCGGCAGTACGGGACGTAGTAGTGACGTGCCTGTGGCAGGCAGACTCGGGCTCCGAGGTGGAGGGGAGACTTGGACGATTTGCCTGACTCGATGTACATTTCACACCTCGGGTGGCCTGTACAGCAGAGCATGAGCACACAAAAGAGGGCATTGCCAGAAAACCGTACTTATCGTTTCCAACATGGTTGACAGGCTTTGATGCAGGCAGTGTACAGCACCACCTCAACATTCACAGCATGTACCAATCAGATGTGCCACCAGGAAGCTGCACAGTGACAACAGTCAACGAGCCAGCCGGGCCGGGCCGAGCCGAGCCGGGTTGTTGTGCTTGTCCACACTAAATCATTAACTGCTGCGTAGTGGTATAGCGGTAGCTGCGGTGCTGCACCGGCTGCACTGGCCCGGCTTATCATAACGAGCAGAAGCAGCAGCAGCAGCAGCAGCAGCAACACACTCGCGGATATGGCTCAGCGGAGCGGCCGCGTCGTCCCCGAGATCTAAATCGTATCCTAGCCCCGTCGCGAGAGGAGCGAGAGAGAACGCACTATCAGGAAGAAACAAAATGCCAGATTGTTTCCGAGCCCCCAAGTCTCTGATTGTGCCACTTGCCATTTTCAACATTTAAGTTTTGCGTATTATGCATCGTTCTCTCGGAAATGGTACCGCGTGAGTTCTTAGAGCGCCTGCTAGGTAGGCAACACGGGATCCTGTGCATGCATGCATGCGTGGCGGGCTGGCCTACCCGGACAGGCGCTCACGGGAGGCTGGACGCGCAGAGACTTGGTATTGCGTTTGTGAAATTCGAGGGCCCCTCTGAAGGACATTGCCGTACATGCCATGACCACGGCCCGGCGCTGTTCCATTTCTCTCTCGCGCGCCGCTTCATAAAGCGGCTGGGCCCCGCTGGGCCCCGCTAGGCCCCGCGCTCTGGTCATCGCTTGAGTGCCGCTGACGTCACCGCCACTTACAATGTCTGCCGTTTGTTTCGTGTTTGTCTTCCCGGCCGGCCGTACTGGGCGTGCTGACACGTGAAGGCAGAGGCAGAAGCCGCATCGATGGAACCGAGAGGCCTCTATTTGCTATTACACTTCCGCGGAACTTCCACTTCCACTTCCTGGACTCGGCACGCCCCGCACGCCTTGGCCTGCAAGACCATCAGTCGGCTGACGGGATGGCGGCTGTGCGCGCGGCTGTGACACCGTGGACACTAGCGCTGCTCTGTGCAGCTCTGCGCAGTAATCCGTGCAACTCGTGTCTCATGAAACAGGGCCGCGGTCTAGGGGGACCAACGGACCACGGACAGGGGACCAAGGAGCCACGGAATCACGGACGCGGAGTAGCGGGGTTTAAGCGGTGCATGGCGGTGCATGGCGAGTCCGTGCAACCCACGACGCGCGCGTGTTCAACTTGATTTCCAAAATTTCATTCTGTGCAGCGAATTTACTTCCTTTTTCTCGTGTTGACACCCGAGGCGTGCCGTGTCGTCCGGCTTATCTCCGCGCTCTCTCTATGTGGTTCACTGCTCCGCCCCGCGAGCCCCGCGCGCCCCGTGCCGCGTCCAAAAATCACCGCTTTCCCACACTATCTCTGTCGTTCCGTATCACTCCGGAGGCGGCCGCAGGTACTGTAATCTGTAATCAGCGCCGGCCAGCCGGCCCGATCGGTCGTCCCACCAGCGCGCTGCCAAGTGCCAAGTGTGAATGGCGGCGTTTTAAAGGCGGGAAAAGAGAGTCGAAGGCGGCGTCCAACGGCGGCCAAGGTGTTGCGATGCGAACCACTGGGGGGTGGAAACGGATCTCCTGGCGAGGCGGGGCCGCGGCCAAAGAGGCAACAGGGGAGGCCTCGGTTGCATTTGGTACCACCCGCACCCGTTGGAGGTTGGCCGCACCCTACAAGCTGACCTCGGGATGCATGTCGTGTGACGCGGCGTGACGCGCTGGGCCCTTCCCTGCGTGGACAGCCCCCCGGCCGCCCCCCAGCCGCCCCCCGGCCGCCCACAGGCCGCCACCCGACCGCCCCCGGCCGCCGCACCCCGGCCACCCTCAGCCGCCCCCGGTGCCCCGCACGCCCGGTCACCGCTGGACCCGTGGACCCTCCCTATCGGTCTGCAATCTTGAGCAGAGATAAAGCACCCGAGCCGGGCGGGCCCTGCCCCGCGCCCTGCCCCGCGCCCCGCCCCCCCCCCGCCCCCGCGCCCCGTGCCCCGCCGCCCGCCGCACGGACCGCGCCGCTCCGCGGCTGAGCCGGTGTGGGCCATCTTAGTGCGGCCCTTGCTGCACTTGGTAAGAGTGCCCTGAGACTCAGTGCCGAAGCGGCGTGTCTGTCGGGCCCGGGTCCCAGCAGCGGCAATAGTGACCGTAAGCGCGCGAGCCGAGCCGAGCTGAGCCGAGCTGAGCCGAGCCGAGCCGAGCTGAGCCGAGCTGAGCCGAGCTGAGCCGAGCAGAGCGGACCGGCAGGGTGGTTTCCCGCACCTCGTCCCAGCCGCCCCCACGCGGTGCCGCGGTGCTCTCCTTGTGTTCCACGTTGGGCCGAAACATGGCCTCGGATTTGTGACATCTGGCCAGAGCCAGAACCGCTGGCCCGAGTCCTGGCCTCGTCCTGGCCCTCTCCGACGCCATGGACTACAAGCCGGTGCCGCAGAGGGAGCCGCGGGAACGGCCCGCGAACGGGGACGTGGACGGCCACCGCCACCACCAACAGGAAGCCCTGCTGGGACATTACGGTGCGTTCGGCAACGTGTGAGTAGTAGTGGTAGGCTGGCTTCATTTTGAAAAACCCAAACTTGTCGTGTTTGGGGTTTGCGGGCCTAGAAAGCCGTTTTCGACGACTTGCCTTGTCCAGTTCTGCTAGACTCCTTCAATGCCGGAAACGGGTGGCCACCGACCACACCTATGCAACCACCCACCACCCGGAGTCTTTCCTTGCAAAGTCCGTTTGCCACTTCCCATTCGTTAAAACGGTCCGTGCGCTTCGTAAAACACAGCAGTTTGTCAAAGGATGTAATATGGGATGATGAGGGCTGGGACAGTGGGTCACAGACCAGAGCAGTACTTACCATTTAAGTGTGCTTCAGCCGGCTTCAGCCTCAGCCTCAGCCTGGGCCGAGGCTGTACACGTGTGGCCGTGTGGCTCGGCTTGGCTCTGGACACGTTTGACGGACACCGGACGAAAGTTCCATCATTTCGCCGTGCTCGGCCTGCTCACTGCTCTATTCATCTCTCCCCTCCTTCTTCCATCGCGCGAAAACTCAGCAATACAGTCGTCTGCTGCGCTGGCTGCGCTGGCCCACGCCATCAGCTTCGTGTCGGTGGTCTCCAGGGGGCTGCGGTGGACCAGTGGGGACCAGTGGGGACCAGGCCAGCGGAGCCAGCGGTCCTCGACGAATAAATCATGCGGACACGGCCGTAAACAAGTACAGCTGTCGATTAGTAGTCGTTGTCGTCAAGTGACAAAACGAGTTTCTCCGAGAAGTGGCGTTGCTTACCCCACTAATGTCGAGGGAATCCTCACAAGTAATGGCGGGCCGCCGCCGTCGCCTCAGTGGCGGACGACGAGCAGCGGCCGCAGCGGTCAACTTGGTGGCGTCCAGCCGCGGCCAGCCCACGGCGAGGAGGCACCGCCGAACGCGCGCCGACGGCAGGATTCGAAACCAAGCCCCAAATTAAACCCCTTTTTTGTCACTAGAGCTTTGATCTTCTTTCGGAGGAGTAAAATCTTGGAAAGCACAAGAGAGAGAGAGAGAGAGAGAGAGAGAGAGAGAGAGAGAGAGAGAGAGAGAGAGAGAGAGAGAGAGAGAGAGAGAGAGAGAGAGAGAGAGAGAGATTAAAAAATGCTGGTTGCTGATGTGATTCAAAAGCGTCAGTCCCAATGTCTGTAAAATAAATTTCTATTGAAGATGACAATGCTCCTATTGCAAAGCAAAGGTGCATGTTCCCGCTCAGATGTTTTCCCCTCTTTTTTACGTGCGGGGAAGTTATCTATCCCTTGGGCCCGGTGCACACGTGCCTTGCATCGTCCTGGCTGTCGTCAAGCTGGATCGCTAGACGAGGCGCTCTATCGAGGTCCGCCACACCGAGTGAGTGTTCTACAAATCGCGATTCCAACTGCGGCAGATAATTGCCCCGCATGCCGTATGAGAGGCCTTCAGCGCCCCCAGCTGCACGGTTTGCACTCGCTGTGGGGAGTGTAGTGTGAGAATGGCAGGGCAGGAAAGGGCCGCAGATGCCCCTGCCCGGGTTGTGTTGGTGCACAGAAGTCTCTTGAGCAGTTTCCGCGAAAAGGTGACGATGGGAACTGTGGCGTCGCCGGCGTCCCCATCGGTGTCCATGGTGCCCAGAGCAGATACAGTATCGTGGTAGGGGGTGGCCGGGGCCGGGCCGGGGCCGGGCCGGGCCGGTCTAGAGTCTCTCTAGTCCGGTCCGGTGCGGTGACTGACTGGCGCGGCCAGCGGCCTATGTTTACACAGCGCCGGCCCGGCCCTGCCCGGCCCTGCCCGCCCAGCCGCCGCCGCCCTCTTGCCCAATATAAAAACAAAAGCAGAGCTGCGATTTGCGGCCCCGGCAGGCTGGGCAGGCTCAGCAGGCTGATGTGTGGCGGCCTGGGGCCTGGCCGCCTGCCTACCGCAGCCTGCCGCAGGGGGTAGGGCAGGTAGGGCCCCGGCTGTAGCAGCGAGGGGTGCAATGTGTCATGGCGGTGTCACAAACATATCATCCCCATTTGTGACGCAGCGGCCAACGCCAACCCCCATGCCGGCCCATGGGCAGCCCATGGGCCCTAAGTTCAACACACTTACTATTTCTATTGTCTACATGACTCGCCGTGGCGCGGCGTGGCTTCACTCCCCGTGCCCGATAAGCGGCAGGCCAGGCCAGGTCTTTTATCGCCCATCTCAGCCCTGAGGCCGCAGGCCCCGCAGGCCGCCCGCTCCGCTCTCCGCGAGCCTCTCTGTCTCTCTCTCTCTCTCTGTGTCTGTCTGTCTGTCTGTCTGTCTGTCTGTCTCTCTCTCTCTCTCTCTCTCTCTCTCTCTCTCTCTCTCTCTCTCTCTCTCTCTCTCTCTCTCTCTCTCTCTCTCTCTCTCTCCCTCTCTCTCTCTCCACGGTGTGTCCACTGCTTGTCCACCCGGGCAGCGGCGGCAGCGGCGTAGCCACAGCCGCGTGATGCGCCTGGAGCCCAACAGAGGCCTTAACCTTGTGCGCACAGCCAATAGCGTAGTGACGAGCTGATTCACTGCGAGGGATTCCGCATGTTCGCGTGACGTGCACTGTCGTATTAGTAGTAGTCACAAACCCTCATGCGGCGCACCTTTACACGTCTTCCGTAAAATAATAAAAATAATAAAGAGTATCTGCATGACAGGCGCCCTGGTACCAGTGGTCACCTCAAAATGTATGCTTAAATCAAAGAGAAGTGTGCCATTGAATCAGGTATACGTTTTTAGCCCGCTAAATATGCCAGACGTAGATCGTTTTTTGAAATTTCAACACGTTTCCTACTTCGGTTGAGTTCTCAACGATGTGCACCCACACAAACCCGCGTGCAATCTCCCTTCTTGAAAGGTGTGTGCTTTTGCGTGCATGTAACGCGGCCGAGACGCCGAGGTCGGCGCGGGAAGGACACGAGCACACCATGAAAGGCGCGACCCAATACTTGTCATTATCGTCACAGCTGCTTCAGTACAGTGGACTGACACGCATCGGTACGCTTTACACTTGACGAGCCCGCACATGCCGGTAGAATCTAAATGTTCGAACCCGCTGCGTAGCAGCAAACGGTTATTGCGGGGGCGCAATCTTGGTTCCACAGATGCGGGTTTGACGCCACCTTAAAGAGAATTCCAAATTCTGTTCGTTGTTGACCACATGGTGCCCGTCCAAACAAAAGCCTCTCCCTAAAAATGGCACTCCTTTTGTCTCCGCGGTGGGAGAGAGTTATTTCCGACCGCATTTGTTTCGGTGCCGCCAGCACGAGGTCGATCACGTGGTCATGACTGGCGAATCGATTTATCGAAACCTCGAGAGTCAAATGCGTTTGACCGCCAATGCCATGCATCATGCTTTACGGATCCGCTGACGCCGCAGCAGTTTTGATCGATTGATTCGAGCCAATTGGGGAAGTTAAAATAACGCGTTTTGTATTCACTCAGAATAGTTATTATTGGTTGCATGAAACGAAACGACTCACATTTTCGCAGCCGAGGATTTTTCTGCGTCTTTTTCGATTGCTGACTAATTTTTTTTTAAATTTCTGTCTTTTCCAGACGGCCATGTAAATCACAAGGGCTCCAACGGCCGGCAGTGCCGCCCTTCGACGGAAATCGAGCTGGGTGGTGAGTTCCGCGGCTGAGGGTCATAATCGTTAATCGTGCATGCAACACGCCAAATCACAGAATTTACAAGGTTCAATTGAAACCGACTTCAAAAAAGAAGCGCGGGCTACTCGTGTTCATACGTTCTTGGTATCCTTCCAGATGTGAAGACCACGAAAACAGCTCTACCTGGGGAGGTAGAGAAGGGCAACTTTGAAAAGGCCGACTTTGAGAAGGCCATCGAACTTACCGGTGAGTAGGGGAAGTCCAAAGACCAAGCAACACATTTCTCTTTTCGAAATAAAAGGGATTTGGAAGAGACGTAAACTGTTTAGACGTGAGTTTTGAATATGTGATGTATCGTGCCCTTGCAGGCTATGGCCGCTTCCACTACTTCCTGCTCATGGTGTGTGGGTTCGTCTCCACCAGCGAGGAGATGGACGTCATCTCCATGTCGTTCATCCTCCCCTCGGCACAGTGCGACCTCAAGCTTAGCACGCACACCAAGGGCTGGCTCAACAGCATCATCTTCATCGGTTAGTCCTTGTTCTGGTTTCCGCCCGCCGTCCTCGCCGCCGTCCTTCCCCTGGCCTCCCTGTCCTTATCGTTCCTCTCATTCCCTCTCCTCTTTACTTTACACCTTCTCTACTTTCCCCCCTGTTTTCTCCGCTCCTCTTCACTCTTCTTTACCTTTCTTCTGGATTCCCTCTTCATGTTAATTTCTTCCCGGTCTGCTTGGTTCTGCTTTCGTTTTCGCCTGTCCTTATCCTGGTCTCGGGCCAACAGTCTCTCTGTGTACCCAATGACGCTCAGCTGCCAATAACTGCGTCTTCTGTCGCCTCTGGTACTGAGGGGACCGGTTTGATCCGGATCTCCGAATGAAATGTCGCTTTAGGAGGCCTAGGATGTCACGCGTCGTCCATCACTAGGGGATGCGTAAAGAGAGACACGACCGCCAAACAGTTGCATTCTTTAATAATGTTTCAGTACAAACCCTGAATAAGCAACAAGTTTTGGTCCAGTATTATTTTTAATGTCAATCGTTCTTAATCTCCCCACATAACATCAAACTCTTTTTTTCCTGCAGGGATGATGGCTGGGGCCTACGCCTGGGGGTCCGTGGCAGACTCTCTGGGGAGGAAGAAGGTCCTGATCGTCATCTCCTTCATGAACGCCGTCTGCATCGTGGCGTCTAGTTTCGCGCAGTCGTACGAACTATTTATGCTCTTCAGATTCCTCAATGGTGCAGCGTAAGTTATTAGAAAATATTTCCGTTTTGGTCGATCTGATGCCCGCGATTTACTTTGCAAGTAGTGTCACATAGTCGCATGCAATAATACCATCCTTACGGCTATAGACTTGGAGGCAGCGGCCCCGTCATCTGGTCCTACTTTGCTGAATTCCAGCCCAAGCAGAAGAGGGGCTCCATGCTTAGTTTCATGGCGGCCTTTTGGACGCTTGGCAATTTGTTCGTGGCAAGTAAGTACAAGGAAAGGGTGCAGTGGCGGTTTAACTGCTCCATCACAGGAGGGGGGGGGGGGCGATCCTGAAAAATTTCAGGTATTTGCCTACCTTTCAGGCGGAGCGTAGGCCGGCTGCTGATCTCACAGAGGGGGGGCGCCCCCCCCCCCGCCCGCCCGCCCCTTAAACCGCCACTGAAACGGTGGAAACCGACACTATTTAGCAGAAAGGGAAAGCCCGTCCCAAGCGCCTAGGGTAGGCAAACCTCGGATTTTACATGCATGCGTGTCGTGCGGGCTGGCCTACCCGATCACTTGCAGGCGCCCAACGCCGCTGTGATGGAGTCCCAGTGATAATTTAGTTCCCCTGCATTGGACGGCACCTAGCTTATCAAACTGTAATGGGAGTCCGTCCGACGATGCCTCTTAACTGGTTTGTGCCCTGCAGGTCTGGCCTGGCTGGTGATACCATCGGGCATCGGCTACCACTCTCCCACCTTCCTGTACAACTCCTGGCGCATCTTCTTGCTGCTGTGCTCGGTGCCCAGCTTCCTAGTCGCCGGCCTGCTCTGCTTCCTGCCCGAGAGCCCCAAATTTCTGCTAACGCAGGGCTACAGCGACCAGGCAATGGAGATCTTCCAGTACATCTACGCCACCAACACGGGCAACCCACCCGAGGACTATCCGGTAAGCTCGGCTTCGGTGTTAGCCACGGGCCTGGCCTAGCGGGCCATGGCATGGCAGCTCACGGCCGGACGTGGCCTGCGCCTCGCTCGGCGCCCCCTGCGGCCTTCCCACATTTACCCTCGTCCCCCAACCCCCGTCTTGTGCACGCTCCTCCTAGGCCCCTCCCACACGTCGGCAGGGCCGGCACTTGTGGTCAGGGTCAGCCATGCAGGCAGCCACAGGCAGCCACAGGCAGCCACAGGCAGCCACAGGCAGCCACAGGCAGCCACAGGCCCGCCGCCCGCCACACACTCATGTGTTGCGGGTCTGCCTACCGGTCACGGGGCGCTGCTCTGCAGCACTCTGCAGTCGTAAGCGGCCGCCGCAAACTTTGCAGGCGCCGACGTAATTTAAACCTGTGACTTCTTCTACCCCTACAGGTCAAGGAGTTGATCATGGAGGAGTCAGCGATGGCAGACGCGTTGAAGCGCGACCAGTCACTGAAGCCGAGTTACGCGGGCCGCTGGAAGTCCATGCTGAGCGACATCGTGGCCAACTCGCAGCAGCTGTTCATGCCGCCCATCCTCCGCTTCACCCTCATCTCCATCACCATCAACTTCACGTTCCACATCGGCTACTACGGCCTTATGATGTGGTTCCCGGAGCTGTTCCACCGCTTCGACGAGTTCGATAGGGCTAACCCGGGCAAGGAGGCCTCCGTCTGCGACGTCACCCGGTTCGTGGTGACTAACGGCACGCACTCGGAGCACTCGGCCTGCGACGACATCATCAAGGGCTCCGTCTTCATGGAGTCCCTCATCACGGTCGCGTCCGCCGTGCCCTCCAACATCATCGCTGTGCTCGGCATGGACCACCTCGGCCGAAAATTCTTCCTTGGTAAAGAAGTTTTTCGTATTCTTCTCTATTTTTTTCTTTTTTTTTTCCACATTGACGCAGCAATCAACTAATCTAACGGCTCTGCTCATGCTTCCAGTATTCAGCACATTCACATCTGGGCTGTGCGCGGTGGGCATGTTTTTCGTGTACAACAAGCAGAACAACCTGATCGTCAACGCCGTGTTCAGCTCCGTCATCAGCTGCGGAAACGCAGCGCTCGACTGCCTCATCACAGAGATCTTCCCCACACACCTGCGGTAAGCTTACGCACTTCAGCCTCATCTCACAGTTTCATACTTGACGCTCAATATCGCAAAATAATTTCTTTACCAAAACTAAGTTTTCTTTTGAATGAAATTGAAATAGGGCGACTGGTGTGGCTGTCTCCATGGTGGCGGCCCGTCTAGGAGGGATCATCGGGAACATAGTAATAGCCACCTTGCTGGACGTGTACTGTCCAGCGCCAACCTTCATCGTGGCCGCCCTACTCATAGGTACGATTTGTCACAAGTTTATCACTGTCAGTTCGGGACGTATGCTCTTCCTCCATGTTTATACCGCATTTTGTGTTGTAGGTGGCGGCCTTCTCTGCCTGTTCCTACCAAATACGACGAGAGAGCCGTTGTCATGACCCTCACCCTCCTTCACACCTCGCTCCGACTCTCAGCAGATCGTATTCACTCTCCTCATTAATTGAAAATGTTAGTTCCATGAGGGTCATTGAACTACCAATCTTTCTTTTTGTGTAATATAGTTGTCTCTTCGTCCACGCACACATACGAACAGTATCGACCCAGTTTCGCGCGGATTAGGCTCCGTGAGCCGTTTTAAGTTAAGATTTACATGTACATTTATAAATGCTTTTCACCATTCCTGTTATTAGTTCGTTAGTGAAAACGACCACGATATTTGCCAGACAAAAAAGGTAACAAAGCGTTAATTATGGTGGCCAATGAAGGCTTTTATCGTTCCTTAAACTGTATTGCTGATCTGAGCCTGTGATTTTAATATCCATCTTGACTTTTTAAAATAATGTTATTGGTTGTACCAACTGAATCGAAACTGTTTGCAAAGACTTCATAGCCCTAAGCTTTATTCGAATAAATGTTTACTGTAGTATAAAGACATTATCACCTTATGTAAATACCTAGATAAAGAAATAAATAATATTGAATAGTTTACAAAATTTTCTTCCTTCCTGCCTCATATTCTCATATGTGGTATAACTGTAAAAAAGAGGATGCTCTCTAGGGGCTTATCTGGTCTTAGACTACAGCTTGCTAGGGCTTGTCAAAATAATACAGGGGTCATTTCACGCACTCAAATCTCATATATTTCCCTAGAAAGAAAATATGTACACATACTCTTCAATACAGTTTTAATTAACAGCTGATCAGTTGATAAGTTGGTAATGAGGTGAATAGTTAATTTTTCCACAATGCAACATTTGACTGAGAAGGCCACTATAGAATTAAAATTGTTGCCAAAAGAGTAAAGAAGGAAAGCAGGAAAGAAAAAAAAAAGAACAATGAAATACAAGTAACATTTCACCAATGTTGAAAAACGACTCAGTTGCTCTATAAGCATGAAACTACAAAAACTCGAGGCAAGCTATACAAAAGAAATTTCATTACGTATAATCGACCATATGATACACAGCACTCAACACTGTACTACCACTCTTAATCCCAACAAAATTTTAAACAAAACAACGTCGCTAACAGACGTTAAGAGATATAATTTGTGGAAAACAGAAATGTTGATAAAGAAGTAATATTTTAGTAAGGTGTTTGTGATGTTTTAACTGCAATAAAAATTCTGTTACTTAAAATGGCATGACCAAGTGCTTGGAATTGTAGTTCAGAACCTAGAAAAAGACAATAAATTTCTTGGCCACAATTTAATACATTGAAGTGGCGAAGTGTTGGTCCCAGATATCACGGGCATCAAATAGTAACTGCACCCCTGTGGTGAGTTCATCAACAGTGCAGAATAACAAAAGCTTCACGTTTCATTGCATGATTAACAAGAAAAAAGGTATGAAGCGACTAGGATTCTTTACGTTAAAAAAGTAAAACAAAAGCAAGACATGGATAAGGATACCATGTAGAAAATGAAACCAACATTACAAAAGCATTGCTATAACCGCCATGGAAATATCTCTAGTGTCTTCAAAGCAATGCCAAATACACACAGGAAGCAGCTCTTGAACATATTAAAACAAGGGTTGGTAAAAATATTAGAGTCACTGAATACACAAAAGTAATTTGCAATTACGAACTTAATTTCCACTGATTACAAAAGAAAGTTCAAAAGTGCACACAGCTTGAATGGGAATGACTAGTGGTCACACTGCAATGCATTTTTTCTTTCTAGTCTACAACTAATCCTTCCTTCCGGTCATTTATCCAACAATACCAATACTGATAACTAGTTTATACAAATCACAGTATATGTTTTCCCGCTCAGCGAGAAGAATAAGGAAATCAACTAATCAAATTTTGCGCAAGATTAAGAAGCAAATAACGTAAACATGTCAATGCTATCTTAACAGATCTTAGGAATATATAAAAGTAATAAACAACAGACTTAAAAAGAGTCACTTCAATAAACATTTAACAACAGCCCAGTCCCCCATTGTTGAACACTTGTTACAAAATAAGATTCAAAAATTTAATATATCTGACAACAGGAAGACTTTTAAGTTGGCATTTGCCGCTTATTGCTTTCATTGCATGGTATTGCATGCAACTTAACTTCATCTTGGACAAACTAAAATGGCAGTTTTAATGGGGGAAGAGGGAGCAGAGCATGAAATGTGAAAATTTTGTAGACTTCATGACTAATCAGACAGGGATGGCTCAAAATATTCCTGCCACAGCACTGAAAAAATTTCTAACAATTACCAACAGTTTTCACAAGGTACAAAAATATTGTTACTTCGTATGTATACTAGCAAGATTATTTCCTCCAAATTATGCGAGGTGCCCTTTAATTTCGTCCTACTTTTTTTTTGGTGAGGTAGCACATGCATAATGATAAAACGAATTTTACTAGTATAATGATATTTGTCGAACATTCCACTTGACCATCCCACTGACCTTAACTTTGTTCTTTAGCAAATGTGTCAAAAAATCTTGAAAAGTAGCAACAAATTTTACTTCTGAACTATACTGTGGATAACTGATTTAACAATTGACAAATGAAGAAGAAAAAAGGTTGTCCAGGACAAAATAAAAGGAATCTGCAAAAATATATCTATCTATGTAAATATATATATACATACATATTCAGGATATATGTAGGTATCTATCTATTCACCTTGAGATAATTCCAATGTGAATTACTTATACTGTCGGCTTGGTTTCTGACTTGAGCTGAGTTGATCTTCCTACTCGAAGTATTCCCACCAATCCCGTTCATAACCTTCATGGACATGCTCCAGCAGCACCTTCCGCCTACTATCACAGTACCTAAAAAGAGATTCACCAATTCAGTAAATATTGACCATGAAAACTGTATGCTTTTTAGACCAAACGCATAGGGGGCCGTGCCAATACTGTGTGACCGATTTTAGGCCACTGACCCCTCCCCGTGACGTGGATAACCTAACCTTCCCATGTATTTAAGATAGGGCGTAGTATTTGACCGACCCCCCCCCCCCCCCCCCCAAACCGGTCACGTAGTATTGGCACGGACCCTAGTTGCATTACAAGTTCTGAGCTGACATACCTATACTTATCCTGCACTTTCTGTTTGATATCAGCTAAATTTCCTGAAGTGATTTCACGCTCCAAATATTCCGACAGAGTTTCTGTGGCACTCTCTAGATCTCTTTGGTTGTCCTAAATACGAAAAGTGTAACAATAGTTATCGAAGTTACAAATCATAAGGAAATGTAAGAATGAATAAGAGAGACCATACCTCAAAGAGAATTGACTGATTGCTTCGACGAAGGTAGTATGCAAACACGTACGTGTACATGAGGGTCTGACGGCACTGGCATAGAATATCCACAGCTTTCCTCAGAAATTGGACCTGAAAGTGAACACATCGTCAACATCAAATAAACTACATTAAAAGAAAGTACACCACAAAGAGCATAGTGTGGTGAATTCCTACCTCAATCCATGACATGTTATGTTGTTGCATCTCTTCCATTTTTTCCTTAACTGAAGCATACAGCTTATTCTCAAATTTCAAGGACTGCATATGGTTCATATAGCGGTTGCAATAGAATAGGTAGCGTTGGAGAGCAGATCTAGATCGCTCATGTGCATCCCTGGCTACTTTGGCTTCATCCTCATCATATCTATTGCAGTTATACCTGAGTACAGTATGGGATTTTTAAATGAAAAGCTCAGCAAATAAATTGTTCACACATAAATAAAAACAAAGGCTTGGTTGTCTCTTACCATGACGAGCCATGAGGTTCCCAAGGTCCTAGACACACCCAACAAAATTCAGCCTTGCAATTTTGATTCTTGCAGACCATGTGATTGCAGCCACCATCCTTTTCTATTGTTACATTGCATTTGGGACATTCCTGGAAGGGAGAGATTGTGGTATAAACAACTTGAATACAGCAGAACCTAACAACAAGAAAACAGTCATTGTAAATTTACCTTGGTGTTAGCAGCAATCCAATTGGCAGTTTCAGAATCATCATCACACTTCTTGATCCACTTCTTCAAGATATCACACTTTACAGGATCATGCCAATTCTCCCCACAAGAGAAACAGAAGACATGTGCACATTTGCATTTGACAGGGCGGCATTCCTTGTACTGAACTTTAATTACGTTGTTGCAGTCTGGAGATGGACACCACCTCAAAAGCCTGTTACACTGCACAAAAATAAATTCTTTCAGTGAAGAATAAAGCCATATGATCAATTAGTTAAAAACAGAAACAATGTCTCCACACACCTCCACAAAACTATTTGTGATTAGATGCTGATATTTCAGACGGACTTTGGAATCTTTGACAAGTCTCATTACGGTAGCATCATCAACCAAGATATCACAGCCATGAGCAGCACAGGCAATTGTTTGTCCAACGCCCTCCTCCATTATTTTGGTTGTGAGGTACCCCCCCCAGCATTGTGTGCAAAAGCGATGTCCACATTCTAAACCAGTCATCAACTAAGAGAACAACAAAGTTTATCATTGAATAAAAAACTCAACTCACAACTGGTTTCCACATAAATTCACTTACATTTGATGGTAGAACCAGAAAACATATTTCACATTCCTCCATTCCAGATGTAGAGGTCCTCTTGAGTGGCTTAGGTCGTGTTACAGCTCCTTTCTTGAATGGGTTAATGACTCTAGCTTCATTGAACAATTGATCTTGATCAGTGTCATAAAAGCGTTCCATTAATTTTTCTTTGTCCCATTTGAAATGATTAAGAAGAATTCTAGTAGTGGTGGCAGGAATCTGAAATAAAAGCAAATAAGAAGCCAAAGGTGAAAAAACTTCATCTCATTATAAAAATGCATCACATGGCAAATTTGAAAACTAGCACAACAATCTGACAGTTCAAGGAAACAATCTAATGCAAAACTTATCAATTTGATGACCTACATTTCAAGCATCAATTAATAAAAACATTCTAAATAAAAGAAGAAACCCAAAACTGCAGAGACAAAATGGAGCAACATTACAAACTACGAGAAAAGATTATTAATGTTGAAAAACAATCATGTCATCAATTGTAATAAGTGATTATATGTAGGGAAACAACATATTTCAAAGACCTGAATATTATTAAAAATCACTGAAAGCATCTTAATGCTGTATAATATCTGTACATTGGAAAACAACAATTTATGTCAAGATAGGCCACGAAGTCTTACACAAAAACTTAAAATCAAGGTCACAGCTTTGACACTGCAAGAGGTTAAGAAACGGGTTCAGCTCTTTGTTGATGGCTGGCTTGACTCCAACATCCCTAACCTGCTCACCTCTACGACCGTGTTGACTTCTTTAATGCAATCTATCATATGTTGAACTATTTCTTCAGTGGTTAGAACTTCGAATGGGTACTCCTCAACATCAGGGGGCCTTTCTTTGGTAGTGTTGCTGTCCACTTCCATAGCGAAGTCAACATCATCCCCACTAGATTCATTTCCTGAATCACCATCGTCGAAAGGGGTTTCGTCTTCAGAGTCCATACTTAAATCGACACTCAATGACTTAAAGTCTCCTTTACTCCACTCACAAAAAGCTGGAATCCGAGTAAACGATACACAAATTATTCACAAAATGCCTTTGGTTTGGATATGGAGCAACACAGCACCTGTGTTTCTTAGCGCTGTTCTGTCTGTGTTCTGTTTTAACACATACATGACGTCACGACTAGAGCCAAGGGCAGCCAAACACCACAGTGCTCAAAGCGTGCGTCGAAAGGCTTTTCCCACCATTTACATCGGAAAGCGTCAAAATATTTGACGGAGGACACATAAATAACTGTGTCATGTGCCCACTAAAAACACAGCTGACAAATACGCTGAAATTATTTTAAAGCAAAATCCATGGAAAGGCACTTGGTGTTCGGTTGGTCAAGTTGGTGAACTCGAGAAAAATAAACTGATCCCCTGAACTGATCATAATTTAAAGAATAGTTTGATAAATTAATGCCAATTTTTGGAAATGGATCATAAAATAGCCCTGTAAATCACTTGCAGATGTCATGGTAGAAGTCATGAGCAATCACCTGGCCTCGTGGAGGTTAAATGCTGTTATAAGACTTAAAATTTAAGTCACGGCAGGGAGTGCGAGAGAGATAGACTGATTGTATGACGAAGACGAGCAATGGAGGATGAAAATGAATGACAAAAGAAACGTTGCTGTATATTTGAGGAAATGAGGGAAACACGCCTATTGATTAAGTATCAAATTTTGTGATCATGCAAACTTCATTCCTTTACGTGGACTTATAGAGCTTCAACTAAATGTGTAATATTCCAAAAAGAAAATGACGACTCCACATGTTGAAGGTTATGTTATTGTTGAGAAAATCGGAGCTGGAAGTTACTCTAATGTTTACAAGGCTTTTAAAAAGGTAGGCTGGTGGTTTCGAGAATTATCTTATGGGATCATTTATGGGCTCCATTTTCTTTTCCTTTGGGGGAAATGTTAATTTGTCATTTTGTTTCTAGGATGGTTGTCGTGAGGCAGTTGCAATTAAAGTTGTGGAAAAGAGAAGACTCTCCAAATCTGCCGAAGATAATATTGTCACTGAAATTTCGCTACTGAAAAAGCTTAAACATCCACATATCGTCAACATGAAAGACTTCCTCTACGATGGAAGGTTTGTTACTGCCGTTTTGTGTAATGGTCATTGTACAGCTATACAAACCTAATGTAGTTCGTGCCATGTCTTCACTATGGTTTTACCCAGGATTTATGTCTGTAGAATCCTATATCAACACCATTCGCAGCTTATTCCAGTTCTTTGTGGCTGGGCTAGATGATTTTTTCCATATTGTCTGATTTTTCCAAGTATGATTGCAATTCAATGTTCTGTGACAGAAACACAAGCAACTACTTTTCATTTTGCTCTCTTTTTGTATTGGGGTTAGGTATCCTAATGAAAAAAAATGGCCTAATTTTTAATAACTTGTAATGGTATCATGGTAACCAAACAGTGAGGTCTGCAACAATCATGACTTACAATTCATATTTTTGTTATTATTTTGTTTTGACCCTCTGGTTTGAAGTTGTTAGTTTTGAAGATTCTTCTTCATTGAACTAGATATTTTTGTTTTAGTGATCCCTTTAATTTCTCATGCAGGTGTATCTATATCATTATGGAATGGTGTGGAGGTGGCGATCTGTCTGGCTTCATAAAGAAAAGAAGAAGCCTCCCTGAACCAGTTTGTAAAAGGTTTTTGCAGCAGTTGGCAGACGCTTTAAAATATTTGCGCTCTCATAATGTATGTCATATGGACTTGAAACCTTCCAACTTATTACTTGGTCAACAGCAGGTTTTGAAAATAGGAGGTTTGTACCATTTTATCTTCTTTACATTTTTCAGCATTAGTATTAAAATATTTAGCATTGATGTAACATGATTTGTTTTCCAATCCTATCAGATTTTGGATTTGCTCAGTACTTGTCTGATGAAGACAAGCACAATTCTGTAAGAGGTTCCCCTCTTTACATGGCTCCAGAAATGCTCTTAGCCAGGAAGTATGATGCTAGAGTTGATCTCTGGTCTGTTGGTATCATAATGTATGAATGCTTGTTTGGGAAAGCACCATACTCCTCCAGTTCATTTCAAGAATTGGCAGAAAAGATACGCAGCAAAGCTCCTATTGAGGTAGTCATTTTCTGCCTGGTAGATGCATTAGTGAAATTCTGACATCCCATATGCTATACGAACTTTGTTGTGCTCTGTTCAGATTCCTAAATGTGCTGCAGTATCCACACAGTGCAGGGATTTGTTAACCAGATTACTGAAGCATGATCCAGAACAAAGAATTGATTATGACTCTTTTTTCAAACATGATTACTTGGATTTGGAACATTTTCCATGTGAAGAGTCACTTCTTAAAGCCATCGATCTGGTCTCCAAAGCTGTGAAACTAGATGCTGAGCACAAGGAAAGAGAGGCTTTTAATTTATATTGTGAAGCTTTGCTATATTTTGTACCGCTACTAAATGGTAATTGTTGTGTTGATGTTTGATGTGGTGTTGTGTTGATGCTAAATTTGATGATATTAAGCTTATATGGTCTAACTTCTTCAGCGGAAATGGACCCTCTAAAAAAGACAGCTCTGCGTACTAAAGTTGATGAATACATTAAACGAGCTGAAGAATTGAAGAACCCTGCAGCTGCCACTCAAACTTCCACTAATGATTCATCAGCTTTTAGCCAACTATGTAAGTCATATCTCCCGTGCACATCACAATGAATTTTCTTCTTCTGTTTACTGTACGTATATTCTGTTTTTCTTATTTTAGTGAAAATGTGCACCACCTCTGAGAAACTGTGTGCAGCATTAGAGATTGGACACACTGGTGAGATGTATATGACTGAGGGACAGTATGGTCTTGCCCTTGGAAAATTTGAGTCATGTTTAGCGTCCCTTATGCCAATTTTAGCTGCAGAACCTAAAGGGCCTCGTAGAGATTTACTTCACAAACAGGTAACTGTTGTTCATACATCTGAATGTTACCTTTGTTAATGTTAGTTGTACTGATGATATTTGTTGTCTTTCCCGATCAGGTTCAATCTTGGCTGCTTCTTGCTGAAAGTTCAAAATCTCTAGCTTCCCTTCCTAAACTTAAAGAGAGGAGCAGTGCATCAGCTACATCAGTAAGAGGTAAAAAGCTTGTCCGTTCTCGTTGACAATCTTCAACCTTTTCACCACATTTGTCAAGAAATAAACTAAAATGAAGACTTTCTGTTGCCTTAAGGGTTTTTATTTTTAAAGAGTGGGAATACCGGTACAGGGAGTGTGTTTCAAATTTTCCTCAGTTGCTGAATTTGATTATAAGGTTGAGTGAACTTAATTAGGTTTATGTTGCAATCATATTGTTGAAAGAAGTAATGCTATTTGTAGGAAGTTGGAAAGTTGGAAGTCAGAATGTTAGCTGTGAATGGGATGGATTGGTTGTAATGTTGCTTAAAGCTGTGATAAAATGACGTTTGTGACAAATTTTTTAATCCGAAGTGTTACACTTTTTATCATATTTTTAGTATCCATTTTTTCTCCCCCTAAACTTTCTAAACAATAAAAGCAAGTCTTATGATGTTCACCCTTCAAAATCCAAAATATTGGAAAACTTTCTGGAACCTTTTGGGTTATTGAGAATCTCATTGTGTAATGTCTCTGTTACCAAACACACTTTTCCTCTGACTGTTGATTCTTTTTAGAGTATCAGTGTATTTTAGATATTCCCATCATATAAGAATAGTTAGTACTATTTGCAATCAGTATTGTCCTAAAGACTTTTAGGTGGCTTAATGACTACTGTAAGCCCTTTATTTTTGTACTGATGTAGGTTGTGATATTGGAACTTCCATGGATTTGCTCACTTTGTGGGTGGTCTGATAATTAATTGGCTTCTATTTTGTACATCTGCCATTAGGAGTGTACTTGTGCCAACATTAAGGTTGACAAGAGAGCGCCGCTACCACCTCATTATCATTTAAGTATGAATGATCTCATGAGGGTTGAATGTTGAATGACATATTTCTCACATCTGCTCTTCATCCAAAAACTTGAAAATTTAGTGTATAATTTCTAAATGTGGACATGTATTGCTTTTTGTCTGCACTGATTTTGTTTTTGTGTCTTGGTGTCAAATAAATATTTTTCTTTATATTAGCTGTGTATCACTCAACATTTGCTCCGCATGAAGTGTGCTTTTTATCAGAATTTCTGAACTTGTATTCATTCACACCTTCATGAAACTTGGCACCATGGCACCCGGGTGTTTTACTTCAGCCGCGAAGCTCTACAATCGAGCCGATGTCGGCTGTAGGCTGCTGTGAGCTTGGTGCTGATGACGTGAGAGGTGACGTCATTGTTATTGCAGAGTTCAACAATGCTGGGAATGATCCTACCCCTGGGCTTTGCTTGGAAAACGACGACGAAAGGTCATCCGATAGAGGTATAGTCGTTGTAGGGAAGTTTGGTAGAGTAGGTCGTGTTGCTTTCAGCTCCTTTTGTAGGAGGCAATAAATGTGAGGGCGCCAGGGTGGGAAATTGATGCCTGTAGGTACGCGGGCCTCTTTCCGCAGCCCCCCCCCCCGACGAACGTTTGCAATTGTTTACACAAAGATACAGAACATTGTCCCCCCCCCCCCCCCCCCCAAAGCCTTTGATGCCGCTCTGCCAAACTTCCCTATATCATCTATATTCGGGATGTGAGCTTTGTGTAACTGCCCTTCGTGCATGTAGATTTCCTGATCTCCCCCCCCCCTTTTCCCATGAGTATTCACCGATCGATGTTCGCGATGGGTCTGCCGCTCTCCGGCAAGGCCGGCTGATCCCGCCGGGCAGGAAGGAGCAGGGGCGAGGGATACCTGCCCGTCAGTCGCGACCGTCCGTCGGGTTGCCTATCCTTCGGTATACAGGCGCTCAGGTCAGGTCCACGGCCAGGCCCAATCCGTGTGGCTCTCGCACCCGGCTCCCACCGAGCTGGCTGGCAGCTGGCGGCATGCTGGCAGCAACTTGGTCTCCCTCCCCGACTGACTCCCTGTCATGTTGCACAGTGTTGCGTGTTTCCATGGGGTTTGCTATAGCTTTCCGTCGAACGACACAAGTACCCTTGATGTGCACCCTGGCAGACACTGAGGACACTGCGCAGGCAGCAGGCTGCTGCTCTGGCCTGGGGGAATTGGGATTGCCTATCCAGCTATGTCGCCGTGTCCAAAGAGTAGGTTACACCTGGTTGCTCAGTGTCGATATGTTTCTGCTCGTGTGTTGCAGACATGTGCCTGGTGCAGTGAACCGACGGTCCTGTCGTGGTGAGGTCACCAGCAACGAGCATCCACGACGTCCCGTGCCATCAGCAGAGACCATCAGTTCCGTTTCCAGTACGATGCGCAAGTTTAGACTGCAAACTGTTGATTCCCGAGTATCACTGACGCACACTGAACTCGCTCGATAAGTGACGTCATTGTGACTCAAACGAATCCTGCTTCGTTTTGCAATGGGTTATTGCTGAATAATTTCCGACGCTCCTTGATAGCGGGCTAAAGCTGTGATATGATAATACGGTTTAACTGAGTCTTCTTTTGCGTGTAATCATACCCACAATTTGACATTGGTTTGAATCTTCGAAATACAATTTTTCACTATTTATTAAAACCTGTTTGCCGCTATAGTCGACCTTGAAAATACACATTTTTTTTCTGTAGTGAAATTTTGATAACTATGGGATCCTTGGTGAGGAATTCTTGAAGGGACAAGAGGGGGCGGGCCGGCATCCCTCAATACCCACTTTTCGATTAAATCCACAGTTAGGATCGCTCTTTTATCTGCATCAGGATATCTGTAATGGTGTAAACGAGAAGGGGGGGGGGTAGAATCACTTTTTTTGTGTCAAATGCAGTTTATCGCCTCCCCTGCAGCCAACGAACGTATCCTCATGTCCTTATCTACGTTACTGGAACAACAATGTAACGAGTTTCGCTCAAACCCAGTTTTGGCTAACGCGGGGTTTTTACTCCGACTCTGAGAGTAACGGTCGCGCCCCCCGCCCGCGCCCATGGGAGCGACAGAGAGGCAGGGAGGGAGAGGAGAGAGACAGAGAGAGCACGGACTCTCTCATTTTACACTGTGGGAAACAGCTCGTGTTGCTGTCCTATTTCCCCCCCCCCCCCCCCCCCCGCGCGCGCTCCCCACTCCCCGCTCTGCCACTCTCCCAACTTCATGCCATCCCCTCCACTTCCAACCGTTCCCGCTGACCGCGGTAAAAGTTTTTACCCCCTCCGCGCCCCTCGCCTTGCCTCTACCCAAAGGTTGGGGTCCTCGCTCGAAGAGCCTGGTGCGAGGCTAGCGGTAGTAGGCCGCGCTACGCCCCGCCACCTCCTGACGACTGCCGCTACGCTCTGCCATCCCCCGTCGTCGCTAGGTAAGGTTAGGTCGTTCTGACAGAAGGCGGGAGCGTATGCGGCGAGGAGGTATGGGAAGCGGGGAAGGGAGGGTGGGGGGAGGGTTAAGGAGCCTCGCATCTACAGCAACAACAACAAAAATACGAAAAAAGAAGCGCACATATTCTTTCTAATTTAACGAGAATCAGACGAGTGATGTCCCATTATAATTTGTCAGCTGAGACCCCAAATAACCAAAATTAGTTGTCTTAGTAGATGAAAAATTTGGGGATCTAGCATGGTGTTTCGATCGATTTGGAATTCCCTAAACTGATACCAGTCGTGAGAAATCAGACATTTTATTTTTTTGTAACTCTTCAAGCCTGAAAAGATAATAGCTGGGTGGTCACGCATCAACAAAATGGGAGTGGCATGCCTTCCAACTCCAACCAGATTAAACCGGTTTCGGTGGGTTTCTGCCGGGGCAAACTGGCGACCTCACAGGCGCTCGGCACCGTTCGGCTATTTCCGCTGCGCTTCGGCTCTTGCTGTCTCTCTTTGTTGAGTTGGCTCAGACCTCAGACCGCCGCGCGCGCTCCCAGGAAAAGCTTTCAGCGCTCTCAGCTTCCAGCTCAGCCAAGCTCAGCACAGCACCCGCCCTGCCACTCCCAGCCCCCAGCTTTACCGCGGGTCACGTGGTACCCCCACCAGCTCCGTCGTCACCGCATCCCCCACCACCACGAGAGCGTGAGGCCAACCCCCTCCACACCACGAAACCCCTCTTCTTTGTTGGAAAAGCATGCCTTCCCAGTCATCTGCGCAATTTGTTCGGCGCGTCAGTATTATAATATCACAACGGATGGCACAACAACACTACAATGGGCTTCGCACATTCCACTGCGGCGAATGGGGGGCACGAGTTCATTGACCCCATTTGACCTTCATATTTGGGCAGAGTAAATTGGGGGGTGGTCAAATTGCTCATTGAGAATCGAACATTTGAAGCCTGACACTCTGCGCCCTTGTCCACGCGCTTGCCTTCTTTTCAGTTGCCCCATTGTTGTAGGGAATTCCAACAATGGTGGTCAACAATGGCGGACCAACAATAGTCTAATTGAGGTTATTTTGGTCTCAAGTTTCTTTGAACCTAAAGGTGTTGCCCATTATTGGATTTCAATAAAATGTTAGAACATGGGGGGAGGGGGGGCAAACCTGAGGCCAACTAAACACCCTCCTACATACATTGGAACGGTCGAAAGGCCTTGGAATTTATAACCTAGCCTCTGGCAAGGCCTCAGCTTCATGCTTTCGCTGACGTCATCTAATATGGCGGACGCCCTTTGTTGATACACACGGCGCGCTACTATTGGCTGAAATCTGCTAGCCTCGCGACGTCGGCTTCAACTTGGTAAAATTGGTTTTTGGTAAAGGCAAAACAGCCTTACCGAAAGGGGAAGGGGAGCCTTGGTGAGAGGCTAGAGTGGTGGGGATTTTCCATCACAAGCGACTTAGCTCACGGAGTAGAGAGAGCTGAAATGAAAATGTGACTGCCTGCTGTGCCTCGGGAACTGTAAAAAACGGATAGTGAACCGTCTGAACCGTGGTTAAAAAAAGTGCATGGGATCCTGTTACAGATATTTTGGTGTTGTGTGGAATCAAAATGTTGCATTGCCTTCGCATCATATTTACCATCAATACCAGAAGTCGGTAAAGCTACATGCCCTGAAAGAAGAAAAGCACAATGGCGCTCCCATCGGTAGCCGCTGTATCATCGGCTACCAATAATGTCTCGTCTTACTCAGGTACATATCTAGTGAACAGTATTTCACAGTCTCAAAATTAATGTCAATAATATTATTTTAATTTTTGGTTATGTTATGCGGCGTGTACTGTCTGTGTACAGTGCCGTCTAACCTCCCTTGAACATTTAAGCAGAAGATCTTAGCCGCCAACACGTTTTCAGAGCTTGCTAATTTGATTAAATTGGATAATAAATTACATAATTGTACTTTCATTGACTTGTCTTCTACCCCAAAGTTCGTTTTCCGTCTAACATGTAACTGATACAAGTTTGTTGACACTTTGTCCTGATTACATTTTTATGTTTGTTAAGAAGCATTCTTTGAACATTTGGATTTTTAGGGCAAATTGCTGGTGTTTCTATTGTGTCACAGAAGACAACTTTTCCTACACCTGTCACATTAAACAAATTTGGTTAGTTAGGTTATGTGAACTTAAACTTGCTTTGACTTCAAAGTTAATAAGACCAATCTAACATCTGAGTTTTTTCACAACTTCATGTGACATTGAATGTCTGCGCTAACAGTCAGGTTCTTTTCCAATTTACACTTGCACTTCTTAAATTCATTATCTTACCTGATTTTGGGTCAACTGATCCTGTGGTCTTTTGTATATCATGTTAGAAAGTCTCCCAGAATGTTGTTTGTAATGCATTAAATGCCATTGTTTAACAATTTAAACCATTTTGTTCAGAGAGTAACAACTTGCATTTAATACTTGTTCTCTCATGGACTTGTTTTAATTCTACATCATTCATGTCCTGAAACTCCTATTTTTATGTGTCTTCAGATTCCAAAGTTAAGCAAGAGAGACGCGAAGATGACGAGGAAATCGAGGCTATGGCTGCCAAGTTGGTGGAGGCCAACAAGGCAAAAATGGCAGGGGCAGCTGCACGACCACCTGGCACAAATGGAACAACTGCACAGCCAGCACAAAATAATCCTCAAATGGTTGGTGCCAATCAACCTGCCATCCTCAACTTTTTGACAAGATCTGGAAGTGGTGGTGCTCCTGCCTCAACTAAACCCTCCCAAACACCTGTGACAACTGCCTCAACACAAAACTCATCAGAGAAACCCCCATGTGATGCTGACAGTGTTAAAATGCATTTTGGTTGGGTCACACTGGGAAGGGAACACATACCATACATATTACGTTATGGTAATGAGAAATACTGTGCAGTCAGAATGGTAAGTCTCCATTGCAGTTGCTTTAAATATATTAAGGTTGTAAGTAACTTAAGTGACTGAAAAGCTCTCTTCTGCTTCCAGGTTGAAATGAAACTACTTAGTAAATATTTAACATATCTTCATGCAGATATTTATAGCTGCACATGCATCCGTAGCTATTACATCACTGAAGCTGAAGCAAGACTATTGAATGACATCAATGTGAGACATTGTGACTATCAGTTTGGCCGTGAACCATTCACAACCAAGGATTTAGTAGTGCGCCTTCAAGATGCGGATGAATTTTATACGTTCCTTGACGTGTGTTATAACAAGTTGTTGCCACAGAACAATTCACATTCAAATAAGTGTGGTTTTATTAGAATAGATGGTGAATCAGTGGTGCCTTATATACTAAGAAATGGCACAAAGTATGTTCCTGTGTTTTACTTTGAAGGTGAAATATCCAGCCTCTTCCAAAAATCAGAAACTTTAGAAGGCTGGAGCTTAGCATATCTGAAATTCTGTTGTAAAGTGCAAGGTATCAGAGCAGAACTTTTTGAAAAAGACCATTGTTCTGTGATAAGCTTAGAAGATATTAAAGGCTACTTTCCTGCCGATACTAATTTTGAAGATTATTGGCCTAGCAAAGTAGTAGATAGGCAACTTTTAGTTTCAACTGCAAAAAGTAGTGATTCAAGTGCAACATGGACCATATCTCCGAGTGTCAGTGCAAGTGCTGTATCATCGCAACCCTCTGTGATGAACAAAGTGCCAGCTGGAGTAAATGCTGTACCTCGCCAAGCTGCCCACTCAGCTCCATACATGGGACAACCAATGACTAATGGGTGGACTGGGCTTGTTGGGGGACAGCCAACTTATCATACTCCTTCCAACAGAATGGGAGTCATGCACAATGTGAGTATCTTGTTCTTCATCATCTTGGATTTTACTCTTATCGTGTTCATTTTGCCTTTTGCTTATGTTTGAAAATTTTCCATGTTGGAAAATCTGAGTTCCCCATAAATTATAGATGAATTATTTTGAAGAAAGTATTCATTTTAAAATGAAGTATTGTTTGTTTCCATGAAATACTGCAGTTAATGCTCATCAGTGATTAGTTTCCATGGCTAGTTGCATTAGTGATTAGTTAAAACCCCTCTTTATCTCATTAATTTCATTTTTGCTTGATTTATGCTATGTACATATTTTGAATCACCAAAATATCTGAAGATATAAGTACCATGCCACTCTTCCAGTTATTGGAAGGTAACATTGTTCACCTTTTGACCTTTAACTGAAGAAGAAAAAAAAATATCGAAGTCAGTACATGAAATTTTATTATCGTCATGTTTCTACCATGTTTCATTTTGGCATACTTCTGACTTATTTTATCTGTTACATCAACTGCTTCAGTGAAGTGACTTCTGATTCTGATTTAGTAATGTGTATACCAAATCATGCTTAACAGCCTTTTTCCCCTGCTTGACTCACCTGCATGATCTTTTTTGACCCGTCATCCACCAAGGATTAATCTTGTCAGTGTCCCTTGGGTGGTGGTGTGTTTTTTCTCTCCAACAAATGGAAGTGTATGGACTGTTTCAATAATTTCATTTCTACAATTCCTACATTTCCTCAATTTGCAGTTTACCTAGTTCTCAGCTAGTCGTAATGTGTGCTTTAGGGACTTAATGGGTAATTGTCTGTAGCTTTACTTCAAGTGCTATTGGATTATCTGTTAAATGAATTGCAGCAATGTATTCAATGTATCCACTGTACGGATATTAATGTAGGCTTAATGTTTTGGTAGACTACCTGTTAGGTTCAGAGTTTCTCCTAGATCTTTCCCCATCGTAGTGAGGTGGAGGGTGGAGGAGGTTGTGGTGACCCCCCCCCCCCCCCCCCCCCCCCCCTCCTCTCTCTATTTTATTTTCGCGGCCGCGCGTCTGTTTATCGCCTTATCCTTTCTATCGTATGTACGCCCCTTCTTGCGGCGCCGCCCTTTCTATTTTCCCATTATTGAAAAAAATATTTTTATTTGTTGTTCATGATTTCCAACGGTTTTCAGCACTTTTTTGCTTGGACAAAAGGGAAAGGCAGAGAGGAGGAAAGGGCCCTAAAGGAGAATGGAGCTAAAATGAAAGGAAAAGAAGACGGAGGAGGAAGGGGAGGGGGGAGGAGGCTCTCAGGTTCGCAAACGACGCGGCGTTGCCGGATCGGGAAACCGCACGGCAACGTCGCTTTCCCGCCCACCCTGGCTAGCCTGACCTGGCGGGCGGAACTGGGCGGTGGTACCCCCCCATGGCATACCCGTTTGTTCCAACTAGCACCGACGCATGCTCCGATTTGGTCCATACTGGTGATTTTCATGCCCCCCCCCCCTGGTTATTTTAAAATCTTAGCGTGTGTTCGAAGGTGTAAGCCGCTATTCTTTTCATTCGTGGGAGGGAAAGTGCTGTCCTTCCGGGCCTTCCCCGCTTAACCGTCCTCGTCCTGAATTGGCCGTCTCCGTACCATCCACAGCTGACTTAGTTTAGATCACTGGAGGGGAGGGGGGGGGGGGGGGTTACAAGTTCAGACACACTAGTGGGCGGGGTGTTAAGGCCGTGTGTGCCGAGTCGCTTCCCCTCTCTTCCTCCTTTTCCTTCGTAAGTTGTGTCTCCTTTCTTGTTTTTCTTCTTTTCCGCCCCCCCCCCCCCTGTATTTCCTTTTTCTCTGTTTGCATCCGACGTGGGCTCGTAACCTCCCGTTCTCGCTTGAATGTGAGTGGGCGGGTGAAAACGAAGGGCTCATAAGGCGGGAAAAATTGTTCTCTAAAGAAAAAAGGGGGGGGGGGCAGCAACATCACCTACTACTCAGAGTGTTTGCAGAATTATGAATCGCTGCCGGGGGGGTAGGCCGTGCCGGCATGTTCAGTGTGTGCCTACCTCCCAGGCGATCGGAAGACTGTTTCGCGCGTCAGTCCTGCCCTTTGACTTGCGTATGTCATAATTTACATACTGTTTGCAGGGTTCGATACAGCAGATGGGGATGGTCTCGCCGGGTTCGGCCGTTCAACCACCACCGCCTCTAGTCAGAGTTACCGGCTCCCAACCCACCATGGGGTGAGTGCTTGTGGACGTTATTTCCCCATAGTTTGGGAACCCCGCAATGTGGGATTGTCTGCACCGCATTGTTTTTCTGTCCCATTCATTCTCTTCCTGTTTTGTCAACCACCAATTTGTGTTTGTTTTCACCTATCAGGAGGTCGAGCGCGGCCGCCGCGATGTACTCGAATGCGGGCAGCGCGCTGTCGCACATGATGGGCATCGGGCAGCACCCTTCGGCAGCGCACGTGGCGCACGCGGCGCAGATGCTGCCGCCCCCGCAGCCTCACCACGCGCACTACCCTGCCGCCCCCGCCAACAGCAGCAAGTACCCGCCTCCGCTCGTGTCGGTAAGTTGCACTCTTGACGAGAGAACCCTTTGTCGCCCTTGCTGCCAGCCATTCGGCACTGAATGGATGGATCTCTGGTTCCAGTCGCCGCAGCAGATGAGCCACCAGCGCCCCGGACAGCACCACGCCAGCAACGGGAAGTCGTCGGCGTCGCTTTTGGACCGGAATAGGTTAAATCAAATACCAGATGTGACAACGTCAGGGTCCCACACGCCCTACAAGGTGAGCACAAGAGCAGTTTGTTTGAGTTTTTCTTCTTATTTATAGGGACAATATAATGACTGATATGAACGTATAGCAGAATCTGATTAGTGTAATGTTATTTTGGGCTTGCAGGTTCAGAAGGCGTTAGTGGAAGGGAAAATGGTGCCGTGCATAAATGCCAAACCGTACGTGTATACAGAACTCCTTATGACTCTGAATGATTTGACGGCCCACTTTTTCCCCAATGTACCGATCCAGAACTGTAGACAAGTGCTGCAAGAAGTGTTGAGGGTAGACCTGTACAGAGGCAACCGGTAAGTGTGTTGTCGAAGAAATATCCCCAGGTTTTGACTTACTGGTTTTTGACCGCTTTCCGGTTTGCCGACCGGAACCGTCGCCTGAGCATGCGTCTGTCAATAGTCATTCTTTTGTGGTTCGCAGACAACAGATGCAGATCATGAAGGACGCCGGAAAGTGCCAATCGACGAGTGACGCGCTGCCCCTAGTGCAGGTGAAGCATGTGATGCAGTTCATGCCGCAGATGAAGTACATGTTCACGCCACGGCGTGCCCCAGAGGCCGAGCCCCCCGCCAAGATGAAGCGCACCAGCTAGGAATGGCCCCCCGCCCCAAGTGGGGCCGCGAACTCGACCCTGTCCCTGTCCTCTTCGTCCCACACGCCCTCGCCGTCGTCGCTGGCAGCCGCGTTCAGCGCCGGCGTGCTGTGCCCTCCGGGGCTGTGCCCGTCGCCGGCATCTGCCGCCTACGGTAGCTACCCCTCGGTGTCGTCGGCGTCCTCGTACAGCCGGGTGGCGTCCGCGTCGCCGGCGTCTTACGGGAGCCTGCCGTCGACGTCTCCGGCGTCGTACCGCAGTGCGGCCGGCTCTGGCAGCAGTGTAGCGGGAAGCTTGGCGGGCAGTCCCCTAGGGCCGCTCGGCCTAGGCCAGGGACAGGGCCAGGGACTTTCACAGGCACATAGCCCCTTGATGCATGGTCATGGCCTGGGCCACGGCCTCGGCCACGGCCTGGGCCACGGCCCACTGGGCATGAGTCCTATGCACTGGGACTGTGTAGTTCGCGGCACCCCTTGCGGCGGGTCCTGCAGTGCGTTGTCGTCGTCCCCGTCGACGACCGCGTCCTCTTCGTCGTACCCCGGCTGGCCTTTGGCTATGCCGTCCCCCTCCCCCAGCAGTGGCAGCAGCAGCAGCATTGGCGGTGGCCTTCACTCGGTGGCGGCGGCTTCCCCGTCCCAGCGGCGGGACGCTCACCCCCAAGCTCATGCTGCACCCTGGCTGGATCCCTTAGGCTGTGATAAGACTGGCATGGACTGGTACCTCCACAAATCCATGGTAGGCGACTGGGCAGCCACCTCGCCTGGGTGGCCCCCGCACGCGCCTTTTATGTAGTACTAATTGAGGTTATTATATTGGCTTGACAAAAGGGAATTGAATACTCTGTCTCTCTCAGCTGTTGCTATTTCGGCAGTTCGTTAATCATTGGTCAAGCATGCCGCTACGTCGTTTCACATTGCACTGGATGTGATTGTGATTGTGATCGTTATGGCAGGGATGCAACTCTTGTGTCATGCCTGGACCAGAATCAACCTCGGTTTGCGCAGCGACAAAGCAAGTGTGGTTTGTGGACTTCCAAGTGTGTGAGTTCCAAGTTGAAATCCTGTGGCTGAAACATTCCAGACTATAGTATGAATTCCAAGACCATGTTTGAATTTTGTTTCCTAACACATTGTTTGAATTGTTGCTACTTATTGACTGTTAACAGTACATGTTGATGAAAAGTGCTGGGAAGGGTGCGTATCTGGAGGTTGGTCCTTGAACAGGTTTTAAAGCTTTATGAAGGTTCACATTAAATGTGTCACTGCTTGTTTATTTAGGTTATCTGTACTCCATGACTGTGAATGGGTAATTTCCTTTTCTAAGTACTACATGTAGCATGTCATTTGTCACAGCAGGATTTCAAAGTATCATTTATCCTTTCAAATACTTATTATCTGGGTTGAGAGACTTGATACCAGTAGAAAGTACAATTTTGTACCTTTTCTATATTCATTACTTTGTGATGTCTGCCATCTAAATCAGTTGTTCAAATTTGAAAAAGGGTTTTATAATTTGTTTTTCTTCCCACAGAAAGCAGGATCTTTATGGTTCCTTTATTTTCTCTTCTTGCTAGTCAACCTCAAGTATTTTACCCAATTCACAACCATATACAATCTCTCTATGAATTGCGAGAGCTGAATTGTGAATTAAGTTTTAGTATCATTAGAGCAAGTTTTCTTTTACCACTGCTAGTATCACATGCTAAATTATTTAAGGAGATGACAGACCATTCCTTTATATATAGTGCTCCCAGAATTAGGTTCGAGTGCCATTTGTTTCTAATCATCTCTCTGGTCTGTTTGTTTCCTTTTCTATTTTTTAGCACTCTACATTATTTAGTTTCCTTGCATATCTTTGGTGCTTCATGCTGAGCTTTTTTGTTGTTGTTTGTTTTGCCAAAACGTCTTTTTCTGTATAATTTTTAGATCAGAACACAATGTTCACTACAACATATTGAGTTTATTTGTCCATTAAAAGGCTCTTGTATGGTGAGACTTCTAATTCATTGTAATTGGAATTAGAGTATGCTTTCTGTTGGTTAGGTTTTCATCACAGGTGATGTTGAAATTGCTTTAAATACGAAGATGTGGCAAGTGACATGATGTTTATTGCTAGTTAAAAGTAAACCAAATTGTGTTAAAGTGTATTTCATTGATAGTATTGACTATTTGCACTTGTAAATAACTTTTATTTATTGTATATGTATTCAATGAAGGGGCTCCGAGTGGAAATGGAAACGTACCTGCAAGTACACACATACTCGCATATGTATTTTTTTAAATAATGTATGAAAATGTGGATGGGGAAAGCTTTTAGACTGTTCTCAATCTCTGGTAGACTAGATTTTTTTTTCTTATTTGTACAATTATGAATATTACATGTTTTGTACATAAGATATTCAAATATCTGTACATATTTCAAAATAAATGATTCTCCATTTAGAATTCAATTTTTATCTATGTTGAAGTACATTATCATGACTGCAGATGGAATCTATGCAGCTTGTGCTTTTTGCCAGGAGCAAGTACTCTCTTCTTTCTTTTGGAACAATGTTGTTTGTCAATGTATCATTGTTATTTGTTGTCTTCTTATGTTCAAATCGGTATTTAGACTGTTCTGTAGTAAAATTCGTGTTATGTGACAGTGTAATTTGATTTGTGGTGTGGAAGAGTGACGTTCCCAAACTTTTGTCTAAAACGGAAGACCAATTGTGTTCCGAAGCATTTGCAGAGAAGCCTTAACTCTCATTTTTGCACATAAGTTTTGTTTCAGTTAGGGAGGATTGTTTGCTTAGTTTGGATGTCCGTAATGTTCCTAATCCCGATACTCTTAAAATGTAATAATAATAATACATGTATACTTAAATGTATGCTTGAGTGAATCTGTGAAAATGTGTCTGTACAAATATAAGTCCTTATACCCTTCTATGCTGATTACCAAAATGCATCGAGAGCAGCTAGAAATGTCGTTTCTAGTGAAAATAGTAGCAGTCAAGCTCTCAACCTTAGAGGTTTCCTGCCTGACAGCCAGCGCGGAAGGAAGGGGCAGCGCGTGGATCGCTGTTTGCAAGTGCTAGCTGCGCAACCATAGCGATCCTTGTGCTGCCTTTCTTGCGGGAATAAATGTGGCCTAAAACTTGTCAATATTCGGGGTTAGGAATGTTGGCGCTCGCTCCCTTAGTCCATCTGCAATAACTACCGTAACTACAATAGCAAGTAGCAATCCGCCTTGGTATTGGTCCTCTTTATTCTGACCAATGACATTGTGGTGGACTGGATGTAAGACTGATTCTCTCAACCTGTTTAGATGGCAATAACTAAGGGCCATGTTTACCAGGATTGAATGTTCTTAGTGCCCAATCTTCATTGAAAGTTTAAATTGCCCCAGCCTGATAGTGCAAAGGTATTAGGTAGACTAAGTTGTTTTATAAGGCTAGTTATAGTCCATCCTCATGCCACACTGTGCATGTATATGGTGTTAGTACTTTATACCTGCATACAAATTTAATTGGAACAGTAAGTGGTATCGCTTCCATCTTTAAGCCAGAGTTAATGGACACACTGCATCAAAATAAGAGAGGTACTTGCTGCGAGGGCAGTGGTTGAACCGTTATAGGAGTTGTGCTGAAGTGGTGACCCTACTATTACTGGCGAGCCCAGCCTACCTCTCCTCCAAAACCACCAGAATTCGTGCAGTACTATTGTTTGTAAGTGTCATGCTAAATTTATGCAGAGTGTAGATGGCCTTGCCTGTAGTATTCATTTCGATTATGCAAGTTCATATAAATTCCTTTTCACTTGTCATTCATTTCCTGGTGAAAATCCCAGTACTGTATGTTGGTTGTATTTTAAAGTGATTTTTTTTATATACATAATATATTGACATACATGATCTGTTAATAAAGAAAATATTCTTTCTCTGAGCATTCAGCATCCACATATTGCCTCTCCACTCACAAAATATTCAGAGCAAACTAACCAAAACTAAGGTTTAATTTAAAAATACTTTATTCAAAAACTGTACAGGTCATTCTTTTTTTTTTTTTTTTTTTTTTTTTTAAATAAATCAGGGTGGGATGAAAATTGATTTGACATGAAAATCTTTACAGTATGTACAGAACTAACAAAATGTATGGTTACAGAGAATCATGACAGCTGATATTAATACTGAATGAAGAAGAAAGCAGCTGATGTCAGAAGCAAGAATAACGATGCTGCAAGAGTGCTGGAACCGTTAATTCCAGCACATTCAGCCGGTTTGGGAGAGATATACTTGCAAAGCACACCTTTGAAATTGGTCTGTGAATCCCTGAAGTCATTTTGGTCGTATTTCTGGAAATGGCAACAAAATGTTAATTCGGTGTTCAGAACTGAATATTCAAAACCCTCTGGCCAAAAAAATTACTTACATTATTGAAAACAGTGGTAGGGACACTAGACAATTTGGGTTCAAGCAACTGTGTTTTGTTGCCCATTTCAGCCAACAACTCATTTCCTTGCGTTTTATTGGCACATTCAATTATTTGGGGGAGCTGTCCACCAATACCAGTATCCTGAGCACACTACAAACAAAACAAAAAAAAGCATACATAATTGTCAGCATTTTAAATTAACCATGTGCAAGTACTTCAGATTTGATAAATATACGAACCTTCTCAGCGGGGAACACAGCTTGACGATCCTTGAGCATACTTTTCAAAAGACAGTTGAGGTAGGAGAGCCGTTCTCTCTGGCTCGTCAAGATATGCAGGGCACATGCATGCACCTTGTTGCCATAACACTCCCTTTCACCATGATGACACTTAAATGTCAAGGAACCATCTTCAGCCCTTGAATACTACAAATGAAAAAACAGGATGAAGCAACAGACACCCACATGAAGGTGTAAACTTAGTTTGAAAGACATGAAATGCATTACCTCAGATTTCCCATAAGGTATCAGTTCCAGAGAAACCTTTGTTGACAGGTTGGTGTTTTCCATAGTTGGATACAGCTGATTGATGTAGAATTTAATACTGTCAGGGCACAGAGACTCATAGTAGACCGTCACATTGACAAGGCTGGTAGACTGGAACAAACAATTTGATAAAATTAGTGCGTGACATGGTCCCCAGAGCTACTGCATTACTACAGAGGAGGAGTCTGGCGCCGAGTCGGGGCTCATTGTCGTGGAACGTGAAATGACACTGACCATCGTTTCACTTGAGAGCTCTTGCAACCGTGCGGGGGGGGGGGGGGGGGAATTCCACTAATGAAGACGAGTCGAGACAGCCGATTTCATTTGACGCAAATGAAAACGAAAGGTGAAACCAGCCGGGTGCTGGTGGAACGAGAGCTCTCGACCAGCCCAGCCCAGCCCTCCCCCCCCCGAAAACCTCCGTTTTCCAGTTACTTTTTCTTTAACGAGGTTCACAATTTTCACCTCACACTGTAAAAGGGCTCTGCACGGCAGGCAAGTTCACGCCCGACCCAGCAACTCGCAAAGCGGAGATCGTATCTCACCCCCCCCCCCTCATTTAACAATGTAAGAAGGCATTACTACAATAATTTTTAATTCAGTTCTGCAAACTTGTTCTAAAACCACAAATGCGACCCAGGCTCGAAACCACAAACCACGCAACATAAGGGAACTGCATCAAGCTACACAGATATTTGTCCGGGAAATGACGCCCTTGACAAAGCGACAAAGCCAAGCCGGTTCTCTGAGAAGGGGGGCAAGGCGAAGAGCAGGGCGGGGGGAAGGGGGGGGGGGTGCTTAGCATGCGAGCGCTTCTTGCCTGGCTGTCAGCAGAGCTTCCCTCTGTTTTGCCGGCGACATGTTCCCACCTCAGAAGCGACGCCATTGAGCCTGGGTTGGCCGACGCCAAAAGCCATGGGTCTAGCCGTCCGGAGCCAACCCAGGGGCGTCGGTAGCGTCTTTGCTGCGTGGTTGTTCAAGCGTCTCCCCCCCCCCTCCTCCCCTTTCCGTTGTCCAGTTTCGGGCATGGTAGGGTCACGCATACTGTACTAGTTCGCGTAAACAACCTGTTTTCCACTCTCCAAAATGACTCACGTGTTAGGAGCGCAACAAAACGCTGCAACTTCCAGTAATCGGGCTGGAATAAATGGAATGCGCAAGTCCATTCCCTGGCCCGTTCCACTCGAGCATTTGCTGGCTTCCTCACGATCGGTCAACTCCAACCCACCCACGCATCGCTCGCTCTCCCTCGCAGGTTGTTGTACACGGCACAGAAGTTGAGCGCATCTTTGAGTCTCAGCCAGATGGGCCCACGCCTCCAGTCCAAACTAAGTCATCACTCTCTATCCCGGAGCGGGGGCCCCAGCCCAGCCTGACACACATCGACTCTACTCACCTCGGCACAGCTGCCGCTGCCCGCCAACGCCGCCACCAGGGCGACGACGAACAGGTACATCATGGAGCCAGTGGTGATCCCGTTCCTGGCTGGCTCACATACACTAGTAAGTCCCAGGATGGTGACTCTGTGCTGGGTCTGTTGTTCCTTCGCCGTCTCTACTCTGGCGTTGCCGGCCCCAGACTCGACTTACTCTTCAATCCCAACACTCAACGTCTGGTGTTGGAGCTGGACTGAGGGCTGGGCGCTGATGGCAGGGGCAGGTAGAAACAGCAGAGGAGGAGGAGGAGGAGGAGGAGGAGGGGGGAGGGGGGAGAAGAGGAGGGAGAGAGAGAGAGAGAGAGAGAGAGAGAGAGAGAGAGAGAGAGAGAGAGAGAGAGAGAGAGAGAGAGAGAGAGAGAGAGAGAGAGAGAGAGAGAGAGAGAGAGAGACGCTCAGACTGAGAGTAGGGTACTCCGTCCTCGTCGCTCTCAAACGTCCGTACACTCGCACCGCAGGGAGTCAGTGCCGTTCCGGACGCAGCCGCGGTGACCGAGGCAAAGCGGCGAAGCCGGTCGGTGGTAGGGGAAAGGGGTGGAGACTGCATGCGGTGTCACGCAGAATCGATGTGCTCTCTCTCTCTCTCTCTCCGTCTGGGAGATGTGAGTGGCACAGACAAAGACAGGTTCTTCCCGCGGACGCAGCCTCTCCAGCCCAGCAGGTGGCAACGCCCTGGCCCTGGCTGCCTGTTACCTGTTGCTTGCCCCGCCTGCTCCTGCTGCGCGCTGCACCCGAACGTAAACCAAAGCCATCCACCGCAACGGCGGGTGGGTGGGGAAGAGCAAATCTGTGTGTCAGATCACGTGTACAGGCTTCACCGAAGGGTCCAAGGGGCCTATGGTACTACAAGACAAGTCAGATAAAGAGCAGCAGTACTACAAAGCCGCAGACTGCTGCAGACACTTGAAATTACCAAGCCGAGCGGCGCCACGGGACGCCACGGGACCTTCCTGAGCCAGACCATACCATAGCGCCAGCGGCACGGAACCTAACGGAGCTGTTACTAGGAGCCTCTCTAGCTGGGAGCTCAACTAGCGCAGATGAGCGAGCAACGCCGTCTCTATCGTTCAAGTCTCCAGGCCCCAGGTCAGGCGCAGGCCGCAGGCGGGCTCTAGGCAGCTCGGCTGGCCCGGGTGGGTGCCCTGGGTCTGGGCCCGGCATAGGATTCTATGCGGCGGGAGGGCACGTGAGGGCCAACCACCATCAGGGAGATACAATAAAGAGCTACGCGTCTGAATGAGAAACGTGGCCAGAAGCGAGGGAGGGTGCGTCGTTTGGCATTCAGATAGGCGGGATCATTTCCTACCGGTGGCGCGGGGGAATAAGTGTGGCTACAGAGGACAGCTTACAGGACTCTACTCGCTGTGTGTGTGTGGTTGTGGGGGCAGAGGGGGGGGGGGGGGGGGGCTGCAGACCCTGCGCGTGGCCATGTGTTCATTATATCAGTCTCGAAAATCTGGCGACGCCCATTTCCGCATCAGGGGGAATTCCACGTGCGCGCTGGTCAGCCCAGTCCGTGTGAGCCTATGATAGGCTGAACTATTGAGACGAGTCAGGGCAACGTCCGGCACCTTGCGTGGCGTGCGCATTTTCAAAACGCTTGACTGAAGCGTTCTGCACTACTGCCCGAGCCTAGCAAGCATTTATTGTCCACCACAAGGGTAGGCAAGGCGACATCCACTCCAAAGAAGCGCTTATTTAGCGCTCTTGCAGGCGCGTACCGCCCCCCCCCCCCCCCCGAGCCAAGTATAGCTACGCGCCTGAGCTCTTGTGGATCTATCTTTTGGTAATGATAAAGTGGTTTATGCTCGTTTTCACCTTCAACTGTGGAGATACCCAGTTTTATATTTCTGGCATCCACATCTTGCAGGAACAAATCATGGTCGCTGCAAAAAATAAAAATTTCAAATTTCTCTTGATTTTAGATATTTACAATCAGTGATTTTTCATTGCCAAACACTTTCAATAATCTTTCCTCCTTGTTAAGAGTGTCCACAAACATATAATTGCAAAATAAGGCTGAAGGGGTGTTCAGTAAATAGCTGTAATATTTATTTATTGATCTTTGGTTTCATAGCATAATAAAATAACATTTTGGTAACTTTTCCACTTTCCAGTACATACTTGATTCATAACACAAATTATACATTATAAATTATCTCTTTGGTAAAAAAAAAGATCACATTCATCTTATCTTCAAATACTAAAGTGTGTACAGCAAATTTATTAATAATGAGTTTTTGCTTGCTTTTAAAATTAGCATGGAGCAAACTAAGAAAGACCTTTATATACTCTTTCTTAAGGATTAAAATCCTGCCTTAGTTCATGCAAGTCAACAGAAAGCGCCTTAAACTGTCTATCTGTGAGCATATGCCACTTGGCACCAAGAAGTTGTGATACCTCTTTTTCAGTGGCATCATATGAGCGAGAAGACACTTGCAACCATTGGTAAAACTCATCACTCCAATCTGGACTCCTTGGCCAGTCGCATCGTAAAATGACTGCATTACGCCTGATGATGAAATTTCGAAGATTACGTCCAGTTTTAGCGAGAAGTAAAACTGTTGCTGTTGAGATACGTTCACGAACAACCTAGAACAAGTGGGGAGAAAATGATAAAGCACTTTGCAAAGACAGAATTAGGAGATGAAATATGTGGGCACTTGCACATCTTAGGAGTTGGAGAACTAAGCAAGCGCCCATATCAGCCTATCTACTTTTAAGAGTTTTATTTGTTTGCAAACTTACACGGGGATAAGTTATTAGTCAAAGGAGTTCTCTCTGGGAAGCCACACTATGAATTCAACCCCATAGAGGCCAAGAAAATGTTAGAAAAAATTTCCAAAAGGAAAAATATTTGCCATTGCTATTACCAGTGTGTGCAGCCACTTAGACTGACGGACGAGAAGTAAAAGTAGTGCATCCACTCTGTCATGGAATGATCTTGAGCGATGGAAACGAGGGAGTCCAAGATGTCCGTATGCCCTAAGATCTTCAGAATAAAGGTCGATTGTGGCCATTATAGACTCTGAATGAACCTATAATTTTGTTTTTAAATGGTACTATTATGGACAAGATTCAGTGCAAAGGCTTAAGCTATGTTTGATTCCTGATTAATTGACCTTCATCAGAGGAGAATCATAGATGATGGATCTAACTGGAGCTCTTTCCTGCCAAATCACTTCTCTTTCTCTTGGAGTCTCAACTTTCAGGTGAACACTCAAGCATGGATTAGCTTTCCGACAGGCTAGCCAGGCTCGTCCAGACACAGGCAGCAGTACCAAATCAGAAGGTGTGAAACGGTTTTGCAAAATATGGAGATGGCGAAGTTTGGTCTGGCCAAGAAGCATCAAAACATCTTCACCTAAATTTTGGGGGCTTATCACCAGCACCTAAAATTATTAAAAATAAAATACAAATAAATGATTATATGGTATTTTTCCTAGATTTAGGTTGTAAGTGTAAATATATTGTCAATAAACAGAAGTAATGCATCCCATACCTGTAAGTTCAGGAAAACACCAACATGCAAAAGTTGACAAGGAGCTTCAGTTGCATTGACTAATATCAATTCTTTGAGTGTAAGAGCACAAATAGCACAAACTTCATCTAATAGTGTTTGTCCCTCTGTTGTATCAAGCATTAGATCTCGAAGTTCCAAATACTGAAGAGAAGCCAGGTTTCCCATCAAACGTTTAAGTGCTTCCAACAGCTTGCCTAAAAGTTTTTTTTTTTTTTTTTTTTAAATCTTAAAGTCACATTTATGATTTTTTTTAAACCATGCTACAGTACCTCCTGTTCCATAAAGGCGACATCTTTCTCTGTCATCAGCAGCCATATTGCAAGGAAATGTAAATTTCAGTGTTTTGACTTTAGATCCAACTCCTTTCACAGTAGCGTTGTTTAAGCCTTGCTGCTCTGAGAAATATGACATCATGTTCATAAACTCAAAGAGATTATAAAAATTCAGCATTGGTTCAAAAATCAGTCTTTTGAAATGAAATCCCACTCTGCAGAGACACTGAGAAAGCCGTACATGATCTAAGACGTGCTGCAAGTACATATAGTGTAAGAGGAGGAAGAAATTAGCTGAAAAAATAATAATTTTAAAATGGTTATTGTAATACCTGCCACCCTGAATAGTAATTGTATTTTCGTCTTGTCAAAGTTGTGTCTGTAAGAACAAATGTTGACCAAGTGTTTGGGAGATAAAATGCATAGTACCAATTTCGACACACTTGGGAAGCAGCATATCGTTCTCTTATATTTAAGTGTGAAAACACTTGTTCCAAAATAAGATCTGGTAGATCTGACCATTGGCTGTAAGGCTCACCTGAAGAGAGAACATCACTTTCATTTATGCTATGCAACTTTCAAGAGAAATGAAAACTATACATTTGGAGACCTATGAAAGGTAAATTGACCATCCCTAATTATATGGCCAATGCTCACACCATGCACATCATGCAACTGCCATAACCATCCTCAAATAAAAGGCGACCAACACGACCAAAATACATCTGTGCCTAAAAAAATTCAGAGCTAAAAACAGCAAAGCCTACATACTGGCACAATGCCAACAGCCTTGTTAAAAAAAAAGGCATAGGCAGACAAATTCCTAAGAGCAGTAGAAGCTAATTTACTATGCACACATGTAAAGAAGCACGCACAATATATCGAAGAAAAGATTTAAGTCACAGGTAAAGAAGCATTAAAATACCACGAGTATGATTTAATTTGTGGAAACCACAACAGAAGCCTGATGGCAAGGAAGCTTATAGGAAAGGTGTCAGCTCAGCGTAATGCAGCTCAGAAATACAGAACTCAGACATATGGGCAAATGAAAGTAATTTCAAGTACAAATCTTTGGTTAATTGTAAGACCGAAAAATCATGTGAGAAATTAGCAACGAAGCCGGTAGAGAATAATGCCCATCACCTTACCATCCTCGTTCACATCGACATCAATGGGACCATGTACATAGGCACTGTCCTCCTGTAAATCTGATGGAACTGACATCCTAGACAGAAACTAATGCGATTCTACGAAAACGCGCACATAAAATCAAAATTATTACAATCAAATCATGGGAAAATAGTCGCAGATTCCGGCAAACCGTAATGCGGGGCAAGCAGAAGCAGTTTGTTTTGCATGCCAAATTTAGCGTCCAGGGTGACAAACCGCAGCCCCTAGCACTAGCTCACACTTTATTTTCCAATCTGTGAAGAAAAATACTCGTATACTAATCATGAGACATGTTTTGGATATCATTTTATCTCTGTGTTTGAATGTAACACAAGGTCTCTGAAGATAATAACGACTTCGTCCGTAATGTTGGATAAACTACACATTTTCTTTCGCGCTGCGCTTGAAAGTTGGGGTTGTGCTTGTTTGTGTGACACAATTTTACTTCCAAAATATTATAGGTTGTCCTTATTCACAGCACACATGAATTCCTCCCATAAATGAAGGCTTTCCTTTGCCAAGCCGCTCTTAGAAGTTGCCTCTGTAGTTGTTTCACCTGTTTTCGACTCTATAACCTATCCTTGCACACCGTATATTTTTGTCAGGCCACCTGCCACCAGCTGAGGGTTAAGGGAAACCGCATCAATATGGCTCAAGGAAATGACAGTATATCAGATGGTATGCAGCTTTCCCTTCGTGAACTGTCAGAGGTATGTGTTCTCTTAACTGTAGCCTTCTTCACATTTTAAGCCAGTGCAAATCTGTTTTGCTGATAGGATGACATTTCAGGAATTGAAGGCTTTAGGTATTAAGTCTGCCATTAAGAAAGATAGCACTCCAAACGAATTGTGTGAAGCCCTTCTTAACACCACATGGCTTCTAATTAATTTGGTTCACGCCAACGTAATGGGCCTAAAAGAACCGTGTCGTAATTCATGTGATAGAGAATCGCTGCTGAAAAGCGAGAAACAATCTTTGGAGGTAAATTAGCTTTGATCTAGCAAGCAAATTCTGTTTAATAGTTTTCCCATATGTTGATTATATTTTAAAATGAAATTCCAGGTTAAGCTAGACAATTTACAAAGTGAAATGAATATTAAAGACAAGATTATTAGCAATGAAAAGCAGAGGGTTCTACAAATGGAAAAGGAGCTAAAACATAACAATCAAGCTTTCCAGAAGCAGAAACAATTGGCAAGTCGTGTTGCAAATTTTGTTGCTGGTACCTTGAAAGTAGCATGGTAATTTGTGTTTTTCATAACGTTTTTGGGTGTTTTTAGATTACTTTATTGAACGCTCAATTGGAGAAGCAGGAAAGAGACTTCAAGCTCTATACATCAAAGCAAGAGGCTGTTAATGAGAACCTACGGGAAATTGTCCGCAAATCATTAGGTGTGTGTAAGTAGGGAATCAGAGTTTGTTCAGAATTCACTTCTAGCATCACTAACTGTCCATTCTATAGGAGTGCGTTCTGTCGAGAAGTTGGGCGACATTCTGGGAACAGCAACAGTTTCCAGCAGGTAAGCTGGCCATGGATTCGAGGATTCCTTGCAAAACATAACTTTAATTCACCCTTGTGCTTGATCAAGGGAGCTGTCAGATGCAGAGGAAACCACCCTTAACAGGCTGAAATCCACTAATCAAAATTTGGTGGGAGAAAATCTTATGCTGCGAGATGCATTGAAATGGATTCACCATGATATTGATAATTTACTGATCACTACTAAAACAAAGGTACTATGTTTAAAGTATGTAGGCCTTAAGAATACAGATGTTAACATACTCTCTTTTTCCAGGGCAAAAATGAGGCAAGTGAACATATCTTTGGATTACAGGATAGTATCTTTGCATTACCATTATCTCATGGCATGAAGAAATTGAAGGAGACAAGGCTTCAACAAATCAATGAACTTAACAACATTGTAAAAATGTATGATAGTAAATAAACTTTTGTCAATGTAAACATTGTTATGCTTTCATCCTCTATGTAAACAGGAATTGGAAAGGAAGTAACGGACTTAATGCTGCTTTAAAATATTTATTAGAAATTTTAAAGAGCACACATTTTTGAAGATCTTACTTAAGCGGAATAAAACGTGAACTGTGGGTAGCACCAATACCGGGTCTTCCGTGTTTGACAGGCTTGTAGGTTACACTGAATTCTCCCAAGTAGTGGCCAATCATTTCAGGCTGAAAAACATAAAATTTAAGTTAGCCCTATCCAGAGTTTTTGGCCACATGAACACAAGTCATTCTTTACCTTAATTTCAACAAGGTTGAATGTCTTGCCGTTGTAAACTCCCACAATAGATCCAACCATCTCTGGAACTATGATCATGTTGCGGAGATGGGTCTTCACCACATCAGGCTTCTCATTGGGCTGAGCTTCCTTCTTGGCCTTGCGCAGTTTCTTAACCAAAGCCATAGGCTTGCGCTTCAGCCCACGAGTAAATCTCCTCCTGGCACGAGCATGCATCAACTCCATCAGCTGTTCACTGCAATACAATAAGCAAAAGATGCACTGCTTTGACTATAGACATGGTGTTATGACAAGTTACTAGATGTTAAAAAATTATATCAAGAAATGTAATGGACCACTAAATACTAATAATGATACGTAATAAGGAGTATGTACAGCATTCAACAAAGGAACCGAACTTACGCTGGCATATCTAGGAGCTGATCCAGGTCAACACCTCGGAAGGTGAACTTCCTGAAGGTCCTCTTCTTCTTCTGTCCATCATCGACCTGTAACGTAACGGTGAAGTTAGATAAACCACGCCGTAAACACGCATATTCCCGAGACATGACTAGAACTATGATAACCCGGCGACATACACGGGGGAACATAACCTCTCATGACCAAAGGTAAACATTATCATGTGTACGCACCCAATGTCAAAATTACAAGTAAACACAAAACAAGGTACACATGGTCATGAAGAAATTGAAATTCCTTTAAATTACGATGAATCACTGATCGTACGCCAGATATTTACAATACAACCCCGTGAGTTCCTGCGGCGGACCAAGAATCATTCCGCATCTACATACAGAGAGCAAAATGAAGCAAACTATGACCAAAATTTAGACACAGAATCACAACATTTATGAATTTGACGTTAACACGCAACGAAACAGGATGGATGGAGAAGTAATTGACGGAAAACTTGTAACTTACGTCAGCCATGATTCTGATGGGTTCGTGCAACCTACGTAGAGAAAATGAAGACTATATCAACGCTTCCGGCCCGGACATCAGTTCCCGACGCAGGTACACCACCACAACAGACTATAAAAAAAATATCACTCATCACTCACGAGTGACAGTTAATTTGTGGTTTCAAAAAATTAATGATAAATTTCCCAAAAATTATACGAAATTCTTGTTTTAACTCAAATATGCTCTTCAATAATTGGTCTAATGTAGATTAGGTGGCAACGCGTGTGTGGGATCGATCGCCTCCAAAATTGATAGGAGGCCATGACTCCAATCCCCCCCCCCCCCCCCCTCCGTACTCTCAACACGAATCTGGTAGTGCCTCTTTCGAGTTTTATTGTTTTGAATATTTATGTATAGAGTTAACTGCAAACCGCGTTTGCTGTACGAGATATTGTTATTCGCCTGATATTCTGCTATTGCTGGCATTGGCTGACAGTGTCCGACCTCTGGTCTTATCACAAATAGATATTGGTGTTTTGGTGTATAGTCCCAGTTTAACCAAATCCCAATTTAATAATGTGGGCAAGGACTGCTCGGAAATGTATAGTTGGGGCACAAGTAAAAAATCATTTGAAAGAAATTAATGGCGCAACTTACTGTGACCCCGGACTTTCTTTCATTATGGGACAAACAAGTAGGTTCTCTTCGACCAAAGTATCAATTGCGAGAGTTTGGATCAAACTTAATACTGGTCCTGATCAAGAACCATATACTCTTACAACTCACCAGGAAAAGCTTCTCACTAAAGGAAATGCAGAGATAGGAATTCAATTGAATTTACTTAAATTACAACTATATTTAAAGCATCAGCAAGGCATGATCCTACCTGAAATTCTTGAACTTCAGGATTTTGAATCCATGTTGCCTCTGAGCCCAATCCAAATAGAAAGATTTCTTATTGCTCATATTAAACGATCTGATTCATATCAGCGTAAAAAACAGGAGGAAGAGAATCAAAAAATCAAATGGGCAGTTATAATGGATGACAGGAAAGCACAAGAGGCAGTTTTAGAATATCCATGGTTGGAGTATACATTATTTAGGAATGCTCTGCTTCCACAAATCCAGAAGGGGCAAATGAATACTTGTCATGACTCATATGCTTTCAAAGTGAGTTACTGCAGTTTAGTTTCCTTTTATATATGACAGGCTCTTTATTACAGTGCTGTGTCTGTTCCAGGGTCTTGATTTTGGTCAAAAGATAGTATTTGATTGCTCATTTGAGTCACACATGAGCAGTTTTGATATCAAAATGCTAGCAAAACATATGATGTACAGCTATGATAGTAATAGAAAGAATTTAAGACCTTTTTCTATGCATTTATGCAATTTGAACATGGATGGTCAATTAATGCATTCACTTGAAAAAATAAATCCCACATTCGCTGTGGATTCAGCTGTTGGCTTACATTCTTGCTCCTACAGTGATATATTTAATAGGTTTGTAATTCTTTCTTTTAATTGTAATTGGTTCTAAATACCTATGCCAGAAAATTGTAATTTTCTCTGTCTCAAAAATGTGTTGCTTTCTTCACAGAAAGCAGTTAGTTTACATTTCCCATGATGCTCGGCAACATTTGCAATACAGTCCAGATCACATCTATATTTTTGGAGGACTAATAGAAAAACGTCTGGAAAGAAGACTGTGCTTTAAAAAAGCACAGGAGGAAGGAATTAAATGTGTAAATTTTCCTTTTAAGCAACATGTAAATTGGTATTCTGGGGGCTGGCCCTTAAGTCTTAATGTAGTAAGTATAATTGGCTAGTTTGTATGTCTGATTTCTATGTGGTTTAAAAAAAAATTGTGTTCATTATAATTGCACTCCCCCCTCCCCAGCATTTTGACATTCTTCTCGACGTAAAAAACACTGGGAACTGGACTGAAGCTATAACCAAGCATGCACCTGTTCCAAAATTTAAGCAAGAATATCAGCAACGTCACAGAATGAAACAAGTGCGGAGAATAATATAGGTCCAACACAGTTTGGCTTGTAAGAAGACCAATGTGGCATTTTGATGTAAATAGATGGTGCTTTGGCAAAGTTGATTTGGTATCCAAAAATCAGACTTTACCCGTAACATATACATTTCAAAAACCAATTCACCCGCACATACCGCAAATGATTTGTTAGAATTGAAGTGACGCGGCCTGGCACGCAGATGGTCACGTGACATGACGGTGTACGGAAGTCTGCCTCGATCCTGGAGAGAGCATGCCTACTGGACCGCCACCAGTACGGCCTCCGTAATGCGATAGGGACGCACGACGCGCTCGTTCACCTCACACCTCACCACTGCCGCCAAGGGCCAATACTGTGCCGTCCTCTTTGTCGACATGGCGTCGGCATACAACGGGGTGCTGCTCAGCTCCTGTATCAGAAAGCTGGCAGAGCTGGGAACATCCTGAGCGCCGTCCTGCACAACCAGTACCTGCGTAACACCCACGGGGGCAGGATCATCGTCCCCTCCCTCCCTGGCGCAGGGCTGGGTCATATCCCCACTTCTGTACATCACAGACGAGAGGCCCGCGGGGGTCCAGCAAGTCCAATGTGTGCACGACATAGTCCTGTTTGTCAGCTCCAGCTCTCTGGGGGAAACTGTTAACACGCCTCCTCCGACTCGGCGCCGCCCGCTTGGCGGCAAACATACGCCGCGACGGCGCCTTCTTGTCGCCAGGGAAGTCCGCTGGACACTCTTCTCCAGAAGGCTCCTCCCGCAGGCAGCCCCGCCCGCTAAAATCGACGGCGAACTAGTGCCCCTTTCACCTCCACCCAATACCTCGGCGTCAACTTCACCCCTCGCCTCAGGTGGGCCGACCCCTCATCAAGTTCTAACTCGTACCGCCGTCCCGCCCTCCCCACGCGCAAACGCTACTTCCGGTTGCCCATCTCCCCCGAGCGCCCGAGCCGCCCCGAGCTGGATCTGAAATCTGAATTCTGCTTGCTACCGGCTACACATGAGTTCGGTCAACGAGCCTCTTAAACATTGTCGGTGTTTGTAGATTTGGATAAATGAAACATTTGCAAGACATGTGACTGCGAGTGTTTCGACTTCTTGAAATTGATGTTTGCATTCCACTTTTCGACTGCTCTCTTTTGTAATCTCATTCTTAACCTAGTTGAATGATGTGGGCAAGGTCTATTTGTAAACATACCGTGGGAGTTGCCTTAAATCTGTTTAAGGAAAGTAATTGCGCATCTTTGAGGAATTCTATCCACCATGGCTTCATGGTGCGGGCATTTTCTTCAGAGCAATCAATTGCAAAGGAATGGACTAACCTTAATCCTGGCAATCAGGAACCTTATACATTTACAAGTGACCAAGAGAGATATCTCACTAAGGGAGATGAAAATACAAGTAGGAAATTGAAAGAACTCCAATTACAATTGTATTTGCTCCAGCAGCAAGGTCAAGTTTTACCTGGTAGCATTAAACTAAAAGATGTTGAACTCATGTTGGATCTAAAACATGATTCTTTAAAAAAATATTTGGAGGTCATGGTTAAACGATATCTTGTTGCGGTGCGTGATCAGAATTTAAAACTAGAGCAAAGAAGGGAACTAGAACATGTCAGGGAGGAGAGGAAAGATCAGATAGCTTCCTTGGAGAATCCTTGGCTGTCTTACAGTTTATTTAGCAATGCGCTGTTTTGTCGTTTTTCAAAGAGTTCAATGAATAAATTCTATGATGCACAGGCTGTCAAGGTGAGTAAAGTACGTACTGCAATTCTTATATCAGCTTTGTGTCTGATATACTGGACCAGTTCTATCTTGTGTTTCAGGGTCTTCAGTATGGGCAAAAGATAGTAATTGATTGCTCATTTGATGAATTCATGAGCCCACTTGAAATCAGAGACACAGCAAATCAAATAATGGGTGCATATGTTAGTAATAGAAGGAATTTGAGACCCTTTGCTATACATTTTTGTAATGTAGACGAGAACAGCAGAGTAATGAAGCAGCTACGAAAACTAAACCCTTCCTTTGAAATGGATGCGGCCGTTAGTATTCATTCATGTTCCTATCATGATGTCTTTAATAGGTTTGTTTTGCTTTTTGTTATCCTTTCCTTTTTCTTCTTCTTTTTTCTTAGAAAAATCCTTGACATAAAATGGTGATATTTCTTCAAGACCTGTTTTTCTTTCCATTACAGAGAGAAATTGGTGTATATTTCCCACAATGTTAAACAATCGTTACAATATAACCCAAATCACATTTATATTCTTGGAGGATTAGTTGAAAGAACGTTGGGAAAGAAATTGTGCTTAAAGAAAGCACGAAAGGAAAGAGTTACTTGCGTTTCCCTTCCTGTAAGAAATTACGTCCAATGGAAAGGTCCCATGTTCCTAAGTATCAACCATGTACGTGTGACTGTGATGTATTTGTATTAATACCCTGATTTGTTTCTGTTTGAACATGCTTTTTTTTTTTGTCTCTTTTACAGTACATGAACATTCTCCTGGAAGTCAAAAACACAAGGGATTGGAACAAAGCCATATTAAATCATGTGCCACGGAGGAAAGTCCAAGATGTTCTTCAGACCCACTCAAGGCCCCTCTGACAATCTGCATTTTATGTCACACAGTATGTGTAGTAAAGATTGAATGAAAAAGTTGTTTTCATGAATTCATGGAGACTTTAATAAAGATAAGTGTGGTATGTTTCTTGGCTCGTGGTGTGAACAATGAATACAACTCTCCCAACACACACATTGCAGAGAGTGACAGCTTGTTAACTGCAACGAACAGAACTGCAGTGAAATCTACTTCTAGTTCTTAGATTGTATGGGAATCAGTCTTGGAATTCTCAAGTTAAAATACTTATGTTTGGCTCAGACGGGGATTTTTCCCTTCCCCTTCCCCCGCACCCCTGCGCCAGAAACGAAAAAAAAAAGCGGGGGAGGGGGGGCGGGAGAAGGGGGAAGGGGAATGGAAAACTGAGAGTTCCATTACGGAATCGATCCCGATTCTCTGAGAGTGCACTGACTGATTTAAGAAAGAAAACCACAAGAGAGAGAGAGAGAGAATTCTTATGGTTTATTAGCCGTGGGAAGAAAACCACAATAATGAGTTAACGACTGTCAGTCTAGCCTCACTTTCTCATACCTGGTATGACGCAGAGCGAGAGTCGACTGTTTACTGGTCGATGCGTCTAGGCAAGCAGCGTGAAAGAAGAGGTTAGGATTTCCTACAGGCATGGGTCAAGACAACAAGCTCAATGTAACCGTCAAAAAGAAGGGACAGAATAGCCAGAAAAATGGGAAAAAAGGAAAGAAGAAAATCCACGTTTGGTCCAGCAAGAAGAAATCAGAGAAACCCGAAGTTATTATTGATAGACTGAAGAGTCAGTACCATAAGGTATTTATGGTGCTTCGTCAACTTGCTGATATCTAGAAGTATTTGTACTCTTTCTCTGGATATTGCAGATAATATATAATCTTCTTCCATCAGTTCTTGAGTCCGTCTTTGCCTTATGGATTGCTGTTGAACATTGGCTCACAATTTTGTATACTCTTTTCAGATTGATCCAAAGAAAATAAAACATTTTGATGATATTCCTCTGTCATTTCCTACCAGAAAGGGTCTCAAAGACAATAAGTTCAGTGAACCCACAGAAATCCAGCGTGAAAGTATCGGTTTCAGTCTACAGGGTCTGGATGTCCTAGGTGCTGCCCAAACTGGCAGTGGAAAAACATTAGCTTTCCTAATCCCAGTGAGTAATTAAGTTTTGATGTTAAACACAATTAAATTGAATACTCTTTACCCTTCTGATCATTTTTCATTAACAGGTTTTGGAAATCCTCTACTGTAAACAATGGACTCGCTTGGATGGCACTGGTGCCCTTATAGTTACTCCAACTCGTGAATTGGCCTATCAAATCTTTGAAATGCTTCGCAAGGTTGGAGTCCATCATGAGTTCTCGGCTGGGCTTATCATTGGTAAATTTGGGATTGTGTCATACTATCAGAGCACTTCTCCTATATTGTACATTGCTAATCTTTGAATTTGGTATTAAACAGGAGGAAAGGATCTGAAATTTGAAAGACAGCGCATGGATCAAGTTAATATTGTAATATGCACACCTGGTCGACTGCTACAACATATGGATGAAAATCCTCTGTTTGACTGTGTAAATCTTCAGGTTGGTGGAATTTCAGTAACATTTTATGAAGTCTTATCAGAAGAAACTGAAATATTAATACTTTATAGGTATTGGTCTTGGATGAAGCTGACCGCATTTTGGACCTTGGTTTTCAACAAGCCATGAACAGTATAGTTAAAAACCTTCCTCAAGAAAGGCAAACCTTACTTTTCTCTGCAACTCAAACAAAGTATGTGGGTTTGATGTATTCTTGCATTAATTTGAACTTTCCTGATATAATTGTGAAGCTAATTACGAGATTTTGTTTCCAAGATCTGTTCGTGACCTAGCTAGGTTGAGTCTGAAGGACCCCATGTATGTTTCTGTTCATGAACATGCAGCTCACAGCACTCCAGAGTCCCTAGCTCAGAGTTACCTTGTTTGTGAGCTAGAAAATAAACTATCAGTTTTGTTTTCATTTTTAAGAAATCACCAGAAACATAAAATCATAGTATTTATGTCAAGCTGCAAGCAGGTTGGAAACATTTTTCTTTGTTATAAACATTCAGGAAAAAGAAATACCCTTTAAATTGACAAATGGTGGCATGATTTTTCTGAATAATTTGCAGGTGAAATACATGTACGAAGCATTTATACAGCTTAGACCTGGGGTTAGTTTACTTGCTCTGTATGGAACTCTGCACCAAATGAGGAGAATGTCTATTTATGAGGAATTTTGTCGTAAATCCCGAGTTGTCATGTTTGCAACTGACATTGCTGCTAGAGGTCTCGGTAAGCTCAAATTGATGGCATTCATGTCTCAAAAAGTCTCTTAAGTATGTGAGACCTATTTAATTTTTTTTTTTTAACACATTTACATAATCCAAATGTATCCTACAGATTTTCCTGCCGTGAATTGGGTAGTGCAGTTGGATTGTCCTGAAGATGCAGACACCTACATCCATCGGGCAGGTCGCACGGCTAGGTTAGAAAAATGTGGAGAAAGTCTTTTAGTACTTTTGCCATCAGAGAAAGATGCTATGTTGAAGAGATTAGAGGAGCGCAAAATTCCTATTAAGGAAATCAAGTATGTTGATACCATTTGGCAATTATTTGTCACAGAAATTTCTGGTTAGTGACCCCCTCCTCCCCCCCCTTTTCATAATGTAATCAAATTAACCCTGCCTTTCAATTTCCAGAGTAAATCCTGAGAAATTACAGAATCCAAGTGGCAAACTTGAATCATTCTTAGCTCGTAATGTGGAGCTAAAGCAGAGTGCTCAAAGAGCTTTTGTTTCATATGTAAAGTCTGTTTTCTTTATGAAAGATAAAGAGGTGTTTGATGTGCATGCACTAAATACGGATGCTTTCTCAAGGTAAAGTATACATCAACATTCAAAAAACTGGGAACACTGTTCTGATAACAATCGTTAAAAGAAAAAAAAAAAAAACTCTTTTATGCATAGGTCACTTGGATTAGCTGTCCCACCAAAAATTAGATTTTTGCAGAGGAAATTACAAAAAGAGAAAAACAAGAAAGATAAAGATAGTAAAGGGTCAGTGGGATCGAATTCTAAGGAACAATTGTCAACCATGAAAGAAAATAGTTCTGAAGAGGATAGTGTTTCTGAGCAGTCAGATGATGACGTCACAGACTCAGAGAGTGGGGATGATCAGCCCTCGACATCAAGCAGAAAGCATCATGATAATGATAAAAGCCCAAAGAAAGAAAGATCTGAAGCGTTTGACTTTGGTGATGGTTAGTATTTCGTGAAATTTAATCAGCTTAATATACTGCTTTACTTTACTGTACTTAATTAATGTTTTATCATTTCCATTGTGCTTATAATTGTTATAGATGATAGTGATAATGATATTCTCACTATAAAACGGCGTAATCATGATATAATGAATGAAATTGGTGCTTTAACTGAAGAGGAATTAAAAAGACCTGAAAGTAGAAAGAAAAAGCAGCCACTTACTAAAGCTGCTGTTGCTAAGAAATTCCTCAAGAAGAATATCCAAGCTAACAAAAAAGTGATATTCAATGATGAAGGAGAGATTATCTTGGATCCGCAAAGTCAAAAGGTGTCGGCTTTGGCTCAGGAGTATGATGCTGAAGATGTTGGTGGCATTGACATTGAGAAAGCAAAAGCTGTTATGCGAGAAGAAGATGTAATTGACAAACAAAGATTTAGGGAGAAGGTCAGAGCTAAACATAGGTAAGCATTCTCATATGAACGAAGACCTAACATTGTGAACTTTGGTTCAGTATTTCAAACTCTAACATTATTTTTTCAGAGAGCAAAAAAAGAAGGGCAAATCAAAGAAAAAAGAGGAGCAAGACATTCAGGATGAGTTCAGTGAACAGGAAGAACAGGAACAGGATGAGTTCAGTAGTGATGATAGTGGACCTGATCTTTCATGGCTTCCTGATCCAGACAAAGTTTATGGGAAGAAAGAAGACGGAGAAGAAGAAGATAGTGATGATGATGGTGCTGATGACAATGATGACAATAGTAATCAAGGTTCCAATGGCAGAAGTAAATCTTCAGGGTATCCAAATGACAGTGATGGCAATAGTGATGATCAAAGTGGAAATGATGATAAAGATGACAGTCCTCCACCCAGGTGAGAAAAAAATGTGGTACAGGCACCTGGCATGCTTGGAAGTGGTTATTTTTGTACATATTATCTTACATGTTTTTGTCACTTAAATTTCAGGATGAAACGCAAATTAAAGAAACAGGGAGGTAAAATTATGAAGAAGGTACGACCCAATAAAGAGGAATCATTCGCATCATTAGACACGGGATTGTCTCTACAGGATGATGAAGAGCTCGCTTTGAAATTCCTCAGAGCGCGACAATAGCAATTCTTTTGAATTTTTTCATCTATTATTTGTGATATTAAAGAGGAAACAATTTTATGTTTGTAAACTGTAGAAATAAATACGTAAAATAACATTGTTTCTGATGAATATGTTATTGCATCCCAGAGAACCCTATACATCTTTTCCGACCACCCCAACTTCTATCAACATATTTCGGTTCTGTGGTGCCGGCCGCACTCTCACTCAGCAGCCCCGCACCGTCGTTGTGGTTGGGTGGGACTAGAGTCCTGTATAGCCTTATAGGACTCTAGTTGGGACTGGAGTCCTAGACTCTAGTTGGGACACTGGGAGATTGGTGGGGGGAGGGGGGGGGGCAAACGCCGCCGCCACGAATGAGCCGGCCTCGGGTCAGGTTCGGTCGCGAGATTGCCTAGACAACCCGACTTCTTACGCAGCGTTGCCGGCGCGTGCCTGCAGCCATCTGCAGCAGCACAAAGAGGAGGGGGCGGGGGCGCGAGATTTGAAAAAATAAGACATCCTAACATTGTACCTACTCTGCGTTAGGGGAGCGTTCAGATCCCACGTGACCTTGTGCTGGAGCGAACTGTCGTTGGCGCGGGGCGGGCGCGTGGGTTCCCTGAGACTGCAGGACGCAGGCTCGGTGGGTTCGATTCCCTCAGACGGTTCCACGCACTTCCCTGCGCTGATTTTTCGCGTCCAAATTAACACGAATACGTGTCACGCGGTGCCTGAACCTGAACGGCCCCTTAGAACCTGTCTTGGGTTCCGGTCACTACCTGTGCGCGTTAGAACAGGCCCGTCTTAGAAGTCGTTAAAAATGAAATAATTGAAACCGGGATTCAAACTCGTCATAACTCCCCTCGCAAGTGCGCTCATCCCTCCATCCGATAGAGCTAGCGAAGCAGCAAGGTGTACGGTGTACGATCATTCTATACCGCAGTTTGTGTGTGTGTCCGGAGTGGTGGGAGGGGGGGGGGGGGGGGGACGGCGCGCGGCGCGGGTGGGAGGGAGGGAAGTGCTGGGCGGCAACGCTGCGGGCTCCGCCGCTCAGCGCTCCCGAGAAGCCGGGTTGTTCTGGCAATGTGGCGTCCGCCGCTTCGCGTGGCGCTCCCTCTTCCCCTCTCCGCTCCGCTGCTGCCGCTGTTGCTGTTGCTGCAGCAGCACCTGCAGTTGCGTTCCGCCACGAGAGACGCGAACTTCACCGTGGCCGTGGAGGTTAGACGGGACGGGACGAGACGAGACGCGGTGAACCCGAGTGCCGAGCCCAGCCCGAGCCCGAGCGCCGGGCGTCGTCCGTGAGCCGAGCCGCAGCCGTCGTACGCGGCTGGACCGAACTGTTGTCGGCACCTGTTGACACCGACAAGAGTACAAGCGAATCTTTGTATCTGACAGTGGTTTTGTGATCGGAGTGTGCGAGTGATTGCGCCTGTGCGGGAGAGTGCGAGTGCGTGCAGTGATTGAGGTGTGGCGGTGTTGAGTGGAATGTAAATTTTTGAATCGTGTGCAGTGCTCCATTGATCAAAACACAAATCACGGATTTTTTTTCGGATACCCGCCCATTTTTCGAGGGATAATTTCAACGAGGAAAGGTGAGTCAGACGAGTTAAGTGCTCCGTTTGGACGCGAAAATCAGGGCTGGAAAAGAGTTCCTCGCAAATAGGTGAAACGTAGCTTCGCCATCAATCAGTATCTGCGATGCTGAGCCGAGTGGAACACATACGAGCCAAGTCCGACCAAGATCTGCACTCTGTGCCGGGCCCGGCTGGCAACTGGCGCTGGAGTTTGCTGGAGCTGTGGGGCTGGCCGGACCGAAGACAGACGGCTAGACTTGGAGTTCGCGGTCCATCGACCGCGAGGCATCAGGCAATCTACCTGCGTCGGCCGTCCTGGATAGAGAAACAATTTTTGCATCCAGTGTCCTAGGATAAAAAAGAAGGCGACTGCCTTACAAAGGAAGAATAGGCTGGTTATCGTCTGCTGGGGACACCAAAGACGACTCTCAGACTGGTATCGCTACACACCCGGCACAATAGTTTCAGTTACCCGCGGACCACCCCGTTGGCTGATCGTTGCTGAGGCGAAAAAACTAACTGTTTGATGGCTCTGCCTCGGCTGATTTGTCAGTTTGGTGGAATGTGATATGCAGGGCTGTGCACCGAGCTCTGGCCGGGTCCCGTATCTTTTCGTTGGTGTTCTTCGCGGCCGCACAGGACAGCCCACCTGCACGGCGTCACGGCCCCTCACCTGCCCTCACCACCCTCAAGGACGAAGCTGGGTAGGCAACGCGGCTACCCCCGTGCAGGCGGGACAGCCTACCCACGAACAAGCACGCGGGACGGTGCACCAGCACGGTGACTTAGATGCACTGGAGGCACCGCTCTGCGCCGCGCCAAGGGCACGCACGCAGCACGCAGCACGGATAGTCGAAGCGGGTCACTTGGCCGTGTTCCACAGGTCCCATTCCAGTCCCCCGTGGGGACCTCCCCCCCCCCCCCCCGGCTCCCGGCCCCGTCAACGCGATACCCACGACGGACGCGTCCTGCTGGAGGAAAGAAGAAAGCGATACAGTTTCCGTTTCTGAAGGGCCCTTTCCTTTCCTTTCCCGCGACACGCGTTGAAGTCTCTGGGCTACACGCCCTGTGTCCTGTCCAGTTGTCTAACAGCGATCCCTGCTGAGAGGACCTTGCCCCCCCCCCCCCCACCCCCATCTTTAAACTCCCTTTCCCTTTCTAGTAGTGCATGCTAAAGAGGCCGTTTTGTCGAACGCGTCATTTCTCGCACGTGAGCGAAGTCGAGTTAAAATTCATGATTCGCCAACTTTCCTATTGTTGTATGTGTTCTCATTATGCTCGAGCTTCTGGGCGCGCATGTATGAATGCACCTACACGTGTGTGGAGAAGCCTTTCACTGTAGAGTGGGTGCCGTTGGTGCACCCATATGTAGCTGCACTGTGCTGCGCCACATGTGTGATATTACACTGTCGGCGTCATGTGAGGAACAGATTGCTCAGGGCGTGGCGAGGCATGGCGTGTGTACTAGGGTGGGCGTGGGAGCGGAAGGCACCGTCTGTGGTAGGGCGGGGCGAGGCACGGCGCCGTACTGGGCTGGGCTGGGCTGGGCTCGGCCCAGTGGTGTCGTTGTTGGTTTTTCGCGGAACGGAAATAGTATCCACACTCTCGTGGAGGATGTTGTCGTCGACGGGGAGGTGCTGGGCACGACGGGGGCTCCTGGCTCTGCCCCCCCCCCCCCGGAGCACGTGGTTGCCATTGCCATCCGTGTCCCAGCCCTCCCCTCCCCTCCCCTCCCCTCCAGCCGGTGCCATCTGGCGAGGAATGCGGACCGCTGTCGCGACCTGAAGCCTGAAGGCCTGCAAGGCTTTGCGATGCGGTGTGAGCTGTGCGAGGGGGTGGAGGGAGGGAAGGAGGGGAGGGGGGGGGGGGGCTCGCAAGGAAAATCGGCAGGTGTATAATGGATGCGAGGAGGGGGAAGCGGACGAAAATTCGTCTTGTCCTCCGTTGTCGTTTAGTCCGTATCCTGCCGGCGCCGCCGTCACCATGGACACCACTGACGCGGTCCGTCGGAAGACCCAATGGACTGTTTGGGAGGGGCTCCACAGGACCTAAAATAAGGGTTCCTCCGGCCGGAGGATGGGGGTTGGGTTGCCGTGGTCCCCGGGGGCTTTGGCACAACGCGGTGGGCGTTGGCCCGGCCGACAGCGATGCAGCGGGAGAATGTTCTGTTCTTTTGTAGGGGTCACGTAGCCGTTTGGCTTGTTGTTGAGCTCGTTATTAGGGTCGGTTGGCCGAGGCGGCCGGCGGCTGGTCTGGTGCTGGCTCCGTGCGGCCGCACTGTGGCGAGGTGGCACCGGCACCGGCACCGGCGCGAACAGGTCGCCCCGGTGACCCTCGAACAAACAACTCGGAACTTGCCGCCGACCGGGTCAGGCTGGGCGGGGCCGGGTAGAGAGAGAGAGAGCTCGGAGGGCTCGGAGGGCCAGCGGACGGCCAGCACCAGACGATTTCGGTATCGACCCAAAATCTGGACCGGCAGGGCGAGTGAGGAACGGATTCCTACGGCGGAGACGGGCCGTGCCGGGGCCGTGCCGGGGCCGTGCCGGGGCCGTGCCGGGGCCGTGCCGGGGCCGTGCCGCACTGCCGCTGCCGCACCTGTCGGCGGATAGTCCGGGTCCACCCGGGGGGTGGTGATGAATGGGTGCACGTATGGGATGGGACCTGGAGCACCCTTCGTGTGGCCATTGAGGCCCGTGGCGGGGCGGGCGGCGCGGCGTACTGAGGGTGCCGCTGCTTCACGAGGCTGGAATTCGACCTTGGCAGGTGTCGAGGCTGGGTCGGGGGGAGGGGGAGGGGGTGCAGCCTCCCTCCCCCCTTCCCCCCTAGATTCTCGGGGGCCCTTCACCGGCTCCGGCACCTCCGGACCCACGGTACCGCTAGAAGGGAGAGCAGACCGCTGCGCCGCTGCTGCAGCAGGAGGGGCCCTAGGCCGCTGCCCAAGATACTTCTGCCAACCGATATGCCGACGGCTCCCCAGGTTACTTCCAGTGTGGTTTGAATGGGCGTGTGACGTGGACCAGCTCTCCGCCCGGCCACGCCCCGCTTTGGCACGGCGCGGCGGCTCCAGAGGCTCCAGCAGAAGAGCGGCTGGAGAGGCCCGGGCCGTAGCGATGCGCAGCACAACCTGTTTGCCTCCCCCCCCCCCCCCCCCCCGCTCTCTCTGACGGATGGGTTGTGTGGCCGGGCCTGGGCTTGGCGTGGCGGCGCAGAGGCCAGGCCGCGGGAGTCTGTTCTCAAGCCCCATGAGAAGAGAGGAGGAGTCGCTGGAGATTACAGGTCCTGCGGTCGCATGTGCCTTGCGCACCCTGAGCGCCGGGGCAGTGGGCAGTGCCTCGGGCAGTGCAGCTCACCGCACACTGCCAGACGGAAGGTTCCTCCCCTGATGGTATCGGAGTCGACTTTTCCCGATCGCGGCGGTGCTTCCAGTTTGTGAAGTACAACATCCTTAAAAAATAAAAATAATTGTTGTACTAGAATAGGATAAAATGTAATGAAAGGAAATTTTTTGAGCAAATTTGCGCTGAAGAGTATTGTTTTTTTCTTCTGCTTGTTCTGTTATACCGAGGCGACATTCTGGGCGTGCTTCTTCCTAGCTGTGCCTTTGCTGTTCGTGTACTCTCGCCTGCATGCTCGGATGATAACAGGACGGGGGTAATTGTACAGATTAAAGAAGTGACTTTTTTTTTGTGCATCCCAGAGTGTCGACACCGTTTGTTGGGATTAACAGTCCACTCTGTCAAATGTGAGCTTGTCGGAATATCCGTGCGGCGCTTGCTAGATCGTGTAGTCTGTGCGGGCGGTGGCATTTCGGATTCATCTTTTTCTGACTGTAGCGACGCGGGGATTGTTATTGCAAGTGACTGGTTGCTTTGGCACGGCGGAGGTGCGGCTATTGGGGCTCAAGAAGGTCGGCTATGTTTGACATTTTGCCGCGGCGGGTCCGGCGGGAGTCGAACCCGCCACATCCGTGCCGCCGCCCCGCGGGTACGGCTCGCGAGCTCGTGGCACCGCAGCGCCGCACACCCGGCGCGGTCCGGGAGGCTTGTGGTGATTGGACGGGGGGCTTTTGTGATTGAGGCGCTGGCGGCACAGGTAGGTGTGGTGTGCAGGGAGAGTTAACCTTCTTCCGCTGCCGACTCTGTGGATGCGCTATCGGCCTGTCGGCTGCTTAGCGCGGGCCGCATGCGGGGAGGCGCAGACGCAAGCGTGGCATTTGCATATCCTATTTACTATTGGCCGTGATGTGGCGGCGGCGCCAGCAGGTGCGGACTGTGCTGGTGTGGGGCCACTCACAGTGCAGATAACAGTGCGGGGAGTGGAAGTGCAGTGCAAGTGCACGACACGGAGGCACTGAACACTGAAGGGGTCATCAAGGAAGTCAGTTGTGTGCGGCGTGCTTGCCGATTGTCTGCTAATCTTCTCCGGGTAGCACCCGTGTGAGAAACTTGGGAACGAATGAATGAGTGAATGAATGAGTGATGCAAATAAAAATGCATGAAAAATGGAGTGGTGCCGAGTGGCGCAACGCCCACGCCTGTACGTGCCTCGGCAGTGGCGTCACGCCGCCTGTTTGTCGCGGTGGTGCTGCGGGCCCGCGGAGGCCCGTGGAGGCGCCCGGGTGCCACCATGATGAGCGGACCGCATCTCAGCACCTGTTGGCCAGATCCTCGGAAGTTGTAACCACCCTCAACTTGAAGCAGAGACAAACGAACCCAAAAAATAATTAAAAACAAAAATGGCTATTTATCTGTCGGGCGTGTGTCAGGGGTCCTGAGGCCCACGGTACATGGCGCGCGGGTTCCGATGACTTGTGGACCCAAATCCGATTGGACACCCGCCATACATGGCCGTCTGGGATTGGCACTGACACGTTATCTCGTGGGACTCGTAGCAGATACCGTGGTAAGGCACCTGGCCGGCACGGCGGGGGCGGAGGGCCGGGCCGGCATGGTGGGCTGCCCCCGCTGCCCCCGCTGCCCCGCAGGGTGATGGCAGCGTCACTGAGCGTGGGGAGGGGAGAGCGGGGGAGAGCCGCCGCGGACGAGATGACACTATCCCAAACGAATTCGAAACTACGTTCATTTGCTGCATTACAGCAGCTGCTTTTCCAGTGCCTTTCAGTGTTTGCATCGGTGGGATTGTACTCGGCCTCCCTCACATCCCACATGACCGTCAGTCGCGGTAGAAGGTGAATAGCATGCGAAGTTGTCAACTTCGGCGGCGCGCTCGGGCGAGTGAGATGTGTTTAAAGGGCAGCCGCCAGGAGCAGGCGGGGTGTGGCGGGGCGCGGCCGGGCGGCACAGCGGCTATCGCACGGCTCGCTGAGAAAATCTGCTTTGAGCGAGCTGTGAGCTACTTGTGGGCAATGCGATAACCCCGATGGCTCTCGTGCATTCCTCGCCCTCCGTGCCCCGCCGTGCCCCGCCGCGTCGCGCCACTCCACGCCACTCCACGCCCCGCCCTGCTACACCGCGCCGTGCACTCGATACTTTTTAACAAACACGCTGCCCTTTCTCGGTGCCCTGGCGGTGCCCACGCCGCCGGATCCGCGCGCGCGCGCGTGTGTGTGTGTGTGTGTGTGTGTGTGTGTGTGTGTGTGTGTGTGTGTGTGTGTGTGTGTGTGTGTGTGTGTGTGAGCGGGCGGGGGTGCCGTGTGGCGTTGCGCTGCTGCGTGCCGCGAGAGTGTGGGAAACGGAGCCCGCCTGAGATGGGCGTGCGCTGCAGATGCCCAAAGCAAAAGTTCCAACACCGGCCGACATGCCGGGGCCGGGGGCAGCCGGGGGCGGCCGGGGGCGGCCGGGGGCCGGGTTGGGCCTCACTCCCACAGACTAGACCGCCGAGGAACCCTACTCGGGTTGTAATAACAGTGGCGTTGCTATCTTATCGTCCAGTGCCGGTGTCGGCTGGCGGTGCTTATGGACAACATCTCACCAGAGCAGCTAGAAACTGAAACCCCTCTGCATAGCCGGCACTTCCCCTGCTCTAGCGCCTGTAGGCAGCTCGCGTGGTCCGCTGGCTGGGGGCGCGGGGTCCCAAGGCCCGTCGGGGGCCGTTGGCGGCCGCCCTGGAGGGCTGTGGCCGGCTGTGGCTGTGCTCAAGGTCACAGCGGAGAGCAGAGGTAGGGTGGGGGCCGGCATGGCGGGCCGGGGTCCGGCTGCAGCCCCGCCCGGGCCCCGCCCGCACCTCGACGTCGTCCTCTGACAGACTCTTCTTGGCGAGGGCGAGCGCCTGGTTGGTGGTGGGCAGGCGTAGACAAACCCTCTCCTCGGTCACTCTGATTCGACGATGTTTTGGCAGCTCGCTATGTTCGCGGCGACAAGACAGGCCTTGCTCAATCTCGACGGGCGACATCATACTTGTCTCAGAATGTTTTCGCAGTGCTGACAGCGTATTCTTGCCTGCTCATTTCATTTTACCGTCCTCATCCCCACATCCTTTATCTCGCTCCTTTATTACATTGGGTTTATATAAGAATTGATGGCTTTCGATTTGAAATCGTTGCGACCAACCGGCGATCCTGGTCTTCCCCGATCCTTCTCCTACCTCCTCGTTCCACCTTTTTATTTATTTTTTCTCTCTCTCTCTCTCTCTCTCTCTCTCTCTCTCTCTCTCTCTCTCTCTCTCTCTCTCTCTCTCTCTCTCTCTCTCTCTCTCTCTCTCTCTCTCTCTCTCTCTCTCTCTCTCTCTCTCTCTCTCTCTCTCTCTCTCTCTCTCTCTCTCTCTCTCTCTCTCTCTCTCTCTCTCTCTCTCTCTCTCTCTCTCTCTCTCTCTCTCTCTCTCTCTCTCTCTCTCTCTCTCTCTCTCTCTCTCTCTCTCTCTCTCTCTCTCTCTCTCTCTCTCTCTCTCTCTCTCTCTCTCTCTCTCTCTCTCTCTCTCTCTCTCTCTCTCTCTCTCTCTCTCTCTCTCTCTCTCTCTCTCTCTCTCTCTCTCTCTCTCTCTCTCTCTCTCTCTCTCTCTCTCTCTCTCTCTCTTTCTCTCTCTCTCTCTCTCTCTCTCTCTCTCTCTCTCTCTCTCTCTCTCTCTCTCTCTCTCTCTCTCTCTCTCTCTCTCTCTCTCTCTCTTAGGACGGGTTTTAAGTTTGACCTCGTTATTATAATGCGGTGTGCTCTGATTGCAGGACGCGGAAATAAAATTCGAATGCTCCTGAGCTGCTAATCTTACGGCTCCACATACTGTACAATTAAATACCTTGATAAAACGAACGAGTTCGTCGTGATCTAAACGGTCGCTAACTGGCCGCCGACCAGACACATGGAAGGTTCAGCCGGCCAATTACCTTTCTGAAGGTCCAGCCAGATGCTGATACTGCTTATCGCAAAATGTAATAAGTTAATCGAGTGAAATGGACGGGTATGCTCCCGCATTGCATGAAGGGTATCTTAGCACTAGAAGCTTAGGCCGCCGCTACGGTCTCTACGTCATGTGCGCCGTAAGCCTTCGTGGCCTTCGACAAAGCCGCACAAACAGATTCGCCACTCGGTTTTTTCCTTCTTTTTCTTTCTTCTGGTCGACTTTATTCTTTTCTTTCCCCGTTTTTGTTGTACCCCGTATTTTCTCGTAGCCTTTGTGGACCGTCAATAGGAACCCGCCTGAAACATGACGAGGACAGGGGAATTCACTCCCGACGCCCTCCCCCCCCCCTTCCCCCTTCCGCTTTGCTTAGGCCCTGCCAGACAGTCAACGGGCTTCAAGGCATAGGGAGTCTATGAGGCGCAGCGGGTAACGACTTCCTTCCTCCGAGGCTGGAACGCCAAACTTTGTACACAAACACAATAAGGATTTTTTTAAAAAAATTTTAGCTGCGGGCTCCTAGCTGGTGGTGTGGTTTGCCTTGACAGCCTGTTGCTGTAGAGGCGGCAGATGCACCGCCGACACTGGCCAGTGGTCAGCGCCCCGGTCATGGCCCGGCCCGGCCCTTCCTGGACTGGACACTCGGCTGCTGACACTGTGCAAGCGCCCTCCTGGCCCTTGGCCCTTGGCTCTGCCGGGCTCTGCTCAGTGCTGACGCTCTTGAAGTAACGATGGAGGGTCGCTTGCGGTCATATCCCGGATTAAAGTTTGCCTTTCGGTTGTGCGGTGTGTTGCGGAGGGGCCGCTTTCACGTCCTGCCATGCCATGACGTGCGAGCAGCACTTTGGTACTCTTTGTCTGACAAAACAGCACACACATGCGCGCAGAGTGCCACCTCCTCCTCCCGCGCCTCTTTCCTGTCATCTCTGGACGTCAAACGTCAGAGCAACACACACACACACACACACTCACACGTCCCTGCGAATTCCGAAGGAGCGTTTGAGCGACAGAGGGCCGGGGACGGTTTCGGGTCGGGTACATAAGCAGACGGCACCGCGCCCACCCAGCCACGCCACGCCACGCCCCCCGGGCCAGCGTGCGTGTGACTTGTGAGCAGGGCACCGCCGGGCACCGCCGGGCACGCAGGCAGCCGTTGCTTGGCCCGACTCGGCTTGACTCCGTCGTTCGAAAATGATTCCCGTTAAGCAGTAACTAGGACCGGTTCTGGGAGGCGCACCGCACCGCACCCCGCACCTCTGCCCGGCCCCACTCGGAGCAGCGCATGCGCGCCTGTCGCTCGCTGGCCGTGGCGGTGGCGAGGACCTCGGGGATGGGGACGGACTTCGGGGTGCCCAGGGCGGCGACTCGGCGGCGGTGGACTCCGGTGCAGCAGCTCTTGTGTGTCTGTTCCGATCCGACGGGGTTGTGTAGACTGTCCCCGAGACCGGGCCGGGGCGGGGACCTCTGGGGACGCGCGGAGGTTGGGGGAAGGACTGCCAAGCTGCACGCCAGCGCCATACCGGGCCGGGGCAGCAATCATAGCGCAGCCAGCGCAGCCAGCGCCGTGTGCAGTAGAAGTGCAGCTAGCCTGCTGTGTGGGTCACTGACCGAGTGGTTGCCTCACGGTTTGCGGCGCGCACTGCCATGGCGACGGGCAGGGGCGGGGAGTCGGGGGCTCGGAAGGGCAGAAGAGCGGGGCGGGTTGGGTTGTTTCATCACCGCTGCCTCCGCTCCGTCGTCTCATCTTTATGATTTGCCCGCAATAACCAGAGAGCTGCACGCCGGCGGCCGCTGCCCCCGCTCTCCTCGCGGAGCTTGGTGTGGGGGCGGCGGGGGCGTGGACACGATGTGACACTGCAGCGACGCTCCGTGCGCCGGCCTCGCCCTCACGGCCTCCCGTCCCGGCCTGGGCCTCTGTCGGCGGCGTGACAAGTGCGCTCTGCCGGCTCAGTCAGTGCTGCCTGCTCTGCTCCGCTCTGCTCTCTCCGCTGGCCGGGCCGGGACTGGCCGGGCGGGAGCTAAATGGAGATATAATTCCTCGGGCATGACTCTGTCGGCCGTATGGCTGGGCGGGGCGGCGGGGCGTGGGCGGCCGGACGTCACCCAGTCACCGGCCGGGAATAACCCCCTCATCGCCTCAGCGGCTCCGGTAGCCGACGTGGACCCCCGTGGACCCCCCTTCACCAGGCTGCCCCAGTCACGGAGTAGGAGGACTCCAGCGGACGGCGGCCTGGCCGTCGTCGTTGTCCTTGGTGTTTCGGGCGTTTCAAAATCCGCACCGCTGCCGCCGTTGAGTGTGATGCGGAGTTCCGGCTAGCGTGGCGCATGGCGGCCGCCGGGACCACCGCGGCGCGGAGCCGAGTCAGCTGCCAGTGTCCGGTGGGCTGGCGGCGGTGGCTGCTTGTCGGGCTGCGGGCTGCATCCTGGTGGCGAGGGGGGAGCCTTGGCGTGAGCCGGGCTGAGCTGTGCGTGCCGCGACACGGCCTATTTTAGGGCAAAATGAGCAGACGTGCATCCGGCGTCGCCAGCTGCGCCCCGCAGGGCTGGGGGGCGTACTGCACGGCACGGCACGGCCCTTGTCGTACCATTGCCTACCCCAGCACCGGCACACCTCGCTGCCCGCCGGTGTCCTCTCCATGTGCAGCTGGCCGTGTCCGGTGACATCACTGCCCCCGCTGTGCCCCGCTGTGCCCCGCTGTGCCCCGCTGTGCCCCGCTGTGCCGTGGCCGCTCCCACGCCCCCCCGCCTCGGCTCGGCTCTCTGTGTTTGTGGAACACGGCCGGCCGCGGCGTCACGACCCGAGCGGGTCAGCATCGCGCCCTTCTGCCGGGGCCGCCCTCGGCCTGCACGCCCTGCACGCCCTGCCACATGACGCTGCGCCTCTCGCCTCCCATCTTCGCGGCCGTCACGAGTGTGCTGCTGCGGACCCCCGGTGGACCTGTATCGGAATAAGTGTGGATAGAGTCCTTGAGCGTCGGCACGTACCAGCACCGTGCCTGCCCGCTCCCGTGACGTGCCGTGGGCTGTACTGTGTCACCCTGCGGTTCTAAAGCCCGAAGATAAAAACAGTGTCAAAGCTTTTGAACTTCGGCTCGGCTCGCTGCCGTCACGGCGAGCTGCCGCGTGCGTGCGCGGCTGTGCGGAATAAGAAGTGAGCTGAGGGCACGTAAGTCGGCATCCACTCCGGACCTTGACTGGAAACGCTGCACGGTAGTAGTTGCGTCAATTAGCGACCTCGGCTTTTATATGCGCGTCTTTGATGGGACTCGGCAGTAATCTACGTTGGTATGGAGAGGATTGTTTCCGGCGGCCCCCCTATCGGTCCCCCACGGGACGGACCACAGGGGATTCCCGACAGAGTGTCGTGCGAACTGGCCGTCCCGTCCCACGTCCCATGGTCTATGGCGGCCTATGGATGCGGCCTCGGTCCGCCCGGCCCCGCCCGGCCCCGCCTGGCCCCGCTCGCGGCGTGGGAGACGCGGATGTACAGTACCCGTAGTACCCGGCCGGGCCGGTGCCGGGCCGCCGTATCGGACTGTAAATCATAACCATAAGAGCCGGCCTCATTAATCTGGGCCTGCATGTTGGCGGCGTCACCGCGCGTACACTGATAAACCGGCTGACACACATCAACAAATGTCAAGTGTGTTGCATGCGGCTCAGTGCACGTGCGGCACGTGCGCGCGTCTCCCGGGTACGACACAAACCGGACTCGGATCAGACGCCGATCCCCGGAACAAAATGTAGGAAGATTCCACGGTATGAGCGCCTGCGAATGCTGGGGTAGGCCAGCCCGCGCGACACGGGTGCATGCGCGTGTCGCTGATGCCTACCCAGCAGGCGATGTGGGGTCGGGGTGGCTGTGTCGCTGCGCCGCGCCGCGCCGCGCGGTGGGTCAGTCAGTTTAACGCCCGCAGCCTTGCAACAATCGTGCGTGGGGGTGCCAACGTGCCAACCAAGGCGCGGCCTCGTTAGCACCAGGGCCAGGGGACACCGGGGACACCACACCAGCGCCGGTCAGCCGATCATGCCGCGGTCCGAGCTGCGCGCGGTGAAACTGCGACGCGACGCCCCGCCAGGCCCCGCCAGGCCCCGCCAGGCCCCGCCAGGCCCCGCCAGCCTGCAGAGTGTGCCGGCGGCCCGCTCTCACGGATCTAGCCTGCTAGCGTCACCACTTGCTGGGCCCCGGCCCGCCCCGGCCCGGCCCGCCCCGGCCGCGGTGTCGCAGTTATCGTGGTTGGCAGGGCGTCGCTAAGCGGTGGCCACGCCGCCGTCACCGCCGCCACCTCGTAGGGGTCCCGCCGCTGCTCGCGCTGGGGACGGTACTGCCCGCTACTGCCCGCTTCTGCCGCTTCTACCCGCTTCTACCCGCTTCTACCCGCTTCTACCCGATACTGCCCGCTACTGCCCGCTACTGCCCGCTACTGCCCGCCTGCCGCTTTGTAGCCTGGGAAGCGAAGCCCTCCTCCCTCTGAGCCGCCTGAAACGTGCGCGGCAACTGCACGAAAAAGAATGAAGAACTTTTTGTTGAAGTCTGTGAAAGCAGTTCGCAGTCGCGGTAAGGGGATGGGCTCCATCAATCCCGTCCCGGTCGTGATCCCGGCGGACAGTTTTAGTAGACATAATTTTTATCCCCCCCCCTCCTCCCCCTCCCCCCCCCCCCCCCCTCCTCCCCCCTCCTCCCCCCTCCTCCACATCTCTCATCCCCGTAATGATACACTGCCTGGACCGGGTCGGCCGGCGGGCGGAGTAATTCGTTCTGTGGCGTCGTACTCAAACTATCCACGTCGCGGCTCCGATCTCTCCCGAGCCCCGCCCCGAGTGTGTGCGGCGGAATACACCCGACGTGTCCGTGAGGACGTCCTTGCCGCGTGGTCGGGGCGGGGTGGGCCGGCCCGCACTGCTCGCGCGTACAGAGCCATACCCCTGCGGCCTGCGGCCCTTGTGGGTCTGCCCTCTGCCCTGCCCGCTGCCCTGCCCGCTGCCCTGCCCGCTGCCCTGCCCGCTGCCCTGCCCGCTGCCCTGCCCGCTGCCCTGCCCGCTGCCCTGCCCGCTGCCCTGCCCGCTGCCCTGCCCGCTGCCCTCCCCGCTGCCCTCCCCGCTGCCCTCTCCGCTGCCCTCTCCGCTGCCCTCTCCGCTGCCCTCCCCGCTGCCCTCCCCGCTGCCCTCCCCGCTGCCCTCTCCGCTGCCCTCTCCGCTGCCCTCTCCGCTGCCCTCTCCGCTGCCCTCTCCGCTGCCCTCTCCGCTGCCCTGCCCGCTGCCCTGCCCGCTGCCCTCCCCGCTGCCCTCCCCGCTGCCCTCCCCGCTGCCCTCCCCGCTGCCCTGCCCGCTGCCCTGCCCGCGTGGGTCTCGGCGTCCGCCAGGAAGGAGGCGAGGGCTTGCCGGGAAGCGGCGCTCGGAAGGTGCGGCTCTGCCTTGTAGCTGCCGCCGCTGCTTCGCACGGTCATTCGTAAATTATGATTGATTTCCTGCTGCTGATTAAAGGGGGAGGGAGGGGAGAAAGGCGCTGCCTCCGGTGAGCGGAATTGGTTTGTACTCGAAGTGCCTGCTGCTGCTGCTGCTGCTGCCGCCGCCGTCTTTCTGTCGGTGGGTGAGCCCCAGCTCCAGTCCCGGCCCGGCCCCGCTGTCTTGTGAGCGTTGAGCCCGGCCCGGCGTGTGTGTGGCGGACTGATTGGACGCTGTGCCGCCGGCCGCCGGCTACCGCGGTGCGGTGCGGCACGCGGCCGGAAGCAGCATGGAGTGAATCTCCGAATCAGAGGCAACAGCCCGGGGGGGGGGGGGGCTCTGCTGCCTGGAGCCGGAGCCTGGAGCCCGGAGCCTGGAGCCTGGAGCCGGAGCCCGGAGCCTGGAGCCTGGAGCCTGGAGTGGTGGAGAGCGGCAAGTGCGAATCCCACAGAGAACCGACCGGGTCCGGCTGGTCCGGCTGCGTGGCGTGGCCCTGACGGAGAGCGGAGAGCGCGCCCAGCCTCCAGCCTCCAGGACGGCGCTCCGCTGGCTCCGCTGCGCTGCGTCGCGGTGCAGTGCGTCGCCGCGACAAAGCAAGGACGTTCCGTAGCAGCGAGCCGCGGATGTGTTCTGTCACTCTTTTTTGCTCGTCGCTGTTTTTGTCGCTGGCTGCAACTGAATACGGTACGAGGCCAACCCCGCTGCGTTCATTTTGTGTACGTTTTTCTTTCCACTGTTTGTTTTATTTGCGGAGGGGAAGGCCTGGCTCTGGCAGGGTATGCGATACTGCCTTCCGGATAAGGGTACACGGCCCGTTTTGCGCGGAGGGTCTGTGGACGGCGAGACGTATCGTTGAGTTTTTTTTTTTTTTTTAATATTTTAGGCAGACATTTTTTTTTCTCGGTACAGATTTGTGGGGAAAAGTCGCACAACCTTCTCCTGGCTCCTCCGCCTCACGCTCTTGCAGCGGTCTCGAACCCCTCCAGATCAGGTCCGCCCCGGCTTGTGGTTGGCCTCCCCCTGCCCCTGATGCTACGGCAGTGGTAGGAGCGGTAGGAGCGGTAGCAAGGGCCCGACTATTTAGTGAGGAGTCGGGCCCGGCGGTGCGGCCGCTGCAGCCGCTGCAGCCGCTGCAGCCGCGGCATCGGGGTCAAGGTCGGCCTCGTTAGCCGGATTCCTCGGTGTCGATGCACGACGTAGCGCGGCGCGGTGCGGCGCGGCTCTGTGTGCGATTATATGCAGATGGCTTGGCTGTTGGGAGGCTGTGACGGATGTGTGCCCGTAGGTCAGCACTTCTGTCGGCAAAACGTTTTGCATATCTTCCGCTTTGGATTGGGATCAGTGTGACGCCGCTGGGTGTGGTGTGGTGTGTGTTTTGGTCGGGTGTTTCGCGGCCTGATAAGGTGGTGACAATTGCCAGCGCATGTCTGCGCGTTGGTGGGCGGGGCGGGGGCGCAGGCCGGGCAGTGCTGCTGCTGTGAACTGCTGTGAGCGCGGCGCTCCGATTCGGCCCATTGTTTTCTCCGCCTAAAAAAAAGGAAAGAAAAGAAAATCGCAAAAGAGAAGGACGAGAGGGTTTTCAGAGTCGCGTATGCTAATGAATCCAGCTGCCCGACCGGCCTAGGGCTGCTTGGACAGGGAGTGTCGGACGAAAACGTAAATGTGACGCGGGGTGAGAACGATTTCCTTTTGTTTATTTTTTTATCGTATTCTTCCTTTTTTTTTCGACCTCCGTGATTTCTTCGCGGTCCGTGTCGGATGCCGCGGCCGCTCTCGGCACGCTACGCCTCGTCTCAACCGCAATCCAGGTGCAAAGTACATGCAGATTCCTGCTGGCTGCAACGAGCCGCCGCGAGCGGGGAGGGGGGGGAGGGGAGGAGGGGAGGGGAGGGTGCCGAGGCATGCCGAGCCCGCCGGCACAGGTGTTTTGTAGCGCGGCCTGACGGGCCGGGCCGGGCCGCGGTGCCGGCCGGAAGTGTCCACCGCGCCGCGTCTGGTTTCCATGGCAACCAGCTGCCATTGCCGGCCATGCCGCCGCCGGATGGACCAGGGCCGGAATTCGGCCGTGGCGTCGGTATAGTGCGTGTGCATCCGGTGCGTCCTTCCTCCAAAAAAAAAATCTGTAAAGAAAAGAGCACGAGTGAAATGGGACGTCGCTGCCCTATTTTCAGGATGGAAAGCCTTAGAAAGTGCCTGAGTCATCCGTGTTGTACCATGCATTGACGCTGGGGGGCGGGGCCCGGGTAGGGGGCTGGAAGGGGGGGGGGGCACGGGGCACAAGAAGGTGGCGCTGGGATGCGCCCGCCGCCCAGCTCCCGGCGCAGTGCCCCCCGGCTGCTGGAATCAAGTCATGAAGATTCCTAGCAGGAAAGTGACGACGATTATCCCTTTCCCTCCCCCTTCCCTCCCGTCCCCGTCGACGTGCTCGTGAAGGAGCTCCCGACCCCAACGCCATCCCCGTGGGACCAGGACCCCAGGACCATATCTGCCTGGCCTGTCCTGACCCGGCGCAGCCGTAGACGGACCTCGCGGGCGCGGGCAGCCCTGTCAGGAGCGGCGGGGACCGTTGGGCTGGGCGACAAGAGATGTGGGCCTCGCTCTGCTGTGGCTCTGCTGTGGCTCTGCTGTGGCTCTGCTGTGGCTCTGCTGTGGCTCTGCTGTGGCTCTGCTGTGGCTCTGCTGTGGCTCTGCTGTGGCTCTGCTGTGGCTCTGCTGTGGCTCTGCTGTGGCTCTGCTGTGGCTCTGCTGTGGCTCTGCTGTGGCTCCGCTCCGCACCTCGTACAGGTGTGTAGGTGTGTTGACACTGCCGGCCGCACCTGACGCCGTACATCGCAGGTACCTCGGGTACGACAAATGCCAGGTCACACCGCGCGAGTGCCGCCGCGCCGCGAAGAGAGTAAAGCAAACGGGACCCGCGGGGATCTTGCTTCGGGCACCTGTGGCGTCTCGAGGACCTCGAGGACCTGACGCCGACCCGTGGACCCTCCTGGGGATGGCGCCGAGGTGCTCGAGAGGAGGTTCTTGGCCGCACGAGGGGCTGTAAAGACCTCATGTGTGTGTGTGTGTGTGTGTGTGTGTGTGTGAGTGCTCATGAGGGACCGTGCGCTCATGACCGTGGCGATCCATCCCGGATAGTATCAGTGAAGATGGCTCAGAATAAAATGTGACGTGCTCTTTGTCCCTTGTGTGTTTCAGGTGAGCCTTGTGCCCGATGTGCCCCGCTCGCCGTGGCGCTGGCCGATGGGCGCTGCCGAGGAGGACGGGGAGCTAGACGCCTCCAGGTCCAGGGCCTCGAGGGCCTCCACCGGGAGGAGGAGGAGGAGGAGCCATGGCCACTCAGGCCCAGCTGCAGGTAGCCGGCGTACGTCAGCATGTCCCACCCCGGGGCTAGTTACTGTCCTCACAAATTATTTCTCTTTTCTCACCATCTCTCTACCTGCATTTCTCTCTCACGGGTCGTTCTTTTTGATATCTTTTCACACATTAAAAAGAAATCCTTGTAGTTTTGCAGTTTTAATTTTTCTCGTAGTTTGCTGGTTGACATTTTGGCGTAATTTTGTTGAAGCATGTGTTCACTTTTCTTCCGTTTGGTACTAAAATAAAACACGTGCCGTGTGAATTTGTATGTTGGTTTTTAAGAAACTATTTTCATGATTAGAAGCTTGGTGGGCGCAGACCTAGTTGTGTGAGCAGTCGGTGTGCTTGCGCCTCGTGTTTATGGCTGTTGATAACCGCAGCAGGGTGAAAATTAGGACCGCTGTTTTTGTTTCTTCTTGGCCACGCTTATCACCCGCGGGCACGCATCGAGGCACGCATGCGCACATGTGCGAGAGGGAGGGGGAGAGAGCGAGAGCGACGGAAGGTGGTCAGACTCGGAAGCACCGCGAAAGTCAAGGAAATCTTGTTCCTCCGTAACGCCTGGTGGGTAGGCAATGACGACTCCTGCATGCGCGCGTGTCGGGCGGGCTGGCCTACCCGGGAATTCGCAGGCGGCATGCTCAGCCTGAGATGTGACTTGACTGTGCATGTCCCGCGGTGTAGTGCAGCCGCGTTGCTGCTGTTCGTACACACTGCTACACTGTCGGTGACTCACACGAGTGTGCCTCTGCCTAACCGCCAGGACATTCTCGCGGTAACCGCAAGGATCACGGGGGGGGGGGGGGGGGGCTGAGCAGGCGCCGGAATTGCATGCATCCGACAAACTTGAGCTCGCAGGATGTACAGGTCTGGCAGGCTTGGCTCAGAATCGGTGCCGTTTGCTCCGCCGAAACCACCCTAATTTAAAATTGCAATACAAATTGTTTTTGCAAGGAAAAGTGACAACACTCTCCATTAGACGTAATGGGCCCGTTAACGCAGACGGTATGCAGTGCGTTGTGTCTGCAATAACCACGGTGCTGCCGCAGCGCTGGACAGGCCGAGTAACAAAGTAGGCCCAATAACCCGACGATAATACTAACCGGCCGTGCCTTCCCACGGGATGGGGCGCCCGCGGGGTCCTCGCAGGGGCCCGTGGGACTGGTGGGAGCTGCCGAGTATGACAAAATCCGCGGCCGGTTGCGTTCGAAACGTCTCGTCCCGTCGCTGTCGCTCTCGCGTGCAGCATATGGGAGCGACGGAGACGGAACGAGACGTTGCGAACGCAGTTTTGTCGACTTAGATAATGGACGGCCCCTAGCGTCTGACTGTCGGCCACTTTGGGTTTGGCAGAGCATCAAAACATATGCTATGCCCCCGGAAATGAAAGTTAATAAAATAATCGCTTGATTATCCTATTGGAATTTTTCTTTTATCGTTGGTGTCGCACATAATGCGTGGCGAGGTGTAAAGAAAAAAAATAGATAAGATAGCAGAGTGTACTGCGTACAGTAGGGAGTCGTGGTCCTTTTAATTTCACTGATCGTACTGATCCTTTGATCCTCTTCGCACGGCACCCCTATCATCCTTGAGCACGGGAAGCACGGCCGTAGTAGCGAAATCTTTGTGTGTTTTTGCATGCTCTGTGTTGCCGCACGGCCTATTTAGTTGTGTGTGTTTCCCTTGGAGGGTGCAAAACTGTGGTAAAGTAGATTAATCCAAGGCCCTTTTCGGTCAATTCCACTGCCAACTACAGGCATTTGAAAAAGAAGATACAAATGAAAGATTGACAGATGGATGGTTTTGCACCTGCCCTGCATTTATGTCCGTACCTGACGACCACCTTGTTTTGCAGTATGAACTTCTGCCTGGTGCCAGCATGAGTCAGCGCGAAGATGTGGTCAAATTCGAACAAGGGCGCATCAAGGCGCTCCAGGAGGAGCGACTCCACATCCAGAAGAAGACCTTCACAAAATGGATGAACTCCTTCCTCCAGAAGGTGAGTACTCTCTGGACGGGGCGTTGCCCTTTGTCGGTGTCGGTAGTTTCGGGCATCCGCCGTAGCATATTTTAAAAATTCCCAGGAGCTGTCTTAATTTTTTTTTAGGGTGGTGTGCGGTATGGCTTCGTATGAATACCAGGAAACCCATATAGCAGAGAGCGATTTAACTTTTGTTTCAAAAAAATAATGAAAAACATGTTCCCCGTATGACCGCTGCCTTGTGATGAAATGGTCCGAACGAGTTAACCTTGTTACTCCAACCGGTTTACATCATTCTGGCTCGTCCGTAGGGCCCCACGGGGGGCAGGGGGGCACCGGCTCCACGCGAACCTCTAACCCGCGGGCCGCCGCCGAGCATTCCTCGCGTTCCGGGCGCCTGCCGTGCCCCCTCCCCCCTCTCTCCCCTGCCCCTCCCCCCTCTCTCCCCTGCCCCCTCCCCCCTCTCTCCCCTGCCCCCTCTACCCACAAAGCCCCGTAGCGCCCTCAAGGCCAAGGTTCCCCACGGGTTGAACCACCCCTTCTTAGTCCGAGAAGCGCAGCGCAGATTTCTGTCCAAATTCTCATGAGGATCCCAGAGCACGAAGTGGCCGTCTTGGGCCGCCAAGCAGGAGCGTAAAAACGAAACGAAAAAGGGAGGGGCGATGCTTTACACATTGCCTACCTTCAGGGGCCAAGCTTTACGGGTCGCCTACCTTCAGGGGGCAAAGGTCCCCCTCAGGGACCACTGCAACACTCGGCCCAGACAACACTTGGCGGCAGGGGCGTAAAAAAAGGGGGGCGATGGGGGCGATCGCCCCCCTTTTTTTACGCCCCTGCCGCCAAGTGTTGTCTGGGCCGAGTGTTGCAGGCGCTCGGCTCGCCTAAAGCCCCAGCCTGGGGGGCTTCAGCCTCAGCCCATGCCCGGCCCGGCCCGCCCGGCCCGTTTCTCTCGGATGCCAGCCGCGCCGCCGGGTCCCGTTGCTCCGTACTGGTCACCTGGCGTACGCGGCGGAGCGCGGTGCCTGGCGGTGCCCGGCCGTGCCGTAGTGTTTGGCATGCGCTCCCATCCCATCTGCCCAGCCCTGACTACTCGACGACAGTCTTTAAGGCGTTGGCCAGGCCTCGCGCCCCGCCTGTGCTGGGGCTATGCGCTGCGCTCGCTGTGTGATGCGGCGCTGTGCTGGCTTCGGCCCGGGCGGCAGGTGGCGGTCCCCCCCCCCCCCCCCCCCCTTCTCACGGATAGTGGCGGCGATAGAGGCCGGAGATTGAATCCCGAGGCGCCGCGGCCGCGTTTGATTCATCTAATTAATTTATCTTGTCAATGACTTGGTGCGCCCAGTGAATGGCGTCGACCCCCGCCGGGCTGGAGTGAGTGAGTGGGAGGGGGGGGGGGAGTGATGAAGCGAGATCTCTGCGCACTGCCCTCGTTTCCCATCCCGATTAGAGATGAATTGTGATGGCATTCGGAAATGGCACTGTATTCAAAGCGAAATGGGGAGGTGGGGGGATGGATCACTTTAGGCGTAGCAGCCCGGCCGGTGCCGCCTGGCGAGTGGCCAGCCGGAGCCACCGGAGCAGCAGTGGAGTGGAAGCGGGCTCGATTAGCCGGAAACGGCGATCGGCCAGTCTGAACTGTTTCTGCCAGTTTCTGCTGCCAAACGGGCTGATTGGTCCGCGGGCACCCACTGGGGACCACAGGGACCCGCAGGGGACCCGCAGGGACCCGCAGGGACCCACAAGAGAAAGTAGTGCGCGGTTTTACTTGATGTTTGATCGCCCCAATCCCAGACAATCCAGGATCGGCGGGGCCGCGGCGCTATCGCCGGTTAATCCTGCTGGCGCTGATCCCCGGCCGTCCCCGGCGCCAGCAGTGTTTACCTGGCCTGGGCCTATCGCGGAGGCCAACGCCAGTCCCCCACCCGCGGCCCCCGCGGCCCCCGCGGCCCCCGCGGCCCCCGCGGCCCCCGCGGCCCCCGCGGCCCCTGCAGCCCCCGCGGCCCCCGCGGCCCCTGCAGCCCCCGCCCCCCGCGGCCCCCGCGGCCCCCGCGGCCCCCGCGGCCCCCGCGGCCCCCGCGGCCCAGGCGCGGCAACTCCAATTCGATGGTGCGCAAATTGAGAGTGATGTTTCTCCGGGTGCTTCGGGCCCCGGGCGCCCACAGCTGCGGTCCGGTACTGTTGGTCCGCATACCGCACCGTCGGCGCGGAGCCCTGCGCCCTGCGCCCGCTACAGGGGAGGGGGGGGGGAGGGCGGCACGGCAGCTGCTGCTCACAAACGACGATATTACCATTCTCTGGCCGCCGCGGTTTGACGATGGCGTTTGTAAAGCTCAACGGCAGTGTTGGGGGCGGCCGGGGGCTGGGGGCCGGGGGCCGCCCCGCTGGAGGCGGCCATAGGTCAAGCACGTCTTTCGTTGGCAGCTCGGCTGCGCGGTACCTGCCAGTGTAGTGCTGCACGCCGGTACCCGAGCCTACCCCCCACCCCCTCCCTACGCCACTCCCCCTTCCGGCGAGGTGACGAGGGAGAATCGTGTCTAATGAACCGTCGTTAGCGGACAGGGTCGTGTAGTGGTGAAGAAACAAAAGCCCAAAGCCCCCCCCCCCCCCCCCCCCCATGACTCGTGCTCGAACCAATTCATTACCACTCCGGGGCGCGGCGGAGCGGAGCTGGGCCCAGCGGCGGCCTCGTCTGTACGTCTCTACGACTCAGCGCCGTCGGCTGACGTTCGCAGCTTGTGGACTGGTGGGGCCGGTGTCTCCCCCGTAGAGTTATTAGGATAACTCCAATAACTCCATGGTCTCGCCCTCTGCCGCCGCAGTACCCCGTGTCCCCCGCTTCTCCTCGCGGACCCAAAAGTTTCTCATCCTTCAGGCTCGTGCTCGTGCTGCTGCCGCTGATGCGGAAGCATGGGAGCCCCGCAATCTGTGTTGCGGCGCCGAGGGCGTGCGTGGTGCACTGCCGGCCGCACTGATTATAGGCAGTGCGCGCGTCATTATTGGCACTCCGCCCGCGGCCCCCGCGGCGCCGGCCGGAGGAGGCGTATTTATTTGCCGCATCGGCTGGGCTGGGCTCGGGGCGGTATGACGCGTCGTGTGCCATGATCGCTGCCCCCCTTGGCAGTGCTTGGCGGTCCCCCGTCCGCCTTTCACTGCCATCGCGGCCCAGCTAGCGCCCCGCCCCGCCCCGCCCGGGGCCCCGCGCTGCCTGCGTGCCTCAGCCCAGCGTGCGGATTGGGACGCATGGGGGCCCCGGGGCTAGAGAGCCGAGGCCCCCGCAGGCGACACGCACTGCACTGGCGATGCGTTGGGGTCCGCTGGGAGCCCCTGGACGTGGGGGGATCGGGCAGCCGGCTGTAGCCCCTGCGATGGTAGGCCGGCCCGCCGCGCACGCCTGTGTTGGGGCTGCCTACCCACCACGGCGTTCTTACCCGCCACGCTGCCGAAACGAGTGTTTTCGTGTCTTAACCCTGCTGTTTTTGTTTTGTCACAGGCGCGGATGGAGGTGGAGGACCTGTTCACGGACCTCGCCGACGGCAAGAAGCTGCTCAAGCTCCTCGAGATCATCTCCGGGGAGAAGCTCGGCAAGCCCAACAATGGCAAGATGCGGGTCCACAAGGTGGAGAACGTCAACAAGTCGCTGGCTTTCCTGCACACCAAGGTGAGGGCTCTTCCCTGCGGCCTGCCCGGCTCTGCCCGGCTCTGCCCGGCTCTGCCCAGCCCTGGCAGGGGCGGGTGAGGTGAGGGGTGGCTGGTGGCCGTGTGCGCCGCTCGTTGTGCAGTGTTATCGGACCGAGCCAATATTGACGGAGGGGGACGCGGGCTGGGCTGGGCTGGGAAGTATGGCGACGTAGGATTCATCCAGCCATCTATCTCTCTCCCCGCTCGGGCCGCGCCGCCCCCTGCGGGCGCCCCCCTGAAGCCCCCCGAAGCCCTACGCCGGCTGCCCGGGGAGGGCTGCGGGGCCGTAAGCCTCTGAAAGGGGTGCGCCGTGGTACCGGCCGGGACCCGAAGGCACCGAAGGGCGAGGGCTTCATACAGCGGGGAGGGATTACTGCTCCGCTCCGAGTCCGGCTGGGCTCCCGCAGGCTGCTGAAGCCTTGCCAGTTCCTGTTGGAGTGGCGTAAAGAAAAGATGTCGCCCACTTCTAGGTCAGAGCCGGAGGCCTGGAAGTCCCTGGCTGTGAGTGGGCGCTGCGGGTCCCATGCGGGTGTCGCGTTGCCGAGAATGTTCGTCCGATCGTATGAGTCTTTGGACTTGGTCGGAGATGACGACTGCTGTTGGAGGCGATGTTGGTGTTTGCGGCGGTGGCGAGGCGGGCGCTGATGTTCCTTTTGCTGCGTCGTTTTCGTCCTCTGCGCGTCCGGGCCGGGCCCCTGGGACCCCCTCGGCCTCGGGTTGGGTCGGGTCCCCCTGGTGTCGGCACGGCGTTACCGGCTGCTGGCTCGGCCCGTCCCGGCCACTCCGGGCCCCGCCACGCCCCGCCCCGCCCCGCCACGCCCCGCCACGCCCCGCCACGCCGCCGGCCGGCCCCGCCACGCCCCGCCACGCCCCGCCACGCCGCCGGCCGGCTGGTTACGCGAGATATGGCAACACGGTGACGCGATGCCGCACCGCGCCGCGCCGCGAGGACTGGACGCGAGTCCCGGCCCCGCGTGCGTACTCCGTACTGAGCCCTGGCGCCGGACCGGGGAGCGGGAGATGGGACGGGAAGCAACGCAGTGACGGCTAAGGCCCGGACTAGAATGGCGCACGCGGATGGCCGCCGAAAAGTGTTCTCGGCCGTGGTGTGTGCGCTTCGGGATGTTTGGTTTGTTTGCAGGGTTTGTCACCCCCTCACCCTCACATGCCCGCCTGTCTGTCTGTCTATCCGTGTACTGTCCGCCCGCTCTGGCCGCCTCGCCTCGTCTCGGCCTGTTGGTCCTGTGGGTGTGTTGCCCCTGCACCTTGTACGGTCGAGCGAACACGTGTTTGCCCGGCCGTGTTTGGCCAGGTACCGGCACCGGCACGGGCACGGGCTGACGGGGTGGTCCCATCTCTGGCTACGTAACGGGTCTCTGTCCGACCGCCGGGGTGGGTAGGCAGCCCCGCCGTGGGCGTGCCTTGGGGTTGCCTGCCTGCCGGGCTGTCGGGTGTGGCTGCCGCTCCGCCCCGCCCCGCCCCGGACTCGGCTGTAGTGGGTGTCCATCGCTCTCGGACGGCCATGGGAAATGTATGGGCCGATTGTTTCCCGCGCTCCTCCTCCTCCTCGTCCTGGCCGTCCCGGCCCTCCTCCTCCTCCGCCCCTCCCCTCCTCCGCCGCCCCTCCTCTTCCTCCGCCCCTCCTCCTCCTCCTCCTCCTCCTCCTCCTCCTCCTCCTCCTCCTCCTCCTCCTCCTCCTCCTCCTCCTCCTCCGCTCCTCCTCCTCCTCCTCCTCCTCCTCCTCCTCCTCCTCCTCCTCCTCCTCCTCCGCCCCTCGACCCGTGATTGTATGTATTTGTTAGATTTTATTGATATCGGCGCGCTTTCTCCTGGCTCGGTCGGACGGCGGCCGCGGGGCTGTCGGCTGCTGTCCACGAGTTGCCCGTGTCAAGGTGGCTGTTCTCCCGCGTGGCTCTCAGCACGCCACTGGCGGTGTCTGGGCATGGTCCCCTAGGCCCCGATAGTGTTGAAACGATTGGGGACACAGAGACTGACTGTCCCGACACCCGATCTGCCGACGGCACCCTCTGACGGTGCGGGCCGGGCCGGGCCGGGCCGGGGATATGTAGAAAGCTGACGGCGGTGCGCGTCGCGGATCGCGGTGCCGTCGTGGTGCCGTCCGCCGACTTGGCTCGGCTTCGGCCTCGGCTTCCGCGTTGTGGCTGTGGCGCTCTGACCGCATGTGGGGGCCGACGGCAGCCAATGGCAGCGGCCGGCTCGGCTCGGCCCCACGGCTTTCTTCTCATACTCCGACTGACCACAACGCGCCATCGTCGTCGTGGTCCGGTCGGACCGGACGGCCTCTCCGCTGGACTCCGTTGGGCTCCACGGGGCTGGTCTCCATATCCTCAGCGATCCCGTTTCCGGCACCCAAGGAAGCTCGACCGGGTGACCCGTGGAGACGGCACGGCGTCCTCGTCCTCCTGCGATTTCCCCGTCCCACGCGTCCCGGCGCTTCGCTAGCGTCGCTGCAATTTGCTCCGCAGTTTCGACGGTGTCCCGAAAGAATTCTCTGTGTTGTTTCTTTCGCGCAGAGTGCGTGCGCGTCGCCTCCTCCTCGCCTTTGCCTTTATATAGACACACCGCCCCGGCCGTGCTGTGCCGCTGTGCCCTGCGGTCGAACGCGCCAATGCGGAGAATGTCGTGGCGACGCGGGAGGAGGAGGTTATGGGGGGGGGGGGGAGGGGAGGAAGGAGGTATGTAATGATATGTTGTTTAATCTCGCTGCCGAACGCCGATTTTACGCTATTGTTATCGAAGGCTGGCGTCCCGCGTCAGCCCGGTGGCCTCGGACGCCCCCCCCCCCCCCCACCCGGCGGCTGGCTGCCCGGGAAGCCGCGGTGTAATTTGGACATTTCAGTTAAAAACTGAAAATTGAATATAAATATTGAGCGGCGGTAGACTTGCTGCACGGCTGTCATTCATATCGTGGTCAAAACGGAAAGATGCAGTGCCCCCCATGTCGCAGGGTTTGGGTCCCGTTCTGGGCCGGTACGGTAATTTTATGGCAGTTTGGCCTCAGCAGCGTCAGTAATTATAACGCGGTCAAAACCGCGTGGCGAGGCGGGAGCGGGCGGTGGCTGTGTGAGGTGAGGGAAGGCAAGGCAAGGCGTGGCCTGAGCGGCGTGAGCGGCCAAGACGGGACCAAAGCTATTTAATACTTTGCGGCTTTTCTTTGGGTTCGTTGACGCCTCTCTGCGCCGTGACCGCCTCGCCTACCGCCTAGCCCGGAGCCCCCGAGGCCCCCAGGGCCCCTGGGGCCCACCTGACCTGCATCCCGTCTCTCTCCCGCCCTCGGCTCTTCTCCCTATTCTCTCTCTCTCTCTCTCTCTCTCTCTCTCTCTCTCTCTCTCTCTCTCTCTCTCTCTCTCTCTCTCTCTCTCTCTCTCTCTCTCTCTCTCTCTCTCTCTCTCTCTCTCTCTCTCTCTCTCTCTCTCTCTCTCTCTCTCTCTCTCTCTCTCTCTCTCTCTCTCTCTCTCCTCTCTCTCTCCTCTCTCTCTCCTCTGGTGCTCTCCCAGCCCACCGCAGGCGCTGGGCACCGCAGGGCACCGCAGGGGCCGAGGCCGCGGGCCGAGTGTATGGACGGAATCTGGAGGCTTGGTGGCCCCCGCCGGCCCCCACCGGCCCCCGCCAACCTCGGGAACTGGCTACACCGCTGTCAATGGTCTGGGCGTGTTGCTGCGCCGTGCTGCACGTCTGTGGAATCTCGCTCTATTTGGGAGGGCGCCGCGCCGTGCTGCGTGTACGTGTAACTTGTACGCCGTGTGCCCCGCCCGGCGTGCTGGGAGCGTCGTCTGCTCCATGGGCGCGTCCCGCCGTGCCATGGCCTGCCACGAGTTGCCACGTCGTCTGCTGCATCGTCGGCCGGCTTTGCGTGCCTGCGGTGATGAGGGGCGCGGAGATGTGCGTGCGGGCGTGCAGCGTGCGTGCGGCGTGCGTGCAGCGGGCATGCAGCGGGCGTGCAGCGTGCGGGATTAGGACGGCGGCCTCAGCAGAGGAGCGGAGAGGAGAGGACCCGGGCGCTGGCGCGTACAGAGCGGATCCACTGGAGCGGTGCAGAGCGGAGAGAGGCGAGTGGCTGGGAGTTGTGATGATCATGAGCATCTTATGCGGCGTACGGGCTACGCTTATGCCAGTCCATAAATCCCGCTATGCGCGCGCCACACACACACACACACACACACACACACACACACACACACACACACACACACACACACACACACACACACACGCGCGCGCGCGCTCACACACACACACACGCTCACGCTCACTTGTTCGCGTACGCTTGCCATCGTGCGAATTTACGAGCCCTAACAGGTGGGGCGGGCACCTACGGGCACCCGAAGGCCCACACGGCTGCCCAGCCCACGGCTGCCCTGGGCGGCGGGGCAGAGCGGGAGCGGACGGGGAACGAAGCAGGCGGAGCTAGGGGCTCGGCGCCGTGCCGTCACAGAGCCGCGGCACAGAGTCTCTTGGCGCCTTCCTCTTCTCCTTTAGCTCCAATTAAACCTGCGCACCACCGGAACTGACTGAGTGTGAGCGGCGCGTGGCGCGTGGCGCGCGGCGCGTGCCGTGCCGTGCCGTGCCGTGCCGTGCCGTGCCGTGCCGTGCCGTGCCGTGCCGTGCCGTGCCGTGCCGGCCTGCCGGCCTGCCTGTTTGTCTGCTGGCCCTTCACTCGGGCGTGGCTCCCAGTTCCAGTGGCGTAGCTGGGTGGTCTTTGCGGCGCCGCAGTCGGCTGGAGTCGCATCTGCTTGCACTGGCAGCGGTAGGGCTGGGCCCCAGCGGGACCCATGCCGCGTCGTGCTGCCGAGGTCCACCCGAGCACATCCTGAGATCGGTGTTCGGCCTGTGTCCTTCCGTGGGCGTGGGCCCCTGGGGGGAGGGGAGGGGAGGGGGGCGGTGACGTAACGTGCGGTTGCGTAGGGAAAACAACACAATGCCGCGGCCATTGAACGCCTCGGACCGGGCCGGTGTTGTAACTTCCCATGCCGGCGGCGGCCAGCGGCGGCCAGCGGCCTCATGCAGGCCGACAGCCCAGCACAGCAAGCGGCCCACGGCAGGGGCGCCAATGCAGGTGAGGGCCTCTGTGTGTTAGTGCCTAGAGAGCCTCCAGCAGGCGGCTGGAGAGCCGGCGCTGGAGAGCAGGCTCGAGAGCCAACGCTGGAGGGAAGGCAGGGGAGCAGGCGCTGGAGGGGAGGCTGGAGATCCAGCGCTGGAGAGCCGACGCTGGAGGGAAGGCTGGAGCTGCTCTCCTGCCACGCTCCAGCGCGCTGGCACGCCTGGAGAACTGCAGCCGGCCGTCATTGTAATATCGGCTGCAATTGCGGGGCGGGGCGGGGCGGGGAGGGCCCACAGAGCTCGGATCAGCTCCTAGCAGCGCCTCGCAGGCACCTGCCGGACCCGGTGGTGCTAACAAATGGCATGCGGCAGGCGGGGAGGGGGAGAATTCCTGCGGGCAGCAGTGAAGCAAGTGCACCGCCCTTCTAGGCTGGATCTGGGTCCCCTAGGCAGGATCTTCCCAATGATGTATCCATTTAGTTCCAGTCTGGTTTGGCTCCGCCGCCTAAGGAACCCTGGCGGTGCTTTAATTAACGCTGACTGCACCGCCCAGTGGGCGCGGCGTGAGTGACGATAAGGAGTGTCTCTGCGGGCGGAGGTGTTAATGTTTGCGATAAGGGGCTGCGCAGCTGCGCTTGCTCCTCAGCTCTCGCAACTCGACCTGCATTCCATCTTGTTTTTTAAATGTCCCCGCCGTGTTTGTCTGGGTGCTTCCGCTCTGTGTCGACACGCTAGGCGAAGACAGAAGCGCTCAGCGGTGGAAAAATCTGCAGAGTTGTGTGTCCTTTTGCTGTTCGCTCGTGTTTTCTGTCTGCCCCCTCCGGGGGACGGGGGTGAGATGAGACTGCACAAGCGCTTGGCGTGGCGGGCGTGGCGACACTGCTTGCAGTCAGCCTGTCGAACGCAATCGCCACTTCATTTCGGTTGCGCCTTGCATTGTTCGGCGGGTCGGCGTGGGCAGTGCGTGAGTTATGCCAAACTCAGCCGCGGTGGGGGAGGGAGGGAGAGAGCGCGAGGGACAGAGCGCGAGGGACAGAGCGAGAGGGAGAGAGAGAGAGAGAGAGAGAGAGCGAGAGAGAGCGAGAGAGAGAGAGAGCGAGTGAGAGAGAGAGAGAGCGAGAGAGAGAGCGAGTGAGAGAGAGAGCGAGTGAGAGGGAGAGAGCGAGTGAGAGGGAGAGAGCGAGTGAGAGAGAGAGAGCGAGTGAGAGGGAGAGAGCGAGTGAGAGAGAGAGCGAGTGAGAGAGAGAGCGAGTGAGAGTGAGAGAGAGAGAGAGAGAGAGAGAGAGTGAGAGAGAGAGCGAGTGAGAGAGAGAGCGAGTGAGAGAGAGAGAGTGAGAGAGAGAGCGAGTGAGAGAGAGAGCGAGTGAGAGAGAGAGAGCGAGAGAGAGAGAGAGAGAGAGTGAGAGAGAGAGAGCGAGTGAGAGAGAGAGAGCGAGTGAGAGAGAGAGAGCGAGTGAGAGAGAGAGAGTGAGAGAGAGAGAGTGAGAGAGAGAGAGAGAGAGAGAGAGAGAGAGAGAGAGAGAGAGAGAGAGAGAGAGAGAGAGAGAGAGCGCCGCTGGGAGAACCTCGATGTAGTGCATCTGATGTGCAGCGAACTCTACTCTTCCAACAACTCTGCGATGTTTGGTCATTGATGGAGACTATCCGGCAGAGGAGGCGGCGCGTGCCGAACAATGCCGCGGCTAATATTGTAAAGGCGGGGGAAAACTCCCGCCGTAAATGCCGTGGGGCCTGTATTCCTTGTAGGGCTCCGGCTGGCCCGGCGCCTGCGCACCGCTGCGGCGGGCTGTTGTTCTAGCCAATGTGGGTCGAGTTTATCTCTTTTTCCCTTTCACATAATAAGGGCTCTTGTCCCTCCCAAAAAGAAACGAGCGTCTACCTCACGGCGTGGGCCACGGAGGTTTCATTCCGAGCCCCGTCTTCCTGTACTACAAGGTGCCTTTTAACGGTGCGGCAAGAGAGGAGCTGATAGTGTAATCCGGCGAACGGTTTATTCTCAATATCACCCCCACCCTCTCTTCCTCTCCTCCCCCAGGTATTTAAACATCTCTCCCCCTCTCTCTGCCGTTTTCTTTCTCGCTCGAGTCCTGCAGCACCGTCACGCAAAGACCGAAGAGCAGTAACCTCGGCAGCTTGTGAATGTGTTTGTGTGTTGTTTGTTTGTTTCTTTGTTGAGGAGGGGAGAGATTGCCGTGTGATTTTTCAATGGCCGATGTCGCGTTCTCAATGAGCCCAGGAGCTCTTCCCCTTCTTTCGCCGCGTCCCGAGCCAAGCTGATGATGGATGGTTGGATGATGGATCGCTGTGTCCCTTGGCAGTATTCGGCCCCGTCGGCTGTCCTGTCCTGTCGGCTCTGTCGTCCTCCTCCCGAGGCGCCTGCTGGGTAGGCAATCCAGCCGCCAGCGCGCAGGCGTGCCCGGCGGGTCTGCCTACGCTGGCTTCGCAGGCGCTCTCCCGGCCCGGCACTGCTGCCGCTGCCGATGGCTCGGGGCTGCGGGCTGCGGCGGTGTCCCCATCCCATCCCATGGGACCGGGCGCGGTATGGTCTGGTGCAGAGAGCGTCTGCCGATGAAAAGTGTCATCGTCCAAGCCGGCGACTTTCTCTCTCTGGGCGGAAAGGCCTTTTCTCCTTTGACAGGGCAGCACAGCTTAGCGGATGCTTGGCGCCGGTCACCCACGGCCCCAGCACCGCCCCGGACCGGCGACGCCGACGGCCAGCTAACGGCCGGAGTGTTGACCCACCGCGCCGTGGGAGGGGAGGGGAGGGGAGCGGGGGTCGCCAACTCTGTGGGTCAACACAGGCACTCGGCGTCACGCTCCGCGCGCGGGTTCAAGGCGGTTCAAGGTTGGGCGTGTTGATTGCCCCCGTCTCACCGCGTTGTCTGTGCGGGCCGTGCTAACGTTGGCGGCGTCTGCCGGCCGCGGCCTGCAGCCACGGGCCCGAGTGTGACCGGGATGCTGCTTCTGGGGCGTGATGCACGAGCGTGTACCTCTAGAGTATTTCCTCAAGAAGAGGATCTGGACTGTGTCGGGCCGGGCGGACGCGGCTGTCACGGTGCCGGGGAGAAACCTAATCTAAGCAGCGGCAGCAGCGGCGACCGCTGAAACTGCACCCCGCCCCGCCCCGCCGCGGTTGTAACTTTACACCCGAGAGAATCAGCCGGGCCGACGTGGCCGGCACGGAGGAGCGCCTTGCGAGTGGCTGGGGTAGGCCAGCCCGCCGTGCGCGTGTGCGTGGTGGGTGCGGCTGCTGCCTACCTGCCGGGCCGTGCCGGGCCGGGCCGTGCCGGGCCGCGGACGTACTCAATGGATCGTGCGTGGGCTGTGGCGGGGCGCCGAGCAGGCGGAGCGGAGAGGCGGGGCTGCGGGGCCTCGGTGAGGTGAGGTGAGGGTGAATAAAACGCTGCTCCACGAGGAGCACTCCGAGTGCGGCTGGACGCACGGCCCAGGCCCTCACGCCGACCTGTCTCTTTGGCTGCGATAATGGGATATCCTGGTCGCGGTTAGCGTGTCATGTATTTTCCCTCCCGCAGTGGTCCATTCATTATAATTTCAAATGCCAGCAAAGAGTGCAAGCCGTGGGGCCGTCTGTCCAGAGCCGTGGCCCCTCCCCTCAGCATCAGGGATGGTCCTAGTCGGGGCCGCGGGCTGCAGTCATCGCTGCTTCTGTGCCCCTCACAGCGCAGCACAGCGCCTCGCCAGGCCGCGGCCCGCGGCTCCAACATCCATGTCCAGAGGGTTTTCAAATTGTGTCGCACTATTTTGGATCGTGTTTTTAAAATGTTTATCCTTCCCCCCGCCTTGTCAAGGGGCTGCGATCTGACTGCCGTGAGCCGGGCAGTGCGGGGCGAATGGTACGCGGGCGCGGAGTCTTTGGGGCAGTTACCGGCCGAGCCCGGCCCGGCCCGGCCCATCTGCCCGTGCCCGTGAAGTGAAGCCACACTGCGAAAGGCGTGCGAACGGCGGGGCGGGGCGGGGCGGGGCGTAGGGACGTGAGGCGGCCGAGCCGGGCCGAGCAGAGGAGAAGAGAGAAGAGAAGAGAAGGCAAGAGAAGAGAACCGGCTCCGCCCGCTCCGCCTTTGCCTGGCCCGGCTCCGCCCGGCTCGGCCCGGGTCCGGTCCTGCCTCCTGGGCCCCTTGGCGTGGCCTGTGCTGCGCGGTGCTGCGCGGTGCTGCGCTGCGCCGGGGGGTCGCTGACCGATCTGCCTGTTCGTTCTGTCTCTCGCACGGCAAGGGCACGGCAGCGCGCGGGGCATCGCGTAGACCCCCCCCCCCCCCTTCCCCTTCACACACACACACACACACACACACACACACACACACACACATATATATATATATATATATATATATATATATATATATATATATATATATATATATACACACACACACACACACACATATACACACATCTCCAGGCGATTTCCACTTCTCCAGCCTCTTGTCCCCTCGCCTCGCATCGCTTCTCCGGCTCCAGAGCTACGCCTCCCCTCCTCCTCCGGTCCATCCGTCCCTCTATTACAGCCGCGTGATTTCGTCCGGATGCATTTCACTCTGTACGGTCCCCACAACCTTGTCCTCCCTTGTCCTCCCCGACACGACAACGTCATAAGCCGAGCGGGTTACGTGGGTTCTCATTCCCTCCATCGCTTGTGGCGTGCCGTGCCGTGCCGTGCCGTGCCGTGCCGTGCCGTGCCGTGCCGTGCCGTGCCGTGCCGTGCCGTGCCGTGCCGTGCCGTGCCGTGCCGTGGCGTGCCGTGCCGTGCCGTGCCGTGCCGTGCCGTGCCGTGCCGTGCCGTGCCGTGCCGTGCCGTGCCGTGCCGTGCCGTGCCGTGCCGTGCCGTGCCGTCGCATGCCGCGCTGCCCACGCTGGCCGTGCCGTGCCGGCGCCAGGCCACGCCGAGATGGTCGGGCTGCGCGTCATATGGCGGGGCGGTGCAGGGCAGGGCTTGTGGCGGGCAAGTCAACGCTACGGACCTGGTTATTAGGCGGGGCTGCGAAGTGATGTCACTGGAGGGGATCGGGAATGGGAAGAGGACATCACCGATGCGATAAGTGCAGGGTTCGAGTACCATATGTGGAAGGTGTCGTTTTCGTTCTGATCGAGTCTGCTACCGGCGCTGACCTTATGCTTTTTTCATATCACTCGGAAATAAAAGTTTCAAATTCACCATCTGGCAGCAGGGATTCAACTTGTTTTTTTACCCCCACCCCTCCTTTTTTTTTTCTCCTCAGGTTCGCCTGGAAAGTATCGGTGCTGAGGACATAGTAGATGGCAATCCACGTCTCATCTTGGGTTTAATCTGGACTATCATTCTTCGATTTCAAATTCAAGAAATTGAAATTGATGTGGTGGGTAATATTTTAGCAATAATGCACAGTGAATATAGTTCCTAAATTTTTTGAGATGATATTAATGTTTTTAATTTTATTTCATATTAATAAGGATGAAGAAAATGAGAGCAGTGAGAAAAAGTCAGCTAAGGATGCTTTACTACTTTGGTGCCAAAGAAAAACAAATGGTTACCCTGGAGTTCAAATTCACGATTTTACAGGTATGGACTCATTCAAATTGGAAATGAATGCCAATACTGTATGATGTTTCTAATATATTTATTTTTCTCCTTTCTAGGCTCTTGGCGCAGTGGACTTGGATTCAATGCTCTTATCCATGCTCATAGGCCAGACTTGATTGATTTCTCAGCTCTTCAGCCCACTCGTCACATTGAAAATCTAAATAATGCTTTTGATACTGCTGCAACTCACTTGGGAATCCCAAGTCTTCTTGATGCAGAGGGTATTAGGAGCTTTTCTGTACCATTCTTTTTGTTTGTTATTGTAAGACAGTAGTAACATGAGAATTCAATAATTTTTTTCGATTACAGATGTGGACACTAGCAGACCTGATGAAAAGTCCATCATTACATATGTTGCATCTTACTACCATACTTTTGCACGTATGAAGAATGAAATGAAAAGTGGAAGAAGAATAGCAAATGTAAGCACCGCCATAATTCTAATTTGAGTTACAGTGATAGCCTGCAACAGTGCTCAGTCCTATGTGTACTGGTTGCAATAAGTAAACAAAATAATTAAAAATGGCATTTTATTTATTTTGTTTTGTTTCCATTTGTGTCCACCATTTACTGGTTGTTTTCTCTAGTGCCAGCTATCTAACATTTATTGCTTTGACTTCAGATTGTTGGTCAGATGATGGATGCAGATAAAATGAAAATACATTATGAAAGGCTCACATCAGACCTCCTCCAGTGGATTCGCATGAAAATTACTGAACTGGAAGATCGAAATTTCCCTAATTCTCTTGTAGGCATTCAGCGCGAGTTACTGAGTTTCAAGCAGTACCGTACTGTTGAAAAACCACCAAAATATAAGGAACGCAGTGAAATCGAAGCACTTTATTTCCACATTAATACTCAGCTGAAGTCACTCAACCAGCCAGCATTTGCTCCCCAAGAAGGACAGCTCATTCATGATTTGGAGAAAAACTGGGAACAGCTAGAAAGAGCTGAACATCGTCGTGAAGTTGCCTTGAGGCAAGAGCTTTTACGCCAAGAGAGATTGGAACAATTGAATTATAAGTTTGAGAAGAAAGTATGTTCTCCTTTTTGAAAACTGAACACTTTAAACACCACTGTTTGTAGAATTGTAATAATTGATCTCATTATTTTTTTCTTTCAGAGCACTCTTAGGGAAGGATATTTAAAAGAAATGATACAAGTTTTATCTGACCCCAGGTATGGTAGCAATTTATCACAGGTTGATGCTACTGTGAAAAAACATGAGGCTATTAGTGCAGATATAATGGCCCGTGAAGAAAGGTTTCATGACCTAAGCAATATGTCAGCTGAGCTTGTACGAGAAAATTACCACGGTTCAGAAAGGGTACAACAGAGAGAGACAGAAGTGCTTGAAAGATGGCGTGAACTGCTAGCCCTTCTTGAAAAGCACAAAGCCAATCTGACTTTACTCTGTGGTCTAATGGCAATCCTTCGAGAAATGGATACAGTCATGGGAGCTATCAAGGACCTCCAGGTACATTCCTTTCCAAAGTTGTGCAAGTAGCTACTGACTAAACTTTTATTGAATTCTCACAATTTTTCTCATGTAATCAGGATAACTTCCAGTCGCAAGATGTTGGACCACACTTGCTCGCAGTTGAGGATCTGCTCCAGAAGCATAGCTTGATGGAGCTTCAGGTCACTGCCATTGGGGAAACACAGCGGCGCCTCGGCCGCCAGGGCCAGCAGTACATGAACAGCGGTCACCGAGAAGCAGCAATGCTCCAGCAGCGCCTGGATGCTTTAAATGCTGCGTACGACAATCTCCTGGAATGCAGCAAACAGCGCAGGGCCCGCCTGGAGGAAGCCCGCAATTTCTTCCAGTTTATTCAGGACCATGAAGATGAGGAGGGATGGATTGTTGACAAACAGCGAATATGTAAGACAGGAATATCTGCCAAAGACCTTCGTGCTGTGCTTAGTCTGCAGCAGAAGCACAAAGTCCTCCAGGACGAGATGAGCATGCGGCGCCCGAAGTCCGAACAGGTGTGCGAGGCTGGACGTCGGCTCGTCACTGACAAGCACCCCAAGTCAGCGGAGATCAACAGCCGCATCAGTGGGCTGCAGGAGCAGTGGGCTACACTAAATGAGCTAGTAGCTGTTCGACGCAAACAGCTAGAAGATGCTGCAGAGGCATATCAGGTAACCTAAATTTAGAGATTATTGTTAAGATAATAACTCTCATGGTTCTCTTTGTTGAGTGTTATTTACACATTTTGTTTTAAATTTCAGTTCTACACAGACGCTAATGAAGCAGAATCATGGCTTAATGAAAAAATGGCTATAGTTGCCTCTACAGACTATGGTGTTGATGAGCCCTCTGCCCAAGCATTGCTACAGCGCCACAGAGATCTTCAGGGGGAACTCAACGCATACAGTGGTGATATTCAAAGTCTCAACAGCCAAGCTGAGAAGCTAGTCAAGGCCGGAATCTCCACTTTGGAGGTGGGTGCTGGTGTTAAATGGAATTCAATCTCTTCTTATCATTCATTTAAAGTTATCTCCAAATCTAACATCTGAATAAAAACTATTTTGTAGCTATCGGCAGAACCTGAACCTGTGGATGGCGGTGATGATGATGATGAGTGGATCAACGAAGTAAGACTTGTTCCCCAAGAAGTGTATGAAGAAGAACCTGTGGAAAGGACCGAATACCGCACTGTATCTGAAGAGAGATTAGTCCCTCAAGTGAAAAGCCAGTATCCCTTCAGTGGTCAGGGCATGTTGATGGAGAAAGGAGAGGTAAGTGCTAAACTTGGACTGCTCTTAATTATGAGAAGTAGCATATCACAAATATTTTCCTGTCTGCTGTGTAGGTGATGTTCCTTCTGAATAAAACCAATGATGATTGGTGGAATGTACGCAAGGCGAATGGTCAAGATGGTTTTGTTCCTGCCAATTATGTTCGTGAAATTGAACCTAAAACAGTGCAAGTGCAAGTCAGACGCCCGGAGAAAATCCGTGAAGTAAAGAAAGTGAGGAAGACAAAGATGGTTAAACAAGTTGTTCCAGTCAAAAAGCAAAAAACTCCCAAAGCAGCAGGTACTTTAGTTGTGCTCCTAAATGTGCATGATGAGCCTTGTTATTGCACCTTAACAAAACAAATTTATAATGACTCTGTTACACATCCATTCATATTTTAACTTTTTAATTTTTTTAAAATGATTGTAGGACGCTTGGCCAGACGAAAATCCACTGATGATGAAAACCAAAATGTTGAGAAACGCCAACAGAAGATCAACCATACCTACAAGCAGCTCCAGGACATGGCTGTCCGCCGACATGCCTTATTAGAGGATTCAATTAGACTGTTTGGATTTTACAGAGAATGTGATGACTTTGAAAAGTGGATCAAAGACAAGGAAAAAATGCTACGTGCTGATGATAGCACTGATAGTGTTGAGACTGCTAAAAGGAAATATGAGGTATGGTCCTACCTTTTCTTTGCCGCTCTGTTTATCTATTCAACACTTAGTTCCTTTTAACAAAACTTTTTTTTTCTTCTCACCGTGAATTAGAGCTCTCTTAAAGTGAGCAAGGATAAGAATCAAAGACGAAGCAGTGGTGCAAATTCTCCATTTGACTCCAGTGTAGTAGCTCTTGTAAGATTTTATGTAGCATTCAATTGCACTTTTTGTTTGTCTTGTCTTCTGTATGTAAGGTGCAGCTCTGCTACAGTTTTCCTATTTTTCCTGTCAATAATTGTTGAATCAACTCAAAATTTTTGTCTGCAAGGGGTAGCTTCTGTGCTTTTGTATTTGTCTTTTTGTCAACTGACCTGATTATTTGACTGATATCACTATTTGTTTTTAGAATATTGTCCTGTTTTTGTTTTGTTTATGGTTGGATTTTAATCTGCATCGTGGGACATAATTGAACAACTCATTTCCCCTTAATTTCAGAAATTCCTTACTGACTTGTCTGCCTCTGGAAAACGGGTTGAGGCCATTGATGCTGCTGTTGAAGAGTTTGTGCGGCAGGGCCATAGCCAGTTAGACAAGGTCAAAGCACGACAAAATCAAATCCATCAACTCTGGGATCACCTCAATTGGCTGAAGGGACAAAAAGAACGTAGTCTTGAGGGTGCTTCAAGGTATTTTGGCATGATGTTATTTGTCAGGATAATATATAATAATATCGGATAATTAGTTTTGAATTTTTTTAAACACATTCTGGTGTTCTTTCAGTGTCGAGCTGTTCCATCGAACCTGTGATGAAGCAAGAGATTGGATGCAAGAGAAAATGACTCAGCTTGATACTGCAGAATTGGGCCCTGACCTTAAGACTGTTCAGGCTTTACAAAGAAGGCACTTACATCTGGAGAGGGAACTGGCTCCTGTTCAAGAGAAAGTGAATAGGGTGAACTTGTTAGCAAACTCTGTGAAGTCCTCGTATCCCAATGAGAAAGGAAATGTTAATGCACGACAGAAGGAAGTCCAGGAACTCTGGGAGAAAGTAAAGACTAAAGCTGTTGAGCGTCGATCCAGATTAGAGGATGCTGTTGGGCAACAGATCTTTATGAACAGTTCCAAAAATCTGCTTAACTGGGTACATTCCGTGAAAGATGCTTTGAATGCGGATGAAACAGCTAGAGATCTTGCAACAGCTGAGAGCCTTTTGAAGAAGCATAGTGAGCTCGGAGATGACATTCGAGCTCATGAGGATGAGTTCCATGAGGTGTCTGACCTAGGTAAGCAACTTCTTCAGAGGAATCCCAATCTGGCTGAAGTCCAAGCACGAATTGTGAAATTGGCTGAGGAACAGGAAGCTGTGGCACGTGGCTGGCAAGAAAAAGGGTCCTGGCTTGATCAATGTCGGGACCTGCAGATCTTCAACAAGGAAGCCGATGCCATTGGTACAACAACCTCAAGCCATGAGGCCTTCTTAGAGTTTACTGACCTTGGAGGCTCTTTGGATGATGTAGAAGCTCTGCTGAAGAGGCATGAAGATTTTGAAAACATGTTGATTGCACAAGATGAGCGATTGAAGCTTTTTAGTGAGATGGCGGACAAGCTGATTGCAGCTGGACACTATGACAGTAAGGGCATCGATGACCGGCGTAAACAAATTCTTGCCCGACGCAAGGCTGTCAAGGAGTCTGCCAAAACAAGGAGGGCAGCTCTCCTTGCTTCCCATAACTTCCAAGAATTTGTAGCCAACAGTGATGACCTGAGAGGCTGGCTGGGAGATAAACTGCGTACTGCTGGTGACGAGAGCTACAGGGACCTTAGCAATATTGATAGAAAACTCCAGAAACATGAAGCATTTGAAAGAGAACTGCGCTCTAATGGAGGTCAGTTACGGAATGTGAATAAAATGGGGCAGGCTCTAATTTCTGAAGGGAATTATCGAAGTCCAGAGGTTCAAAATATCCTGGATGATTTAAATGCTGCTTGGGAAGAGCTAGTTCAAGTTTCCAAAGATAAGGGAGCCTGTCTTCGTCAGGCTGCTGCCCAGAAGAGCTATAATCGCATGCTGGAAGATGCCAGAGTAAAACTCGAAGAAATGGAAGTTGCTCTGCAGTCCAAACAACTTGGAGTTGACTTAAGGAATTGCAAACAGCTTCTTAAAAAACATCAGGTACTGGATTATGATTTTAAACAATACATTGTACCTTTCACATATAGGTTTTCTTCATCTAACAAATTTTGTTTATCTAGGGCTTGGAAAGTGACATGAATCAGTGGGATCAACGCATTAATGACTTAGCAAACAATGGCAAAGAGATGGCTCATGAGGGGCATTTTGATGCAGATAATATTTTGAAAGCAAGCAAGGACTGCCAGCAAAAGTAAGTACTAGGATCTGTTTGTAATTGTTTGTTCCTCACCCACATCTTGAAGCACTTTTCCCAAATAAAATTACTTTATCTTTCACACAGGTTTGCCTCTTTAAACGCACCTGCCCGAGCACGACGAGATGCTTTGGAAGAGAGTCTTCGGTTCCACAAGTTCGGATTTGAGCTTGCTGCTGAGCTGGCGTGGATCCGCGAACACATGCCGCTTGCTGCTTCCGACAACCTGGGGAGCAACCTGCACCAGGCCCAGTCTATGCACAAGAAGCACAAGAAATTAGAGTCTGAAATAACTGGACATCAACCCATGATTGACCGCACTCTAGCATCTGGTCAAACCCTTGCGAATGAAGGACACCCTGAGGCCAAGCAAATTGAGAATTTGTGTCAGCAGTTGCAGGATGCATGGGATGAATTAAATGAAAGGGCTGCTGAACGTGCCAAAAAGTTAGAGCTGTCCCTTAAGGCTCAACAATTTTTCTTTGAAGCTGGTGAAGTGGAGAGCTGGCTTGCAGAGAGAAATGATGTGTTGAACTCCACTGATTATGGGCGAGATAGAGATGCAGCTACCAAACTCCTGACTAAACATAAAGTATGTAAAAGCATAAACCTGTTTTGTGCGTGATAATGAGAATAAGAATTCTGTTCCCCATTAATTACACATTATTAATTTTACAGACACTGGAACTCGAACTGGACTCTTATAGTGGCATTGTAAGTGAGATGGGCCACACTGCCAATGCCATGGTGAATGCCAAACACCCAGATGCCAAAGCAATTGCAAGCAAGCAGCAGCTACTCTCACAGCAAATGCGAACTCTGCAGAAGTTGGCAACAGCAAGGCAGCAGAGGCTTATGGAGTCCATGTACCGGCATGAGTACTTTTTGGAAAGTGCTGAACTTGAGCAGTGGATTAAGGAGCAGAGCCAGATAGCTGCTTCTGAAGATTATGGGCAAGATTATGAACACCTACTGGTAATCCATAATTTTTATTATTTTTCTCTAATTTTAACTCCATCATTTTAAATGTGCTGTTTTGATTTCAAAACTTTTGGTTTCTAGATTTTGCAAAATAAGTTTGATGAACTCAAACGTAGTGTTGAAGCTGGATCCGAGCGCTTCAATCAGTGTGAAGAGTTGGCCAAAAAGTTAATTGCAAACGACAGCCCGTACATTCCTGACATTGGAAAAGGCCAAGTTCAGTTGAGGTGTGTTAGATAATTTTCCGTTTCTTTTCCTTATGTGCACGTCATTCTTGAATATGTGTAGTTTTTTTTTTTTTTTTTTTTTTTTTTTGTAATCCATCTAATTATCTGCTTGTCCTACTCATGTCAGCATGGAATTTCATATTGATGGCTGTTTTCCATTCTTCACCTATGCTTAAATGCAGATGAGCTCCTAGTTAATGTTAATTAACATTTCTGTATAACTAGTGTGTGAGGTCATTCTTGTAGCTTGTTCAGAGCAAGAAACACTCTCTTATAGTCTGCGCACAATGTATGCTAAAATAGAACTTGTCTACTGTGCCTTTTCCTTGGTTATGGTGATTGTATTCAATTGTTGGGTCCGCGGTGTCTTATTTACACATGTGGTGGGTAATTATTTATAGTGCTGACTGGATTGAGAAGCTGGACAAGGAGGATCCGGTGCGTCAGGTAGCCGAGCGTCATGCGACAATCACGTGAGTATGGGTACATTATGCATAGTGTTCTTTCTGGGGTGCTCTCTATTCTTTTTCACTCTTTTTTTCCTACCCACTATTTCCATTTTTTTTCCCCTTCTAAAACATAAATGGGAAAAAAAATTGCATGGTTTGATTTTCCTTGTGGATGCTTGGTTTTTGGTGGCACCTTTTGTAAAATATGTGGATGTTTTTGGTTTTTCTTTCTAGTTTTTATCTTTCACCTCTAATCTTACATTAAGTGCTACACAAAGCTCTAAGGTTCAAGATTTTTAGCTATTGCCTTCTAAACTATTGTCACAAGTTTCAAACACAGCTTGTGAACTTTAATTTTGGCTGTGGTAATCTTTCAGGGAAGTCTGGCAGCAACTTCTGAACCAGATGTCACATCGGGAGAGACGCCTGTCAGCTGCTGGAGAAATTCATAGATTCCATCGTGACGTAGCAGAAGCCCTCGCTCGTATCAATGAAAAAATGGCAGCTCTGCCAGATGACAGGGGCCGAGATCTGAACTCTGTTCTAGCACTTATAAGAAGACATGAAGGCTTTGAGAATGATTTAGTTGCTTTAGAAGCTCAGCTTCAAGTAAGATCCTACAAAGGTTTATTTCTGTTCCATGGTCATGACATAAACTTCTGTAATTTAATATATTTGGTTTGCAACAGGTACTTGTAGAAGATGCTGCTCGTCTTCAAGGTTTGTACCCAGGCAATAATGCTACACAAATAGCTCAGCAACAAACTGTAGTCTTGTCAAGCTGGACTGCATTGCAAGACAGAAGTGCCCAGCGCAGGGAGGAGCTGCAAGCAAGCTGTGACCTACAGCGCTTCCTAACTCAGGTATGTTTATGGCACCGTAGACTCTTGTACGTACCCTTAAGGTATGCGATATTACTTTAACTTGATTGATTTAATTGTGCAGGTCCGTGACCTCCTTAGCTGGGCATCAGGCCTTAGAGCTGCTATGCTGACAGAGGAAAAAGTTCGAGATGCAGCAGGGGCACAAACCCTTAAAGCTGAGCACGAAGCTGTAAAGGCTGAGATAGAAGCTCGTGAAGATAATTTTAAAACTGTCCTGGAACTAGCAGAAGCCATGATTCAAGGCCAACATTATGCTTCACAGGTTCGTATTTTATCATCTTGTTTGTGATTGTTCTGTCTCTACAAACATGTTGCCGTCTTACCCTCACCAGTTTGGATTATTTGTCACTTATAAGCTATTATTTCCGTCTTCAGGAAATTCGTGAACGATCTGATCAATTACTTGAGGAAAGGCAGAAACTACATGCTGCTTGGCAACATAAAAAAGTGCATCTTGATCAACTGATAGATTTGCACTTCTTCCTTAGAGATGCCAAACAGATTGATACAATCAGTGGATCTCAGGAAGTAGCATTGGCGGGATCTAATTTTGGCCATTCTGTTGATGAAGTGACAGCTGCCATAAAGAAACATGATGCATTTGAGAAATTACTTGGAACACAAGAAGAGAAAGTGGTCGCTTTACAAGAACATGGTGACAAGCTTCTGGCCCAAAGGCATTTTGAAAGTGATGTTATTGCTCAAAGATTGGGTCAAGTGGTTGAACGCCGTGTCAAAGTGAAAGAGCTGTGTGCCACACGGAAGGGTCATTTAGAGGATGCATTGTTGCATGCTCAATTTGTCCGTGATGTTGGAGAGGCTGAGCTTTGGATAGATGAAAAGCAGAAGAAATTGGAGGCAGAAGCAGGAAAGGGAGAGGGCAATTCACTGGAGGAGAAGATAAAGAAACTTCAAAAGCACCAAGCATTCCAAGCAGAGCTTACAGCCAACCAGGGACGCATACGTGAGATCCAAGAAAAGGGTGAAATGCTGCTGAGGAAGAAACATAAGTCATCTCGTGAAGTTAGACAACAACTTGATCAGCTGTTGGCAGCTTGGCGTACTCTTCTCCAAGAATCAAGCAACCATGGTAGGGGGTTGGAGGAAGCTCAAGATATTCTGGAATTCAACAATCAGTTGGAAAAAATTGAAGCATGGATCAGAGATAAGGAAATGATGGTTCAGGCAGCAGACACTGGTCGAGACTATGAACATTGTCTTGCTTTACAACGTAAACTTGATGATGTTGATAGTGATATGCGTGTTGATGACTCTAGAATCAGAGCAATCAATGCCCTTGCAGACAAGCTGATTCGTCAGGGCAGAAGTGATACTCGCTCAGTGGACCAGCGACGTGACCAGTTTAACAGCAAGTTGAAAGGGTTGCAAGGTGCATTGGGAGATTACCGTGAGAGGCTAGCAGGCGCACTAGAAATCCATTTGTTTAACAGAGATGTTGATGACACAGCTCAACGAGTTGCCGAAAAGGCTGTTGCTATGTCAAGTGAGGATACAGGTCGCGACTTGATGGGAGTTGAACAGCTCCAAAGAAAGCAAGACACACTTGAAAGGGACATGACAGCCATTGAGGGCAAACTGAAAGAACATGAAAGTGAAGCCAAGAAGCTGTCCCAAAAATATCCAGACATGGCTGCACCTATCCGTAACAAACTGTCTGCCCTTACTGATGATTGGCGTAATCTTCAGCATTTGGCAAGGAAACGACGTGACGCACTCTCTGCTGCTTACACTCTTCATAAGTTCAAGTCTGATTTGAGGGAACTTGATATCTGGGTTAGTGAGGCAATCAAGCGCATGGGGTCATCTGAGCTGCCTGCCTCAGTGCCTGAAGCAGAGGCAATGTTACAGTTGCACCAGGAGAGGAAGGCAGAAATCGATGGAAGACAGGAAACTTTTAAGGCCTTAAAAGAATTTGGACTTCGTGTACCAGAGGCAGAAAATGATTTGGGTAAACTAGAGGAACTACGACGGACCTTGGGTGCAGCCTGGGAGGACAGGAAACAACGTCTTACCCAAGCTCATCAACTTCAGTTGTTCCGTGAGCAGACCGATCAAGCCCACAGTTGGCTTGCTGGGAAGGAGGCATTCCTCAACAATGATGACGTGGGAGATTCTCTCTCCAGTGTTGAGGCTTTACTTCGGAAACATGAAGATTTTGAGAAAACCCTTGTTGCACAGCTGGGAAGAGTTGAGGAACTAGAGAAGTTTGCTCTTGAAATATTGTCGGACCACCATTATGACAGCAATGCAATCACTCAGAAATTGAAAAGTGTAATTTCCAGGAGAGACCGTCTTAAGGAAGCAACAGCGGCAAGAAGAAAGAGATTGCAGGAAAGCCGTCAGCTTCATCAGTTCCTTAGAAACATGTATGAGGTATGTATGAGCGTTAGTGTTACCCACTTTACTTTGTGAAAATAATTGTAGAATTGACACTAATATCTTGAATTTATTGCAAGGTTGATGCGTGGCTGGCACAAAAGCTTCAAGTTGCCAGTGATGAAAGCTACAGAGATCCATCCAATCTTCAGAGTAAAATTCAGAGACATGCTGCATTTGAGTCTGAATTAACTGCAAACCGGGCTCGCGTGAATGGAGTTACAGCTGAGGGTGAAGGACTTATTGGAGCTGGTCATTTCGCCTCAATGGAGATTCGTAATCGTCTTGATGAACTTGATGCAGATTGGAGAAGATTACAAGATGCTAGTCTGCTTAAACGAGAAAGGCTGAGTGATGCCTACCAGGCCCTACTTTTCAGCCGAACTCTTGAGGAAATGGAAACCTGGATGGATGATGTTGAGAGTCAGTTGGCTTCTGAAGACCATGGCAAGGATCTTGCAAGTGTACAAAACTTACTGAAAAGGCATACAGTCTTAGAAAGTGATGTTCTGGGCCATGGAGAAACCTGTGAGCAGATCAAGGATAATGCAGGCTCATTTGAAAGATCAAACCACTTCATGAAAGAGGAAATCCAAGAAAGAGCTGCTGCTGCTATTAAAAGGTATTTGATTTGCACATAAGTTTTACACTTAACTCTGCTTAACTCTTAACTTTCTCTTTATTAACAAATTTCCAAAACATATGTGGTTTTCACAGGTACCGGTCCCTGCAAGAACCAATGCAAATCAGGAGAGAGAATCTGGAGGATGCCCAGCTTCTGCAGCAACTGATTCGAGATGTAGACGATGAAATGCAATGGTTAGCTGAGAAAGAGCCCCAAGCAGCCTCTCACGACCTGGGTACTAGTCTCACTGCAGTACAGAGTCTTCAGAAGAAGCATCAGGTACCTCAAAGTCATACACTACAATTTATTTTGAAACTTCAGGGTTCTTGTTATTTTGCGAAATTCATACATTGTTTGTCCTTGTCTAGGCTTTGGAAGCTGAGATTCTCTCTCATGAACCTGTGGTGTCTAGTTTGGCCAAACGAGCCCACCAAATGATTCAGTCTAATCATTTTGCTGCTCAGCGCATTGAAAAGCTTAACAGTGAACTTCAAGAAAAACTAGGAACTCTGAAAGACCTTGCCAGTGTAAGAAGACTTCGTTTGCTTGATGCTGTTGAGTCCCAAATGGTAGGGTTATGCACTTATATATCTGTACATGCACCTTATGAACAATTTTTCAATAATATTTATAAATATTGAATTTTGTTTTATCAGTTTTATGCAGAAGCAGCTGAAGCTGAAACATGGATGAAGGAGAAAAAGCCAATGCTGGTTTCAAATGATGTAGGAAAAGATGAAGATTCAGTTATTTCCTTCTTAAAGAAACTGGAATCCTTTGAGAGAGATCTCAGTGCTTTTCAACATACAATTGGCAGACTTGCCAAGCTCTCAAGTGGTCTTGTAGATCGAGGTCACTTTGACAGTGTCAATATTAAACAGAAGCAGGTGATTATGATAGATGTAGCCTCCTGACTAGGTACAATTATTCTCATCGTCCATCCTCATTAAAGCATGTTAATTTTTCTCTCAGGTTGACCTGGAGAATCATTTTGCTCAGCTTCAGTCCTTGCGTCAAACTCGAGAGGAAAGGCTCATTGAAAGCCGAAAACTATTCCGTTTCCTACGAGAGGCCGAAGAAGTGGCAGAATGGATTGGAGATCAAACCACTGTTGCTGCTTCTGAAGACTATGGACGAGATGTGGAGCATGTGGAGCTGCTCATTCAGGTTTGTTTTTCATAGTTACAGATCTCTCATGACATGAGGTCTTCAATGAAAATTCTCAAGTTTCAATATTGCATGCTTCAGACTTGCAGACTAAGGGGTCACGTCACTGTACATCTGATGTGTTTTTCTTTTTGTAGACTTTTGATACATTCCTGAGTGGTCTCTCTGCCAGTGAGGGCCGTGTGTCAGCATGTTTGTCTTCAGGCAAAGGTCTAATTGCGGAGAAAAATCCAGAATCTGGTCGAATCCAGACCAAACTTGATGAAACTCAACAACTTTGGGATGATCTTAAGGAATTAGCTCATGCTCGTCAAGAGGTATGTCAGCGCTGAAATATCCTTAAAATCACTTTCTACAACTACTGTTCATTCATATTTTTATTTCCTCATCATATGTGACAGGCCCTTGCTGGAGCTAAACAGGTTCATGTTTTCGATCGCACTGCTGATGAAACAATCAGTTGGATTCAAGAGAAAGATGCCACTCTAATGTCTGAAGGATATGGTCAGGATCTTGAAACCATTCAAGCTCTTGTACGGAAACACCAAGCATTTGAGACTGATCTTGCAGCTGTCAAGGAACAAGTTGAGTCAGTTGGTGAAGAAGCAGGACGACTGGCTGAACTTTTCCCTGATGCTCGAGAACATATTGAGGTCAAACATGAAGAAGCTATGGATTGTTGGAATGAATTATTAGAAAAGTCAGATCAACGTAAAGATAAGTTACATCAAGCAGAGCAACTCCAAGCTTATTTCGATCAATACAGAGATTTGATGTATGTATCCTCTTCATTGGTATCTCGTGAAGTATTTTGCCTGTTCATGTTTCAAAACTATTTTATTTTTTATTTGTAAATCAATAGGTCTTGGATTAATGAAATGATTGCCAAAGTAACAGCTCCTGACTTGGCTCAAGATGTTCCTGGAGCTGAAGCTTTGATAACAAGACACTCCGAGCACAAAGCAGAAATTGACACGAGGAGTGATGCATTCGATAAGTTTTACACAACTGGAACACAACTCATTGATCAGGTAAACATATTTTTTGGCCTTGTTTTTTTTTCCAGCACACTAACCAGAATGTCACCAATATATTTTTATTTTCTGCTCTAGGGTCATTTCTTATCTGATGAAATTGAAGACAAAATTTCTGTCCTGAAACAACGTAGAAATGTTCTCATGGATACCTGGCAACATCGTCAAACAATTTATGAGCAGAATCTTGACACACAGGTAAATTTAAATAAAGCAATCTTTTTATTTGTGCATTTTGTTTTGATACTGGTTTTTCATCAGTCTGAAAATAATTTTTTTAAAAATGTGTTCTGTGATTTTCTTCAAAAGATGTTCAAGAGAGATGCTGACCAACTTGAGAATTGGCTCCAATCAAGAGAAGCTATGCTGCGAGATCCAAAATTAGGAGACACCATACTTCAAGTTGAAGAATTGATCAGGAAGCATGAAGACTTTGAAAAGACCATTGAAGCTCAAGAGGAAAAGTTCAATGCTCTTCGGAGAATCACCTTGGTAAATTATAGTTCTTTCTTCTTTTTAAACTACCGTTCATTATTTAAATTTTGCTATTGGTAATGATTTTTGACCATCCACTTCCTCTAATATCAACTCATTGTTTATCTTTAGCTTGAGGAGGCATTTAGAAAACAACAGCAAGCTGAGGAAGCAGCACGCTTAGCTGAGAGAGAAAGAGTTGAAAAGGAGCGGGTTGAAGCTCGTAAACGGAAGGAAGTGCAACGTATCACAGATGTGAGTTGACCATTTATTATTAATGATTTAGTTGACTTTGATTAGGACCTACTTTTTAAACTGACACTTGGATTGCAGGAACGGAGACGTGAGGAGGAAAGGAGGCGTGTCCAGGAACCAAGACTTGGAAGAGATGAAGTCAATGGAGATAGGTAGGTTGCTTGGCCTCTTAATGAACCATATAAATGTTAAAAGTGGGAGTGGAACTGGGTATTGTGGGTTGGACCTGGTAATGGAAGATTTGCTCTGCATGAGTTAATTTTCTTCTGATGCAGATTTAATATTAATATTTTGGTTTGGTTAGAACGAATTGAGGGAAGGTTTTTAATGTCCCACTCACCTTTTTATCACAACAATTCTTTCATTTTTTTTATGGAGAGTGAAACAAATTTATTTTGAAACATGGATTTCTGGATTTGCATGCTCTTTACATATTTTTCTCTTCCTCGCTTGCTATCGCATGTGTCCTGATTTGCTCTGTATTTTCACTTGGTTTGGGAAATTGTATCTCGGCAGTAACAAAAAAATAAATCCAAATGCATGTAAGCCTACTTCTAATGCATGTTGTATCTATCCTTTACCAGCTCAGAAAATGGTGAGGTAGTTGTCTCGGACCCATCGGGCTTGGAGGAACTTTCTCCTTCATTGTCCAGTGCTTTCCCAGTTATGAAATCTAATTCTGTTTCTACAATTGACCCATCAAGGTGTTGTATAACTACTAATGTTTGCATGGGAGTTATTGAAAAATCAGAAGGAAAGGAAAGAGATTCTCTGATCAAATCAATCAAGTTTTTGCTTTGTTTCTAGGCTTCATGCTACTGATAATACAGACACTGGTGTTCAAAAGTCAAGTAGCATCTCTCAAATGTTCGGAGACCGTTTGAGAAAAGGTAAAATTAAAATCTTTTGATTTCTTTATGTATTTAAAACATAAAAATATCAAGTAAATGAGCTCATCATTAATTTTACTTACCTTCTTTACATATTAGCTACAGGGGATGTAAAGAGAGCAGAGAGTATGAGAGTAGATCTGAAGAAGCCAAAGAGGACTCCCAGCTTCACCACACGTCGCCGTACCCAGAGTTTCCGCAAACTTCAGAAACTGGAGCAGAACCTTGAGCAATTGCCGCCTGTGGAGATTCAAGGCATGCTGGACCGTAAGCATGAGCTCCAAGGGGGTGGAAAGAAGGCAGCTGTGCGCTCTTGGAAGTCTTTCTATACAGTTTTGTGTGGACAATTACTCTGCTTCTTCAAAGACCAAGATGATTTTGTGCAGAGCAAAGCAGCAACATCACCTATTATTATATTCAAGGCTCGTTGTGAGAAAGCAGAAAACTACACAAAGAGGAAGCATGTTTTCAGGTCAGTGTTACTTGAATTGTTATAAATTAATGATATTTTCTACGACCAATGAGGCTGAATCAAATGGATTTTTTCAGGTTGTGCGGCACAGATGGCTCAGAGTTCCTATTTTTAGCTCCTGATGAGGATGAAATGAAAGATTGGGTTAACAAAATTACTTTCCATGCTCAACTTCCCCCTAACTTACAGCTTCTTAGCTATGATGAATCCCAAAAGGTTTGCCTTAAGTGTTCTGTTAGGAAGATACCCCTTTATGTATTTAGTGAAGACTCCCCATACAAATATGCATTATCAATTTTCAGCAGGGCCAGAACACTTTAGAACGGATACCAACTGCAGGCTCTAACTTGGATGTCAGCTCAGGATCTAGTCGTGGTTCATCACCTGAGTCAAACCCTCGTCGACCCAACACGCTACCAACCAACTCATTCCCAAGAAGTTCATCTGGTGCATCACAAACGCAACTTCTTCAACAGCATCGAATTAATAACAATTTGCCACCTCAAGCTATACCCCGGGCCGCTCCACCACCCATACCTCTGCGCTCTCCAACAACTGAAGTTACTAGTGATGGCATGAGAGGTAGACCACATGGTATGTAATGTGATATACTGTATTGTTGTTTTATTGATGCGGTTTTCCCAAATCATGTCAAATGATTCAATAGAATTGTCCTGTAATTATTTTCTTTTCTGTGACAGATGGGGAACCATTGAGGCCCGTTCAACCCTCATTTAACTCTCAATCTAGGGGAGCCACACTGCCTGCTCAGCAGCGCCCTCCAAATCAAAATGCAACTTACACCAATGGAGACACAGCATGGAGACACCAGAGCAACCAAGAGCTTACATCACCTATGCAAGGTGTGTTGAAAACTAATCAATGCTTGAACTACTTACTTGGAAGCTTTCATGGGCTTAAAGAGGATAAGGGTATATGTATATGTTTTTAACAAACACTTAGCTTTAGCTGACTGAAAAGTTTCTGTTACAATTGGTTTCATTGTGTTTTTCACAAAACTTTTATAATGCTTTCATAACAATATCTGCTTTTGCTGTTAGAATCCCCACCCCCTCTACCATCATCAGCTCCCCCGAATAGACCTCCTGCGGGTATGCTGTCAGGTGTGCCGCAACTTCAGCATCGGGACAGTTGGGATGGTCATATTGCTCAACAGCCAAGTAAGTAACATGCGGTGTTCCTGATAGCAGTTGTAAAGTGGGGAAAAAAATAGTTTTAGCAGCAGAGAAGGTGGTTTGTCATCGCATGTTATAGTTCTCACTCTAAGGGCACAGTTCTTTATGGTCAGATAGTGCATTTTTAAATTGCAGTGTTGCCCAATTTTTAGGGGTTAATCTGCACTCAAGCAATTTACACAAATTATAACAATTGCAATTTTGTTAGTGCATCTTTTGTTTATTTAACACAGTTTTCGTTTTGTCTTCTTCCAGTTTACCGCAACATAGGGCCATCAGGGAAGCAGGTAAGATCAACACACAGGCTTTACTGATGGACCTTCATAATCAAATGTACATTTGACAACATATTATCCGTCTTCAGGCCCAACCTCGAGAAGCAGTGGTGGTACCTGTTGGCAGCAGCAGCAGACCAAATTCACTTCCTCCATATGTGGCACCACCTCCTGCTGGTTCTTTGCCATATCATCAGCTGGATAGGACCAACTCCGGAAATTCGGTGCAACGCAGGCCCAGTGAAAGTTCAAGTGAAAGTGAGCAACACTCCAATAAGGGATCAAGATCACCATCTAATGCTGATGGGAATAAACGTTCTAGTGTATTAAGTAGTTTGTTCAGAAGAAAACAGCGGCAAGATCGTGTTTGACATGAACAAATATTTCCTTGAACCAAGCATTGATGTTTTATGAGAGTAGTCTCTCTATTATAGAGAAACATTTTTCATCTGTTCAAGTTTGAGCTCAGTTTTAGTTCTTGGTCAGAGCTCAATTCTACACTACTGTCTACTACATTCTACCAAATAAGCAGTTGTGTAAGCACTGTTCATGTTAGACCCATATCTGTAAGGTTCTTCTAGGTAGGCTATGACGCATGTTATAATTTCTGAACTTCTAAGTACCTTTAAAGCTACCTGTGTGGTTATGATAAAACACATGGTATTGTCAACATCAAGTCCTGCTGTATTCAAAACGTTAAATGCAGGGCCAGTGATTTGACGAAGGCCAAAGAATTGTGTGTACTTACTTGCTTCCAAAGCAAAACAGACCTTTCTTGTAGTGATTGATGGGATATGTACATTCAATTACGATTACATATGACATGAGTGGAGGTTCACCACTTCACTGATTGATTGTATTCTTATAAAGCTGTGTATGTATTATGTTCCAAATTTTGAATATAGTTAAGTGTTGTAGAGAATACAATAAAAATTGTGTAGTTTGCACATTTATTAGTTGTTGCTTTCTAATGCAACATCAGATGAAAATGTACGGTTATTATTGATATATATGTATATGAGTATATATAAAGTATACTCAATAAATGTTGATATCTTGTTAAATACTGCTGATTTTATTAAGCAAAATATTCCAATTTCCATTGTACTGTTAATGTTTGCAATGCTTGTGCCATCAATACTTGATGGATGGATTTGTTAGTGCAACTTATGACTTGGCTGTTATGAAATTATAAATTAACAATTTTTGTGTGTGCTTTACACACACCCTTTCTTTGTTGATATTTATACATGTTATATATAAATATATATTGCAAATGTATACATATAATACTGTATTATACATTTATTTCTGTTAAATATTTGTAAGTTCTGTACATTAAAAACACAAACTCATCAAATACTGTTCATGAATTTTTCTCACCCTTATACCCTTTCCAATCAGTGCCTTAGAGATCTACAATGATAGGAAATGGAAAATGAGCACCAGTCCAAACATCACTTCAACAAAAAAGAATCTTTTATTATGCTACAATTTCTTATTAGGCAGTGGAAGATTCGGTCAAGTCGACTACAACAGCAGCGTCACCACTCACAAGGGTTGACAAAGCCCCCTGAAGGGCTTGAGCAAGAGCAGCTACGGCGGTAGCGTTCGCTGTACTGTGCGTACTATCGTCAAATGATATTTTAATCGAAATTTCAGGGGCATCCGTAGCGTTCTCCTCGGCCTCAACAGTAGCCGCACGAGCTTCGGTTTCCGGGACAACCGCAGTGTTCGCAGTAATAGCGGAGTCATCAGACGCCGCAGCGGCATTGGTGGTCTCAGAGCTCAGGTCGATGTTCATGGAGATGTTGGCGTGGCTGTCGTCGCTAGATTCCTCCTCGGCGGCAGCCGTGGTAGTTTCAGCGGCAGCAGTGGTAGTCTCAGAGCTCGGGTCGATGTTAAAGGAGATGTTGAGGGAGCTGTCGTCGCTAGATTTCTTCTCGGCGGCAGCCGTGGTGGTTTCAGCGGCAGCAGTGGTAGTCTCAGAGCTCGGGTCGATGTTGAAGGAGATGTTGAGGGAGCTGTCGTCGCTAGATTTCTTCTCGGCGGCAGCCGTGGTGGTTTCAGCGGCAGCAGTGGTAGTCTCAGAGCTCGGGTCGATGTTGAAGGAGATGTTGAGGGAGCTGTCGTCGCTAGATTTCTTCTCGGCGGCAGCCGTGTGGTTTCAGCGGCAGCAGGGTAGTCTCAGAGCTCGGGTCGATGTTGAAGGAGATGTTGAGGGAGCTGTCGTCGCTAGATTTCTTCTCGGCGGCAGCCGTGGTGGTTTCAGCGGCAGCAGTGGTAGTCTCAGAGCTCGGTTCGATGTCGATAATGGAGATGTTGGCGTAGCTGTCGTCGCTAGATTCCTCCTCGGCGGCAGATTCCTCCTCGGCGGCAGCCGCGGTGGTTTCAGCGGCAGCAGTGGTAGTCTCAGAGCTCAGGTCGATGTTGAAGGAGATGCTGGCGGAGCTGTCGTCGCTAGATTCCCCCTCGGCGGCAGATTCCTCCTCGGCGGCAGCCGTGGTGGTTTCAGCGGCAGCAGTGGTAGTCTCAGAGCTCGGTTCGATGTCGATAATGGAGATGTTGGCGTAGCTGTCGTCGCTAGATTCCTCCTCGGCGGCAGATTCCTCCTCGGCGGCAGCCGTGGTGGTTTCAGCGGCAGCAGTGGTAGTCTCAGAGCTCGGTTCGATGTCGATAATGGAGATGTTGGCGTAGCTGTCGTCGCTAGATTCCTCCTCGGCGGCAGATTCCTCCTCGGCGGCAGCCGTGGTGGTTTCAGCGGCAGCAGTGGTAGTCTCAGAGCTCAGGTCGATGTCGAAGGAGATGCTGGCGGAGCTGTCGTCGCTAGATTCCTCCTCGGCGGCAGATTCCTCCTCGGCGGCAGCCGTGGTGGTTTCAGCGGCAGCAGTAGTAGTCTCAGAGCTCAGGTCGATGTCGAAGGAGATGCTGGCGGAGCTGTCGTCGCTAGATTCCTCCTCGGCGGCAGATTCCTCCTCGGCGGCAGCCGTGGTGGTTTCAGCGGCAGCAGTGGTAGTCTCAGAGCTCAGGTCGATGTCGAAGGAGATGCTGGCGGAGCTGTCGTCGCTAGATTCCTCCTCGGCGGTAGATTCCTCCTCGGCGGCAGCTGTGGTGGTTTCAGCGGCAGCAGTGGTAGTCTCAGAGCTCGGTTCGATGTCGATAATGGAGATGTTGGCGTAGCTGTCGTCGCTAGATTCCTCCTCGGCGGCAGATTCCTCCTCGGCGGCAGCCGTGGTGGTTTCAGCGGCAGCAGTGGTAGTCTCAGAGCTCAGGTCGATGTCGAAGGAGATGCTGGCGGAGCTGTCGTCGCTAGATTCCTCGGCGGTAGATTCCTCCTCGGCGGCAGCCGTGGTGGTTTCAGCGGCAGCAGTAGTAGTCTCAGAGCTCAGGTCGATGTCGAAGGAGATGCTGGCGGAGCTGTCGTCGCTAGATTCCTCCTCGGCGGCAGATTCCTCCTCGGCGGCAGCCGTGGTGGTTTCAGCGGCAGCAGTGGTAGTCTCAGAGCTCAGGTCGATGTCGAAGGAGATGCTGGCGGAGCTGTCGTCGCTAGATTCCTCCTCGGCGGCAGATTCCTCCTCGGCGGCAGCCGTGGTGGTTTCAGCGGCAGCGGTGGTAGTGTCAGAGCTCAGGTCGATGTCGAAGGAGATGCTGGCGGAGCTGTCGTCGCTAGATTCCTCCTCGGCGGCAGATTCCTCCTCGGCGGCAGCCGTGGTGGTTTCAGCGGCAGCAGTGGTAGTCTCAGAGCTCAGGTCGATGTCGAAGGAGATGCTGGCGGAGCTGTCGTCGCTAGATTCCTCCTCGGCGGCAGATTCCTCCTCGGCGGCAGCCGTGGTGGTTTCAGCGGCAGCAGTGGTAGTCTCAGAGCTCAGGTCGATGTCGAAGGAGATGCTGGCGGAGCTGTCGTCGCTAGATTCCTCGGCGGTAGATTCCTCCTCGGCGGCAGCCGTGGTGGTTTCAGCGGCAGCAGTGGTAGTCTCAGAGCTCAGGTCGATGTCGAAGGAGATGCTGGCGGAGCTGTCGTCGCTAGATTCCTCGGCGGTAGATTCCTCCTCGGCGGCAGATTCCTCCTCGGCGGCAGCCGTGGTGGTTTCAGCGGCAGCAGTGGTAGTCTCAGAGCTCAGGTCGATGTCGAAGGAGATGCTGGCGGAGCTGTCGTCGCTAGATTCCTCCTCGGCGGCAGATTCCTCCTCGGCGGCAGCCGTGGTGGTTTCAGCGGCAGCAGTGGTAGTCTCAGAGCTCAGGTCGATGTCGAAGGAGATGCTGGCGGAGCTGTCGTCGCTAGATTCCTCCTCGGCGGCAGATGCCTCCTCGGCGGCAGCCGTGGTGGTTTCAGCGGCAGCAGTGGTAGTCTCAGAGCTCAGGTCGATGTCGAAGGAGATGCTGGCGGAGCTGTCGTCGCTAGATTCCTCGGCGGTAGATTCCTCCTCGGCGGCAGATTCCTCCTCGGCGGCAGCCGTGGTGGTTTCAGCGGCAGCAGTGGTAGTCTCAGAGCTCAGGTCGATGTCGAAGGAGATGCTGGCGGAGCTGTCGTCGCTAGATTCCTCCTCGGCGGCAGATTCCTCCTCGGCGGCAGCCGTGGTGGTTTCAGCGGCAGCGGTGGTAGTTTCAGAGCTGAGGTCTATGTTGATGGGGATGTTAGCGTTGCTGGGGAGGCCTTCATTGACGAGAATATTTGACCCGCTAGATTCGTTATCGTCGTTTTCCTGGATAGCAGCCTGGGCGGTGGCTATTGCAGACTCTATCTGAATGTCTATTGCTTCCTTGGCGTCTTCGGCGGCTTGTACTCTTTCTTCAATAGTCACATCAATTAGGTCCTGCACGCTCTGGATGGCATCTAGGCCTGCGCTGATGTCATTGTCAATCTGCTCCTGGGTCTCAGCGATCAGCTGCAGCTGGGCGTCAACCTCAAGGTAGGCCTGGGCCCCCTCTTGGATGGCGGCATTAATGTTGGCTTCATTTCCGGTTTCAACTGCGAGTTGTCGAACGGCTTCTGCTGCGTTTTTTACTTCTTCAACGGCGTCCATGGCGATGGACAGGGCGTCTCCTGCGGTGTTCTTGGCTTCGACGGCGGCTGCCTGGACCTCTTGGATTTCCTTGTCGGCTTCGTCCTTGATAAGGCCTCCATCGATTTTGGTGAGAATCTCGTCGAAGACCTGTTAAAGGACAGTCGTTTGGAGTTTGTTTTTCTATTTGTGAAGATAATTCCTTAATGTTTCCGTTTGCTTACCTCGTTGGCTTCCTTGGCGATGCGGACGGCGACCTCGGCGGCCTCATCGCGCTGCTCCAGGACCTCGGCGGCGACCTGGATCTCCTTGTCGATGGACGCGCTGGCAATCTCGAGGGCGTCCTTGGCCTTGTCGGCGGCCTCTGCAATGTTGTTCTGCAGCTTCTGCTCGGCCTCCTTAGCGACTTCGAGGGTAGCGGCGATGGCGGCCTTCGCAGCCAGCTCAGCTTGCTCCGCCGCCTGCAGGCCGACCGCGACTGCCGCGCTAGCGGCCTCCTTGGCCTGGGACAGGATGCCGGCGTCAGCGGCCGCGGATGCCTTCTCGAGGTCCTTCTCGGCTTCCAGACGGAGGTTGATGGTGGCGTCGAGAGCGTCCAGGGCGGCGGTCTCATCACGCTTGATCACGACGGACAGGGGCTCATCGTCGTCTTCGTCCGCACCGAAGCCGAACCAGCTGGGAATCTTGCTGAGGGCGGAGCCGGCGGCGCTCAAGGCTGAGGAGATGGGGTTCTGATGTTTGTCGTCCTCAATAACGGTGGTCTTGACTTTGTCGTCGACGGCGACCTGGACGCTGACTTTGGTCCTGTCGTCCTCCTCCTCATGGTGGCCGAATCCGAGCCAGCCGAAGCTTCGCTCTAATGTGCTGAGGCCGCTCTTGAGGCCGCTCTGCGCGGCGTGGAGGGCCTTAGAGCTGGAGGCCTCGACAACCTCGACGGCGTCCTCGGCCACATCCATGACCTTCTCGACGGCGTCCTCGGCCACATCCTTGACCTTCTCGACGAGTTTGTTGACGCCGAAGTTGAAGCCCCACAGTGGCGAGGCGGAGGCAAGCTGAGGGTTGAAGTGGAAGTGGGCGTGCAGGAGAACGCGCGCATTACACAGCTGAACTGTATGTCGGTTAGTGAGATTTAAAGCAATTAAAAGTCCTTACCTGCAGAGCGCAGAGTGCCAGGAGGGCGAAGGACAATATCTTCGCCATTCTGCCTGTCGGTGGTTTTGCGAGACACTGTGGGTGCGCACCAAGGGCTGGTTATGTACTCTCGCATGGTGAATGAGTTCAGGTGTGCGCTATTTACTTTGGCAGACGTAATACCCTTTTGCGAACCGCAGTGTGTTGATCGGAAGTGAGCACCGCAGTCGTGTGACCGTCAGCCACTAAGACAGCATCGCTTCTGAGGTGCAATAAATAAAAATATAGTGCGATACCCCCCCCCCGAGCGGGTAGGCAGACCCGGCAGACAGCATTGTCTAACGGGCTTGCCTACCCTGGGATCCACAGGGGCCTTCAACCCCAACGGCAACGGCGGTGCTGGGAGCAAACTGTCATTGGCACGGGCCGGAGTCCCCTCGACTCCAAGCCCGGTGGGTTCGATTCCTACAGGCGGTTCCCAACGCACTTCCGTTCTCCTACGCAGAACGGAACTGAAATAAAATGATTTCAATGACCTCGCCACGTGGTTTGTGCGGCTGTTCCGGGTTTTCGAACTGGAAGTTCAGTAAAAGAGACCATAAAGAAACCTTTATTTCTAATATTCGTGCCACACCACGTATTTGACTGGATCGTGGTTGTGTGATTCTTTGGGTGAAACTGCGTTTCATTTTCACGGAAGGTCACAGCCGCGCACAGACACAGCCTGGGCTCGGTCTGCACCCCGTGCCCGTGCCTTGTGCTGTTTGTCTGCCTAGTCAGCTGGCCCGTCTGTTTGCACAGAGTGGCTATGCAGACTTGTGGCTCAGCTCGTTTGATTAATTTCTTCTCATTTTTTGCGGGTCGGTTATGGTCGGTTAAAAAGAGGGGGTAAACCTCTAAATAAATCTCTTTCGCGCGATGAAAGTTTGAATGGGGACGGTTGTAGCGGCAGCACTGTAGACTGTAGACCCTCAACCTGGAAGAGCCCCGCTGTTCGCTTCGAATCCAAGAGGCCTCCGAAGTTCAGTTCTTAGACATGGTTTACTTTTCACCAGAATCCCCTGAATTAGAAATGTTTCAAGGCCTCCAATGACTACTGTACCCTCGAAAGTGAGTCTTGTCCTGTAATATAGTAGGCCCGTAGGACCCGAGGACCCTTTGGTGAGGTCTTCACGGGATCTGACACATCCGTGGCGACTCGGCCACCGCCCTCAGCCTGGGTACCAGACAGCACCGGCGGCCGGAGATCAGCCACCATTTGCATGACCATCTCCGATTTCGGCGAAACTCGACCCAAATGTTGCCCCTAGTTAGGGTTGGTTTGGTGCGAAATATCTCCGCTGTAGCTCCAGTAGTTTAGAAACGGGGGCCTTCTAAAGTTTTGAAAGCACCAAAACCCTCAATTCTTAGTAAAAAGTGAAAATCTCCCACAGATTGGCCAATAATTGTGATAAACGGGTGCGGTGAAGTTCAATGGGCGTAATTTTACATGAGGAATCCGATTCTGCCAGTATGGAAGCCGTGCGTCAACTCTAAACTAATGTTTTTCGCGAAAAACACTTAAAAATTGGTCATTTTCGCGCGGATTGAAGGGGGTGATTCCAATCCAAACTTGACTGTTTCTGCGGTGTAAACGGTAGCCCTGGACTAGTACTTTAATAATCTGAGCCCCAAAGTTGTGGTACCGGCCCTAGTTTAGGCACCACACACCCACAAAATTCGTAAAAAACACGAAAAATGATTTTTTAGTTTTCTTCTTCTTTTTTCTTAAAAACACGTTCCAGGGCCAAAAAGGTCCGTGCGCGAAGCGGTGCGCTCGATGGGTGGCGGCCAGCCTGCTGTAGACGGTCTGTCAGACGAGTCTACCTCTTGATTTATCGAGATTTTTTACTTAACCATGCCGAAATCGGAGATGGTCATGCAAATGGTGGCTGATCTCTCCTGGAATGACCCTAGTGCCATCAGTGTACCGCGCTGACGGGCGGGCGGCGGGCGGCGGGCCGACGTGTTTGCCCGAGTCGGCCGGTGTAGGTGTACGATGGGCTGCCTACCTGCGCGGCGCCACTGTCGCTCCGCTCCGCGGTGGACAGTGGTGCACGGGCACAGCCAGGCACAGCCAGGCACAGCCAGGCACGCCCCTCCCTATCACTCGCCGCGGCGAACAGCCGTCGCCACATCGCAGTTCAGGACGGCATTTTATCAACATGACAACGCCAACGCAAGGCATCGCACACTCACGCGCACGCCCGCACGCGCACGCACAAGCCGCTGCCTGTGCCAGTGCCAAGTCCAGGAGCCCCGATCGGAACCCCACTCCAACCCAACATCCTCTCCTCAAGGTCACTGGGCGTGCGGGAGCGGGCGGGAGCGGGCGGGAGCGGGCGGGAGCGGGCGGGAGCGGGCGGGAGCGGGCGGGAGCGGGCGGGAGCGGGCAGCGCGGGGCGCGGGGCTCAGGCGGGGTGGGCTGTGGGGGTGCGGCAGGGCGGCGGGGGTGACCGGCAATGCCTGTGGCGATGCCGCGGCGCGGTGCAGCACCGGCAGATTGCGGCAATACTGACAGGAGGACGTGACTTTGGCTAGGCACCATCCGGCGTATTGTAGAGAATATCGGCGGAGGTGCCAAAGTACTCCCCACTCCACCGCGGGGTCCGGCAGGGTCAGGGTCTCACTCCCCCCTCTCCCCCCTCCCCTTGGCCCACTCCTCCATGCCGCATATATAATATTCAGCCGATGCCGAGTGAGTCACCTTGTTATCACTAGCCTCCGTTGTGCAGCAACCCGATAAGGACGATCGGTAGCGGGAGTGGATGGCGAAAGTCGTCCTAGTTTTGCACGCTCAGCGTTGGCCGAGGTTGGGGACGATGAGGGCTTTATCGGCGTCACTCTCGGTTTCAAACCTGACGGCTAACGCGGAGGGGATGAGAGGTCCACGGATCGGACCAAACATTTCCTTGCTATCTGAAGATGGCGAACAGAATGGCACGAGGGGTCAACGACAGACTATGACAGGGCCCGGCCGGGATAGTACAGCACACTGCACCACGACTGCCAGCTCTGCCAGCCCGCCAGTTCCCTTCTGTCATTTTGATGCTGCCGCTCGTCGGCTCTGGACGAGAGGCGGAGGGGAAGTCCCTTGAAGAGCCCCACTCTGGGCAGGGGGTGGGGGGTGGGAGGGGAGGGTGCAGGGGGGAAGGGAGGGGGGGTGACACGGCAGGGTGGGGAAGGGGGGGGGACCGAAGGACAGGAGGAGAGGGAGGGCGCGGCAAGAAGAGCAGGGGAGGTGGGAAGGGCTGCGTCGGCTGCTGGGGCCACCCATGGGGAAAGTGCTCTGTTTGAAGGGGGCGGCGGGGGCGGCACATGGGTGCGGGGCCCGAAGGGTCGCCGACGTCCTCCGCTGACCTCGGCCCCTTTGTGGGGTCCCTGTGGGGTCCCTGTGGGGTCCCTGTGGGGTTCTGCAGGGTCGCTGGGCCCGTGTTGCCCGTGGCCGTGGTGCTGCTCTCCCATCCCACTGCCTCCCCGCCCCGCCCCGCCCCGCCCCGCCCCGCACGCAGTCAGCCGACGTCAGACAGCGCAGTCCGCTGGGCACGCTCGCGGTTGACGGACGCGACGCGACGACGCTGCACGCCACGGTACCAAGCGCGGGAAGTGACGCGAAGTAAACGGAGGGAAGGACAAGGAAGCTCTCGGCTGATCCAAGGAACAGTGGCCCAGCCAGGCCCAGCCAGCACATTCGGTGAGTGGGAGCCGGTGGGAGCCGAGCCGCCCAGAGCGGCTCATGTTGTTGGAAAAGGACAATCTTGTGTCGAAAAAGTGTCGAAGGTGACGATTATCTCTCGATAGCAGCACTGGAAATCTATCTCGCCCAGTAAAAGATGGGATCGATTGGCGTATGGTTTTCGATCGCCCTTTCTCCAGTGCGGACGTCGTCGGATAGGCAACTCGAATTCCTCCGTGCGAGCAGGCCGATCTACCCAACCTTTCGCAGCACAGCTGCAGCTGCAGGCTGGAGATGGCTTGTTTGCTGTGCAGGCGCGGATCCAGGGAGAGGTGGGGGGGGGGGGGGGGCGACGGGGCGATCCCCCCCCCCCCTAGGGCGCCCGAAACGTAGGCAATTCGCGTTACAACCCGCCTGAAAGTAGGCAGAAAGCGGTACATCGAGCCGCCCCTGGATCCGCGCCTATTGCTGTGCGACTCCTGAGAGCATGCCATGGCCCGCTGTTCTTGTAGCGCCTATTCCTGCTCTCGTTTCTCCGTTGCTTTCCGACCAGCAGCCGACAGACTCCGACAGGAGAGGGGAAAGGGAGGGGGGGGGGCTCGCGGGAGAAGTTTTACGTCGTCCCGTGGTTCCTTCCGAACACGCCCGACCGAAATAGACACGGCCGCCTCCACAGGCGGCAGGGGCGTCCAGGGGGTACGCGGGGCGCGCCCTCGTACAGTACCTGCCCGTGGCGTTGGCCTCGGCTCCGCACGGAGGAGGCGCAGGCGGTGCAGCCGGTACAGCTGGTGCAGCCAGTACAGCTGGTGCAGCCGGTGCAGGCGGTGCAGCCGGTACAGCTGGTGCAGCCGGTACAGCTGGTGCAGCCGGTACAGCTGGTGCAGCCGGTACAGCTGGTGCAGCCGGTACAGCTGGTGCAGCCGGTACAGCTGGTGCAGCCAGTACAGCTGGTGCAGCCGGTGCAGGCGGTGCAGCCGGTACAGCTGGTACAGCCGAGACGCCCCCGCGGTACAGTAGCCGGAGCCGGGCAGCAGAGTCCAACTCAACTTTTATGAGGCGTCTCCTCGGCGGGACAACTCCTCGTCAGAAAGAACCCACCTCTCAGTTGTTGTCCCATTTTCCCACCTGCGCACCATCCATTTGGAATATTCCAGTTTGTGCAGTTTCTCCTGGGTGGGCAGTGGCGTCACTGCTCTTGCTAGGTGTGCTCCGTCCTCACGCGGTGCGGCTTACAGCAAGGCATACGGCAAGGCATACACTGTAAAATATGTTCGTCGTATGACGAGAAAAGCTGCGACGGTTTAATGCTCACCTGAATATTTCGTCTCTTTACGACGTTTTACATGACCAGATATTCGGATGAATCGTCACATCTCAGCGAAGTGGAAGAAATAACATGCTTTTCTAGCTGTTTGGGCCAAAGTATTTTAAGCGACGACGTACTCGTCACTTGGGCTATCTGACGACCTATTCGTTCTTCTGATTTAGCCAGAGGATTGTCGCAAAGTGACGATAAAAAAATTATTGCAGTATAGCAAGGCATACAGTCCCTCCCGAACCAACAATGACGAAGCTCGGTCGTCGCCCTGCTCGTGCTCACGCCCTTCCCTTTACCATGCGGGCGGACGGGCGTGACTCGGTGGCGCCATTGAATACCACGTGTCGCATGCAGCGGACTCAGACCTCCTCACTGTGTCTTCCGGCTCCTCGGTTCGACAGTGGGACTTGGCCAGCTTGGCCTGCCGGCGGCGTTTGCGGGGGCCTTCGGCCTCCCGCCTCAAGTCTCCCTAGAAGTGCCCGATAGCAGATGTAATGGTGTGCGCGCAGCGGCCAACCCTTACCTCAAAAAACAAAAACAGACATATTTTCTTTAATCAAAAATGCGATATAAATCGAAAATTGTTGCCACCGTACGTGGTTCTACGTTAGGAAAGGAGTTTATCCTCCAAATTTGAAGTTTTTCTATGAACAATAAGTCGGCGTACACACGTCCGAACGAACGACCACGACGCATCAGACTATATGCCCGGCCCCGGCTCCTGCCGTTTCTAAAGAAACGTGTCGGGACGGGCTAAAAAAAAATACAACCCGCGTGTTTGTGTGTGTGTTTGGAATTCGGACAGGGCACTTCTATACAAGTGGTATACCATTCTTTTCCTGGAGAACAAATAATTAGAGGTTGGGAGGTTTGGGAGGTTGGCGGCTATAAGCGGGATTGCAGATCGCTAGCAGGTGGATACACCCCCCCCCCCTCTCCCCTTGCTCTCCTCTCTTGGCGACTGCTGGCAGATCTGTCGCGGTGTTGTGTTCTGGCGAGTGGACACTCGCTAACGACTCGTGAGAAGCACGAAACAGAAGTAAGAAGTCGTGACGAAGAAGAAGAGCGGAAATTGTATGGGGTGTACCGCAGCAGCGAGTATCTCCGCTGATAATCTGCCCATTTGGTGCGGTCACCTAGAATACACCGAACACACCGCACGCGCCACGCGCGGCCCGAGGAGACGGCTTCATGCCGCGCGATGGCGCTGGACCAACGGCGGCCACTCTCGGGGATCTGGACTTTACGATTTGCTTCTGCGAAAAAAGTTGTGGGTGGTGATTTACTCGTCACTTGGACTGCTGTGGAGACTTTCATTTTCGTTTTCCACATTTAGTTATAATATTGTCGTAAGATTTTTAACCATGCGTGGATGTTCCCATCTTTAATATGGAATTGGTTTTCAATACAAAGCTTTAAAAATATTTGCGAATCAGTGCGTCGCCTATCTTTCCCTTTCTTTCCACACTAATAGCCCCCCCCCCCCTTCCCCTTCTCTTTACTCACACTCACACATACACACACTGTCCCTGTCACTTTCTGTTTTCCTTTGTCTCTCCGGTGGGGCGTGGAAATAATGGCGACTCAGAGGGCTTATCTCGCCGGTTATTATCTCTTTCTACTTCATAATTATTATCACGTCACAAGCGTGACCTTTTCTTTAACCGTGTTCGAAAAGTCCCCTTCGTTTCGAGGCCTTTGCCAAATTCTGTCCCGATCGCGTCACATTTCCTCCGCTTTCAAAATTCTCAGCGGCCAGTAGTATTTTTCCCCTTTAGAAACCAGTGCTGACCTTGGTCAGCCTGAACAGTTAAACAACATGTACGGCGCATTGCTGATGCACGTCGATCCGGGAAGTCCCGGGAGCGCCGAGGCGGCTGGCGGCTGCGTTTAGGGTCCAGGTGGCCGTAGAGCCGTAGAGAGTAGAGCGGAGTAGAGGCGGCCGGTCGCGCCCGAGAGATTTGAAACGCAAATTCAGTACACTCATTCTGAAGTCATTATTGTTTCGCGAGGAAAATAATAACCATAGTTGGATGTTATCGGAGGGAGCTTTTCATCCCGCATACATCCCTCTGTCACCTATGTCACCTGTCCCACCCCTCCTGCACCCGCCTTATGAGAGTAGCGAAAACTACTCGCAATAAGAAAAACGGCCTTTGTGCGCTGCGTCACCACGCTGCTCTCCTCCCTCTGCAGCCCTTACCCCCCCCCCTCTCTCTCTCTCTCTCTCTCTCTCTCTCTCTCTCTCTCTCTCTCTCTCTCTCTCTCTCTCTCTCTCTCTCTCTCTCTCTCTCTCTCACGCGGCGCATCCAGTGACACCGCACGCACTGCACCCGCGGCGCAGGCCTGCAAACCCTGCCACCGCAGCGCATGGCAATGAGAAATGGCACGCGGTAAAAAGAGGGGCTATTTATGGGCCCAGCATAAAATACGTAGGAGCGAGCGATTGGCCATTGCGTCGGCTCTGGTCTCGGGTATGTTTTTGTTCCTGAAAAAGCGAAAGTGAGTGCTTAATATAGCTATGTCCATTTTCGTAAGAGTCTTGATAGTGTTGACCGCCACATCACTGTTCTATTACTACATCTCATTTGCTTAAATAAACGTCACCCTCACTGGGAGGTGTTTCGGTCGAGATTTGAGTCGCGTCTCAGAAAGGACTCCAGACCCCTTAACTCTTAATACTCTGTCCAATCATATTTTGCTGCTAGGGGGTAGGTATATTCTTGGCAACCCTTCTTGTAGTGTACATTCTAGCATTTCCGCACATAGGTATCCTACATCTTGCTCTACGCATAATGGAATACTTGAATAAAGCATACAAGGCTCCACTCCACACAGTTTCTTAATTCGCGACGTTCATCACAAAGTCTTTCATCAGTGAAACGCAGTAAAAATCAGTGATGCTCGTCACAAATTTTGTGACGCCATTCACAAATTTTTCAAACGACCATCACAAAATGATCGATCGTCACATAAATTTGTGATGGACTCACCAAAATTTGTGTCGACCCTCACTGTTTTTCTGCAACGTTGCAAAATTTGTCACGTCGCAACGTTGCAAACTGAGAAAACAGCGTTGCAGGAAAGATAATTTGCTTGACAGAGAGATGAGAATAACCTACTTCCCGCGACTCTTTGAGCCGATTGAATCAGTCAGAATTGGGAGTGCAGAATATCGCGGCAGACCCATCTGGGTGTCATTTGTGACGTCCGCGCAGTTCATCAGATCAGACGATACACCATATCGCGCCCGCACGACCTTCCCAACAGCCGGTGATATGTTTCGTCTAGACACGTTTCTTGGGCACGACAGGCCGGGCTATTAGTCTGATGCCGACTGTTCGTTCGGGCGGACGTGTGTTCGCCGACTTGTTAGAAACACGCTGCGAGTGGCCCTCGCCCTGTCCCAGAGGTTTTCTTCAAAAAGTAGTCCTCTCTCTGTTCAGGCGACAAACCGAACCGTATGTAAATGTGGGGTGCAGCGGGAAGGCCTGGCCTGCTGTTTATGAGGCGCCGCGCCTTCTGACAAGTGAAGCGCAAAGCCGTTGCGTCACCGCGGAGCGCGTCGGAGCCCGGCGTGTGTCGTGGGCCGTGTGCCACGGGCCGGGCCGGGCGGTAACACCTATGCCTGTAGCCACAGACGGTGCGGATAACAGATAATACCACAGCAAAAGCGTCGGGTGGAAGTTTCTTTTACGTTTTAAATATCTACTGTGTCACCCCATAAACCCGACGGCCACGGCCCATGACGGCCGGCTACACTCCAGAGCCGGGAGGGTGCGATGTTCCCGGGCTTCCACCCCTTTGTGTACCACCAGCGCATGCGCCACACCGTGTTGCACCCAGGCTGCACCCGCCGGGACGCGCCCTGACCCCCCGCATGAACCGTCCTTCTGTTCCAGGCGCCCCCGACCCGGTGCCCGCCGCCGCCGCCGCCATGGTGGACGTTACGAACGGGTAAGCAACCGCTGATGTGCAAACTACCACGACATGTCCGCTTGCCGTTGACACCGTTTTCGCCATTGCCATTACAGACCGGCCGACCGCGTTGGCCAAAATGGAATCCACGGCAGCGTAAAGTAGGTTTATATCGGTTTGAACTAACCAGGGCGGTGGCGCCTTGTGGGTAGACAACACCTCGTACGCAGGAGCAGCATGCGCTGCCCGCCTCCCTCGCAGCTTCGCTAACCAGCCGCCATTTTCCGGTTCCAGGCCAACCGGCAGAGATGGACTCCCCGCCCAGATCGTCGCGGTCCTGGTGCTCATCGTCGAGTCCATCTGGCTGCACATCCGCATCTGGGCCGAGGTCTTCAAGAGCGCGTACCTCACGTTCGTGCCGCCCACGGAGAAGCCCGTGTCTGGGGAGGTGGTCCTGGTGAGCACCGAGGGTTGTCGTTGTGGGCACCAGGGGCACCATGGGCACCATGGGCACCATGGGCACCATGGGCACCATGGGCACCATGGGCACCATGGGCACCATGGGCACCATGGGCACCATGGGCACCAGGGGCACCATGGGCACCAGGGGCACCACTGAGATGCCTTCTCTCCGCAGGTGACGGGGGCGGGCCACGGAATCGGTCGGGAGCTCGCACTCAAGTACGGCTCTCTGGGCTCCACGGTGGTGTGCGTGGACATCAACGAGAAGGGGGCCGCGGAGACCGCGCAGAAGGTCCGGAGCCTGGGCGGCGCCAGGGCGGAGGCCTACAAGTGAGTAGAGCAGTACCAGTGGCACGCGGTGAACGCCATGGCCGAGGCCTTGATGTTGAGAATGCGCTCAGGTGCGATGTGTCCAACCATGAAGAGGTGCTGGCCGTGGCGAAGAAGATTGTGGAGGAAGTCGGCCCCGTGACGGTCCTCGTCAACAACGCCGGCATCATGCCCACCAAGCCCTTCCTGGAGCACACGCCCGAGGAGATGCGCCGCATCTTCGACATCAACATGCTGGCGCACTTCTGGGTAAGTCGCCGTCCGCGAAGCGGCGCTGGCAAGCGCCTGCGTATTCTAGGGTAGGCCAGCCCGCACGACACGCGCGCACTCAGATCTCAGAGTTGCCTACCTACCAGGCTGTGACCGGACGTGACACCTGACCTTTGTCGACAGCTGCTGCAGGCGTACCTGCCCTCCATGATGGAGAAGAAGCACGGCCACGTGGTCGCCATCTCGTCCATGTGCGGCCAGATGGGCTGCACCAACCTTGCCCCCTACTGCGCGTCCAAGTTCGCCGTCCGCGGCTTCATGGAGGCCCTGGCCGTGGAGATGCATGACCTCCACCCCGAGGTCGGTGACAGTGTCCGCTTCACCACCATCTACCCCTACATGGTGAACACGGGTCTGGTCAAGTCGCATAGCGTGCGCTTCAACAGCTTCATGCCCATCCTCAACCCCACGGAGGTGGCCGCCGAGATCGTGTCCGCCATGCGCCGCAACGAGGTGGAAGTGTCCATCCCCAGCTGGCAGTTCCACTTCAACAGGTTCATCAGGTGAGATCAACCGTCCGCTCTGTTGCCTAGGCAAAGCCCAATGCATGACTCTCACTCACTTTAGTTCCAAGGCTTTTGGAATGCCGTTGGTATTCTCAGCTTGGATATTTTCTCGTAAATACGAAAGTCTAACTCATGCCTGCTTTCTGTTGGTAGGCTGTTCCCGGACTCCGTGGGCCTCATCACACGAGACTTCCTGCAGGTCAGGATCAGCGGCAAATAACTAACTGACGAGGCCGTCGCCTGCCGCTGTCTGGCCGAGTACTTGAGGCCCACAGCACAAGCAAAACCTCATTCACTTGTAAATAGTCCAATCCATAGAATAGCTTTTCTTTTGCCATATTATGACGATGCGCTCGTCGTGTATACTTAGTTCTCTAACTCTTTTGTATTCACGTGTCTTTTTTTATTGTTGTTATTAACATTTGTTTTTAAAATATTTTATTCGTGTCGATATTTTTTTTGATACACCGAAATGAAATTAAACTGGCGACTTTTTTGGCATCTGGTGATGTAAGTACTGTCTTCTCATTCGGCGATCCCCCAAAATCCAGCGGTCCACACGATTTTCCTCACACAAGCACGCCGACTCGATATGGCGGAAGTACAATCCACCCACTGCCCTCCGGAGACTGCGTCCGACAGAAAATTTAGATTCGTCGACAGGACTGATAAGGGAAGGAGGCCGCCCCACTCCGCACTAGGGCTGTGCGGTTAGTGAATTTCAAAACCGGTTATCGGTTATTAGAATAACCGCGGTTATTACCGGTTAGCGGTTATTTATTTTTCACCGGTTATTTCAGACTAACCGGTTTCTTCGAACTAACCGGTTATTTCAAATTAACCGGTTATTGTGGAAAAATTTTAACTAAAATGTACAGAATGGCAAAAATGACAACATAGTAATGGGTGTAGAACCACTTTAAATAATTTGTTCGGAAGATTATCATAGTGCAGGAAATGAGCGGGAAGTACAAAATATGTACAAAATAATAAAAGCCGACAGAAGCTTCGTTCATTGACATAAAAATTAACCACTCGGTTAGTTCAAAAACGGTTTATTTCCTGAAACTGTCACAACCGGTTGACCCTTTCACCGGTTTAACCGGTTAGTGTATTAACCGCAGGGATTTAAAGGCCCGTAATATTACCGGTAAGATTCGCTAAGTTACCGTAACTTACGGTAATATTACCCGACCTTGAAAAATGTGCTATTTTTCGGTAATATTCAGATTTTCAAACTGAAAATTACCTGCATTTGGTGTAAAAAAAACGGCAAAAATGGGTGGGTCCTACCTCGTCCCAGACTTCCGTCCGGAACCGTTCCTGCTTAACTTCGGTGTTCGGATGGGAACCGGTGTACCAGGAGTTGACCGCCGCTAAGACACAGGCACGACGCAGCCACCTTGGTAGGCAGGCTTCCGCAACGGCCAACATCGCCCCTTCCGCTGACCAGATTTCAGGAGTCAGCCCCCTTCGACCAGCCAGTTGGTCTGTGGCCCTGAGGCCACTCCCTCGCGGATTGAGAGGGAGGTAGGATGCCCAGATCGTACACGGCCGAAGCCGATTGTACTCTACCCAGCAAGCCGAGTAGGTGTTGCCCGATTACTCCAGATTCCGAGGCCTTACGCTTGAAAAATGTAGAAGGCCGAACCCTAGGCCTCTACATTTAACTTCTGCCGAGTCTTGGCAAGCACCATTCCCCTGCTCGGGCGTCGAACCACTGAGTCAACGAGTGTATTCAACCTCCGGGGAATGGCCGCGGCCCAACGTCCGCGGTCACTCAGACAACACACTTTGAACACATTCTTTTGGTATATTTTACCCATCGTACTCGGTCGGCAGACTTCAGAAAAATTTTCACCCCGGCAAAGAGTTGAGCCTCGAACCTTGCGGTCACCGCTCAGTCCGCTAGCCCACTACGCCACGGTGCTACGATGGAGAGGAGCGCGCTCTTGGCGCTTACTGTGGTCCCGCAGAGAGCAGAACCGATGGGATGATTATGTTATGTGGAAAAACATACTAAAGCGTACTATTTTTAACAAATACCCGCTGTAAATAAATCTTTCTCATTTTTACCAAAAATGCCCGTAACTTACCTATCTTTCCGTAACTTACCGTAAGGTTTACTGGTATATTTAAATCCCTAATTAACCGGTTATTCTAAAAGAAAATAACCGGGCAACCGGTTATCAAAAATAACCGGTTAATAACAGGTTAATAACAGGTTAACCGGTTAACCGCACAGCCCTACTCCGCACTGCTCACGGGCTGCAGGCTGCACTGCTCAAAACACGGCGCAGGTGCCGAATGGGTGGCCTACCTGGACAGCCGCACGGGGCACGGCATGCACACGCCGCCACGCAGCAGTCACCACCACTCTCTCCCTGTGTGTGTGTGTGTGTGTGTGTGTGTGTGTGTCTCTCTCTCTCTCTCTCTCTCTCTCTCTCTCTCTCACTCTCTTTCTCTCTCTCTCTTTCTCACTCCCTCACTCTCTCTCTCTCTCTCTCTCTCTCTCTCTCTCTCTCTCTCTCTCTCTCTCTCTCTCTCTCTCTCTCTCTCTCTCTCTCTCTCTCTCTCTCTCTCTCTCTCACACACACACACACACTCAGAGCTATGAGTGACCGGGGCTCGAGTGCAGCGGCGCTGTCCCATAGAGAGTGACCCTGGCCTTGCGGCGCGGTGGTCCCTCCCGCCTCCACAGTGCCCTCTAGTGCAGCGCGGGACGAGACGTGCTTTCGGCCGCTTGTGTCGCATCTCTGCGTGGCGGGCCTGGTTAGGTAGATATCCTGGCGAGCTCCAGCCGGCGGCGGCGTGACCCTGGCACGGCGGGCTCTACTCGTGCGCGAAAAAAGTATCCAGCAAACAAGGGAATTGATTTTTCTTTCGGTTCAGGATAATTTTAATATTTCCCACAAGTCATCAATTGTTAACGCTGGTTAATGAAAAATCACAAATAATCCTACAATCCGCCACAATCTACGACAATATGAACCGAGGGGGACCGAGTCGTCTGGTACTTCGTCCACAATCATATATTTCAGTTATTAGTTTCAATCATCGCGTTTCAGGAACGTCACAGCCACAGCTGTTAAGCACCCATAAGGCGGTCAGCAGGGGGCACACCAGCCCTAGGGGACTGTGTGCCCCCAATGAGGCGGTCGGCAGGGGGCACACGGTCCCTAGGGCTGGTGTGCCCCCAATGACCCGTTAGTAAATTCAAATTCTCTGCCTAATGCGAAAGGCATGTTTAAATAAATGTTTCGATTCTAGATCAAAGAATCATTAAAAAGTGCCTTTTCGTACTTTCAAAACACAATCGAGGAATTAATGAAAAAAGTGGACCTACCGCTCCCCCCTGCAAGGGCTCTCCAAGGTTTGTGCCATCCGGGAGACACCGTCGTGTCGTCGGTAGGCCCCGTCGTATCCCTAATAGGTACTCTCTTGGCAAGCGAGAGTCTTTTGTTCGCTAACGCTCGCCCGCTTGCTCCGCGAAATATAGTACTTCGTACAACGGCTCAAGCGAGTCGGCCCCCTCTCGATCTTAACACGGTTCTTCGGCAATACGAGACAATCTAACAATCCGCTCAATGACAGTCCTGTGGGGGGGGGGGGGAGTGAGAGATCCCTTGGGCCACTGCGTATGCGGCCACTTGTGAACCAGAGTTGGGAGCGGGTGAGCGGGTGGAGTAAAACCAAGGAGATTCTCAATCGTGTGGTTTATTTCAAAGAACAGATCGGACAATACATAGCATCCACATGGGGGAAAATTCCGAAAATAAATACAATATGAATGAATAGTTGACAAGAGGCATGTGAATGATTATCCTCGAATCGTCTTTGAACCACGCGAGCTTGACTCGTTCCCCCGCCGTTCGTACCGCTGTCCGGCCCGGCGCAACGGTGCCCATGCGCGTCGGGGAAATTAAATAACTTAATGGACTATCGACACGTCATGGCAAAGGACCATCCGCTTAAAAACATAATGGGGATGAACCTGGCAGTAGTAATTGGTAACATGGTATTGTTTCCTGAGTCTTTCGATCGAAGCTCGTCGTCGGGACCTGGGGGCTCTCCCGTTGACGGGAGACTGCAGACGGGTTGACTGACGGCCGGTGGTACGAGGCCAGGTCGCCGACGGCATTGGCGGCCCTCGCGGCGTCCTCGAGGTCGCCTAGCCGGCGATGGGGGGCAGGTACTCTCTGTTGGGGGGAGTCGGCCTGCCCGAGCCGGGAAGGCCGGGCCTGGCGGTGGTGCCAGGGAACGGCGTGGACGAGCCGCCGAAGCCGGCGTCGTCACCCAGGACGGGGCGGCCCGTGGTGGACGGGAAGCCGGAAGACGTGGTGGCGCCCGGGAAGCCGCTGCCGGAGTACGCGGGGCTGCTGGGGAAGGCGGTCGTGGAACCGAACGTCCCCTGCGATCCTGTAGGGGAAGACAAGAACATCCTCATCAGTTGTGATAATCACTGACATTGCTGCGGATCGCAGACAAGGACAGCCCGTACCTGGGAAGGCGCTGCTGGGCCGCTGTTGTCCGGGGAACGCCGAGGTCGGGCCGGACTGGCCGCCGTAGGACGACACAGTGGGCCCAGAAGGACCCTGCTGGCCAGGGAAGGCGGTGGTTGGACCAGAAGAGCCCTGCTGGCCGGGGTAGGCCGCGGAAGGACCTGAAGGGCCCTGCTGGCCGGGGTAGGCCGCGGAAGGACCTGAAGGACCCTGCTGGCCGGGGAAAGACGCCGAAGGACCGGAAGGACCCTGTTGTCCAGCGTAGGAGCCGGAGGGACCCTGCTGGCCGGGGTAAGCGGTCGAAGGGAACTGCTGCTGGCCAGGGGCAGCGCTTGAGGGACCTGCGAGTCCCTGCTGACTAGGGAACGACGAGGAAGGACCAACTGGGCCCTGCTGTCCGGGGAAGGAGGCCGAGGGTCCAGCGGGGCCTTGCTGGCCGGGGTAGGAAGCTGACGGGCCGACTGGACCTTGCTGACCAGGGAAGGAAGCTGATGGACCGACTGGGCCTTGCTGTCCGGGGAAGGATGCTGAGGGTCCGGAAGGACCCTGCTGACCAGGGTAAGAAGCTGACGGACCGACTGGGCCCTGCTGACCGGAGTAAGAAGCTGATGGGCCGACTGGGCCTTGCTGACCAGGGTAAGAAGCTGATGGACCGACTGGGCCTTGCTGTCCGGGGAAGGATGCTGAGGGTCCGGAAGGACCCTGCTGACCAGGGTAAGAAGCTGACGGACCAACTGGGCCTTGCTGGCCGGGGAAGGAAGCTGAAGGGCCGACTGGGCCCTGCTGTCCGGGGAACGTAGCCGAAGGACCGGAGGGACCTTGCTGTCCTGGGAAGGACACTGACGGACCGATGGGGCCCTGCAGGCCGGTCTGAGAAGCGAAGGGTCCGAATCCAGGTGCCGCGTTGGCGATGACTCCCTGAGGGACTCCGACGATGTTGTTGGAGAAGACGTCCTTGTTCTTGTAGTACAGGTCGGGGGCTGTGCTGCAGTCAAACGAGTACCACCACACACAGACGAAGTGCTCCTGGCTAAAGACAGTGCCGTTAGGGCAGAGGAAGTCGTATGTGCGGTTGTTGTGGCACACGTGGAAGATCTGGCAGCGACCCTCGACATCGGCGTAGTAGCCGGGGTACTGCTGCTGGTTGCACTTGAAGCTGGTGGGGAAGACCTCAGAGAATACGGGGTAGTCCTTGTCGGGTTCGCCAGGGATGGCCGAGAAGTCGCCACCCGGGTAGGAGCCGTCGTCCTCAGGCCCACCTGAAGTTCCCGATGGACCGGCGCCTCCGAAGGAAGCCGTGGGCCCACGATTGCCAACCTGGCCACCGAACGCCGTGCTCGGGCCAACTCCGCCAGCCTGACCTCCGAATGCAGAGCTCGGGCCAACTCCGCCAGCCTGGCCTCCGAATGCAGAGCTCGGACCAACTCCGCCAGCCTGGCCTCCGAATGCCGTGCTCGGGCCAACTCCGCCAGCCTGGCCTCCGAATGCAGAGCTCGGGCCAACTCCGCCAGCCTGGCCTCCGAATGCAGAGCTCGGGCCAACTCCGCCAGCCTGGCCACCAAATGCCGTGCTCGGACCACCGAAAGCAGAAGGCCCCTGAGGTCCCTGAGATCCACCGAAGGAAGCTGAAGGACCCTGAGGTCCCTGAGATCCACCGAACGAAGCAGAAGGACCCTGAGGTCCCTGAGATCCGCCGAAAGAAGCAGAAGGACCCTGAGGTCCCTGAGATCCACCGAAGGAAGCTGAAGGACCCTGAGGTCCCTGAGATCCACCGAAAGAAGCAGAAGGACCCTGAGGTCCCTGAGATCCACCGAAAGAAGCAGAAGGCCCCTGAGGTCCCTGAGATCCACCGAAAGAAGCAGAAGGACCCTGAGGTCCCTGAGACCCACCGAACGAAGCAGAAGGCCCCTGAGGTCCCTGAGACCCACCGAAAGAAGCAGAAGGCCCCTGAGGTCCCTGAGATCCACCGAACGAAGCAGAAGGACCCTGAGGTCCCTGAGATCCACCGAAACCAGTGGAGGGTCCCTGCGATCCGCCGAAACCAGTTGGGCCCTGGGGTCCTTGAGGGCCGCCGAACGAAGAAGGACCTTGAGGACCCTGAGACCCTCCGAAGGCATTAGATGGCCTCTGAGGCCCCTGAGATCCGCCGAAGCTTGCCGTCGGACCCTGGGGGCCCTGAGCACCACCAAATCCAGAGGGGCCCTGCGGTGCGCCGAAAGGTCCCTGAGACACGCCGGAGGCAGTCGGAGACTGAGCGCCGGTGTAGCCCTGTTGTCCGGGGAATGGTGTCGTGCTGGTGGGGAAGCCGCCCTGCTGGCCGGGGCGCTGGCTCGTGGGGAAGCCTACCGAGGTGCCGGGGAAGCCGGGGCGCGGGGTGGTGCCGGACGAGAACCCGGACTGTGAGAAGGACTGGGACGATCCAGGGGTCACTGGGGAAGCCTGGACGAAACCAGAAGAGCCAGGACCAAAGCCGCTTCCAGTGGGCGCGCCGGTAGCCGGGGAGGTGGGGAAGCCTGAGCCGCCAAAGGGACGGGGAGTCGAGCCACTGAAGCCGCTCTGGCTCGGGTATTGGTAGCCGGTGACGCCGCCCTGCGTGCCGGGGGCCGAGGTGGAGGGGAACTGGTAGCCACCCTGCGCAGAAGGAGCGCCCGGGAAGCCACCCTGGGACGACGTGGACGGGAACGACTGGAAGCTACCGGGTGCGGAGGTCGAGTATCCACCGGGGGCAGCCGTCGACGGGAAACCACCCTGACTAGAGGGCGAGTATCCACCAGGGGCAGCGGTCGACGGGAAACCACCCTGACTAGAGGGCGAGTATCCACCAGGGGCAGCGGTCGACGGGAAACCACCCTGACCAGAGGGCGAGTATCCACCAGGGGCAGCAGTCGACGGGAAACCACCCTGACCAGAGGGCGAGTATCCACCGGGGGCAGCAGTGGGGAAGCCGCTGCCACCCGAAGTCGACGGGAAGCCGGCCGAGGTGTAGCTGCCGCCAGGTCTGCCGGGCTGCTGCACGGGGGTGTCCGCGAAGGGCGTCGGGGTGGTGGGGCCGAAGCCGCCTGCGCCGGGCCTGCCGCCTTGCTGGCCCTGTTGCCCCTGCTGGCCGGGGGCGGGCAGGCCGGGGCCTTCGGGACGCGGGTAGTTGTACCCATCCTGGCCCTGCAACAAGATGCCGCAATTAGGATCAGCTACGCGGGCGCGGCGGGCGCTCACAGTCTGCACAGCAGGCGGCGCACTTACCCAAGCCACCGAGCTCAGGGCGAAGAGAACTGGAACACAAAGAAAACATTGATTAGAACGAGCGTGGGCGGAGCGTGGGCGGGGCCATGGCGGCGAGGAGCTGGAGATAGCGGCGGGCCAGACCGCACCGCACCGCGTCGCATCATACGCCCCACCGCTGACCGCGCTGGGATAATGCACATGTCTGCAACCGCGGCCGCGGGCGAGGAGGAGGGCGCCTGGCGGCGGCCGTGGTACGCAGCGCCACCTCCCGCCTGGGAGTCCAACTCGTTCTGCGTGTTTCCCACATGACCCCACTGCGCCCCCCCCCCCTTCCCCCCCTGAAGGCCCCCAGGCCCCCAAGGGCCCCGCAGGCCTCAGGCCGATGGACGAGACCCCCGATTTGGGGACCACGCCTGGAAAAGGTTTTGTGTCGGTCCCGTTAGGGAGCGCGGTGCCCGGAGGCTCCGGCCGGCCCGCGGGCCGCGAGGCCCATGACGACAGTCGTGTCGGGTGACGCCCGGCCCGGCGACACCGCGCGCCGCGGTCCAGGTGACCCTTCTTGAGTCAGCGCCGCCCCGCACGGCCGCCACACGCGGCGCTGCGTGCGCCGTGCCGCGGTGCGCCGAGGGCCCAGGGTTCACCGCCCCGCACCGGCTCCACCGCGCCGTACTAACGAAGCTGGCGACGGGATCGGGTTGCTGAGGGTCCTGCCTCCCTGGTCTCCGTGCAGCTCCGCGGCGCCCACATGTGTGACCCAGGGCCAGCGGCGGCAGCGCTGCCCTCCCTGCACCAGGCTGGGGCCGGCTAATAAGAGGTACAGAAGCTGGGACTGCCGCGGCCGCCGCTGCCTCCGCTGCAGCAGCGCGCGTCCTTGGCGCCACCTTGACGAGCCCTGCAGCGGCAGCGGTAGCGCGGCTCAGACAGGCGGGAACGAGCCGACGTGGGAAAACGACATTTTCACAAGATGAGTTTTAAGGCGCACCGCGCACAGCCCTTGGCTTTTTGTTGTGGCGGCCGCCGGACAGCCTAATTTGGTTAGCAGCAGTCGGAGCCCACTGCCCGCCCCGCCCGCCGCCAATTGGACATTTCGCCGATCCTGCTGAACTCGGCTGGCTGATCGCTGATCTCACTCTTTCCTGCCGCGAAGACATTTCGAGGACGAGGCGCTGGACGATGGACGCAGTGATGGGCACGGAGGGCCGAGGCGGGGCCTTCCGGCCGCTGCTGCCGCCGCCGCTGCCGCTGCCGCCGCCGCTGCCGCCGCCGCTGCCGAGCCGAGGCTGCCGGGCTGCCGCCGCGCACACACTGACCCATTCGACCCATTCACTCATTGTGCGGCCATCGCCTCGCGGCTTCGGCTGCCCTTCCTCTCCTCTCTCTCTCTCTCTCTCTCTCTCTCTCTCTCTCTCTCTCTCTCTCTCTCTCTCTCTCTCTCTCTCTCTCTCTCTCTCTCTCTGAGTACACTCCTCAACAAAAACACATTTCCTCTCGAAGGCGTTTGCAGAAGCGAAGTTCATCACTGCACGCGCCGAGTGTGATGACGGAACACCATCAGGTGGTCGTCTTGCCTCGCCTCGCTATGAACACGACCCGCCGGCCCGCCGGCAGAGGTGTATCGCGTTAAGAGCCTTTGACAGATCGTCGCTACCGACTAACTGTCCATTGCGCCACACCTATAACGACCGCCATACACACGCAGCCTCCCCCCCCCCCCTCTTCGATACGCCTTTCTTTTCTCCCTTCATTGCTTTCTGCTCGCACACCCGGCACTGCCCCCCCTCCCCTCTCCGCCGGCGGCATTGCCTCAGTGACCTCTGAGAACAAGCATGTTAACAACAACAGCACTTGCGGCGGAAAGAATGAATGCGTGAACTGTGAACTGCGTGCGCCTGTGGCAGCCTGTGGCAGCCTGTGGCAGCCTGTGGCAGCCTGTGGCAGCCTGTGGCAGCCTGTGGCAGCCTGTGGCAGCCTGTGGCAGCCTGTGGCAGCCTGTGGCAGCCTGTGGCAGCCTGTGGCAGCCTGTGGCAGCCTGGGGCAGCCTGGGGCGCTTGCGGACTGGAAGGGAAGGGGAGTCTTACACCGGAGGACCGAAAGTGTTGAAAGGGACGAGTAGCTAACGAGGGCGTCACCGACGCTCTGCATAAGACAAGTTCCCTTGGTTCACGATTAGTAAATTATTCTTTTTCGCCAAGTTAAAAAAACCGTAAAGCGCAAAAAAAAATAATTAAAAAGAATCATGCTTTGTCCCGCCTGGTGAGTTGTGGTGATCTTCCTCCCCGACTGCTTCTCGGTGTAATAAACGTGGGGAGTTGATAGCATTATCCGAGTAGTATATCCGAGTGCAGCGTGACCTCCACCGCTGCCGCCGCTGCCGCCGCTGCTGCTGCTGCTGCCGTCGCTGTTGCCGCCCACCTAACCCACACTCTAAAAAAGTTTGCTTAAAAACATAATATGCTTGATCCAAAGCAATTTTTACGCTTAAACCGCAAATTCTCCGCCAAGCATGATATGCTTGAATCAAGACCAACCACGCTTGTTCCAATAGAGTACTCCGGAGAACCCCAAACCGGAAATACGCAATCGTAACGAAGAGGAAAACTCTGGGAAAATATAAATTGCGTGTTTATCACCCGAAATGCAGGATTCCGATCACGAAATCACCCATGCTTCCCCTGCGTCCATCTTCTTTGGTACGACTTCTTACTTCCGTTTCGGACTTCTCCGGAGTACTCTATTATACTTATGGCTTAAGTATTGCTATACTGGGGTCAAGCTTCGTTATTCTTGTAACAAGCATCAGGTGCTTGATTTAAGAAAACCCGCCCGGAATCTTTAACTAATGTACATTTTGCCGTAATTCAAGCAAATCCTTTATAGTGCACTGAGGCCGTGAGCAGCTCCAGCGGTACTCAGTTCTGGAAGGAAAGACCGGGTTTCGCGACGTCCAACGTCCAACGGCTACGGAACATCCCGAAGAGACTGAAATGTAGATGCGAACTTTTACACCGGGTGAACCATAGGGTCATCTGCGTGCGTGCCGCTCCGGACAGGCTAACCCGCGTGTCCACTCATGCGGTCGACTCCTGACCTGGTCCGAGCCCGGGTCCGGGCCCGCCGCGGACAGGACGGGACGGGACGGGACGGGACGGGGCCTTCGGCTCGGGGACTCTCCGCCAAACAATGGCGCCCGCCGGCCCGCGGTGCCTCGCGGCGCCCCTCAGCAGGGGTAAGCCGAGGTAACCCGATCGGGGGTGGGATGTCATGTCCTCCGAGCTGTTTCTTTGTTCGAGGAAAGTAGTAGTTAGCGGGACGGCCTAAGCCAAGGATGGCCTAAACACATGGACTCGCGGCCCCTTTGCCACATCGCGCCGCGCTTCGCCGTATAAAACTTTATGGAGAGCCGGCCGTCCTTCTGAGCGCCGTGTCGCAGAGCGTCACAGAGCGTCCCGACGCCCCCGGCATCGCCGCCTCGATTAAGGGACGCCTCGATTAACGTGCAGTAGGCACAATGGCGGCAGTCGTAAAGATAACGCCGAACCGAGGCGGCGGTGGTGGCCGCTCTTTACTGCCAGTGCTGCCTGCCGGGACACGGAACCCAACGCCATCGTCAGCGGCGGCCTCCACAGGATCGTCACCGGGGGCTGCGGAGCCTGCGGAGCCAGCGGAGCCAGCGGAGGGTGGACGGCGAGGACCTCGGTGTGGATGGCACAGCCAGCAGCAGCGTAAGAGCGCGCCTGCACGCCCATTTCCTCACCACTCCTTTTACGATCTAAAAGTTTCTCATCCATTCCGGAAAACTAGCCCCCGAACACATGTACTCATGGGATCAGTTAAGACGATGGTCTACTTACCGAGTGCGGTTTTCAGCGCCATCTTGTTGGCCAACCCCGGTGGACTCTCAGACCCACCAACGTTACACCTGCAACAACGAAAAATCCGCAGCAGCGGCGTCAGTCGAGTGGGAAAATAGCGGGCAGCGAAGTCCAGGCCGGTCGTTCGGGCGCCGCGAACTGCGGCCCTGAAATTCCCGCCAAAATTTTTAAAAGCCACTTGTGCAGCAGGGCGGCGCCCTAGTGCGCTGGGTGTGCGGTTACATCAGGCTGGCCAATAGCGTCATTGAAAAGGCGTTGCTAATGTCCAGGACTGCAATTGGCACGACTGGACAGGACAGCGAGAGGCGGCCGGCCTGCGCGGCGGAGGGCAGCAACACAAAAGCAAAGAAGTCGTGAAATTGCCTCTCCCCGCGCGCCGATGCTCCGGTCCAGTCCAGAGACGCCGCGCCACGCCGCGCCACGCCGCGCCACGCCGCGCCACGCCGCGCCACGAGGATGCGCTCGTCAGCCCTTGAGCTGCGCTTGTCGCGAGCCACAGCCGCACAGGGTCACTAAAAATACCGTCTCAAAAATTTATACAAGACGTTTTATGAGTGATGCAATTTACAAAACGTAAAATAAAAAATGTTTGAAAATGTAAGTAGAGAACACGACTCAGCCCCGGCCCGGCCGGAGCGCCGCTGCTGCCCTGCAGCGTACCGCCGTCTCCCAGAGGAGCGTGGGAGGACCAGCCGCGGGGGTGAGGGGTATGGGGGTGGGGGTGGGGGCGAAGAGGCGGTAAAGAGCGATAAGTGGGGAGCAATTAACAGCGCAGTGCTCCCATATCTCACACCGCGCGCGCCGCGGCCCCCGCGAGTGCGACTGAGACAGAGCGACGGGGCGCCGACAGACGACAGATTCAGAAAAGCAACGGAAAAATCGGAAGTTCGATTGAAAATAATGGAATTCGGGGTTTCGCGAACCGCGCGGTGGGTGGGGCGCGGCCGGGGGCGGCCGGGGGCGGCCCTCGCGACCCAGTGAGGGTGAGGCCAGGCCGTCTGGCGGAGCACATTAGCCGGCGCGCCGTGATGCGACCGCCGAGCGCCGGCCGGTCCCCGGTGTAAAGTAGATCGTGACATTTCAGAGACGAAACTACGCGATGTATGGCCGGCCACAATAATAAGGCTGCCCGACATGCCGCATAGCACAGCGAGTCCTCCTTGGGAAAGGTAAGAGGTGAAAAGTAAGGGAACTGGAGAATTGGGCTTGCGATCTGCTGAGGATGGCGCTAGTGATGTAATTAAGATTGGGATCAGGCGGGTTACTGGGGGCCGGGGCCGGGCCGGGCTCGCCGGGGCTCTAGCCTTGCAGTGCGTTCAAGTCGCCCGTGAATCGAGGCGCGAAGGTTTCAGGAAATAAAGCAGCGAGGAATATCACTGCAGGAATCGTCTGCTATGGGAACCTCCTTATCAATCCCAGCTCGCATGACAATAAAAAAAAGTGCAGAAAAAAGAACACTCTGATGGAACAAGAGACAAACTTGCGCGAGCTAAAGAACGCGGGCCTCAGTACGCGAACCAGCGAGTCGGAGACAGCGAACGGGGAGAAATAATTAATTGAGAAGTGCGGGTGAGAAAACGGCTCGTATCGCCGAAGAAATCAACACGGGATAAATATTCATGACCGTTGTTGCTTTGTCCATTCACGCGGGTACCACCTGTCGGTGCGCGCGCGCACACACACACAAAACATTACCGTAATGAAAACCCCGCAAACCGTATGGACTGAGCCTGCGAGCGACGGCTACCCAACCTAACAAAATATCGACTTACAGACACGCGTCACGCTGGGGGGCGGCGGGGGGTTGGGGCCTCACTTTGCACACCACGCCGAAGCCTCACCTGCTGACCCGCAAACCTTTGCCTCGGCCGCCAGGCACCTCGTCCTGGGGAGGTGTTAGGGATCCTACATGCAACGCGATGCCCGCGTCGCCCTGGAGAGGCGGCACTACCCCGTCACGCATAAAATGATCCTCCTAAATGTACCACCTAACACTTTGAAATTTAATTAAATTAGTGTACTTCAAAGAAAATTTAGCAAGATGGTCTACTGAAAAACTTTGCAAATTTTTGACAAGGAAATGTTGTTTCCGTCACAATTTTTGAAATTTTAAAAAGAATTTTTTAAAAAATGGACTGCTTGTGGCACAAACGTGACTGAGAGTGGTGGTAGAGCCAGCGCCTGCACATATCCTCCGTCTGGCTCCACGGGGTCGTCACTCACGAAATGAATAATCCTTGGGGCTGCAGTTGTCACTGTCGCACTGTTTCTTTACTCTTGGTAACACTATTGCACTGCACTGTATATCCGTCCTTGTTGCACTCGAGACGCACTTGCACTCTTTCTCTCTCTCACTCACTCGCCCACTCACACCACACGCCGCTGCTCCTTCTTACCTCAGCAGAAAAGAGACTTGAGAACAATGTTTTTGGTTGGAGCGGTCTGTGCGACTGACTTCCCACCGTACTCCTGCAGGTCCTTATATACTAGCGCAGCCCGCTCGGCGCCACCCTGCCTCTGACGGCCTACCCGGGCCTCCGGGGCGCCCCCTACGGCCCCCGGTGGCGGACGGCGCGGGGGGCGGCGGTCGAAGGAGGGAGGGGGGGGGGGGCGATCGCGGAGATGCGCTGGATGGGGGATGGGCCCCGCCACGGGCCCCACGCGGCGGCGGCGAGGGCGGGGAGGAGGGGAGGGAGCGGGCGGGGAGGAGGGGAGGGAGCGGGTGGCGCCGGTGACGAGGTGACGTAATAAAGATGAACTCTAGGATTTCTGATTGGTCGCGGAGCGCGCGAGGGGCGAGGAGGCGGGGGCCGGGGAAGTCCTGGAAGGGAAGGGGCGACGATCTCCATCCGATGCAAGGACGCCGCCGACGACGACGGATGCTGCCCAGGGCGGCTGGTGGGGGAGGGTGGAGGCCGTCGCCGGAGGAAGGCACAGGCGGCGGCGGCGGCGGGACCCCGGCCGCCCTCTGCAGCAGACCAGGCAGGGGCCGCGGGCCGCGGGCTGGGGTCCGGCCCGGCCCGGCCCGACTCCAACACATTCGGGCAAGTCGCAGCGGCAGCGCAGGCAGCGCAGGCAGCGCAGGCAGCGCTCGGCCTGAACTTGACTTTGGCGGGGCCGAACGGCCGGGCGTCAGACCGCATCACTCCAGTGCCGTGCCGAACTACGTCGCCGTCTAGACCGCGTGTTCACGTGCTTCCCATCAGTTTTTCTCTTAGAAGTGCCGTGTATAATATTCCAGTCCACGAAAAACTAGGCGCGTCTTTTCAGTCCTACTTTGAATTAAAATCGCACGGGAGAGGTCCGGGAAGTTCCGTGTTGTTTTTAGGCAGGAAAAGTTTCCGAGGCTTCTCTGTCTTTTGGTTGAAAGTGAACCCGACTTGTTATTTTTCAAGATGATTCGCCTGCCTTAATTATCATCATGAGACAGAAAGGTTTTGCGCTGCACGCCCATTCTCTCCGTGGCGTTGGCCAAGCTGCGGAGCCCCGCGCGGCCGCATCGTACCGCTGACAGGTCCCGCCGCCGTTTATGGTCACAACGGTAATACTTGTTGTCAACACTTTACGTCCACTACATTAGCTTCCCTTCGCTTCCACGCGATGATCCCATCCTGCAATCCGCTCCGATCGCGACGAGTCAAGCTTCCCGTCGCCACCCTCACCGCCCTCCCAGTCGCCGCCCCACCTGTGTTGTTGTGGCTCGGCCGATGGGCACTCTTGGAGTAAATTTCGGTTCTGACAACTAAGATTTCGCGGGGGAAATTGTTTGTTGGTTGAACCAACGAAAATTCAGCTGGCCAACCAAAAGTTAGCTGCTCCAAGGAAGAGGTTGGAAAAAAGCAAAAAAGTGGTTTTGCACCCGCAACGTATACATCTTCGTTGAAGCAACTAACTTTTCGTCGGAGCAACTAATAAGTAGTTCCCGATACGAAATTTTAATTCTAAAAACCAAAATAACTGTTTGTCTGGATATCAAGTGAAAAATTAGTTGCAACCACTTGACTATCTTTTTTCCGTGCGGTGCCTGTGTAAACCGCCTCTATGTACTCTCCTGTCGTCGGCCACAAAGTGATCAGTTCGGCATCGATACTCACAGCACAAGGTGTTGCTTTGATACCTCAGTAAATCACAGCGCTCATCCTTGGGGAGTCGTGGTGTGCCGCCCCCGGCCGCCCCCGGCTCGCCCCCGGCCGCCCCCGGCCGCCCCCGGCCGCCCCCGGCCGCCCCCGGCCCGCCCCGGCCGCCCCCGCGGCCGCCCCCCGTGAGGCGAGGCGCTCCCTGCCATCAAACCCCAGCTCAGACGGCGACGCGACGTCGTTCAATTTTTCTATATCGGGTGTGCCATTCGCTCAGGTGTAGCACTCGCCCATTTCCTCATGAGAATGTTGACAGCGGAGGAGTACCCCGGTACCCCGGTACCCCTGCCCCTGCCCCCGGCGGAACGCTCAGTGCTCACCCAGTAGTTCTGTTTGGCCGCTCGCTTGCCGTGAGCGTCACAATAACACGCGAGCCGCGCACACACGTGTAGCGAGCACATCAGAGAGAGAGAGAGAGAGAGAGAGAGAGAGAGAGAGAGAGAGAGAGAGAGAGAGAGAGAGAGAGAGAGAGAGAGAGAGAGAGAGAGAGAGAGAGAGAGAGAGAGAGAGAGAGAGAGAGAGAGAGAGAGAGAGAGAGAGAGAGGATGACGGAGCGCGTGTGGTAGCGGAGCTTGCTCCCAGCCGGTACCACCGCAGTGCCACCGGGCTGATATAATCCGCAGCCAACTGCTTCTACTCGGCCTGGACTTCGGCCGTCTGCGGGGGCGCGACGCCGTCATAACTGGACGAGGTCCGTGGGACGGCCAGTCAGTAGTCATGGCGGCTGATTAGGGATTACCGCCCAGGAGGAAAGTCTTATTTGCAATCGGGGCACTCCATCGGCAGCCCGGAGGCCTGGAGGCCTGGAGGCCTGGAGGCCCGGAGATGCACTACCAGACACCCGGAGAGGGTTCGGAGGAGTCATTCAGTCATTTGCGGGAAGACTGGAAATAATTTCTAAGTTTGATTCCTACTGAAAGTGTGTAATTATTAAAGCTCCCCTCTTTAAATAGGCAGTGTACAATTAATGGACTAGCACACTGAGAAAAATGATTAATACAGAGCATCGAAGTGTGTTCTATCCGTGCCACATATCCGCTGCAATCAAACTGTTTCGTTTCTCAACCTAGAACTTTGGACCGGCTTACCAGAAACTTTGATTGTAGTGCTGATGCGGCACGGATAGAACATACTTCAGTGCCCACACCCAGAATTTTGATTTCCAGTTCAAACCATTTTTCTCAGTGCAGTGCGACGGGGATAGAAAAGGGACAAAATACAAATAAAATCAAGAAGATATAAACCGTGAGGTGAGGCACCACCCACCAAAGGGCTTCCCATCCCAGCGCGTGTTCCTCGCGGCCTTCACAGATGTCGTCGGTCTGTTGCGTTATGGAATTGCGCCCCCTCGACGTGTGTGTATGTGTGTGTGTGTGTGTGTGTGTGTGTGTGTGTGTCTGTTGAGTCGTGTCCGGGAGACTCAGCGGGAGTGGCCAACGACAGATGATACCGTGACGCATCACTCCGGACGGCTACGTACGCGACCCTATAAAAACCTCCTATAACACCCATAATATAATACCCATGTTACCGGTTTTTGCCACCCGTTCCAAGTGGGAACTCTAGCTTCCATGCTCTTCATTCGTACTTTTCTGCACAGCAAAACCTAACGAGACATTGTCCAAACTAAACATGACTTAGTCGTATTCAAATTTGAGCCTCTGACTGACAGGCAGGGACGGCGGGGGTCCACGCGATCGCGTGCAGACAGCCGCCTCCCGCCGCCTCCCGCCGCCTCCCGCCGGCCGCCCCCCCCCGCCCCCGCTGCCCCCCGCCGGCCCCCCGCCGGCCCCCCCACCGCCCCCCGCCGCCCACTGTTCGCGTTGTGTTTCGCTCCGGGCTGCATTCGAACCCTTTATTTGGCCCCTGCAATCGGCCGTCAGCCGGCCGGAGAAAAATAAATACTCGGGTCCAGTCGGCAGCCGCGGACGCAGCCCTTTTTAAAGGTGTTCACGGCCCGCCTCGCCACGCCACGCCCTGGACTGCGATGGGCGCCGCGGGTAGGGACAGCGCTGTGCTGAATGAAACAACGACCTACATCAGCGAGAAAGACGTTCTTACGTCGTCCACCGCGGCGGCCCCCGGACAGCCCTGGTCATCAGCGCCAAAGACGTGGTCGTGCCGCAGGAATGTGCACAGCAGCCGCAGCAGCCGCAGCAGCCGCAGCAGCCACCGCCACCGCATCGATTGGAAACTGTTGTACGGCCTGCTTGTACAACCGAGTCGGAAACGCTCCGCTTACTTTCTCATCGCGGCTCTATAATGACATCAGCAGCCGATGAAAGGCGCCCCCCGCACCGCCCCCGCCGCCCCCGCCGCCCCCGCCGTACTTCCTGCAGGGCTGACCCCCGCGGTTGACACCCCCGTGGGACCGGGTCCGGGACTGGGCTGCGGCCGCCGACGGTTATCGTCTCTGTCGCACTCGGTGTTTCCCCCACGGCCCAGAGAGAGAGAGGGGGCCGTCCCGTCCTCCGGCAGCAGCCACCATCCAGCTCGGCCTGCTTCGCCTGCTTCCGAGTGTAATCGGCGCTGCACTGGGCCTGGTGCAGCCGCCGCCTGGCGCTGTGGGCTGCCTCCCGTCGGCTCGGCGTCGGCACTGGCTTTGGCGCCGACCCCACTTGGCACACCCAACCACGGGGGTCAAACCGAGCCGCCAGCAGAGCCAAGCGGAGCGCGCGGCGCCGGGCCGGGCCGGGCCGCGGGGGAGGAGATGATTCCAGAGCAATATACCAGTGTCAATGAGCAACAACGAGCTCGGGGCCGGGGCCGGGCCAGGCCAGGCCAACACCAGCTTCTCTCTCTCTCTCTCTCTCTCTCTCTCTCTCTCTCTCTCTCTCTCTCTCTCTCTCTCTCTCTCTCTCTCTCTCTCTCTCTCTCTCTCTCTCTCTCTCTCTCTCTCTCTCTCTCTCACGGCACACCCCGAAGCGTTACGACGACTCACTTCCTCCGTATTTGGCGTTAGTCGGCAGTAACGTCATCGTCGGGCTGACTGCGGTGCGCGGTGGCCGGCGGCGGCCGGTTCGCCGCGAGGTGTCGGCGCGGCTGCAGCCATCAGAGGCACCTAGGGGTGGCGCCAAGGGGTGGTGCCAAGGGGTGGCGCCAAGGGGTGGCGCCAAGGGGTGGTGCCAAGGGGTGGCGCCAAGGGGTGGTGCCAAGGGGTGGCGCCAAGGGGTGGCGCCAAGGGGTGGCGCCAAGGGGTGGTGCCAAGGGGTGGCGCCAAGGGGTGGCGCCAAGTGGTAGCGCTTAGATGTGGCGCTTAGGGGTGGCGACTAGGGTGGCGGCTAACGGGTGGCGTCTAGGGGTAGCGCCAGATTTCCTCGCTCGTAATTTGCTTCTGCTAAATGCCTAAACTGGTCAGACTGCGTTTCACTTGGTAATGCTTGCCCTCATTGGCTATTTCGAACACTTTGTTTTATCAGTTCCCGGGGTGGGGTCGGAGTCGCTGTGCACGCTGGGGCTGGGGTTGGACGTGTCGAATGGTTTGTTGTGCTTCGCTGCCGTTGGCGGGGCTGTCGACACGTCCCCATCCGTCACGGACCGAACAGTGCGCGGGGGAGTTCGGTGCTGCCAGTGCGAGAGAGACAGACAGAGATAAGATGGACCTGGTGGCTGTGCTGTGACTTTGCCCCCTAGGCGCCGCCGGGCTCTGTAGCCACGCAGGAATTTTTATTTCCCCCCCACTCTCATCTCCTCTTCTTTTGCGGTCTCTCTTCATCTCATTTCGCTGCGGAGGGACGAGAGAGAGAGAGAGAGAGAGAGAGAGAGAGAGAGAGAGAGAGAGAGAGAGAGAGAGAGAGAGAACTCGACGCACTATGTATGGACCATCCGACATGGTATGTGCGCTGGCGGGAGAGAGGGAGGGATCTGGAGGTCGGTGAGGGGTAACAGTATGACGGGGGCAGGCAGAGCAGGCAGGGCAGGCAGGGCAGGTCGCCGTGGGGTCAGGGGCCGCGGGGCCCAGGGGGCACGGCCGATCCCAAACTGTACTCGAAAAGGATACATGATTTGCAGAAACGCGCGCGTGTATGTGTGTGCGTGCGTGCGTGCATAGGTATGTGTGCGTGGCATGCTGCTGTTAAATTGGTTCCAGATGCTGCTTTTCACGACGGTTCAAGCGTCCGATTTCAGTTTTAAACAATCCTAAATCCGTATCATTAATTCGCGAAGCAAGCGGGCGGGCATTAGCGAACCGCGAGGCGGAGCGCTACAGCGACCGAAATTTTTTTTGTCCGTTCGTCACCGGCTGACGCCCAGCCAGCGGTCAGCCTGCGTGGTCGGCAGTAGGATCAGACTGGATGGTCAGTCTTTCATGGGTGGGGGGGGGGGGGGGGGGGGGGGGGGGGCACACAGTCCCCAGGCCTGGTGTGCCTCCCCGAAGGCGGTCCGAACGTTCCCGAAAGTTTCCAAATAAACGTTCCCGAACGTTAGTTGGATCATTTCTAACTGGTATTACAACTGAGTTGGCTGGGCCGAGCCCAGCAGGCACCGGGACGTATGTCGTCCGAGCCACGGTGACTGTGTCCCCCCCCGGCTGACCGCCGCCTCACCGTACCCCACACAGTCCCTACGGCTGCTGTGCCCTCACTACTAGGCGTCACGTGTTTCGTAGTGGTAGTTTTGGCCCTTTAGGGAGGTCAAAATTCGCGTCGCTCGCTCGCTTGCTTGATTTTAATTAATCAATAAATATTCAAGAACTTATTATGCTACAATAACAATATTTCAGTTATTAGTTTCAATCATCGCGTATAAGGAACGTCACAGCTGATATGCACCCATAAGGCGGTGAGCAGCGGGTACACAGTTCCTAGGGCTGGTGTGCCCCCAATGAGGCGGTCGGCAGGGGGGCACACGGTTCCTTGGGCTGGTGTGCCCCTAGTGAGGCGGTCGGCAGGGGGCACACGGTCCCAAGGCGAGGGGTACATCACATGGCAAAGTCACTGTACACCCAACGGAATAGTGTCATGTGCAATCACGTCCAGTTCCTTCCCAATCATTCCAATCACCAGACACCGAAATGATTCCGAAAAAAATTCAGAGCGAGAAAAAAAAGCCTGATGGCATGTTTGACCGCTGTTGACAAAACCTATGTCGTCCCGGCTTCCGCCAGGACCCCTGCCTTCAACTTCGGTGATCTTACGGGAACCGGTGCTTTACGGCTGCTAGTTGGCCCCGGGACACAGCACTAGAACCCGCTACCCGGCTTGCGCCGGACGGATCTCCCGGCAACCCCTAGCCCGCGCCAATGCGCGAGGCCCCCTCCGCTAACCACGGCCTCCGGGACTCCATCATACTGTAGTGCCCTTCAACCGCAGTCTGGTTTGGCCCCACTCATCGTGGGAGTCCGCCCCTGCGAAGATTTGGAGGACATAGGTTCCCTTCGTACACGGCCGAAGCCGCTGTACTCTACTCGCTACGTACCGAGTAGCGGCATGTCCGCACCTGCCAGATTCAGAGAGAGGAAAACAGAAGCTTCGAACCCTAGAAGCTCTGTACATCCCCCGAGTCTCCCCCTGGATTTCTCCAGAGGCACAGAACGCCCCCCGGGCGGGACCCTCGAATCTAGGGAGTTGAACCCTAGACCCTCGGGACCGGGGGTTTGTGCCGGCGGCGCCTTAGCCCGCACGGTCGCTTGGACAGCCATACCTGTGCCGCGTTCGGAAGTATTCTCTAGCCACTGTCCTCTGAGCTGTGTCACAAGAAAAAGTTGAGCGACCGGCAAGATTTGAACCCCGGACCTGCCGATCGCCGGCCGGTCCGCCTACCCATCCGGCTACCGAGCCACGATGGTGCGCGCAGCGCGCTCCCGCCACTCTAGCTCCGCAGAGCAGAGCGGAACATCGAGGAAAAAAATTGGAGGCCGGGGCCGCATTCGAACCTGGGGTAAAAGGGAACACTTACCCCCCCCTGAAACTGTACCCCCCGGTACACCATCCCCAGGGGCCGTGTACCCCCCAGCAACCGACTCGGGGGTACACTATCCCTAGGGGCCATGTACCCCCTGGGGGGTACACCATCCCTAGGGGCCGAAATTTGAAGGCTCATTAGAAATGATGTCCCGTCCTGTCCCTGACAACGCATCGCATCCAGCGCGTCCTGTCCAGCCGTGCCGCCGTGGCTGTTGGATAACACTGTAATACACGGGCTGACGGGCCGGGCAGCGCACCGGGCCTGGGCTCGGCTTCGCTCAGGGCCTAGGTCAGGTCACCGCGCCTCCGCCCCGCCCGCCCCCGACATCGGCGTGCTGCAACACTGCTGCTAATAATCCATCCTCCATCCTTGCTGCCCCCCCCCCCCCCCGCCTCACCGGGTGCCATCCACAGAAAGAGATAGACGGAGAAAAAAATAGGCACATATTCGCATCGAAATTCCTGCATCGTTTCCGGACGCGGTGTCTAATGACGGGGAGGTGAAAAAGAAGAGGGGGCGCCGACGGAGGAGTCCGAGTCCGGCTACAAAGCACGGCGCGGCGCCGGCCGCTGCTCAAGGACGGAGCAGTCGCTGCGAGCCGGCGGGGGCCGGAGGGTGGGGGGTGGGGGCGGGGGTGGGGAGCGGAGGGGACGGGCCAGCCTTAACCTGACACGTCGCGAAGTGGATGCGGCCGGACGGATGCGCTATGCGCTCTCGGTGCGCCTCTCTTCTCTTCCTTCCGGGCCGCGACCGACACACATGACTCGGGTCAGCCAGCAGTCAGAGGGTGCCCGCGGAGTTAGACGGCAGAAACAACAGGGGCGCCGGAAGTGGGGTGCAGGGTGGGCGGGTCGCCCCCCCCCCCCCCCCCCCTAAATTTGGGCCCCGCGGAGCGGGGCCATTTTGGACCCACGAAGCGGGGCCGTTTTGGACTCGCGAAGCGGGGCCCTTTTGGGCCCGCGTAGCGGGCCCGGGCCAGGAAAACGAAGCAAGGGCCCTTCTTTGGGCCCTCTACGCGTCTCGACTAGCGGGGGCGGAGGCCTCTACGCTTTTTTTTCGCGGCTACAAATTTAATGGAACACACCGACGCTGTTCAAGCGCAAACCATGTCACCCGCGAAGCAGACCTTTTAAGACCAGGGCTAAACGCCCGCAATAAAATTTTCGTGTAGAAGCAGAAGCAGACGGAAATCGTTGTCGTTGTAGCCAGTCCTTCAGTGGGAGCAACTCATTGTTTACGTCTCAGAACGCATGAAAACGTCAAAGTTAACGAATTAAAAACCTCATAAACGCAGAATTATGCTATTTGGGGCTTTTTTTAGAGCGTAGTAGCCAATTTTTGCAAAAAAAAAGTTGGGGGGCCCTTTTGGCTCCGGCCGGGGCCCTTTTTGAGGTTCGCCCCCCCCCCCCCAGTCCAAAACAATTCCGGCGCCCCTGAGAAACAACTGGTCCGCGACGGCAGAAGCGATTACAAATCTAAAGCGCTTCAGTCGTCCGGGTGTGGGACGGCCCCTTGCGACCGCTGGGGTAGGCCGTCCCGTTACACACGGGTGCGCGGCGGCACTGCCTACCTACCAGGCGGCCCCTGCGACTCCGTTGCACACGGGCGCACACTGAGTAGTGCTAACAAAACAAGACTTTTTGTCTGGCCGCTTTAACGAGGCCCAGCCACCTGTGTCGGGCAAGCGGTGTGCTCCGTTTTGCTGTAACCAACAGATTTACTGCCGCATGCGAACCTCACGTTGTATTGCAACACAACAGCCGCTGGAGACCCATGTGCTCATGTGTGCGTGCGTGCGTTGTGCAGCCCCTCCCGACCCCCCGAGCTTTACCAGTCTGATGAGACAACTAGGTAATTTCGGTCAATTTTTCCTCGTTTATGATAGCATTGATATACCAACGTAGAGTAAAAGGGTAGGGGCTCTTCTTCTATAGTTAGAACATTAAAATTATTGCAGAGAAAAGGCGTCTGCGAAAAAAGAATGGATTCTGCATGAAGAAATTTTAAAGGGAGACCGGATGTGTCTGGAGATGGCTGGAGGTGGCTGGAGGTGGCTGGAGGTGGCTGGAGATGGCTGGAGGTGGTTGGAGGTGGCTGGAGGTGGCTCGCTGGAGGCGGCTGGAAGTGGCTGGAAGTGGTTAGAGATGGCCAGAGGTGGCTGGAGGCGGCTGGAAGTGGCTGGAAGTGGCTGGAGGTGGCCAGAGGTGGCTGGAGGCGGCTGGAAGTGGCTGGAAGTGGTTAGAGATGGCCAGAGGTGGCTGGAGGCGGCTGGAAGTGGCTGGAAGTGGCTGGAGGTGGCCAGAGGTGGCTGGAGGCGGCTGGAAGTGGCTGGAAGTGGCTGGAGGTGGCCAGAGGTGGCTGGAGGCGGCTGGAAGTGGCTGGAGTTGGCGGGAGCGGCAGATGAGATGGCGGCACTGGCAGCGCGTAATTGAGAGACGGTGGGCGGGATCTCGTGCGCAGGCCGGCTGACACCTCGCGGCGCCTCGCAGCCTCTCTATGATGCTGCCGGTGGGATTTTACGAGCCTCGTCGAGGGAAGGAGATGGAGACTTGCACCCTGTTAATAACAACACCGCCGAAGGAGGGCCCTCGGGCCCCGCGGCCGGTACTCCGCCGCCGCTGCAGTGCCCGGGCCCGGGCCTCTATTCACAGCAACAGCACCGAAAGTAACGACTTATGTGCTGGGCCTCTTGCACAAGGCGGTTCGTTATGTATGTATGTATAATATTTCGGAATCGCTATGCGAGTAATGTGCCGGGCACAAATGAAGCAATCACTATCAGCTGTTATCGGCCGCAGTGTGGCGCCCGCAGTGGCGCCCGGGGCGGAGCGTGGCGGGCGCCATGTCATCCTTAGCGCCCCTATGAGGAAGCCGAGGCGCACAAAACCCACAGCTCCCTGTGTGACACGAGGCAGCCTCACAGAGGGGTTCTGGTGATTGTTTTTTCAGCGTCCTACGCGACCAAAGCCCCTGATGCAGTGAGGCCAACTGCAGGAGCCTGCAACCTGCAGAGCCTGGTGTGTCACATTAATTTCCAGCCAATGGTCTACGGCCAAGAAATCAAATTGGTGGGGGGACCTCAATAGGGTTTTGCAGTGGCGGTATTTGTGTCCACCTGGCCACGCCGTAGTACGGGCTTGTGCAGTTCGCGGCTGGCCGGCTGGCCGGCTGGAAGGTCGCGCTGGTCACTCTGGAGGAGATGCATCGCCGGGGTGAGACAGAAGCACGTAGCTGGGCGCCGCCGGGCGGAGGCTCTTTTTGAGGGCCGATGCGGAGGGCCGGGGCGGAGGGCCGGGGCGGAGGGCCGGGGCGGAGGGCCGGGGCGGAGGGCCGGGGCGGAGGGCCGGGGCGGAGGGCCGGGGCGGAGGGCCGGGGCGGAGGGCCGGGGCGGAGGGCCGGGGCGGAGGGCCGGGGCGGAGGGCCGGGGCGGAGGGCCGGGGCGGAGGGCCGGGGCGGAGGGCCGGGGCGGAGGGCCGGGGCGGAGGGCCGGGGCGGAGGGCCGGGGCGGAGGGCCGGGGCGGAGGGCCGGGGTGGAGGGCCGGGGCGGAGGGCCGGGGCGGAGGGCCGGGGTGGAGGGCCAGGGCGGACGGGACGCAAGGCCGCCGGAGAGGAGCACCGCGGAGCACCCAGGACGGCTGTCTGTCCTGGGAAACATTTGGGCGCCGACTCCACAGGCACTTTCGAAGGGCGATAGCTTGGAAAATGAGACGGCAGGTCTGCGCGGCAACCTCGTAGGAAGGAAAAAAAAAACACAACTATAAATGAAGAATCTGCGTGTAATGGCAAAACTTGGCAGCTGACGGCCGAATTGCGATGTCTCTGCGATTCCTGTTCCGCGACACTACGGTAGTTCGATTAAGATCCAACCCCCGTCTAGAACGTCGCCCAAACCTCTAAAAAGAGATTGATGTCTCATCTCGCCACACAGCGCACTCGGATCTAAGTACCGATTAGCTGTGAGGTCTCCCCACCAGCCCCGCCTCGCCGCTTCTCATTCACTGCCAGGTCAGGGAACCCAAGTTCAAGTTGACAGCGCCAGCGCAAAAGTCGATTTTTTTTTCCGCCGGCCTTTTGCACCAGATCCGAGATGAAGTCTTAAATGACGCGCGTCTCGTGTAATTGAATTAAAATGGATCTGCTTTGCAAGGTTATTGTCTGTTCTTGCCTCAGGCCTCGGTGCGACTCGGTGCCTCCGGCGTGATGACCTGACCTCGCTGCCAGGCTTTCTTGTAAGCGCTGTTCCGTTGCTCCGACTGCCGCACATGAACTCCCCGCACTATGTCAGCCTCCTTGGCACTTCTTTCGGGGAATCCTCTTTGAGTGGTGCGTGCCATGCACCTGCGTATGTATAAGATCTGCTGCCCTGGGCCCGGGGGTCCTTGGTGGGGACCGCGCTGCACGCACCCTTCCTGGGGAGCCCCGGAAGCTTTGGCCGCGCTTCGAGTGCGCCTCGATATTTCTCATGGCGGTCCGTCAGTGAGCCGGCGGACAGGTGGCAGCCGTGCCGGACCAGACCGGACCACCGCACCAGTTACGGCGCTCCGATTCCAGCCGACTGTCAGGGAGGTGTCTGCGGCGGGACTTTTGAATAAGGTTTCACGGATGACGTAAAGGTCAAGAGTAGGCACGGCCTGGGCACGGCTTGGCCACGACTCGGGCACGACCTGCCATGTTCGCAGGCTCGCCTCTGTCGCGGTCTTTGTCGCGCCGGTTTCGGCTTTCGCGGGATGAGTCAGAGAGAGAGAGAGAGAGGGGGGGGGGAGATGAAAGGAACGGCGCGGCGGGCGCATTGGAATGAGATGGTGTATCGGACGGCAGGTGTGTGTGCTGTGAGACGGGCGCGCGGGCGCGAGAGGGGACCGACTCGTCGACTCGTATAGTACTTCGTTTCGTACACAAACTCATAATACCTCTTTTAATACTTTATAATACTCATAAAATAGGTAGTAAAATCGGATTTTGTCAGTGAAGAGATATGCGATTTCCTTTATAACGTTAGCGCGCTATGTTGTCAGAATTGTCGTAACGTTCGCGCGTGACGTTAACGGCCCAAACGTGCGCCACATTTAAGGAACCGGCAGCGCACTCTCTGTACTAGCCACTGCCTCTGCCTCTCGCTGAGCGCTCTGTCCGCGCGCTGGGCCTGGTTAGAGAGACTCTGAGTCTCTTCTAGGCCTGGTGGTCAGCAACCTCGTCCCGTTTCCAGCTGTCTTTTCACCGGTGCTCGAATGCCGGTGAATTTCGAATCCCCGCGGGGATTCGAAATTCACCGTTTAATTCAGCCGTTAACTAACCGTTAAACTAGTGGTGCTCTAAAATGAATAAAAGTCCATGATATGTACATTACATTTGCTTAAAAACGAGGAGATTGAAAAATGTGCTTGAAACATTCTTTTATTTTTTAGGAAAAATAGTATATTTAATTATTTTGTTACTTGCACTTTTAAAAAAACTGGCAACTATTGACACTCTGACATAATACTAAAAAAACTGACTTCCTGCTTAAACTGACAGACACATGAGAAAGTTCTTAAAACACTACACTGCAAAAATACAAAAACCACTAAGGGCGGGGGTTCTGAAGTAGTTAACAACTATTCCAGATAGGCTGAACAACCGGATTTTAAAATAACCGTCTGTAAATTTGTTGCAACAATCGACACAATCAACACAATCGGTGTACACTTTTAGGCTGAGCTGTGGACCCCTCGACTTGATTGGTGTCCAACCAGCAGCGCAGCCCAGCGCAGGTCCCCTCACAACATCTGGGTCTTTTCTGGCCTCTCGACTGGACCTGGATCTTCAGGCAGTCGGCCTATTCACTCGTTCACCCACATCTCGTGGGACGGCAAACACGCAGCGTCGCAGCGTATTACTTTTCTTTCGACAGAGCTGCCTGTAGTGGTCCCTGGGCCCCGACACACAACGGCGTGTTTAACGTGAAAAGTTCAATCGCGTCATGGAAGTCCGTCACGGCGCCATCAGGCTGCGGACCCCTGCGCACGGCATTCCTCACCTTGGCAGCGCCGGTCGTGACTAGCTGAGCTAATTACGGATTTATTAAAATAATGTGAGGATTACTCCTCCCTGTGGGCCTTCTCGGACACTCTGAGGATCGTAGCGTCTCCGAGATCGCCCCCGTTCAACAGTGTTTACCCCCCCCCCCCTCCCTACGACGGTGAACTCAGGTTCAAGGCCGGAGCCGAGGACGCGCTGCTGTGTCACGCTGGCATTCTCATACCGACCCGCTCCCCCCCAGGCAGACAATTTCTCATCCTCCGTTGTCGCGCTGATGCATAATACGCGTGAGAGCTGTGACCCTTCTGGGCGCTATGTGGGGCGTCTGCTCGCCTCAAATTAGTTTTACGGCGCTCCGTTTCGTTGTTGTTGATGTTGGCGCAGTGTCATCATCTGCATCGTAATCGTCACCATCACCGTCATCATCATCACGCATCTCGACGCCGAGGCGAGTCGCGCTCGTCCTTTAAGAAGAGAAAATGGCCGGGTTTCGTCTGTGGACTCGTATCGCGGAAGATCCCTGTAACTGTATTGGGATTCGCATTGCAGTTGCGACCATATCGGCCGGCTGGGCTCGGATGAACATTGGGACACACTATTCATATTCGCAGGCTGGTGCCGCGCGCCGCGGCCGGCTGCCGGTGGACCGCCGCGAAGTGTTGAGTTACGGGTCAGTTCGCCGGCGCCACGCCACGCCACGCGTTTCTGTTGGCAACCGCATGAAGAGGGCTACACTACAGTGGGTTGGCAACATGTGTTCGTCCGTGACGGAGGACAAAGTACGGGCCTCGTGGTACGGTACGGTACACCCCGTACTGTTTTTAACAAATTGGGTCGCTGGGATGTCCCGTATCGGGCCGTCCTGCCGCCCCGGCAGAGGATCCCACACACTGCTGCAGCTGCTGCAGCTGCTGCATCTGCTGCAGTCGGCGCCCCTGCTGCATCTGCTGCAGTCGGCGCCCCTGCTGCATCTGCTGCAGTCGGCGCCCCTGCTGCATCTGCTGCAGTCGGCGCCCCTGCTGCATCTGCTGCAGTCGGCGCCCCTGCTCCCGGCGACACCTCGGCTATCCGTTGCAGCGGCCGCCCAGCGCCGTGCCCAGCCGTGCTGCACCGGAACTGCGTGCTGCGTGCCCCGTCACCTTGCAGTCCAGCGCTGCCCGCCGGCCGCCGCCGCCACTGCCGCGTTGTTGTCGGTCGTCTTTTGATCCAATCCGCCATTGGGCTTGAGGTCGAGTCCAGCCGCCGACGCGGACGTGCCTCGGACTTATCACAAAACTGTGTGAGCGCCGCCGCCGCCGCCGCCGCCGCCGCCGCCGCCGCCACCGCCGCCGCCGCCGCCGCCACCGCCGCCGCCGCCGCCTCCGTCTGCTAGCCTAGCCCGGGCCGGCGGCCGGCGGCACGTGCGGCGGCAAGGACTCGGACACACTCAGGTGTCAGCGGCCACAGGCAGCTCTCACCGTGACGCATCGACAGCAGTCGGACATCACGGATCCGCCGTGAGCCGTGATCCATATTATGTGATCCTCTGACGGATAGGTCGGGCCGGCCGTTGTGTGAAAACGTCCCCCAAGGCCACTGGCGCCGCTGGCCGCTGCGGCAGATGCTCCCCGCCCCGCCCCGCCCCGCCCCGCCCCACACGGCGCCCACACGGCCTGCAGTGCAGCTACGGCTCTACTCGGTTTTGCTAGCCAGCCGTGATTTGAGCCCTCGGGTCACAATCGCTTCCTCGATACAGGCAGCGCGGCAGTGATTGGGCCTCGGCGGTGCAGTATGCTGAGCAGTATGCTGAGCAGCACGCTGAGCAGCACGGCGCAGCACGCACCATCGCCACTTCCGGGCGTGGGCACGGATGTCGTGTGTAATTGCACCACTTTGCGCATCATGTGCACGGCTCGGCAGTCTATAACACTACATCGTTTCTATCGCACGACCGCGCGTGCGTCCGTCTTGGCTATCAGTGTGTTGGTTTTAAAACGCTGGGTCGAACCGTCAGTTTTGGTCCTCGTCCGGAATGCCGGATGATCCGGACCGGAAGCGCCTGTCGCCTTGGTCTCTCTGTTCTGTTTCCCATTCCTCTCCTTTCGCTGCCCCGCTGCTCCGCTGCCCCGCTCTCCGGTGCCCGGCCTGGCCATGCCTGGCATTGGACTAGTCCGCGGGCCCCGGGCTCCACTCCACAGGTCGTGCGTGTCTTTCACCAGAGCCGGATAGCCATGCACACCGAGCGCCTCAAAGCCTCTCCGTACAGACAGCAGAGCAGAACGAATGTCAGCTTCCTTCCCTCCCACCATTTTCATTCCAATTTTGAAAGCCAACAGAAATTTCAGAGAAGATAGGTATCGCGACCAGTGATTCTGCGGGCCTCCGCCACCAACACGCACTTCTGCAGCGCCACGACGTTCGCCTCCATTGGCTTCCCATGAGGACCGAGTCCTATATGGTGAGGGCTTCTGTCGCGCGGTGCCCGGCCCCGGCTCCTGCCCAGGGCCGCCCGATGCGAGAGGCGTGTCAGACGGCGGCCTCGGGCGCTGCGGGGGGTCGGGGGTCAAGTGCACGGCCTGCATGACCTGCATCTGCGTGACCGCCATGCGTTGTCTCGCGCGAAAGCCTTTCGCCTCCTCACAATGAAGAAGCGAGACCAGACTGGCGCCGCGCCGCCGAGGGGAGGGCGGAGGGCGGCCGGATCTTCGTGGCCGCCGACATCTGCAGAGTGCTCTATGAGGACTCGTGGGGCGTCGTGACAGCCAGAGCATCGTGACACGTCCAGTCCATCGGCACCAGTGTCGCACCCGGAGTTAATCTCCGAACACACACACTCACACACACACACTCACACACACACACACACTCACTCACACACTCACACACAGAGGATGACGTGTCCCAAAGCAGTCCCATAATAACTGGAGTGCAGCGTTGCAGCGGTGCGGGCGGGGTCCGCGGCTCATCTGCACCCCGCCCCGGCCGGGGCCCCGGCGGTCGGTCAGTGGCCTCCTGCAGCACAGGGGCGTGTGCGGCCTGCGTGCGACGTGTGCGTACAGCTACTGCAAACAGGAGGGGCCAATGGGAGGGCGTCCTGAAGGACTCGCAGCAGGACCCCGAGCAGGACCCGCGGGACCCTGGCTGCGGTGTAATTGCGGGCCGATTCCATTTGGGTCTCCGTGGTCCCCCGCAGCCCCCGCAGCCCCCGCAGCCCCCGCAGCCCCCGCAGCCCCCGCAGCCCCCGCGGCCCCTGCAGCCCCCGCGGCCCCCGCGGCCCCCGCGGCCCCCGCGGCCCCGCCATGGCTGCAGCGCCAGAGGCACCGCGCCGGCCACGCCACGCCATGCTAATAGCGATGGCTCCTGAACGGTCCGGTGGCTTCTTTTAAAGGCTCGTTAAATCGGTGCCCCCTGGCGACCACCGCGGTACCGCCAGCACCGCCAGCACCGCCAGCACCGCCAGCACCGCCAGCACCGCCAGCACCGCCAGCACCGCCAGCACCGCCAGCACCGCCAGCACCGCCAGCACCGCCAGCACCGCCAGCACCGCCAGCACCGCCAGCACCGCCAGCACCGCCAGCACCGCCAGCACCGCCAGCACCGCCAGCACCGCCAGCACCGCCAGCACCGCCAGCACCGCCAGCACCGCCAGCACCGCCAGCACCGCCAGCACCGCCAGCACCGCCAGCACCGCCAGCACCGCCAGCACCGCCAGCACCGCCAGCACCGCCAGCACCGCCAGCACCGCCAGCACCGCCAGCACCGCCAGCACCGCCAGCACCGCCAGCACCGCCAGCACCGCCAGCACCGCCAGCACCGCCAGCACCGCCAGCACCGCCAGCACCGCCAGCACCGCCAGCACCGCCAGCACCGCCAGCACCGCCAGCACCGCCAGCACCGCCAGCACCGCCAGCACCGCCAGCACCGCCAGCACCGCCAGCACCGCGGACCGAGGCTGACGTGAGTGGGGTTGCTAACAACAGGCGCCGCGCAGATTTAAATAAACAGTTCCACCGGTGCGTGTGTCACTGTTGAAGCAGGCGAAACACCCTGAAAGGCGGCTATGAAGACGGCTATGAAAAATGGAGTCAGGCTGCAAGAAACCGTGAACTTTAGTCCGGCGGGGCAGGCATGCGGCGTGCGGGCCACCGGGTGCCTGAGGCGAGGCATTTGGCCCGCATCTGACCAGCCAGGTAACCCTTGGCGACGGTTGGCCCGGAGTGGACTTGATGCACATGTGTGGCCTTACCTTGCTCCTCGTTTGCTTCACGGTCAAGAGACGAGACAGAGAGAGAGACCGCGACAGAGTGGCAGAGAGAGAGAGAGAGAGAGAGAGAGAGAGAGAGAGAGAGAGAGAGAGAGAGAGAGAGAGAGAGAGAGAGAGAGAGGAGGGGAGGGGGAGGGGGAGGACAGCATAGCCGGGCTGGACACCGTCGCGGCCGGTGATGAGTCGTTAGTTTTGAGAGTGCCCCCTCCCCGCCCCCGCCCCTCCTTGCTTGCCTCTCGCCGTCGTTGTTTGCTGGCGCAATACGGCGGCGTCAGTGCAGCGGTAGTGCGGGCTGTGGAGGATGCGTCGGCCCGGCCGAGGACCCGCGCCGAGGTGCCACTGGGTGCCACCCCCGGCCACGGCCACCCCTACCCGTGTGATGAGGCGCGGCGGCTGGACGCTGCTTGCGTCGGCTTGCGTTAAGAGAGCGCGCCGTTACGATCGCAGCCCGCGCGGCACTGCGGCGCTCGCCCCGCCCCGCCCCGCCCCGCCCCGCCTCGCCTCGCCTCGCCCCGCCCCGCCCCGCCCCGCCCCGCCCCGCCCCGCCCCGCCCCACCCTGGCTTGCCCTCACACCCAATGGCACGGCCCCGATGGTCTGGCCCCACTGCAACCGGCCGTGCGACGACCGCAACAGCCAGAATGCTTTTAATTGTTTTCCCCCCTGCAGAATAGTCATCGATAACGCACTCCCGCAACGCCTCTCCTTGTCCCTCGCCCTCTTCCGTCTGCATGTCTGACAGAGAGAGAGGGAGAGGGGAGACAGACAGTTGCGTTTCGGACGGGCCGGTGGGTCAGCCCGCCTATGGCGCCGCCAGGCCTCACGACGCGCGAATAAACGTCTTGACGGGTCAGGATGAGAAATTACCCTGGCCGCCTGTACAGCCGGTGGCTCTTCAAATGTTTTTTCACGGTCCGCGCCGTGCCGCGCCGTGCCGCACCGTGCCGCGCCGTGCCGCGCCGTGCCGCGCCGTGCCGCGCCGTGCCGCGCCGTGCCGCGCCGTGCCGCGCCGTGCCGTGACACACAGCCCAGGTGCACAGCCTCGGGAGTGTCAACGTGACCGGTGCGTCTCACGTCGTGGGGCAGACGAAGACGATTAGCTCAATGGATGCAGGGCTTGCCGTCATGAGCGCTGCTGCCGTGCTGTGGACCTGAATGGATTAACGACTTTTAGCGCGGCTTGTGGTAACCTCCGGTAACCTCCCGGCCCGGCAAGGACGGCCGAGGACCAAGGCCAGGCGCGGCTCCAGGATTTTGCCAAGGGAGGGATAATTTCTTTAAGAGCGGCCGGGGAGGGGGAGGGGTAGTACAACATTTCCAAAATTCGAAAAATCGTAAGGTAGGAACAACAAAAAATCTCACAAAATCTGATAAACACACATCTTCACACTGAAATTTTGAAGAAACGTCATTCTACGAAATACTGTCTAATTTGTGTGCGTGTAATCAGAGGAGTCACAGAGGTCCGGCCAGGGGAGGGGGGGGGGATATACGCCTATAACCCCCCCCCCCCCCCCCCCCCTTGGAGCCTTGCCTGCAAGGACCCCAGTACACAGCGCGCCTGCTAGGTAGGCAAACCCGTGTCGAGCATGCGTGCGTGTGGTGCGGGCTGGCCTACCCTCACAATGACAGGCGCTTCCTTGGCCGGGCGCTCTTTTATTGCGGTCACAACCGGGACCGGACGCAAGCCGACGACCCTCTTTATTGCACATCTTCGGTGGCTCCGATACAATTTTCGGACCTCACCGGCGTGTTTTAGTCTGAAAACGCGTGCTGAACGCGACCCGAGACGTAACCAGTCCTTCCGCCCCGCGTCGCATCGGAAGAGATCGATGCCCTGATCTTTGCCAGCGATAGACTGATCGTAATTATGATTTCAATTAGTGCTGTCCTCCTCGACCTTGTGCTCCCGATGCGTACCCACCGTCACCCTGGAGCCACCTGGAGCCGCCTGGAGCCGCCTGGAGCCGCCTGGAGCCGCCTGGAGCCCTAGGGCGACTGCACCCTGGGAACGGAGACGACTTTATTCCCTCCGAGAAACCCACTGCTTTAGGTGGGAAAGAAATCGCCAAATACCGGAGCAGAGACCTCCAGCCTCTCGCTGGATCAGACGACCGAACCGATAAAACCCCCGAAGGATACGCGATCATTTGCATATTGGTGTGCATAGTGTAATTACCCGGATTGTACGGTGATTAGGTGTGTGGTAAGGGGTCGACGACAAAGACGTGCGCTCACCGCTCACTCACCACGCCATCATGCTGCTGTTTCTGCAAAAGGATCTCCTAGGATCTGTGGCGCCGATCTAGGGCACGCAGCGGCTCAGCCGGGCTCAGTGAGTGGCCTGTGGGGGTCACGGGGCGCCTTGAGCACTGTGTGTGTGTGTGTGTGTGTGTGTGTGTGTGTGTGTGTGTGCGCTTGCCCAAGTCGGGAAGGAGTGGGTGTCATCCTCCTCCTCCTACTCCGCCCGGCCCAGCTCCGCCAAACCCGGCCAACTGTCACGCGGTACCGCTGCAGTTATGCCGGGGCCGGGCCGGGCCGGGCGGGGGGCGGGCGACACTGATACCCTCCCCTCCCCCACCCCTCCCTCACCTCGCAGCGCCTCGCAGCCTGTAGGGACACTAGGGTTCAGTCCGGCGCGGCGCGTGCGTCGCGGACAGAGGCCACATCAAACCACACACATCAACACGCTCCGAGCCTTCGTTTTCGTAATTGCTCCCGAGGCATTGACATCCTTTCCCTCTTTTTCTTCCAAAGGATGGCTCTAGGTCCGCACCGCTCCGCACGCGCCGGGCCTATGGTCCGGGCCTATGGTCCGGGCCCGCAAATAACACACAACATGTTCCTGGGGCCGCTGGCGGCGGGCGGCGGGCGGCGGGCGGCGGGCGGCGGGGGTGTCATTGGTAGCTGGTAATGCATGCACTGCGACCCAAGGCCAAACGCCGGGCCCGGCAGCCGCTGGAGATGACCCGGGACTGACCCGATCGGTACCAGCGCCAGCGGCCCTGGCTTCCGACACGGCCCACCGGCCCCGAACAGCCGACCATCGCCTGCGCGGATGAACCGCCACCGCCCTGAGCAGTTCGGAGACAAAACGATTACCGGCGACGACGTACCGTCAACCGGGGTAACTTGAGACAGCAGGGGTAAGATGAGAAGCTACACAGGCTAGCTGAACACGTTTGGTTGGCCATGATAGTTATTTTTTTCGAGCACGTGCATTTAAAGCCATTCGTGAACAAAACTTCTTCAGAATAGATTTTACTGAGACCGTTAGCCAAATTTGTCTCGAGTTACCCCGGTTGACGGTATTCAACCTCAATTGTACCAGTTCCTGATTTTCCCGTCTAATTTTTTCCGAGGGCTGTTGTGTACACCTGCAGTGTAACAGAACAAGCAGGACCCTGCCGATGGTCTTGGCGGCGGACAGGGGACGGCGGGCCGCGGACGGGGGCCTTGAGTGACACAAGAGGTGAAGGGACGAGACGGGACGGTGCGGGACCTCTTGCCTCCCCGATCATCACATTATCGCGGCACGGCAGGGCACGGGCGTCATCGCCGCCAGATTAACACGTGAGCACACCGCGGTGCCGTGCGGACCCCTACGGCGGCCTACGGCGGCCTACGGCGGCCCGACGTCAGACTTGTCTAAGCGGCGGCGGGGAGGCTGTTTCTGTGTTTTCTCATGAACATGAGCAAAGTGATAAAATTATCGAAGCAGATGATATCCGGTGATCGCTTGGTTTATCGCTATCAAAAAATATGTGTGTCTAAAAAAAATAGTAACCACAAAAAAAATTATAATTTATAATTTTTTTGGTGCCAAAATTGTTTTTAAATAGTGGCCGGTTATCGGGCTGCATGCCGCATCTGCCCCGGCCCGGCCCGGCCCGGCGGCGGGCGGCGTGAAATGCGAAGGGCATGCCTGTGTCTGGTGCGCGCCGCGCGCCGCCGCGGCAGTGTTGTGTTACGATGTGATTATTGAGTTGCATGCTTATTTAATGTCACAACTCGCCTCCCACACCGGCCGGCTGATAAATGCGAGCGCATCGCTGCGCATCGCTCTCTGCCTCCCAAAGGTGATACAGAAGAATGTCTGCGGCGTCATTTCACCGTCGGGATGGGGATGGCAAATACATTAATTCACGTTTTCTTTCTTTCGTTTTTAATTTAAAAAAAAAATGTCACATTTTGAATATGACATGGAAGTTGAACGGGTGTTTTGTTCTTCTGACTTTCTTCATTTTCGGCTCGGACCTTCTTCGAAATACCCTACCCTAATAGCACTAACACTACAACACTGATAAAACTATAAGAGCGGGAGGTAACAGGAACGGTAACATGTAACAATGTCGCGAGTGCCACGGACCCCACATGTGCTGGCGCGGCGCGGGGCGGCGTCACAGAGTTCCGTTCTCGGCGTGCTCCTCCACGAGGTCCAGGAGCCGCCGGTGGAACTCTTCGGGCATGGCGGCGCACACGTGTGCCTGCGTCTCCTCCGAGAAGTAGTCCGCGGAGGCCCCGGCGGATGCAGCTGCGGAAATGCCCTGCAGGGTGTCGGGGCTGAAGAAGATGGCCGGCAGCATCCACAGCCCCATCCACAGCCCGAAAGCGGCCCGACGGCGCAGCTCCTCCTTGAGGTCGTCAAGAGTGAACGGCAGGGCGGGCCCGGTACCCTGGTTGGCGGCGACCACCGTCCGCACCGTATCCCCGAGGGCGTCTATGTAGCGCCGCAGGAGCTGGTCGAGGCGTGCGGTGCGGACGTCCCTGGGCAGGCCGGTGTACAGGAAGTGCAGGATGTCCAGCGCGGGCGACGAGCAGCGGACGCCAGCCAGGTCGATCAGCCGGGACTCGCACGGGCTGCCGGTCTGCAATCACGGAGCCCGGAGGTCAGGTCAGGGGTTGGGGGGGGGGGGGGGGCAAGGAGGTACAGCCGCGGCAGCGTGTGAGTCTGCGGCAGCAGGGCAGAGCAGGAGGCACAGGCTATGAAAAATGGCAATTAAGATCGCGCGACCCGGAATTTCTTTATAGCAGCCTCGTCGCGCTTACGACGCCGTTTCGCAGGTCGCAAACCTCGTTCCCGAAACCGAGCCGCCGGAGACCCCAGAGACGCTGGAGACGCCGGAGACCCCAGAGACGCTGGAGACGCCGGAGACCCCAAAGACGCTGGAGACGCCGAAGACCCCAGAGACGCTGGAGACGCCGGAGACCCCAGAGACGCTGGAGACGCTGAGGACCCCAGAGACGCTGGAGACGCCGGAGACCCCAGAGACGCTGGAGACGCTGAGGAACCCAGAGACGCTGGAGACGCCGGAGACCCCAGAGACGCCGGAGACCCCAGAGACGCTGGAGACGCCGGAGCCGTCGGAGGCGCACCGAGTCGTATCTGAAGAGGAGGTTGTTGGCCCAGCAGTCGCCGTGCGTGAACACGGCGGGCACGGCGCTGTCGGCGGCGGGCTGGAGGACGGCGTCGCACATCTCCTGGAACACGCCCCTGCTGGCGGCACGGGCTGCGAGGCGCTGGCTGAGGTCGGCGCGGCCCGACCGCGCCAGGCTGAGCACGGCCATGGTGGTGGAGGCCCTCAGGCTGCGCGCGAACACTTCCTCGGCCGCGGGGAAGAAGATGAGCTCGCCGGTGTCGGCACCCAGCCGCCGGAAGGTGTGCGCGTCCAGCACACGCAGCGACAGGGACGCGCCGTGGAAGTGGGCCAGGGCCTGTGGGCGAAGACAGAGGGGAGGGTCCACGCTCAAAAGAGTGTCCCTGACTCAAGCATTTGTCCCCCAAAATGTCGACTATGCTTAAGTCAAGCATTCCGCAAAAACATGGATGCATGATTCAAGCATTCTATTTTTTCGGGCCTTGTTGAGGCGGGCGGGGTGACGGGGATGGGGACGTCCTCCCTGCCTGGGACCTTACCTCCATGACGCGTAGGGCGTGCGCGGTGTCCAGCTGCTGCGGCCGCGGGTGCATGGCGAAGCCCTGGGCGGCCAGGTCCTCGAGGACGATGAGGTCGGTCCGGGTGCGCCTGGAGGCGTGCAGGCAGCGCGCCAGCGGCAGCCGCAGCCCCGCGCGCCGGCACGGCCCCCGCAGCGCCGGCACCAGCACGCGGTACGCCGCCGCCTCCCTTCCGAACGCGGCCTGGCACCGGAACTGGTCCCGCTGCGGGGACTGCTTCACGATCATGCTGCGCTCGAACACTGCGGACAGCACAGGGCACAGGGCAGGACGCGGTGAGGCGCTGGTGCGCCCGGAGGGCAGGCAACCCATCGGCCGGCACCGCCTCCAGAGCCGCTGCGTAGCAGGTCACGGTGCGCCGTAGGTTGGGTGGCCTAGTCCCGGACCGTAGGGGGAGGGAGAGCCCGCCCGCACCCGCACCTGTCGGGTAGGCAGCCCAACTAACACGCCGCGCCCGTCGCCGTCGCACTCACCCGCCCCGCTGCCCGTGAGCCCGCGCGCCGTGTTCCTCGTCACGATGCTGGAGAAGTTGTCGCCGACCTGGCAGCCCGGGCGGACGTCCACGGCCTGCAGCGTGAGGCCGCCGTCAGCCTCCGCCGTCCGCAGCATGCCCTCGTAGAACGAGAGCTCGTCGGCCTCGGTGGCGGCGGGGAGGAGGCCCAGCGCGCCCGTAAACACCGGCAGAACCAGGGTCTGCGTCTGGGACGCCATCGTCTGGCCACAAACCACTGTTAACTGCTGCCTATTGTACCGGCCCGGAAGCTTGAACCGTTCGTGAACCGACCAGCCCCGACCCGAACAAACTCCTTAGTGACAGTCATTTTTATAACCTAACGTCGGTCAGGCCGAAATGACTGTTCGCTAGTGCAGAGCATAACAGAGAAACGTAACATTCGACGGCATTCCTGTGTTGTGAGGCACCGAAACCTCTGATTAGTGGTCATTGCTACACGCCGGGCCATCGACAGGCTTTCAATGTCACCTGCTGCCGGCTGCCCGCTACCGGCTGCCTGATACCTGCTCCGTTGCATCACAATATGAACACAATTTCAGAGACGTCTGCTGGGCCCATTCCTTATTCCTTGCCCAACGGTCCACGTGTTGCGGCCGCTAGAGCACCGTAACACCCGGCCGCACCCGGCCGCCTGTCGGGCGGAACAGAAATCGACTGCCAAAAAAACTCTTATCGTTTTATTCTCCTGTCTTAAACTGTTCTGCTAATATCGAACAGAGCCGCGAGATGTTTGCAGGTAAACACTGTAGATGAGAGAGTAATGGCCATCATTACAGTGAACAAACTCTCACAACGACATTTTCGCCGATATGACACGTCATTCTATAAATCATGAGGCGATGACGACCTTCTGCAGGCGTCATAGAGAGCCACCAACTCTCCGCACGAAAAAACCAAGAAAGTCAGACCGGTGCTAATTTTGTTTGTTTGCTGGCATGGGTTCATGTATGGCCTGTGGGACAAAAGTATTATCTGTTTTGCTACGCCATTTTGCTGACTTCGGCTTAGCGAAATAAGTCCGATTTTGAGTTCAGCTGTATACAAAACTAGCTGGTCTGGTTTTCTGCATGGTCCAGCTAACCAATTTAGACTTGGACTAGAAAATCAAGAGCAAGTCAGATTAGCATCCCTGCAAACCTCAGTTGGCACCGGTGATGACTCGATCTGCACCAATAAGACTCATCGCAGCTACACCCAGAAAATTGTGTTCTCGATCCCGGAAAAATCAAGAGCATTTGCATTGAATCTAGTAATCATGCACTTGTACGAAGAACATTTTACTAGATTCAATGCACTGCGCGTGCGCAAATGCTCTTGATTTTTACGGGATCGAGAACACAATTTTCTGGTTGTAGTCCGAGCCCTCGCACAGTATGAGAGTCTAACCCTCCCGCACGTTGTTGCTTCGGTGGCTCAGTAGCTTCCGCGCTGGATTCCGCTGGATAATAATCCGGCTTCGACTCCGGTCAAAGCGTCATGCACCAATTTTCCTCCCGCAGTATCTCTTGATACTGTTAGACGGCTTGAACTATGGTGCGAATGAACTGTGGCTACTCATAAGTTGCGGGATACAGAGTTTTTTTTTCCAATAAATATCAAATTTTGACAAAAGCCCTGCAGTTAGCTAAATTTGGACGCTAAATATGTCCGGCAGATAGAACTATGCACTACAGCGAAAAATCTAGCTAGGGCAAATCTTCTCAAAAATGGCGCGCCCTTGCTAGAATTTTAGCACCATTGCAGGCCCTTTTTTTTTAGTGCCTCTCGTATCGGGTACTTACGTGCGAGCGCCGGTGCTGTGTGCAGATGTGCCGAGAGTGCCGGACTGCAGGGGCTGGGCGTGTGACACGCAGTGGCACACACAGTGCAGTGGCACACACAGAACAGAGGCACACCTAGTCCACGGGTCCCATGGGAACTGAGGCCCACTCCTCTCCTCCTTCTTCGGGATGGGTTGGGACGGGATGGGACAGGATGAGCCCGGTCCGAGGGATTTGCGCGTATTTGTGCACGTCTCCCCCCCCCCCCCTCCACGCCCCCAACCGCCCTCGCGATGCCCGCCCTGCCACTTCCGAAATATTTCAATCTATTTTATCTTTCTGGGAAAATTCAATGACTAGAGGAGCAAATATAGCAAGCGCCCCACTTCGCGGCGATGCCGGGAATTCAATAGATTGGGACGAAAGGGAGGGGAACCGGTCTCCCCGGAGTCTGTTCAAAGCTGGATCTGGAGTCCGCGTCTGCAGGCCGGCCTGGAACTGGAGTCTGGAACTACAAGGAGTGCCCGGTCTGGAGTGCAAGTGTCTCGAGGGCGCCTGCGGACGGGAGGGTAGGCCAGCCCGCACGGCACGTTTGCGTATTAGAGCTGACCTGGCCTACCTACCAAGGCGCTCTGTGCTGGGTACAAAAGGCTCCCTGGTAAATCTATGACATGATTCCACACAATGTTCGGGTGGTCTTTGAGCGCTTGCCGAGAACGCGGTTTGCCATAATTTACTAGACTGCCCAAGGGCCAATCGTTAGCGAATTTGTGTCACGTGTTTTGTGGTTATAGTTTTGGCCTCACGGCTGTTACAGCCTTATTTGAGGCACACCATCCCCGGGAACTGTGTGCGCCCTGACCTCTATAAGGCTGACCGCCTACGTATGGAAATCTTCGAAATGCGGTAAAAATAGCACCAGATCATTCATTCTTTATTTTTTTCTCCGGCCCACAGAGATAATTCAACTGGAATAATGCGCGGTGTGTCCAAAACACAGACTTCTCCATACGGAGAACGCACTATCGATGAGGATCGGCAATTTCACTTCCGAACCGCACCGTGGAACCAAAGAGCTGACCAGACCCTGAGCGCAGACGGAGCACACCGCGCGCAATTCAGCGCTGACCGAGAGACAGCGGCGAACGGGACGAGGCAGCTGGCCAGGCCCAGCGGGCGAACGCGCGTGCAAATATCTAATGCTCAGCGGCGTTTAGAGGAAGTGCACCACGAAGGAACACAGGCCGTAATCCTGCAGAAGTCCACAAGTCTGACTGACGGCTAGAAGGTGCATTCAAAAACAAGGCTATTAGGATCACAGATTTTCTTTATTTTTTGTTGATATTCTCTCTCGATCACCATACAATAATACAAAAGCAACCATCGCGTTGAGTTCCACGACGATCAAAAACAATACTGTTCATAACAAAAAGTCGTTGTTTAAATACATTAATTCAAAGTCTAACATGTGTTCGCATTCGCACGAAGTCTACGACATCCCGAATGCCTCGTCCTTTGTAAATAAAGTCTCGTATCACTTAACTCCTCCGTCGTTTCGCATTGGCACATACTTATTGAGTAGCAGCATCGAATACTCCTTACATTTCTAAACGTAAAATAATTCAGTAGTCTCCTAGCTGGGTTCAGTGGCCCCTTTGTCTCCTCTTGAGGTTCCGTATGCGCACTCCGAAGGGGATCTGCCTGCCGTTGTACCTGGCCAGGTTGATCGGAGGCTCCGTGGACGACGGTTCTAGTTCTAGGGTCCCCGGCGTGGAGCGGAGTGCCGTCGGCGCGGACGAGGCCTCCACCGTCGACGACAGCGTGGCGTTCATTTCCGCCCTCACGGTCGTGTCGTAGCTCTCCTTGGCGGCCTGGACGTGGGCCAGCAGGATCTCGGATGCCTTGTACTCGCTGACGGCGGTCGGCAGGGCGTTGTCGCCGCCGTTGAACGGCGTGCTGTTGCTGTCCACAGAGTTCGCGGCCGATCGGCCCGTCGTGGTGCTGGCGCCGCTGGCGTTGGCGGCCGCCTGGAACGGCCGGTTGGTGGAGATGGACGAGTACCCGGGGGTGACCGCGTACCCCAGCGGGGAGGCTGGCGGCGGCGCTGACGGGGGCCCTCCGGCGGCGTCCGCGAAGGGCGGCAGCAGGTTCACCTCCAGCGTGTTCTCGACCTGCTGCGAGACACGTTTGGAGAAGGCAGCCAGCTCTGCCACCTGCTGCGAGAAGAGGATGTCGGTCGGGAAGGCGTTGGCCGTCTGCTCCGGACTCAGAGCTCTGGCCGTCGGGGCGGCGTTGTACTCGTGTCCTAAAGATGTCTGGGGGTTCTGAGGCTGAATCTGCGGCGGGGGAGGCGGCTGGGTGGACTGAAACTGCGCAAAGAACTGGGCCGGGTTGGGCTGGGGCGGGTAGTAGTTGGACGCGAGGGCGCTAAGCCGTTCGTCCGGCTGCACTGTCCCAGCCGTCCGGAACTCCTGGGGCGGGAGGGAGAAGTCCGGTCTGGGCGTCGCCCCGCTGGTGTCGGCCCACGGGTACTGCTCCGTCGGCTGGGGAAGGGAAGTGTTGACGGCGGCCGTGAACGGGCTGGGCAGCGGCGTTGTGGCCGCCAGCGTCGGGGTCCACTGGGTGCCCGCGAGCCCGCTGACCTGCTGCCCCAGGCCGGACTGCCCCGCGGTCGCGGCCTTGAGCTCGGCGTTGGCAGCGCTGAGCAGGAGCCTCATGTTCTCGAAAATAGGATCCGCGAGGCCGGGCGAGGCCGTCGACAGGCCCACGTTGATCTCGTTGGGCTGCAGGTTGCCGATGATACCCCCAGGTCTGCGCTGGTACGCGCTCGCGCCGCGAGCTAAGTCGACCACGTCCTCCGGCTGCCTCGTCGTCGGGTAGGTGCTCGGGGCTGGCGTCGACGGTGGCGGCGGCGGCGCAGACACTGTCGTGGAGGCGACCGCTTCCACCGGCGCCGCCTGCGCCTCGCAGACCGTGTCGAACCACCAGTCGCAGACGAGCAGCTGCTGGTTGAAGATGCTGCCCTCCGGGCACATGAAGGAGCTCTTGAGCCCAGCGTGCTGGCAGATGTGGAAGACCTGCGCAGAGACAGCTCATTACAGACGCACGTTTGTGTTTGTGGTCCCCGCGCGCGGCCCCGCGCGCTGATGGCTCTGACCTGCAGCGCACGGCGGGCAGGTGCAGCTGCAGCTGCAGGTGCTGGTGACCTTGGGGCCTGACACTGCACGGGCGGTGAGTGACCGCCGCGCACCAGTGCGCCGGCCCGGCCCGGGAGAGCAGTGCCAGTGCCCCGACCAGACCCGACCCGAGGGCCTTTGCCTAGCGCCGCCGTGTGAACGTGAAGCACAACACGTCGCGCCGCGCCGCCCCGGTCAGAAGCCGCAAGAGCAGAAGCAGACGCCGCGTCATTGCAGTCGCTGCCATCAATACGTCGACACCCGTGTTTTCCCAGCCGGCTGTCGTTATTTTACGCAATCGCTCGCGGTTGAGCTCCTACTCCACCACCCTGAACTGCTTTGACTCACCTGACAGCCAGTTTCGAGATCCGCGTAGTATCCCGGCTTCTTCCTCCTGCAGCTGAAGCTCGTCCTAGGGATGCCCCGTTGCTTGCTCGCCTTGTTCGACGCCCTGGACGGGCCGGACAGCTCGTTGGAGGCGCCGTCGAAGTGGAAGGCGACGTTGTAGTCGCCGACGCCGGACGGCGGGGAGAACCAGTACGTGCCGGTGCCGGAGCCGAGGCCCGTGGTCCCCGCGCCCGAGCTGGGCAGGGCCCTGGGACTGGCAGGGGGGCTGACGGGGCTGGCGGGGCTCCATGGCTGCGGGGCGGACACCGGCGTGAACGGGGTGGGCGTTGACGGGACGAAGGGCTGGAACCCGGGGCCAGAGGCACCGGCATTCTGGTTGGTGGAGGCGAAGCCGGCCGTAGCCGCGCTTGTCGGGTACTGGTTGGTGACGCCGGGAGTGACACTGAACGCCCCCTGGTGGGCGGAGCTGGAGGTGCTCGGGGCGAAGGGCGCAGAAGCGAAAGGATTCTGCTGGCCCTGGGGCTGATTCTGATGAGGTTGGTGGGTTAGGTGTTGCGAGGGTTGGCTTTGCTGGGGATAGCTCTGCAGAGGTTGATTTTGCTGGGGTTGGCTGTGCTGGGGATATCTCTGGTGAGGTTGATTTTGCTGAGGATAGCTTTGTTGGGCTTGATTTTGCTGGGGGTAGCTTTGTTGAGGTTGATTTTGCTGGGGGTAGCTTTGTTGAGGTTGATTCTGCTGGGGTTGGACTTTTTGAGAAAAGCTTTGCTGAGGTTGGTTTTGTAGGATCTGACTTTGTTGAGGGTAGCTTTGATGGGGATTATTTTGCGGAGAGTAGATCTGCTGGGGTTGGCTTTGCTGATTGTTGTTTTGCTTGGGTTGTTCTTGCTGGGAGTAACTCTGCTGGGGTTGACTTTGCTGCAGGTAGCTTTGCTGGAGCTGATTTTGCTGGGCTTGGTTTTGCTGAGGGTAGCTTTGCTGAGAGTAGCTCTGTTGGGTTTGGCTTTGCTGGTTGTAGTTTTGCTGGAGCTGGTTTTGCTGGGGTTGGTTTTGCTGAGGGTAGCTTTGCTGGAGCTGATTTTGCTGGGCTTGGTTTTGCTGAGGGTAGCTTTGCTGAGAGTAGCTCTGTTGGGGTTGGCTTTGCTGGTTGTAGTTTTGCTTGGGTTGGTCTTGCTGAGAGTAACTCTGCTGGGGTTGACTTAGCTGCTCGTAGCTTTGCTGGAGCTGATTTTGCTGGGGTTGGTTTTTCTGGGGGTAGCTTTGCTGGGGGTAGTTGTGTGGGGGCGGGCTCGAGGGGCTGAATGATGTGGAACTGACGGGCTGTTGGGTCTGCATGCGGGCAGGGCTGTCTGTGGGCGGTGAAGATGGAGACGCCCTGGGAAGTGGGTTGAAGGCATTGGGGTTGGTCGCGCTGTAGCCGGCGACGGGCGCTGCGGTGTACGCAGTGTTTTCGTTGGCCGGGCCGAACGCCGACCTCTGCTCGGCGGTCGCCAGGATGTCGTTGCCGCCCTGGGGGAGGCTGGCCACCACGATCGGGCCGCCGGCGAAGCCCCCGAGCGCCGGCGCGGCGGAGCCATTGGCACGGCCACCGAGGTCGGCCGGGCTGCCGGGGCTGAGGACGCTGGGCGTAGCAGCCGGTGCCCCCGTCAGGTGGTGCTGGAGGTCAGGTCCTTGGTAGTGGCCGAGAGTGGAAACCGCTGCAACAGTAGATGTCTCGGCCCGCTCTGGAAAACGTGTGTCAAGAAACAACACAATTCAGTGGATGCAGTAAGTTGAGTGGAGGCCGAGATCCCTGGCAGAGGCGCCGAGCCGTGGAGGTAGGCAGCCCATCCGGCGGCCCAACTACTCACCTGTGCTGGTCTGGCTGGGCAGCAGCTCGTTGTTGAAGCTGGACACGGACGAGAAGGCTAGGCCACTGACGTCGCCTTGCTGCTGCTGCTGCTGCTGGGGATGATGTGGCTTATTCTCCGGCGGCTGGAGGCTCTTCTTGTAGTTCTGCTGATAAATGTAATTCTGCTGCTCTATAGAAAGCTGCTGCTGATTGTAGTCCTGTTGTTGTACCGCTGGGACGGCGGTGGACGGTACCGACTGCGAGGGGGCGGTGCCGGCCAGGGCCTGCGGCGTGCCCGCCGTGCCCGCCGTGCCGGGGGCAGCGGCAGCGGCTGGCGCCGCCGTCGGGTTGTAGTACAGGTCCTTCACGCTGGCCCGGGCGTCCCTCCGCAGCAGCGGGGGCGATGCGGTGGTGCTGGCGGAGGCCGAGGCGGTCACAACTACCGCCGCCGTCTGGAGGAAAATAACGGGGCAAAAAGAGAAGTGAAAGCGTTTTCATTTTGCGCAGTGTCGGTGTCACATAGTGTGAACGGGCACTCAACGGCGCTTGAGAACGGAAGCCGAGGAGCCCGACAGCGGCACCGGCCGGAACTGCCGGGAGCCGTCCTGACACGAAGTGTCGGACCATGGCGAACACGGAACCGAACTTCTAAATCTCACCAAAACGTCATCTGCATTTTCTCATACCTGCTCTCGGGAGGTTCCGCCCTGGAAACGGTTCCGCCACTCCGGTCACGTCTGAGGAAGCCGTTGGATACTCACTTTAGTGGTGACTTCAGCGGCGTCCAGTGTGGCGGCCAGTAGAGAGAGAACGACGGCAAGGACCCACGCGGAATCCTGAACCAGAGAAAGAAACCCGCCGCCTCTGTCAACTCGTGTGCATCTTGATAAGGTCTGCTACACTGAGCTCTTGGGGCTCTTTTGTTCTATCTGATGGCCGAGGTGGCGAGATTTTAAGCACTTTTCCTCGTCAAATGTCGCGATGGGCCTCTCGTCTCCTCTCGGCCTTGGCAGCCTTGGCACTTTATCTTTGCCCACAAAAGGTGTTGGAGGGGGGCACCTTTCCCGAGGTGCGGGGCGCCGGCCTTAACCGTGCACACTGTGCGGCCGTGCTCGTTATGGGTGAGGGGTCAGGACCAAATTATCAGATCGATACCGGAGCCGTGAGACGAACTTGTTAATAGAAGATACGCCGGGGGTGTCTCTACTACCAAAGGTCACTGCAAAGCGGCGCATTCATCAAACTTAGGGGGGGGGGGGCTCTTCGCGCAGAGTGACTTCAGGAATTCGCGAGTCCTGGGGCACTATTTGACGCCACACCCCGCTCTCATGTGCAACGAGGCTGATATACGGTCATCCGAGCCCAAGTATATTCCCGAATTATTATTAACTAAAGTGCAAAGAGAAACCCGCGTTGCTCAATTTTTGCTGCAGAATTAATTGTCCACTTTTCTTTTCATCTTTGTATCCGTTTCAACTCGTGCAGCGTCATCGTCGCACTCGAATGACTTGTCGTGACGCTTCAGTTGAGAGCGGCGGGCACACACACACACACACACACACACACACACACACACACACACACACACACACACACACACACACACACACACACACACACGCACACAAGGCCGGGCCCTTGGTGCCGTGCCGTCTTGGTCCCGTTGCCACAAAGCATCTCCGTCCGCGTCCCCTCCCCGCCCGGCCCGGCCTTGTGCCCAGCGGGAGGTCCACCAGTATCACCTCTGCTGCGGCAGTGCGACTCGTACGGCGCACCATAGCCCTGCCCTCTGCCCTCTGCCCGCCTCTCTGTGATCGGTGACCGGCCGGTGGACTCGGCTCACACGGTGATAGCAGCTTGACAGCCTGATATCGGAAGCGGCTCGGGCCGGCAGGGCGGCAGGCACCGCTCCCCGCGCCGGCTGTCGTCCCGTAAATCACCGCCGGCCCGTTGCCAAAGCGTTTCCACTCGTGAGTCGGCGCTCAGGACCTTTTCTCATTACTGGCAAGGATTCCGCTCAAACACGCTCTATCTCAGTTCATCATATTCATGCAACTGCTGCTGCTGCTGCTGCGGCGGCGGCGGCGGCGGCGGCGGCGGCGGCGGCGGGACAGCGCAACGCGTACCAACAGACCAGCTTCCCCAGCCAGCCGGCCCAGCACCGAGAGGAGCTTGCGGAAGCGGGTGGAGCAGCGGCTTTGCTCCGACTCCGACGGAGATGGAATCTTGGCCATAGAACGTGCGAAAAATCCGCCCGGGTTGGTAAACTCCTTTTTCGCATAGTTGCGCTTTTGTTTTAGGACGTGCCTCATTTTCATGGCGGTCGGTTAGGCGGGGGGTGTGGGTTGGTGGGGCGGCGGGGTGGCGCTGCAGTGGAGCGATGGCGCTTGTCACTGCGTGTTGTGATCGCCGCCCCCACCCGCCCCCCCGCCCCCACCCGCCGACCGCCGCGCCGTGCCTCCCGACCAGAGTCGCGCGTTGCTTTCTAATGACCTAATCACCGCCACTTTTGCATGATGAGCGACGCCGATAGTGAATGCGGCTACGATCCGATTCGACACATGTCGGAGGGAGAGGGACGGGTAGAGCAGGCCGCAGAGCTGCCGCGTGTGGGAGGGAGAGGGAGAGGGGCCGCTAGGGCTGCCGTATTTGGCGCTGTGCGGAGCCCAGCACAGCCTGCAGCCGTAATCCATGATGAGGCGCCGGACGGGCGAGCCCAGCAAATCCACTGGCCGAGAGATACCCCAGAAAACTTGTAGATGTAAAGACCCCGGACACACAAAAAATATAGGAAGTCAGGAGGGAAACAGCAGAGAGAGAGAGAGAGAGAGAGAGAGAGAGAGAGAGAGAGAGAGAGAGAGAGAGAGAGAGAGAGAGAGAGAGAGAGAGAGAGAGAGAGAGAGAGAGAGAGAGAGAGAGAGAGAAAGAGAGAGCAAAATCCGGCGGCTTAACCAAATGGGCTTGCATTTCCTTCGCCCTCGATTCGGAAATGAATAATAATTCGAGCAGATTCCTGTGCTGGCGGTGGGGGCCGGTGGGGGCTTTTGTCTGCCCTACGCGTCGGGGCTCTTGGGTCGCACCGCGGAGGTCAGTGAGGTAACGCCTGCGAAATGCGAGTGAGGCCCCGCCACGCCCCGCCACGCCCCGCCACGCCCCGCCACGCCGTCCCGACCCTTTCACTGCACCGCCTGCGCTGGCGTACGTGTCTGCACGGGATGCGCCCGCATTGCGGTATGAGAAATTTGTCTCTCGTCGCCCAGACAGGGGCCGGGGTTTGGCCGGGGTGCAGGCCCCCCTCCCCGCTCCTGACCACACCATTCACCCATCGACCTTGTTTCCGGTCTCACAGAGCACCGCTCAGCGCCCAGTCCTCGCTGTCGGGATGTCAGCCTGGGACCGTCGAAGAAGAGAAAGTCCCAGCAGTGACAAATTTGCACTCTGACCGACCTAACCTCCATCCACCACCGCGATCTGATCTGGGGTGATCCCCTCCTCCGTCCCGGCCTCTGCGGCGCCCAGCGGCACCAGCTCTCCGGCCCGGGGGGTGCGGCGCGCCTAGTGCGGCCGGCGGAGACCTGGACGCACGAACCGGTCGGTAGTGCGGCCGGCGGGGCGGCCGGTCTGCGCTTGGCGTCGGTACTTCGGGGGTCGTGTGGATGTGCGGGCGCGGGCCGCCGAGGCCGGCAGGGCGGCAGGTGAGCGGCCAATAACTGGAAACTGCATGGAATAATGCGGCCAGCGCACCCACTCCCCGCAGGACCCCCGCAGGACCCCCGCCGCCCCCGCTGCCCCCGCCGCCCCCGCTGCTCCCGCCGCCCCCGCCGCCCCCGCTGCCCCCGCCGCTCCCCATTCCGTCGTCGCACGGTCATACAGCGCGTTGCGCAGTGGTGGGCTGAACGCTGGGCTCAGCGCACGCCAACTCGTGCACATGGCCTGGCTCCGCGTCTCGTATGAGGCAAAAGTGAGTCGGTTCTGTGGGAGCGGCGCGGCGCGGTGCGGCGATGTTCCCGTCGGCTCCCTCCCCTCCCCTCCCCTCCCGGCGACAGCAGCCTCCCATGCAGAGCGGGCGACGCGTCGCCGTCACCGTCACCGGCCCTTTGAAGGTCACACAAGGGCACGACCCGGCGGGACCGTCCAGACGCTGGCGGCGTCCTGACGGCGTCCTGACGGCGTCCTGACGGCGTCCTCGTCCCCCTGTCCGCGACTCGGCGATAATAACAATAAAAGCTGCCGGGCCGGGCCGCTCTCCGACAGCGCACTTGCTGCTTTCACTCATCAGTCGGACATTCAGCACGCGCGAACAGCCGTGAGGGATGGCGTGCGACGGGACCACTGGAACCTAACCCGGCCAGCTGGCGTCATTCCGGCGTCTAGCCGTGCCTGTCATGCGAAAACAAAAGATACGCTACGCTGCTACTGTCCGCCCAGGGCCGTAGCCAGACTTGGGTATGTCGCGCTGATTGCCTACATTCAGGCGTTTGTTGTGCGGGTTGCCTACCCCGGTCGCCGGTTACGGCCCTGCTACTGTCTAATTATAGCAAGCATCAGGTGTGCCATGGCCCGAGCGTAGCGAGGTGCTCTCGGCAGCGGGTTTAACGCCTTTCCAGCCCATTCTGCCGCCTTGGGTTCCATTTCCCGCAGAGAGTTTCTAGGGGTGCCTATATGAGAGCGTTATCTAGCACAACCGATCCCGGCTGCGGGCGGTGTCCCGCGCAGAGCCCTCCCCTCCCCCTCCCGGCTGGCCAGCCCGCTGGACACGCGTGCATGCCGCCTAGCCTACCCTGGCCTAGCCGCAGGCCCGACCCGGCCCGGCCCTCCATCCACACCGTGATTGTATTGTAATTCCGTGGCCGCCGATGCGCCGCCCCGTCACGTCCGCGTGCCGAAATCCACAGCCTTGCAGTACGACCGATTTATTCCAAATAACAGCGCGCGGCGCGCAGGAGAGGGCAGTGGTGGGCCTTGACCGAGGATGTAAACAAAAGGGGGGCGGCCGTCCGACCGCGGCCGACCGCCGCCCCAGCCGACAGCAGACAGCCGGATTTGCATACCGAAAATAAATAGACCTTGGCTTGTTATTCCAAGACGGCGATATGAGCCTTGGATCGAGCCGGGGCCGGGGGGCTGAGGGAGCTGCATCCGAGCTGCTTGCGGGTCCGCGGTTTGAACACCGGAGTGTCTGGCGCCAGCCCGACGGTCCTGACCTGCCTCGGAGGAGCACATGCCGGCGAGCCGAGCCGGGCATCACCTGCCTTGTGCACGCGTCCGCATCACGTCATCCGACAAAACGACAGAACTGTTTGACTGGACTCGGACAGGTGACGGTCGCCCTGCCCTCGCTGCCGTACGCGGCGGGGAGGAAGCCGGTAGCGGCCGCTGAAGAATCCCCTTTGACATCGTCAAGGCACCACGGGCCACGGGAGGAGGCCACGGCCGCTGCCGGGCTGGGGGCCTGCGGGGCCTGCGGTGAGCTTCCGGCGTGCGGACGGCGGCCGGCGGCTGACCTGCCGATCCCGTCATACCCCATCCCATCCCGCAGAAGGCCCTGCACGCTTTGTGACAGGCGGGCGCCACTGCCGGGCTCTGGACCGCACTGCCGCACTGCTGCTCTCCTGCCCCGCTGCCGACTGCCGGTGTACAGGTGTACAGCCCCGGAGACACACAACTGCAAACAGCAACAACCATACGCCGAGGCCAGCGATATTTCTCATGGAAAGCGGAAGTTATCGCCCGCGGGGAGCCGGCAGCCGTGCCGCACAGTTACGGCCGCGGGATGAGAAATGTGCGTTTCGCTCGCAGAGTAAAAGGGGGATCGTGGAGGCCGCTGCCGCCGCGTGCGTGCGTGCATGCGTGCGTGCGTGCGTGCGTGCCGCTCATGTCACGAGCCGCCGCCTCCTTTGCATTCTAGCGCAATACACAAAAAAGATGTTCTTACTCCAGAGGTTCGGCATCCCTGCTAAGCCGTGCGTGCGGGTGTGTGCGCGCGTGTGCGTGTCGCTGCGTACGTGTGAGGGGGGGGGGGGGGGCGGGCGGACCGGTTGGTGCCGCACGGCCATCGCTGCAGGGAGGAGGAGGAGAGGAGGAGGAGGAGCTTCTCTGCGATGATCGCGGGTCGCCCGCGCCGCGCCGTGTGAAGAAACGGCTCCGAGGTAATGATATTCTCTCTCCCTCTCTCTCCTGTGTCGTTGTTCTACCACCCCCCGTCCCCCTCCCCTCACGCTCGACGCCTTTCACGCACGGACTGGAGGTGGCGTTTTTGGACACGCATTTCTCATCCCGGCGCGGCGCGGCGTGGAGTGGAGTGGACGCTGCTGGGGGCCCTGGCAGGGCCCGGGGGCGTCGCATCGCTGCTCTGCGCTCGTCATATCAGCGATCACCGATGATCACGTGGTCACACGCGGCACGGCGGCACGGCCAGGCGTTGCGTCAAACGACACAAAACACGTGCATCTCCCGGCACCTCCTATGCCTCCCGGCTTCGGGATCGCGAGCGCGGGGGCGGGGCCATGTACACTGCAAAACAAAACCCAGGTTCCCGCCGGCTCCAAAATATTACGCACAAAAGCCAAAAAAAGGGGGGGGGGGGAGGGGGAAGAAGAAGAATCTCGGACTCGGGTAAGGAATTGAAACCTGGGACTGTGTGTGAAGTAGCACTGATGGTGTTATAGCGCCTGCCGCGTAACGCGCGGAGTGCGGAGCCTTGTTCCTGCGCTTGTACTTCCCCCCCAACGCACCGCACGGGCTGCGTGCCGCCGCCGCTGCCCCGTGTGGGACTGACCAGGCTGAGAAACAACAAAAGCTCCGCTCCGCACCGCACCGCACCGCACCGCACCGCACCGCACCGCACCGCACCGCACCGCACCGCACCGCACCGCACCGCACCGCACCGCACCGCACCGCACCGCACCGCACCGCACCGCACCGCACCGCACCGCACCGCACCGCACCGCACCGCACCGCACCGCACCGCACCGCACCGCACCGCACCGCACCGCACCGCACCGCACCGCACCGCACCGCACCGCACCGCTCCGCACGCGTCACTCTCATTCCCATATGGGTGGCCCCAGACACGCCGGCATCCGCCTCGCCGCTTGTTTGTTTAACAGCCCGATCACAGCGTATCGGCGCTTGCGGGAAACTGCGAATTCAGCACATTTCTGCTTCCGGCACTCGAACCCCGAGCGGCGGCGGCGGCGGCGGCGTTCGCTGGACATCAGATCCCGGCAAGATACGTAGGCTGCAGCTCCGCTCGCAGGGTGCCGGCTGGGGCGCTCGGCTCGGCAGCGATATTTGAACTCGGACTGCACAACGTTCCTGTTGCAGTGTGCGCCGGTGCGGTGCCGCTGCGAAATGAGGCATCGCGATGCACTCCGCTCTCATTGGATCGATAGTGTGCATCTCTCCGAGGGGCTCCGGCTGCGTCCGCGCGGCGCCCGCCGCCGTGCTGCGGGGCGGCCGGGGCGGCCGGAGCCGAGCATTCCACTGTTCGCACGCAGTCGGTCCTGATCGAGTGACGGGTCGAGTTGCATACGGTGTGGGGCGGGGCCGGTGGGGCCGGTGGGGCCGTGGGGTCGGGAGGGGCAGAGGGGTGCCCGTCCCTCCCCGCAGGAGGGGAGGTCACAGAGCTCGCGAGGAGAGTAAAAGGAAAGGACCTTTCACACGAGTTTCACCCTATAAATCGCTTTGGGTCTCTCCGATTTTCCGTGACATCTTCTCGAGCAGCGACCGAAGGTAAAACAACGCGCCCACGGCGACGCCAAGCGCCTGCGAATGTCAGGGTAGGCCAGCCCGCACGACACGCGTGCATGGAACAGTCAGTGTTGCCTACCTGCCAGGCGCCGTAGGGCGGCCGACCATTGCGACAGTGCCTCGTGCCCCGAAGAGCCAGGCCAGAGACCACGACCATGACGTCACCGTTCGAGAGAGGGAGAGAAATAGAGAGAAACAGACAGAGAGACAGAGACAGTTCCGGAAGGCCCCCAGGAGGACCCCAGAGGAGGACCTCGACCGTCAGCCAGACTAAATGGGACCAGTCACGACCCGGCGACCTATCCCTCCGCTCTGCAGTGTGTGTGCGTGCGTGTGTGAGTGTGTGTGTGTGTGTGTGTGGGAGAAGCACGTGTCGTGTCGAACCCGATGTCACCGGGAGGACTTCCCCAGCGCCGTTGAATCCCAGATATCCGCCTGGGGGAAAAAGACATCCTTCCCTCGGCCCGCCCCATCGAGGCCTGGCACTTTGCCTCGGCCGAACTCAACTCGGACGCTGGACCTCGCCCGCAGCCAGCCTACCCGCCCCGATGCCGACAAGCAGACGCGCCATCGCGTTACGAGGCAGGAGCGCGCCCTTTGCCGCCCTAATTACCCGCCGAAATAATAAAAAAAAGCGGAGTAAAAAAATATTAATCAAATGTCGTAACTGCGAAGCTCACAAAAGGATGCTCGGGGCGCGCTCGCCGCGGACCACCGTGATTCGACCTAATGAATGAGTGAATGGAAACTCATCCCGGCCGAAAACGGAAACGCGGGCAGACCACGGGCAGACCACGGGCAGACCACGGGCAGACCACGGGCAGACCACGGGCAGACCACGGCGGGAGACTTCCTGGTGTTACCCACTCGCAGCAAGTTCACCTCACCTTATAATGCCCGGACCTCATCGACTACCGATGACTCCTATACGATTTTGACCTGCATGTGAGTGTGTGTGTGTGTGTGTGTGTGCACACTGAATGCTATCACTATAGCCTAGTTGGCATCTCTGTCCCTCTGGGGCGTGCGCTCGATGCGTGTGGGCTGTACTGCGGCCGTGCGAGAGAGAGAGAGAGAGAGAGAGAGAGAGAGAGAGAGAGAGAGAGAGAGAGAGAGAGGCGTGGCACACGACTGCTTCGGGCAGGCTCCGTAGGCTCCGACTCCGGCAGGGGGTACGGCCGCACCATTGTCCTACGAGACCCTCCGGACTGGATCCTTCCTGGAGTGCTTGGCAGCCGTCATCGTGCCCCGGAGCCCCCGCAGCCCCCGCAGCCCTCGGAGCCCCCGCAGCCCCCGGAGGTCCCGCTTCGATATTTATGGCACCGGAACGAAACAGCCATGTCATAAGTCACAGTTTGACGGAACGAGATGGACAGGAGAAAAAATAAATATTCGAGAGCAAAAAAGAGAAGATTCTGCTGTTAAATCACAATGGAACGGTTTACGCTCTGCTGGCGTGTGTGCGCCCGGCTGTCGGCGAGTAGTACTGAGGTTGGTGTGAGATGTTTACGAGCTGGTAACCGACCATATGTGATAGACAATCGTCAGAACACTGAATGTGATGGCGGTTACACAAGTTAGCGGACCTCGCTAGATATATGTCCCCCTCCTCCCCTATCCAAACAATCCGGACGCCCGTCTACTACATGCAATTGCGCAAATAAACTCTTTACGAGGTTCTAAGTTTTATTTTCACATGACGAGATCCACTTTGGGCCCGTGTAGCTAGGCGTCGGCAGGTCACGCCTTCTACGCCTTGTGCGTGACAGATGCACTGACAACTGACAGCCGTCCAGCAACAACAGAGGCCGAGAGAGAGAAGAGGGAGAGCGAGAGAGAGAGAGAGAGAGAGAGGGAGAGAGAGAGAGAGAGAGAGAGAGAGAGAGAGAGAGAGAGAGAGAGAGAGAGAGAGAGAGAGAGAGAGAGAGAGAGAGAGAGAGAGAGAGAGAGAGAGAGAGAGAGAGAGAGAGAGAGAGAGAGAGAGAGAGAGAGAGGGAGAGAGAGAGAGAGAGAGAGAGAGAGAGAGGGAGAGAGGGAGAGAGAGAGAGAGAGAGAGAGAGAGAGAGAGAGAGAGAGAGAGAGAGAGAGAGAGAGAGAGAGAGAGAGAGAGAGAGAGAGAGAGAGAGAGAGAGAGACAGAGAGAGAGAGAGAGAGAGAGAGAGAGAGAGAGAGAGAGAGAGAGAGAGACAGAGAGACAGAGAGAGACAGAGAGAGCACCGTCGTGCGGCGCCGTGCGGGGTCCGTGTCCATGTGTGCGATCGCTGGCCTGGCTGCAGTGCGACACCCCCAACGCCGGCGAGGCGACCACAAGCAGAGGTCAGGACAATGGTCCACGCACAGCCCGGCTCCGGCCAGCACCTCCGGCCTCCGGGCGCCGCGCCTCGACACCTCGCCTGCCGTCGGCGTCACCATCACCCTGACCCTTGTTGGCCACGACCACGCACTCAGATCAAGCATCTAACTTTGGGATAGTTTGACGAGCACCTCGGCACCTCCGTCGTGCGCCGAGGTGGCCGAATGACAGCCAGCGGCCTCGACCTTTGCGGAGCGGAGCGTCTCATCCTGTGACATCTGGGGGCGCTGGGCGCTGTGACCACCCCGATAAGCTACAAGCTACAGGCCTTGTCTCCCGCCCAGCCAGCCCAGCGCCCTCCAGGAGCCGAGCCGAGCCGAGCCGAGCCGAGCCGAGCCCGGCCGGGTTCGACAGGGCGGTGATGTCATACGGCATGCGGCATGGGAAGTTGCACACGGCTATGTGCGCTGGGCCGCGCTGGGCTGCGCTGTGGCCGCTGCCCGGAGCTGCCGGAGCCGCGGAAAGAGCAGAGAACCTGCCGTGGCAGTAGCCGTGTCCAGGGGCTCAGGGCTCGTCTGTGTGAGACCGCTCCCATCATTCCATTTCGCGGCGACGGAGGCCGGGGCGGAAACTCGGTGGGATGGGTGGGCCGGCATATGTAATGCCGGGGCATGTGCTGTGCCGGGGCATGTGCTGTGCCGGGCTGAGCCGTGCGGCGCAGCGGCCGCGCCCCGAGACCTCAGACCAGACCAGGCCTCTCTTCCCTACCAGCACAAGGCTGCGCACCGCGCGCACAGCCGCAGATCAAACAGATAGAGTAATCCCGGAGTCCATTATCATCGAGGAGTCGACCCGGGCCGGCCGCCCGGCCAGCGATGCGGATTAATGTTCTTTTGCAATGCTTAAACACTTCCTCCCTGCTGCCAGCGGCCACTAGCCCAGTTCTGAGGACCAGCCGCCGCAGCCACCGCGGCCACCGCCAGCAGCACGCGCCACGCGCTGCCAGTCGGTGTGGGAAAGAATCACAGTCAGTGGCCTGTGGTCTGGGCTGGGCCGGCCGGGCTGGCTGGGCCCCAAAATGTTGTGCCGCCTGCGCCTCGCAATAACTTCGGAAGTTATTGCACCAGTCACTCACTCGCCAACTCTTATCAGCGCCCCCGGAGCAGCCGCCGGGGCCCAGGCCGGGGGCTGGGGGCTGACGCGGGAGTCTCGGACATGCACCACACCGCCGAAGTCATATCATTGGCAGCAACAAAGAGTCCGGAGCTATGACGTCACGGAGGGAAGGGAACTGGGCGAGACCGACGACACGTTCGCAGTCACACGGCGGCTGTATATTCCGTTCACACACACACACACACACACACACACACACACACACACACACACACACACACACACTGATGGCGTACCATGGCCATGCTGGGTCCGCTGCTCCGGCCGGCCTGGTGGCCTGGTCCTGCACCGTCCGCTCCGGGCTGGGCTGCTCGGCTGCTCGGCTCGGCGTACTGGAGCTGGAGGTGCTGCTGGCCGCGGTCGGACGTACAATGGACCGCGCGCGCCGTGAGCCGCCGGCTTTATAGACGACGAAGGGCGCCCGCCCCCCCGGACCTCCGGGACCTCCGGGACCCCCGGGGCTCGGGGCCTCCGGGAGAGGGGGGCGGGGCGGGGGGCACACGGGTGGCTTGGAATCGTAAATGTCCCGGGTCACGGTGCCAGAAATCTTACTAATGCCTTATGTGAAATTTTACGACGCAAATTCTGCAGAAGGGTGTAGCGGGGGAGTTCTTGAAAATTTTACCCCTCAGGTTTCACGATCATGGATAGAAAAATAAAACAGACTCGAGGAAGAAAATTGACATGAGGTTTAGTAGTTTTTATTTTATTTATTTTTTAATTTTTTTTTACTTTTTATTTTTCTCATTTGATTTGACTAAGCTGAAGATGACAAATGCGTCGAGTCCAAGACAGAAACAGTTTAAGTTCCTCTAAAATTGCAAACTCGATAATTATCATACTTTGCTCTCTTCTTTGAAACCCATTAACTCCAAGGGCGGATAGCAGCAGAAGTGGCTGGTCGTGGCATGGGCAGGGCTGCAGCCAGAGGCAGCCTCAGCCAGCCACAGCCAGTCAGGCTGAGATCCCACACTCCACACGGGACGCGTCGGTGCGATCCGCCTAGATTACGTTACATCACATGTATTAAGTACGGCGGAGATTTTTTTGTCTCTCGTCCGTGAAATCGGTGCAGGGATGTGCGGGCATGCGTTTCTTTCTTCTCCTTCTTACTTTTTCGCCGACATTCACCCACCCATTCACACTTTCTGGCGTGGGGCTGCCCTGCCATGGGGTTGAGGCGGGTTGAAATTGAGGGGTGAGGGTAGCGTGCTGCCGGCGCTGCCGCCCCGCTGCCGCCCCGCTGCCGCCCCGCTGCCGCCCAGGTGTAGTCAAGGACCGTTGACACACCACGTGACCCGATAATTTGATTGCGATGTCTGCCTACGGGAAGTGCGTCGGGAGCCACCTGAGGAAATCGAACCCACCCGGGCCGGGCCGGGAGAGTCAGGGAAGACTCCGGCTCGCACCCACGTGGCCGCACCGCCCGCCTCGGCAGGCTGAGGGGACGGAAAATGGCACGTGGTTTGCGAACGTTTCCTCCGCGTCGGGGTCGGCTAGACTGCGATCAGGAGGGGTTCGGCTTGTGGCACGCCACGGACGGGGTGTGCGGGGTGTTGTTCTAGCACAGGTTCCGGACGGGGCCCGGAAGCCCCAAAGTGTTGAAGGGGAGGGGGAGTCGTGGCGAGCACGTCACCGAGGCCTGTGCGCGTGTGTGAGTGTGTGCATGTGCATGGTATCGTGCGAGGCTCGCCACATATCCTTCTCTGTTGGAGGGAGGGAGATGGCCGCTTCCGGCCACAGCCGGGCCGGAGCCGCCGTCGTGCGGTCGCCCCAGCCCCCGGCCCCCGGCCCCCGGCCCCGGCCCTGCTCAGAGGTCCGGTGCACAGAGTTCAGAGCACGAGTTCTGTACTTTGTGGTTGGTCCGGCCGCGGCAATCACAGGCGTCGCGCCGCGCCGGCCGCCCCGCCCACATCAGCGCCAATTTCTTCCATTGCTTTCTGCGGGAGGATGAACCAGCTGCAGGCACAGAAGCAGGCATTGTGGCCGCTGGCGCTGCTGCACCGCTAACAAGCCACGACACCGCGAGGCGTCCGCGTCGTCTCCCTGCAGCTTCAGCGTGTGGCTCCAGCCAGCATCCGGGCTCGGCCCGGCCGCCTGGGAGGTGGGCTGTACTGTCGCGCACGGGTGTCTGGCGGGGCTGAGGCTCAAAATTTCAGAGATATTATAAAGAGTTATTTTCCGCTTTTAAGTACTCAAGCAAAACTCAGTGGCCTTTCGACCACTCCCTCGCGGACCCGGACCCGTGCATTGACGAGCTGATGGTCTGTTGACCGCTGGGGATATAATTTTTTTTCTTTTTCATGATGATACTGTTGCACGATATGGATTAAAGAAGAATGAAGAGGGAAGGGAAAGGAAATAGTAAAGAAAACTGATTAGCAATTAAAATTATTCTTTTATTTATCACATCTTGAATTGTTTTAACAGCACACCCTTAAAGACCCCAAATTTGATCTCAGCATCAGCTACTCCAGAGTTTTGATTACATGAACAGCTTTTACAGTGTGGTGTTAATCAATTACATGATTAACACTCAGGTTAACAGACAAAAACGTGCACCTGAAGCAAATCCGTGAAGTCAGCTTCTGAATGGAAGACCGCAACAAACTGTGCTGTAAATTACATGATGATTGAACTGAATGTAGATCCCTCCCTTTTATTGGAAAAAAAAAAACATTAACTACTCACAGTTTCAAGCCCATCTAACTGAACAGTACAAATCTGATAAAATGCATTAGTATTGGTGGTGTCAATGTCAACATTTACAAACTAAAAAATAAAAGAAAAATATGACTAGTTGGATGGTAAAGTACATTACAGAAAATACTAAAACAAAAATGATAGAAATAGAAGTCAACTAACCAAATGGTGGGTCTTTGTAGTTTTAACAATAAATATGTGCACATAAAACACTTCTATGAAGTATATTTAACAAGAACACCAGCTAATGTGCTTTTGCAACAGAGTTTGAAGTTCTGTATATTCAGTATATTATTGTTACTGTCATTTTTGTGAACCCTAGAGCTAGAGGGAGATTATTGCATTCACTGTTTGGCACACTCCATACCTTCAAAGCTTCGTAAATTGGCAATATTTAAGATCACAAGCATATAAGGTTTTATGTAAACATGTACTAAGAAACTGCTTAAGCTTGGAAACAGGAAATTACTGAGTTTTTAAAAAGCTACAAACAGAACACCTATCTTTACTAAAAACACAAGCATAATGGAAAGTGAAAATGATAAAACAGTATTTCACCTCCAATGAAAATTAATTTCTATCACATTCGAAAATATGCTCAGGAGTTTCAGAGCAATTGAAAAACAATCTTTTGTATGAACCAATCTTGTACCATCCGCTTTTCAATACATAATATACAAAGAACAAGCACTGATACCAACAAACCACTTAACATTATCACCCCAGAAACAAAATTTCTTGAGCAGTGAGCAAGTACATTTGCACATTATTAAAGGATCCTATTGCTTTGTGACATTTACGTTTTCTTTGGTATTTTCATTGTCAAGAAAATTAAAAAGGAAAGTTGATTGAAGTCAGCAAAATATACACACTCGATTGATCATGAAGATAACTAAACCATGTAATATATATATAAAAAGTCATGTAGCCATTTGCATTTTTTGGCTGATTTGGAATTTATTTTTTACACATCTGGGTCCAGCCCATTGTGAAACATGCCATATCCAACACATACGTACACTGGTTTCAAAATCATTTTTGAACTGAGGATGTAAGGATGATATAATTCACAGTTTGATTAAACAGGTACCTACTTGAATTCAGTTAGGTATTGGTAAAATTACAACCATACACAGTTCTAATTATTGGTTTTGATGAAAAAAATCAAAAGAAGGTAATCAGCAACAAGAGGTGCGGGCTGGTTCAGCTTCCTCTAAGCTAAAATCAGGACGAGAAAAACCAGTCTTAATTCCATCCCAACCATCTTCAACAGAGTACTCCCCTGAAAGTATGCGATCATATACTTCCTGGGTAACAGAGCGGAAAGCAATCTCAACCCCATGGCCAGTACGTGCAGAGGTTTCTATGTAAGGAATACTGTGAGTTTGTGCAAATTGTGCTGCTTCTTCTTCAGGAATCTCTCGAGCCTTTGCATTGTTTTGAACTAAATCCAGCTTGCAACCAACCAAAGCAAAGACAGGTCGGTGTGGCTCAATATGTCTCTTGGCTTCCGCCATCCAACGTGGAATGTGTTCAAAGCTGCTTCGATTTGTGATGTCAAACACAAGAAGAGCTCCAACCGAGTTCCGATAGTAAGATTTGGTAATTGATCTGCATGAATAACAAGGTTATATTATTACAGAAATAAATAATGCAAAAAGCATACTGCATTGCATTACTGGATCACAAAACATGATACCTGAATTTCTCTTGCCCAGCTGTATCCCATAATTGAAGTTTTATTCTCACACCATCATTTACTTCTATAAGTCTTGCAAAGAAGTCCACTCCAACTGTTGGATCCGAGAGCTGCAAAGCATAAGGAAGTTAATTGTGTGTACCAGCACAATCTGTGACATCATACTTTACAAAAATATATGAGCAATGGTTTCCATTTCAGAATCCCAATAATTTTGGAAAAAAAAGTATTGCACCACAAAAATGGCAAAGGAAAAGAGTGAAAACTGCCATGATAGACATTAATCAGCTGATGTAAACAAAAGCACACACTCCCATAACCTTTCAAAATTTGAGAGACGCTACATTGGCGATGTCAGTGATAATTTATGATCTCTCTACGCACAGTAACTTGAAAGGTACAAACCTCTGCAAATTTTCCATCTGTGAAGTACTTCAACAAAGAACTTTTTCCAACAGTGCTGTCTCCTATTAAAATCAGACGAAACTGGTAATCAAAGATTGGATCAACCATTTTTACAGGAAAAACAAGTCAACTACAGATAAAAATGGTCGACATGAACTATAATACAAATCAACACATCGGATAAAATCGAGAATTTTCAATTTTTTTCTTCTGACAATGAACAGAGACGCAAATTGAAAACAAGCCAAAATTAGTGGATAGAAGAGACTATTCACACTACGCGGTGTAAATAAAGCAAAAAGTGCTAATAAGACCACGAATGACGTCATCACTTCAGACCCCACCCTGGAATTCCCTTTCTAGGGCATGCGTAGGTGTTCCCGGGGGACATTATTTATTCGTGTCTTATAAATCACGGTCAAATCTTTTCCATCTTATTCAACAGAAACAAATATTTACGTGTTTGCGATGCTTATTCGCAGTTCGCCACGGCCGTTTGGAAGACAAAGGACAAATCATCAGAAATCATGGACAAATGCGTTCCCTGAAATATAGGCGCGCCACATTTGAACGGCCTCGCCGACTGGCAACTAGGATAAAGGTTTATTAATTTTTTAAAACGCAGACATGTTCAAGTTGAAGTTTTATTCATTCTATAAAGAAATATGATGACAAAATATACAACAGGAGTATCTAACACTTCAGTCAGTCTTCACTGCATGAATTCCATAACTGAGATTAGAACTGTTAGACCACTGCCATTCATTGGTTAGAGGATTATAACACATTCCATGGATAAGTTTTGTTGTACACCCATCTAGAAAAAAGAGCAACAAAACATTTTAAAAATGCACACATAGATTATTAAAATTTCAGCCCTTGACTGTAAAAATCAAAGAATGAATAAATAGCTCACATTTTTCAAGCATCGCCTGAAGTTCAGAAGGAGTAATGAAGAGCTCCCACTGATGTGTACCCTGAGGCACAATTCTAAACACATATTCAGCTCCTATTATTCCTGCTAACCATGACTGTGTGGAACGGCTCACAGTGGTGAGAAAAATCGACCCCTTTGGCTGAAAATAATTGCAAAGTAGTAAGAATATTTACCATAATAAAAAACAGGGAAAAGTACAACAAGTACATACCTTCAACAATTTGACACACTGCTCAACAAAAAATGTTTTATTCTGTACATGTTCAATAACTTCTGAAGATACCACAGCATCATACTTTCCTTCACCTTCTATGGCAAGTGCTTCAGCTAAAGTGTGGATGTACTGCAGTCTGTCTCGCACAGAAGGATCGGATTCCGCATGCTGCTTAGCAACATCAATCAGCTCTGAGCTTGCATCAATGCCAGTGACAGCAGCACCTAGCCTTGCAAGAGGCTTTTATAGGTAACAGAATACATATTAAAAACAAAGACCATAATAAGACAAAACTTCAGACTCACAGTAATACAAACCTCTGACAATAATCCTCCACCACATCCTACATCAACAATTTGTAAGCCGTCAAGAGGTTTTGCTGTATTTTTCCTATTTTGATTGGCAGCACCCGTACGGAATAATCCATCTCTAATAAAAGGCACTCTGAAAATGTATATAAGGAAAATTCAGAACATTCTTCTTTTACACTCAATAAACAACACAATTCACATTGCAGGATATCTGAGAAGCTGAACTTACCGTAGCGAATTCATGGAATGCAAAGCTTTCATAGATCCTGATTCATTCCACCAATCACCAGCCATCTTCTCAAGATGTCTTACTGACACAGGATCAACTGAAGATTGCGACGACTGATTGGCTTTAAGTAATATTGACGGTGGTGATCTGATACATACAAAATAATGGTAAATACAAAATAAGTTCAACATTGCCCTCAAATGAACTACTGCCATGACCATAAAATCTTAACATTTCAATAAAATTAATCAAAGGAGACCAGGAGACTACCTTTTATGTAACTTGAGGAGACTGTTTCGCATGTTGACAACATTTGATAGGACAATAGAGGATACTGACATTTTATCACAAAACGAAGAGGCAGTATTTTGCTAACAAATTTGTTACTTAAATATAAAATATACAGAGAGTCTCTGAGAAAAGTTTGTAAAATCTAATACGACACACAATTCTATTAGCACTTGGTTAAATGTTCAGTTTTTAATCAACATTGCATCACGTCCGATGTCAGTCACTCATTAAAGTTCGGTAAGAATTCTTCTGATTTTTTAACGACGAACACGCAAAAGTCTTGTAACATTCCAAAATATTTCTGAGAGCCGGTAGTTTTCAACGTTTGCAACACAAGCAGTTAGCAGGAAAACAACATAGCTAGCAGAAAGAGAACGTTAGCAGAAGACCCGGAAGCGAACTGCCTGATTCACCTCCATGGAGCATCACGTTAAATCTTAGTTACGGCTAAAGTAAAGAAACTTTAGAAAAAAACCTAAAAGAACCAAATACGATTCTATGATCTTTTGAAAACATTTTAGTTAGTTAATATGAAGTAGTTGAGCGAAAAGAGGAAATATTTTCAGGAGGTGTTGTTGGCCAGTACGAGTGATATCCGGTATACGCCTTCTGAAAAAGACGAACCAGGCCGAATCCAACCGGTCTGTCCGTCCCACCCAAACAAACCAAAATACAACAAACATTGGAGATTTGAGTGCACTGTAGAAGATAGAAACTCCCTTTGATCATAATCTGTGCGGTAAGTAATCACACTATGTGCACTGTTATTATGAGTTTCGTCTCTTTCAAGTGGTTTTAGTCCCTTTAAAGTCCAGAAAAAGGTCGTATTGGTGTTTTTGTGTTAAATTGATAACTTAACCTCTCTTAACCATAGTATGCACATGTTTAATCTCAAATGTCATGCAAATGTATTCTATTTTTTCTGCGTCATTTGAGTCGCAATATACTGTTATTAAATCAAGAACGTTCAGACTATGTTCAGACTGCCATCTCGGTCGAAAACGTATATTGAAATCTTAATCCAAAGTTAACCAAACCACTAAGCAAATTTTATTCTTTATACAGTGTTTGTTGACTAATGATTTCAGTTTCAATAGTCTGATTGATAATTTTTTCTTCTTTCAGTTACATTATAAGTTATCATGGAGCAGAATAAAGAGCAAGCAGTAGCTAAATCTCCAATGGTTTATATTTGTGGAGGTAAGGTTCATCCTTCTGCTGTGCTTTACCTTCCATGCCCGGTTCAGTGTCTATAATTCTGTATATTTTTTGTGTATCAATTTATCACTTATTTTTTTCTTTTTTTCCAGAATGCCATCATGAGAATGAAATCAGGCCCAGAGATCCTATTAGATGCAGAGAATGTGGATATCGTATCATGTACAAGAAGAGGACCAAGAGATGTATCCTTTATAAGTTTCCATTATTTAATGATTTAATAGTGTAGATTGTAGTGGAGGCATTTGGATTTTGGGTGGGACAAATTAAATGAGAAAGATGAAGATTTGCTAGGGCAGACAATTAAGCCTTTGCAGCCCTCTAGACGATATCAAAAGTTTAACCTCTATTCCTCTAACTTCCTTAGGGGAAAGTTGGAGGGATCTAATTTGGCAATAAATCGAAAGATTTATTAGCTTTTAGTTGATTTCAATGGTTTTGTGAAAGTGCTTTTTGTGATAGGTGATTGTGATGAATGAGATAACTTTCCTTAACTTTATATTTCAGTGGTCGTTTTTGATGCACGCTGACAGTGTAAGAAGAATATAATTTAAGAAGAAACTGCTGTACCTTCAATTTGAGTCCAATGTGGATAAGATTTTGTGATAAATTCTTTTCTTTCTCCTTTGTAATTTATGGTAATGACATGGGTGTAAAATAAAATCCAAACTGCTGATCAGTCATTTGTTTCATTAGACATATAGGTCATAGACAATAAGCATGTGTTTGCTACAACACAAAACAAAATCCATTGCTTTGGTGACAATGAATATTCACAATTTTCTCTGCTTTGAACTTCCTAACGTATGTATATATATACATATGCATACATATATACAATGAACAGAAATGCTGCTGGCTTATAAATGTACAGTACATTGTAGCAAGCATCGCAGAGCATGTGCTTTGTTACCACTGATTGCATGTGTCATACTCAAACCAACACAAGAATTGCAAATCACTTGTTCAAAATATGACTCCACACATAATTAGATCGCATTATTCAAACAGACTTACTTCTGCAATGCTACAACTTCATAGACACAGCTAAAATATAAAAAAAACAAATCTTGATGCAAAATTTCATTTGCGAATCCCAGGACAATTGTAATTCATCTGCATATTTTACATTAAACAATTTCATTGAGCTCATAATCATCACATAATCAAGCTTCTCAAAAAACCAAAAAAAAACAACAAAAAACAAAAACGAAGAGGCCTTACAACAAATACCCCATGAGATATAAATTCAGAGAATGAAACAGGTTGGCTGGAGTTTGACCTGAGGCAAAGGAACAACCATGAAGCAGGTACTCTTCAAAGTGGGGAGTGCGGCCAAATAAATCAAACTACCTTCACCATCAAAAGGATCAGGAGGAAATAAGATAATGTGGTCTTATTTTGTTAATACAATATACAAAAATAATAATTTGTAAAGGAATTCCGATTGCAAATTCCATAATCTTCTAGAACACTTTGACAAAAGTCTAGATAAGCAAATCTGTAAGAGCAAAGCTCAATACACTGATAATTAGCAAAATTTATCAAATATTATAATTGATACCTGTGGCTACTGGCAGGACTGGTAAAGATCTGATCACACATTTAAGATAGATATAGGTCATTGGATGAGATATGTAAAATGGAAGCTCTTACACATGAAAGCAAATCACTCTTAAGTGAGAATACATTCATAATGGTTAAAAAAGGGCATAGAATGTGAAATACAAATAAGATCTGTTGGTCCTGTTGATGTGTAGTATTTCCATGAATTAAAATGAACTTTAGCTAATAACCTAGTCTGTTTCTAAACATAAATCAGTTACAGAAGCTGAAAACACAGATCTAGCAAAGTAGAGGAGCAATATTAAACACCTTATATGGGACTATAGTGGTGAAAAGGTAAGCAATTACCTCCTGAATTTTTTCAGGTATGGGTCAATCAAACAATTTTTTCATCACAAAAATCTCATACAAGTCAAAAGAGAGAGAATTAAATGATCTGTGTACATGATATGCTCTTTGGTCAAACTAATTCAGTTGCTCACAGGGATATCAAATTGGCAGAAATGGTTTGGCAGAGTCTTTCAGTGTGAAACATGTGTTTCAGTCTTTGTACAAGTTATGATAGCCTATGCAGTTGGCACATAAACATCTTACGGACACAATGCTGAATTTCACACAGTGAAACAGACTGGACTGAGTTTTAAATGATTGCATCTACCTTAATTAAAACAGGCTCCCATTCTGAAATCAATACTAGGATGAAATGCACAGATATCACATTGGAAGCATGATATGTGACTGTGCTTTCAAATCACAAAGGCAAAAAAATTACAATTCATACTTAACATTATGCTTTTAAAAGCCATTGCAAATTGTGCGAACATTAATGTTTTCAATACAATACAAGAAATTATCACCAAAAATGACAGGTTTCTAATGAGAATAATATCTAATTTATTGATCACATCCAATCCCATACAAACATTCTATCATTTTCATTTGCAGTACCATAGTCATACATCACCAAAACTACAAATGTAGAGTAGTTCTCAGGATATACCTTTACTATACACACACAAATTAATTTAAAACAAAAAATTCTCTAGCTTAAAATCTAACTACAAAATGACTTTTGACTCCAAAAAAGGGGAAAAAAAGAAGGGTGCCAACATTTTTTTCTATTAAATATAAATTACTTTTGCCTGAGCAGAACTTATCTTACCCCTCATGTACATACTAATGTAAGTAGAGCAAAATGGAGTCTACCTTGACCCATCCACGAGATAAAAACACTCATAAAACTTGCAGAAGGAGAAAGACAAAGATGACACACATCTTGAGCAGGGCGTTGTCACATTGGGGTCACCTGTTAGCAGGGGCGGGAGGGTGAAGAGACTGCCCTCCATTAGGTACTTCACACACACCTGTCCTAGTGTCTGCTTTCTTATCTTGTAACTCATGAGGGGCTTCCAGATGCCCTAATCCTAATCGCCTATCCAACACTACAGTTTTGTTTTCAGCAATGTCTTTGTTATTTTGTAACATTAATGATCGGGCATTGATTGCACCATATCTCCAAGCTTCCGAAAAGCTATTTATACTGCCGGCGCCACTGCCGTCTTTAACATGGGGTCCTGGGGACCCTGCGGACTGCATGTCCACCTTCATTGCGGTCGGTCCAAACGAGGGTGTACCGTTTGACCCTGGAGGAGGGACCCCCGAATATACACGAGCAGGTGGAACTGAAACTGAGGCAGCTGCAGCCACTGCTGCCGCAGCTACAGCAGCCGCCGCCGCCGCTGCTGCTGTTGTGTTAGTTCTGGGTGCAACAGGCTGATGGGGTGGAGGCAAAGAGGGTGAAGGGGAGGGGGAGGGCTGGCGAAGAGGTACATGATTTTGAAGTGTTTGCTGCTGTTGCGGTTGCAACTGTGGTGGCGGCGGAGGTGGTGGCTGAGGTATGTCAGCCTGAGGAATGGCACTATCGTCCTCCCCAGTGTCAACAGCATCAGGGAAAGGCACACCATGGAACATGATGGGTTCACCCTCATCAGATGACTCCTCAACGTCACTGGTGTTGGCTTCCAGGCGAGGGTCGGCTTGTTTCCACTGGAGTTTTGTAGGATCCTTCTCACACAGCTTCTTAGCCAATGCCTAGAAAACACATCGTTGGTTTGAAGTGGTTTAAGAAATACCTAACATGCAAAATAAGGCAATGGAAATTGAAAGTTGAAGATCAGCTACTTACCAGTAAACTTTCAAGAGAGCTATCACAATCAGTTGTATCTATTTCATTCATATTAAGGCCAGATCGTTCAATTTCAGCATAGGTTCCAAAAGGAAGCTTCTCAGCACATTCCAATTTCAGAATGTGCATCTTTGAACGTAAATGTTTAGCAAGATGTCCATGGATACGGAATGCACTTTTACAGTCATCACACTTGTATGGTCTTGGGTTTGTTGTAGTTGGTGTTCCAAAGGTTGAATTCATGCTCACCTAGATGGAAAAGTCATGTTAGCCAAACTCCATCAGTAGCAAAATTTAGAACATGTTGACAAATATAGTAAATCTCAAATCATCACAAACCTTATTATGATGAGAGACAGATCTTTCATGTTTTTGAAGATGGCCACGTGTCCGGAAAGACACAGCACAAGCATCACAACGGAATGGACGTTCAAAGTAATGTATGTTGACATGGAGGTGTAATTGGCTTGGCTTGGAAAATACTTTGTTGCAAATAGTACACTTGCTACGTCCATCATCAGTAACACTGTAAAGGAAGTAAAAGCTCGTAAAGGTTTCTTCAAACAAAGAATAGAAGTTTGCCAAGGATCTCCTCATCAATCTTACCTGACATAGCTTGGAGCAGGGCCACTAGATGGGGGCATGAATTCTGCTTTCGGTTTCTTAACTACTGCACTTGAATTGAGAGGAGGTGAAGAACTTCCAGAATTTGAAACAATGACACTATTGGCAGAAAGCCGAGATCCCCCTGTTGAAACTGCAGGAGTCATTTCTTCTATGTGCAACGTTGAAGATGATGTTAGTATTTCACTTCCACTAGATGACACAGTTGATATCACAGAATGAGTTGAACTAATTTTATCATCACCAGTCAAAATTGTTGGCAGTAATGTGTCTGGCTTGATATCTGGACCAGCAGCCAAATCAGCATCTTTTACACTTTGACAGAACATATCAGCACCAACATCTGTTTCACTTGATGTTCTTGATCGGCTCAGCTTATTAACTGAACTAGCAGATGGAGTGGAATGCACAGTCATTGGCATTGGAGCAGATTTAACTGGTGAAAGAACAGTTTCCTGTTTCACAGGTGCAGGGGTTAAAGGTGCAGATGGAAGGATTAAACTAGAATAGTGCTGTGCTGCTGTGCTAACAACATTTTGACTCACAGCTGTTTTAGCACTTGTTACTTGTCTAGAATCACTATCATTATTTTTGGCTACTTTTTGAACTGCCCACAAAAGAGGTGGTGGCCTTGAGATGGCAATGTCCTGGGCAATGACACTATTTTGAGATGAGATCAACTGAGAGACTGAAACACTAGTTGTTAAACTTAGAACACTCCGCACAGGTTCTGTCTGAGAAAATGCTGCACTTGAATAGGAAAGGGTGGGGGTAACACAAGATGTGGGTGTTCCAGGTGTCCCCACAGGTGTCCCCACATCGGAACCCTCCTTCCGGAATCTAGGATGGTATTGGCTCTGCTTGACACGTGCATCTTGCACAGCTCGCTCTCGCAGGTAAGTCTGAAGAAGTGCAGAATCTTGATGGGGATCTGTCAGAGTGCCAAGGCTTGTAGGAAGCTTCTCCATTGTACTACAGAGAGATGCCAACAAGAAGGCCGGCGCCGACACAGGAGTAAGAATCTCCGAAATTGGTGTAGTAGGGGTGCGAGGCATTAATGACATAGGTAATGGTGTCAATGCTGTGGTAGACGATTTACTGTTGATGACTGGCACTTTGGCTTTGCTGGTATGATCCTCTCCATTTACAGAATCTGATCCATCAGATTCTTTAGTCTCCTGCTTGATGGATTCTGGAACCATGGCACTGCCACTCCCAACAACACGACTAGATGGGAAGTAATAACGTTGATGACCATCCTCTGTATTGAGTTCCGCCAAAGGTTTGGTGCTATCTTCCAATATTGTTCCTTGTTCATGAATATCTCTTGCAAGTCCAGTATTATGGGATACCTGATTAAAAAAAAGTGAAGAAATTAGTTACTAAACAATCCTGTAAAATGCACCAATAAAGTAACAGTATCTAATAAAATTCAACATTACTTTGTTACGCACCTTCTCTCTTTCCTTATGCTCACTCATGGCAGAAAGCGTTGGAGTACCAGGAATGGATGATGTTATTCGTCTCGGATGCTCGGAAGAAAGTCTGTACGGATATGTACTGGGGCTCCACGCTCCCTTAGGAGCTACGAGACCATTCTCTCTTGCTTTCTTTTCCATTCCACGATCATTACCAGGTGAAACAAGAGGAGCCTGAGCAAGACTGAGCAGTGATCTTGCAGCATCACGCTCTTGCCGTTTCTTAACATCATCTGTTCACCAAAATAACATATGTACTGTCAGTTTGCATATCATAATTTCCCAGTCAGCACAACTGAAAAACCTCTCAAAATAGTGGAATTTAATGCATTAGCTAACAAACTTACCATCTGCTTCATAGTCATCCTCTTCCTCGTCATCGTCTTCATCATCGTCATCATCATCATCGTCATCTTCATTATCCTCAGAGTCCTCTTCATCTTCCCCACGGTCTCCTTGCAAAGCTTGTTGCCGTGCAAGAATTTCTTTGTCAATGTAGCTATCATCAACAACCGTTGGGACGGGGAAAATTCCCATTTCCAGACACTTTTTGTAATGTGCTTTTGATTTCATGTGTTTGGTCAAATTTCCTTTGGTTTTGAAGCTGATGAGAGAGAAACAGAAAATTTATAAATAATCAGAGAAAAAAAACGAGGCCTAATTGCATCACATGAATAAGAATAAGGAAATCAGATCTATTTAGATACCTGAAGCTGCAGTGTCTGCATGTGAATGGGCGATCATCTGTATGAGTGCGTATGTGTTTCTTTAACATTGATGGCTTCTTACATCGTATTCCACAATTTTCACAAACATAGCGGCCACGACCTAAAAAGGCAAAAAGTTAAATAAAAGTAAAATTTAGAATGAAAGACTCACAAGGGAAGCAAAACAAAATTTCAAGGAAAACACACCTCTTCCTCGAATGTAGGTGTACTCTTCATATGATTCAAAGCCCCCATCAAAAATTTTTATTCTTTTAGGAGCACCATTTTCTTCATCCAAAGCCTGTATTGAAACATATCAGAAATCATATTAAGATCATTTAAACAAAACTAAAAAAATTCCAAATGAAAAAAATACTAACATCTTGCTCAGATTCAGGCTCCTTTTTCAAGCGATTCAGCCAATATGACGAGTGAGTCGATCGCAGGGTAGTTTTTTCTCCAGCCACTGTATACTCACAAGGTCGATGTCGGGAGTCATACAAAGCTATCACTTGACTTGGCACTAACCCACCTGGGTCAGGGTCTGGATCATACACCTGTTCAAAATGATAAAAATAAATACTTCTCTCTTCAATAAAAATTTAAAAAAATTCCCATTTCACAATAAGGTGATTGATGCTAAATAAGTGAGTAATTTACAGGAAAAAATCTTACCCTCCAATTAGAGTACATTGACAGTTTGCTGTGGTCTGGACTAAGAGGTACATATGTTGGTTGCAAACGGTTCAGAGTGCAGAAGTAAGGCTTTGTGGAACATTTCAGGCCAAGATATGTGTAAGCATGACCATTCAAATATAGCTGTCCGTAGGATTTCTTAGGACGAGGAGTCTCTGGGCTCACAATTGATAAGACATTGGGAGTGATGAGATGTCGTTTGGGCGTAAATGTTCCAGGTTTCAACGGTAAAGAAGTGGGTCTTAAGAAACGGTTTCCGCGTGGAGCCTCTGAAACCGCTGGTTTATTCCCATCCTTATCTCCTTCAGGAGTTACTTTGTTCTCGGTTAACTCCTGAGTCTGCAAACAATTTTCAAGATAATGAGTCACAAAGCACAAGCAAATAGTAGTAGCTCAACATGAGAACGGATGCAATTCACTCACCGTATTGGTAGTGGCTGTTTTGGTCCTCTTCTCCTCAATGTCATCCTTTTCCTGAGGACTCACTGTCCCCGGTGTGTCAGACCTCGGCCGTTTTAGCCTCTGTGAATTGGACTGGTTGGAATCTTCACTAGCAGATGCAGGGGACGGAGACGACACAGGAGGCTGGTCCACGCGGATGCTGGGAACATTGGACGGGAGCGGCGGTGGCGGCAGGATGGGAGTGGAGACGGTAGGAAGGCTCCCATTCGACTCCTCCCTCCTCATGGCTTCCGCCGAGAACATATGGAAGTTGCGCTTCTCCGGTTGCGGTGCTGCAGGTGCCGGGGAAGTCGCGATCACAGCCGAAGCAGCCGAAGTCGAGGCGTTGGGCACCGACGTTCGCCTTGGTAGAGAAGTGCCAGGGGCGGGGGAGACGCCCTTGGGCGGTCCGGACGCCGACACAGACGACGGCCGTTTGTACGGATTCGAAGATGGGCTCGGCACAGGGGCGGGAGTGGCCAACACAGTGGCGGGAGCCGAGGCAGGCGACGGTGACGGCGACGGTGACGACGAGGGGGCGAAATGGACGGGCGTGCTGAGCTCCGCCGCTGGGGCCGCAACGTGCAGCTGCGAGGTCGGGCCCGGCATACCCGGCACATGGGGGATGGCCCTGCCGCCGTGCACGATGGTCAGTACGCCGCCGCCGTACAAATTGCTGGACGAGGTCGACGTCGAAGTTGAGGTTGACGGTAGCGTGGATGAGGGCGCCGAGGTGTGAGTAGCAGGGGAAGGAGCAGGCACAGGAGCTGGGGGAGGAGGCTGGGGATGGGCGGCCAGCGTCAACGGGTTGAAGGCAGTGATACTCGTCAACGGGTTGAGCAGAGACCCGTCCCCCATGAGGGCTGGGTGGTGGTGCCCCATGCTGGGATGGGAGTGTCCCAGGTACAGCGGCAGGTGGGATGGCGTGGGGATGCCCTTGATGGCCAGGTTGGGCGTGGCGATGTTGGGGATGAAAGGCATGACGAGGTGCGTCGCGTCCGCCACGCTCGTCATGATGGAGCCGTGCGGGCCCATCGCGTACGGCGACCTGTTCTTGTCAGCGGCGGCGCGCGACGCCGCCGCGCTGTCCGCGACCGAGACCGGCACCTGCTGGACGATGGTGCCGCCCCCGGTCTGGAGGCCTGACTTGGCGATGGTCACCACCATCTGCTGCGGCGAGGAAGTGCTGCTGCTGCTGCAGGGACCGTCCGTCTTGTCGCCGGACATGTTGAGGCCAGACGGTTCGATGCGGAGCGTCGTCGGCTCGCCAGCGTTGTCCAGGATCTGCACCTGGCCGCCAAACATCTGGAGCGAGTTGGCTGACCGCATGGGACTGCGGGACAGCTCCTCCAGGGAGCGCAGCGTGGCGGGCAGGGGCGAGGGTGCCGGCGAGGGCGAGGGCGTGAGTGGTGGCCCCGGGGGTGCGGTGGGGGCAGCAAAGCTGCTGGGCGAGGCCAGGGCGCGCGTGTTGGGCGAGGCCCGTGGCGAGGCCCGGTGTGGCTGCTGCTGCTGCTGCTGGCGGCCTCCACGGACCCGCTGCCGCTGCCGCTGCCACCCGAGTCCAGACGCCGCTTCTTGTGCGGCGGGGGATCGCGGTGGTTGTAGCTGTCCACGAGCGGAGTGTTCCCGAGCAGCGGCCCCGGCGAGGGCTGCGGTGGCATGACGGAGGTGGAGGCGGAGCTGCCGTGGCGCGGGGGCGTCAGCTCAGCCGTGCTGGGCGGCCGCGGCTGCGTGAACGCCTTGCTGCAGGTCATCATGTGCTTGCGGAGCGTGTCCGCGCTGCGGTAGTGCGCCTTGCAGCCGTGGCACTGGAAGGTTGTCATGCCCGGCACCAAGTACGAAGCTTCCTCGGGGACCATGTTGGATACGTGGTGCACCCCAGACATGCCCGGCGGAAGACCCGGCGTCAGAACCGGTAGGCCGGGAATGGGATGCGTTCCGTCGTAGGTCGTGAGGAACTGCAGGCCCTGGGCCCGCGACTTGAGCAGGATGTCCTTGATGACAGACCCGTCCGCGCTCTGGTGGGCGTCCAGGTACGGCACCCTCGGCACGGGCACCCTCTGGAAGGCGGAGTCCTGCTCGGCGTGCAGTGGCGCGGGGGCGGGGGCGCTCGCGGGGGTCGGCGCATTCTCAGCAGGGGGCGGCAGCGGCGAGGGGGACTGGTGGTGCAGGTACATGTGGTGGGGAGGGGGCTGGTGGGGCGGCTGGTGGTGGTGCAGGGCTTGGTGGAGCGGCTGGTGATGCAGGGGGTGAGGAGACACATGGTACGGGGAGGCGTGAAGGTGACCTAGTTGATGGTGAACCGGGGTCGGAGGAGGCTGGTGGAGGTGATGCTGGGGCGCCGACCTCTTTAGGTGTGGCTGCGTTAGGTCCAGCGTACCGTTGCTGGTCGCGGTCGAGGACCTGTCCGGCTTGGACAAGTTGAGCGGTGCCTCCACGTCCCCTCCCGCGAGCATGGGCCGAGGCATGGCCGGCTGCGGTAGCGGTAGCGGCGGCGAAGTCGCCAGCGCGGCGGCATTCGCCCCCATCAGGGCCAGAGCCAGCTTCGAGTTCCTCTCCGACTCGGCCTGCTGTTCGGCGGTCGTGCAGCCGCCGCTTATCTGCCGGTACAGGTACTTCTTGTGCCACACGGAGGAGGGCGAGGGTGGCGGCGCGGGGGCTGCGGCTGCGGCCGGGGCCGGGCTGCCCGAGGGGGTCGGCACCGGGGGGCTGTTGATCCGCTGGCCGTACTTCTTAGGCCACAGCGGGTCTGTTGTCTCCATGATGGCCTCGTTCTCGGATATAAGTTTGCTGATGTGCCGCTGCACCGACTCCGGACTTGGGGTGGGCAAGGGCGAGCCCGCCTGCCCGTGGCTGGAGCCAGGGCTGGTGCCGGTGCCGGGACCAGGGCCGAGGCTGAGGCTCGTGGACAAGTCCGGCCCGGGCCCCAACCCCGACTCGGATCCGGAGGTGGACGCCGGCCGCCTCTCGTTCTCCTTCTCGGCGGACGCGCTGTACTGGAACGCGGCCGGGTGGAACTTGGGCTTGTAGATGTTCCGCGGGACGGGCTCGGGGAGGTGCTCCGAGGCATGGCCGGGCAGCGCGCTGCTGGGAGTGGCCGCGGGGAGGCCCATGCCGAAGCCCATGCCCAAGCCCTGCAGCCCCTGCACGCCCTGGCCGTCCTCGCCGTCACTCGACACTTCGTCCTCGCCCTCTGGCGGTACCTGCGGGAACTTGGAGGGGTCGGCGCCGTCCTCCTCCAGCTTGAGCGTGTGCGCGCGCGACCGGCAGTGCTTGTACAGGTTGCTCTTGGTCTTGAAGGAGATGCCGCACGGCTGGCACGGGTAGGGCCGCTCGTTGGTGTGCGCACGGATGTGCTTCTCCAGGACGCTGGGCTTGGCGCACGACAGGTTGCAGTACGGACACACATGGCGGCCCACGCCCAGCCCGGCACCCGCCTCCCAATTTGTACTTTTCTCAGGTATCACACTACTAGCAGTCTTGACGGCGGTGGCGGTTAGGGTCGGGGAGACACTGGGTGTGTCCCCCGCCGTGGCCGAGGATGCCGGGGGCGCAGGGGGCGCGGACGGCGGGTACCCGTTTACCACCGGGGTGGCAAGCGCCACGGCCGGAGCAGTGGCGAGGGCTGGGGCCGGGGCCGGGGCCGGAGCCGAGGCCGCAGCAGCAGCGGCCTCCGCCGCCGTCTCCTCCATGTCAACCACTTTCTTGAACTTCTTGTGCAGGTACCGGTTGCCGCCATCTTGGTTGTTGACGTGGTTCGTGAGGGCGCTGATGGTTCGCTGGACACCGTTGCCCACGGCCACATCTGGAACAGAGTAGAAAGAAAAGGGCGTTAAGGGCCGTAACGACATCTCCAGGAACACGTTTGTTTATGCCGCCGTATCATAAGGCTTCGGTGCGCTTTTTTTTTCTGCCCTTGATGTGACTTTAACAACATCACACCAAGGTGAACCAATTTATTTCACGTCCGTAGTCCTTCCCCGCGGCGCCGGGCCACAAGAACCGAACGACGCGGAGCGGACCTTATCACACCTCGGAGGTGGCCTCGGCCTCGGGGCTGCCAGCCGGGGCTCTAGCCGGGGCTCTAGCCGGGGCCCGGCGGCCGGCCGCTGACGTCAACACCTTAGGGCTAGCCCTGGGCGGTATCTAATTTTCGATACCGCGGAGCGGTAAAAAAGTTACTCACGATATCTGCGGTATACCGATGCCGGTAAAATACCGCGATACCGAAATACCGGGCCGGTAGAATACCGCGATACCGAAATACCGGGCCGGTAAAATACCGTGATACCGTCGTAATACTGGCCGGTATAATATCGCGATACCGTCGTAATACTGGCCGGTATAATATCGCGATACCGTGGCGGTAAACCTTGACGGGAATGGTGTATGGAGGGTGGAAGGATTTGTAGTTGAATGTGTACTCCAAATGCACTCTTGCTTTCGACTGTTAAGTGTAAGTTAACTGCACCGTCAATAGGTTCCATTCTCAGAAAAACACGGCGAAAGAGGCGAGAGACAGGGCAGGGGGCGGGTGGAGGGGGACGCGGGCATGGCACAGGGATGGGGACGGATCCAACCCCACCCACGATACCGTTCTAATTGAAAGTACCTTTTACCGGGTATCGCCGGTATTTCGGTATCGCCGGTATTTCGGTATTGCCGGTATTTTGATATCGCCGGTATTGCGGTACCGCCGGTATTTCGGTATCGCCGGCATTTCGGTATCGACGGTTTTACGGTATATCGATATTTACAAAGTTGCATACCGTGCCGACGGTATAAAAAATACCGCGGCTTTTACCGGTATATCGGTATACCGTCCAGGGCTACTTAGGGCCCCGCGCAGCTTTCTGGAAGGAGCAATCAGCCTGAATTCGGCCATCTAAAAATAACGGCCTCGATGACATTGGCCCCGGCCGGCTCCCTGCCCCGCAGGCTCCGCAGGCCCCGCAGGCCTAACCCAAACCCCATCACGTACCGCTTTCAGTCTTTTTCTTCCTTCCCTCATTGTTCGCTAGTCGCTGCTCCTGCTCCTGTTGCTCAGCCTGCTTCCGCTTCTCTTGTATTATCTCTTGAATTTTCCGCTGCTGTTGCTGTTTTACTGACTGTGCCGAGCCTGAAACAGAGACGGGAAAGAAAGCAATTAGTACAATTATTGTAATTACTCACGAACCCGCGGCATCAGCGGAGGCCCTTGAGGTTCCGGGCCACCCCCCTCCCCCAAAGCCTTGCCGATCATGGCACTGACAGGTATTGTCCAAACAGGAGGGAAAGGGGGGAGGGGAGCCAATGAGCCCCCCTGCGAAGCACCCCCCCCCCTTTCCCTAGCTCCGGAGTACCGCGGGAGAAAGCAGAACCAAAGATGACAGGGAGATACGGAGCGGCACGGGAAGGACGCTAAAGAGCAACAGAGACAACAAAGGCAGGCCCTGGCCGGTCCGGGAGGGCGCAGGGCACGAGCGTGGGGCGCGGGGGCGGCCAGGGGAGGGCGCAGAGGAAGAGGGTTGCAAAGAGACGAGGAACAGTGAAGGGGGAAGACGAGGAATCAGGGGAGAGGAGGGAGGGAGGGAGGGAGGGAGAGAGAGAGAGAGAGAGAGAGAGAGAGAGAGAGAGAGAGAGAGAGAGAGAGAGAGAGAGAGAGAGAGAGAGAGAGAGAGAGAGAGAGAGATCAGCGAGTAGGGGGCGGGGCGGGGCAGGACAGGGAAGAGGCAGCGACCGCTCGGCTCGTGTGCCCGTGCTGCTGCTGCCGCGCTGCCCGGGCCGGGCCGGGCTGCCGATCGGGGCCCAGCGGGGATGGGGGCGGGGGCGGGGCGCGGACAGGGGTGGCCGAGAGAAAGGGGGCAAGGCTGTGGCGCCTGCGAGACGCGTTGCCACGGCAACGGCCACCCCCTCGGTCCCCGCCCCACCGGCCCCCACCCCACCCCTGCCCCGCCACCCCCGCCAGTCCTCACAGCGCAGGGACATGCCCCTGTTGACGGCACGATGGGGGCGCGGGGGGCGTGGCGTGGCGAGGCGTTGCTTCGTCATTCGAGTCTAGTTGCGCCGCTTCAGCGTTCGTTCTGCTAGGCGCGACAGAGAGGGCTGGGGGCGCGCGGCGTGGCAGGTCCCCAGTGACGTAAACAAGTAAACACCGCCGGCTTGGATCCGCCTGGATCAGGGGTGGCAACGCCAACCAGCTGCGTGTCCTGGAGCGTCACCGAGTTTTGCTCCCATTTGGGACCCTCAACCTAAAACGCTACGGCCTACCTACAAAATAAATACCAGAAATTAAGTTTCGTTGCCGAGGGGTTTGTCCCACATTTTATTACATATGAACACCAAGCAGTAGAAGGACACGTTCCAGGCCGATCGGTCAGGTAAACGATGGCGCCTAGTGGGTAGGCAACCCCACCCGGTGCATACCCCCGTGGCATGCGGGCTGGCCTACCCCAGCACTCGCAGGCGCTCCGCGGGGCCCGAGGGCCGGGTGCTCGGCGCTGCGCTGAGTCACACCACACCACGCCGGGGCTTATCACACGGCCGGCCGAGGCTGCCCCCCCCCCCCCCCCCCTCCCTTCCCCTATCAATCTCCGACCGCCGCTGCCCGCTGCGTTCCACTCGTTATCAATGCGCACATCCCACATCCACTCCACGGCCGCTGCATCGTAAGGGGCGGGGCGGGGCGGGGCGGGGCGGGGGCGACTGTTGCCAGGGGAGGACCCGACCCGGGCCAGGCCACACCCCTGTTGGTCTCCAGGCTACTCACTCACTCGACAGTAAGCGTGACATGATACACCCCCCGCCCTCCCCCCGAAAATAATCTTTTTACAGCATGGCCGCACTGGGGGTGGTGCTGGTAGTACCTCACGGGGGCCGCCTGAGGTACACCCACCCCCTGAAGCAGCACAACCGACAAGGCTGCTCTCTCTCCCGGGGCCGAGCTGGTCCAAGGGGAGAGCGGGCAGGGGAGGGTGGGAAGCGCGGAGCAGAGAGACGAGGTTAAACACAAAGGAAGGCGGAGGAAGCTCTGACGGGGGTGTATAAGGGTTGCCGCCAGTGAGGGGTGGGGGTATAACCTGTGGCTCCATTCCCACTCTCTCTCTGTATCTGTCTCCCCCTCTCCTTTCCCTTCTCGGTCTCCTCTCTCTCTCTCTCTCTCTCTCTCTCTCTCTCTCTCTCTCTCTCTCTCTCTCGCTCGGTCGGTCTCTCTCTCTCCGGTCTATCCAGCGTCCCCGTCCAGTCCGTAGTGCGGGTTGCCATGGGGCGGGCATTCGATTGAGCGGGGAAATATGAGCCCCGGAATGGGATGGCGCTGGAGGAGGGGGCGGGGGAGGGGGTGCAATGAAAGAGACGGGGCTGTTACAGCGCCTTGGAAGGAAACAAAGGAGACGCGGAAGCGAGCCGTGGCGTGGCGTGGCGCGGCGTGGCGGAGCGTGCTCACCCAGTGCCATCTCATTAAACGTGTTTCAAGCATCAAACGCCCTTCGCGCGCACACACACAAAAAACCACAAGTCGCAAAAAAAAAAACTGGCAGAAAAATAAAATACAACTTTTGTCATTTTGCTGTTTTTAATCTCCAAGCGCGTGAGAGGCGCTAGAGGCAGCCGTCGGGTTGGCCACCGCCCCCTAGCACTCCGTGTCAGTGCCATGCCGCACCGCCCGGCCTTGGTAAAGTGCGGGCCGGGCCGCGCGGTGCGGGCGGAGAGTACCCGCCACACTCTGCTATTTCTAGTGACATGTTGCAGACAGCGGCGACTTGACACTGACCCCTCCCCCACCCGGGGCCCGGGGCCCGGGGCCCGGGGGCTGTGCCGGGCTGTGCCTGCTGTGGGGGGCACGGCCGCCGCACGGCCGCCGCACGCCCGCCGCACGACACAGCCAGCCGGCACAGTGCGGGCCGACACCTTATCGCATCAGCCATCACCGTTCTGGTGGACAGAAGACTCCGCATGGCCCCCTGTGACCGTGCTGGGCCGGGCCGGGCCGGGCCGCGGCGGACAGACATGCGCAAAAACCTCGGCGGGGAAGAAAATAAAAATCCCAATGCTCTCCCTTTCCTATCGTCACCCGAAAAAATAATGAACACGGGCAAGAGGGATATCCGTTTGATTTCCTTTGAGGCAGCGGTGTGCCCCGCTCCCCCTGGGGGACTCGTACGGAGAACTATAAAGGCGGCTGGCTTCCCGGAATCCCTGACGGCCGTGGCCCGGCCTGCCCCTGCCAGGGGCCTCGCCACGGGGCCCGCGGACAGCACGACCAGCCGGCCGCCAGCCCCTAGCGGGGCCCCGCCAGCCCCTAGCGGGGCACAGCCAGCCCCTAGCGGGGCACAGCCAGCCCCTAGCGGGGCCCCGCCAGCCCCTAGCGGGGCACAGCCAGCCCCTAGCGGGGCACAGCCAGCCCCTAGCGGGGCACAGCCAGCCCCTAGCGGGGCACAGCCAGCCCCTAGCGGGGCCCAGCCAGCCCCTAGCGGGGCACAGCCAGCCCCTAGCGGGGCACAGCCAGCCCCTAGCGGGGCACAGCCAGCCCCTAGCGGGGCACAGCCAGCCCCTAGCGGGGCCCAGCCAGCCCCTAGCGGGGCACAGCCAGCCCCTAGCGGGGCACAGCCAGCCCCTAGCGGGGCACAGCCAGCCCCTAGCGGGGCACAGCCAGCCCCTAGCGGGGCACAGCCAGCCCCTCGTGCACACAATAAGGCAAACCCTCCCTAAGAGCTTTAGAAACCGACGGTCTCTACCCCCGGCTGCGTCCGTCCGGTAACCAAAGGCTTCCAACAGCCCGGCCGCGTACGTTCGGTCGGAATCCAGTAAAACGGAAGCGCCAAACTCACAAATGGACGAAATAACGAGCGTCCGATGCTCGGAGAGGAAGCGACGGATTAATCCATGCCAAATAAACGGAGGGAGGGAGAGATAAGAGGGAGAGAGAGGGAGGGCTCTCTGCTCGATGATTAATCCCCTAAAAGGCCCTTTGTCGGACTGGCCGAAGCCCACCGAGAGTCGAGTCAATCCCGGCAGCGCGGCCGCGTCAAAGGGACATGCAGGTTGTGCCCGGGCCGGCTCGGCCACAGCATTGCCACAGCCGGCACACAGCGCGCTAGCAGCGCAGGCCGTAGGGGTCGTAGCCCGCCAATTTGCGAACTTGTTGCTGTGTACATACGAGCACACCGTCGTCCAGTTTAGATTTTCCTGCCCAGCGCAGCGTGCAGCGCACCTAGGGGGCTGAGCCCCTGTGACATCCCGGGGTAGGCAAGCCCGCAGTGTCACCGTGCCGAGCGGAGCTGCCTACCCTGGCTCCGTAAGGCGCTCGCCGGCGGCCTCCCGCCCCTGGAGGACGTTTGCTCAGCTCAGCCGGGAGCCACAAAACCTCCCTGCCGCTGCCGCTGCTGCCGCCCCGCGGCTGCCCGTATCCCTGCTGCAGCCGCAGCGGCCGCCACAAGCTCCGGCGCCGTTGGGGGACATGGCACGACACATCCGTGCTATCCAAACCCGTCCCGGCCGGCCCCCCCCCCCCCACTGGCCCCACTGGCCCGATACAGACGAGGAGGATGCCGGCTTTTCTCCGAAGCGGCCAAGTTCCTCTAAGTATCCGTCATTCCCGGATAGCCGTGCCGCCGCCGCCAACCCGGCCAGCAGGAGCGGTGTAGTGTGGTGTGGTGTAGCCGAGGACGGAGCCGGTGAGCCGGCAGGCAGGCAGCGCCACGGCCCCCGCCGGCCCCCGCCGGCCCCCGCCGGCCCCCGCCGGCCCCCGCCGGCCCCCGCCGGCCCCCGCCGGCCCCCGCCGGCCCCCGCCGGCCCCCGCCGGCCAGTGGAGCTGGGCTGGATGCCCGACGGCCCGACGGCCCCGCCAGGTGCGTGCTTTGCCCGCGCGGGCTGGAACAGGTTCTTGAGGCTGGGCGGCAGGCGCTGCGCGCCGTGCCCCCGCGGCCCCCGCCCACCCGCACCCCCCTCATACCGCTCCGAATAGACCACTTCGGCGAGGTGCCCCCCACAACCCCTCCAGACTCACACAGTGAAACCCCACTATTCGTTTGATCACCCGTTTTCCCGGTAAACGTTCAATTTTTAACTCGCTTGGTCGATTACACGCTGATTGGTGGCGGGGACGGAGTGGTTGGAATGAGTCTTCAGTTGGGGCGGTGGGGTGGGGGGGGGGGCGAGAGGGGAGGAGCACACTTCTCGCCTCACCGTGATCGGCACCCGCCGGACGGTGGGCCGCTGGGTGCAGACCCCGCGGGCCCCGCAAGGCCTCAGCTTTACGTGCGCCCCCCCCCCCCCCCCCCCCCCGCCTAAAGTTCTGATCGCTATAACCCTGTGCGCCACAAGGGAGCGCGGACGCGGAGACGAGCACTTCCTCCCGTAAGCGCCCGCAAAGTTTCGCTCGTGTGCTCGTTCCCAGGACGGCTACGGCTCAGACTACGGGTGTCGGCCTTGCCGCCGGCGGGGTGCGCTAAGTCCTCATGACACTGGCCTCTGCGGCCGCCAGTGCCCGGCACCCGGCACCCGCCTGGAACCCGACCGGACTGGAGTGCCTTCAGAAGGACGCGCGAACCAGCCAAGCGCAGGGCGTGGCGGGGCGGGGCGGGGCATAGCGCCAGTCCAGTCCGACTAGCCCGTTCTGTCCCACAGGTCCGGAGCCGGCGGGCCAGGCCGGCGCCATGGACTGGCGGGGCTGGGGGCCGGCGGGGCGTGGCAGTGGGCAGCGGGCAGCGGGCAGCGGGCAGCGGGCAGCCTCTGGGCAGCGGGTAGCAAGGAGGCTGGACGGGGCACACGCGGCCGCCGCACATTCCAGCAAAGGTCGCCGCTCACGCTCGGCTCCTGGCGTTCCGCCACGCCCTCAGGAAGACAGCCACTGAACAGGCGCTGGACAGCCGCCTGGATAGCCACTGAACAGGCGCTGGACAGCCGCCTCGATAGCCACTGAACAGGCGCTGGACAGCCGCCTGGATAGCCACTGAACAGGCGCTGGACAGCCGCCTGGATAGCCACTGAACAGGCGCTGGACAGCCGCCTGGATAGCCGCTGGACAGTCGCTGGACCGCGGGACAACTGGCATCCCGCGCATTCGCCCGTCCGAAACGGATGGAGTTTGAGCCAATAGATGAGCGTGAATGTTGTCACTCCGGAAGCAGGACCGAGGCCGGCTGCACGGCGGATAGCTGCTGCGGAGACAACGCCGGACGACATACCGAGGAAACACAGCAGAGCACAGCTCCGAGGGGCTGCCGGGGGCTGCGGAGTGGGGGTGCAGGACGAGTGACGGAGGGTGGTTCGAATAGACAGAGACAGAAGGGGAGGGTGGGTGGGTAGGTGGGAGGGAGGGTGGCGGGGCGTCGCGGGGCGCGGCGGAGAGGGGCAGCTGGGCTTCGATCGCCCGTCCGCCCTGCCTGGCCCTGCCCTGCCCCAGGCCGGCACAGCCACAGGCACAGCCAGGCCATTGCCGCACGCCGAACAGCGTTTCCTTTGTGTTTCCTTGCGCCCTCCCCAACCCCTTCCCTTCCGCCCGGAGCCGGCCGGAGGAGCCGGAGGTCTCCATAGCAATTCTCCAGCACTGCCCCGGCACACCGGCTCCGGCACACCGCTGGAGGAAAGGGCCTCATGCATGCGCGGTTTTAGTTAGGAGGGGCTCCTGGAAACCCAAGATTTTCCCAGGGTGGCAAGGGGGGGAGGGGGAGGGGGCATCAAACATTGCAATACCCCTGTACGTAGTCAATTTGAATCACATGCGACCGTAAAGCCGGCACTTGTGTGACGGGGCCTTGTGCGACTGCGACTCACTTGTGTACAGCGCCGGACCCGCCAGGCACCCGGCACCTGTCCCGGACTGTCATCCAGCGGCGAGGGCGGTGCTGGTTGCAGGACCGTGTCCGGGGGGGGGGGGGGGGGATCTGGGTCGGGTCGGGTCCAGGATCCCAGTGTCGGGTCTGCAGTGCTGGGCCCGAACACCGCAGCCAACGGCCAGCGCCTCGCCTCGCCAATCATGATCCGCAGAAGAGCCGCGCCTCCACTGAGACCCGCTGCCCGGGGGAGCAGGCCGGGAAACAGCCACAAACCCCACAGCAATTAGGGAGCGTTCACCGACCACGCGACCTTTCCTCCAATCCTTTGCAGGGGGAGCTGCGCACTGTGCCCGTGGGGGTGGTGCTGGAGCAGACCGTCGTTTGGCGCGGGCTTAAGCCTCCCCAAGACCATTTAGGCTCGGTGGGTTCGAATCCCACGCACTCCCCCGCGACGATTTCCGCGCCCAATAATTTACCGAACTAGCACCTCGATTCCATGGCACGTGATCCCGCTGCGGCCCCAGCTCCTGTGGGGGACAGACTAGCGCCTGCAGGCTAGCAGGCCGCAGCCCGCAGCACAGGCCAGCGGAGCGGGCGGCATACCCTCCAGGCCCATCCCTAACGGGCCTGACGGGACGGATGCATTTTGTGAAAAAATATCATGGTTTTGTTTGGGTGTTTTGGTCAACTTTGGAGCCCTATACCTCCTCCAATTATCATTTGCCAGGGCTAAAATTTTAACTGTGAGCAGTACTAAGTAGGGCTCTCTGGCAAAAATGTCTACAAAATCGGTTGGTACGTCAAATAACAACGTCAGAAAACAGCCATTTGCTTGGACAGGTTCGACCCCAAAAAAATGAAATAAACAAATAAAACAAGGGACGAAGAAATCCAATACTTATTATCCAATCCATTACAAACTCTTATTTGCTCTGAATGCCTCCCTTACGATATGTGACTAGCCCGGTGCAGCGCACGGCGCACGGCAGCCACTGGCCAGCTGATGCCGTGCCTGCTGACTCCGCGGCCCTCGCGGGAGCCCAGGCAGGCGAGTCCGCCGTCGAGTTTCGCGGTGCCATGCGCCAATAATGATAGAAAGCAAATTCCTGGTCAGCTTTGCCGGATGCATCTCCCCCCCCCCCCCTCTTTTTCGTTCCACCGGCACTTTGGCTTGGGAGTCCCCCTTCACTTCACCACAGCGCGCCCCGCACGGCCGGCGCGGCCCCGCCAACGCCGCGCCGCGCCACGCCACACACGCCAGCCAAGGCCGAGCGGGCCGTGTGACGTGGCCCCGTGGGGCCCCGTGGGGCCGCGTGCGAAGTGGACGTGTCATCGCGTACGCGGCCCCCGACCCCCGGCGCGGCGGCCGGCCCAGCGTGTTCTATTGGACGTCGGCGTCGCGAGCTCCGTGAATCGGAAAAGGCCTCCCGACTGATCTGCCCTGCCCGGCAGCCTCTGGCAGCCTCTGGCAGCCTCTGGCAGCCTCTGGCAGCCTCTGGCAGCCTCTGGCAGCCTCTGGCAGCCTCTGGCAGCCTCTGGCAGCCTCTGGCAGCCTCTGGCAGCCTCTGGCAGCCTCTGGCAGCCTCTCCAGAGCCTCCCTTACACAGCCGTTGACCCCGTTAATTTCACGGATGGCGTCCGCGGTGTCGTTGTGCCGTTCAACGTCGGCGGCCCCCTCCCTCCTCCCACTACCATTCCCCCGCGTCGCACAGCGGGCGGACGCGCGATTTCTCATCCCACTTATTTCTCCGACCGTCTCCCCTCTCCCCTTCTCCCCGCCCTCCGACTGGAAACGAGTACGCGGGGCGGGGCGGGGCCGTCCGCGTCCTCTACTCCTAGGCTGTAGGTAGATGACCCAGGCCCCCACCCCCGCCCCGCGGTCCGTGGTGCCCCGGGAGCGTGTTCACAGCCGGGTGCCGACAGCCGCACCGGCCAGAGCTGGCCCGGCCACAGCAAGGCACAGCCGGCACAGCGTAGCCACGTCCGACTGTTCACCTTTCCCTCCCCTCCCCTCCCTTCTCTTCCCTTCCATACTGACTGTCCGTCCGCCCCGCCCGCCAGCTTGTCTGTCTGTCTGTCTGACTAAACGGGGCGCATCGCCACGGCCCGGCCTCGAAGAGGACAAGCTCACACACACAAATACACACAACTTCGGACCCCACCCGCCCGGGCTTGAAGGGGGAGGGGGGGGGAACAACAAGTGCATGAGGCAGGCGGAGAGGGGGGGGGGGTCAGCCGGCCACGCCGCGGGGGCACCTCATAGCAGTGCGTCATGGCATGGGCACCGCCATTCTCATGACGACTGACTCCTCAGAGTGCGCACGGGATACCTTCCATCGGGTCGGGGGGGAACGCCACGGTTTCAAACCCCTCATAAAATGCCCCGGTTTCGCTAACAAGCGGCGGATTACTAGAGCTGCTTTGCCGTGTCTGTCCAGCGGGTTGGTAGCGCCCTGCCGGCCCTGCCCAAGGCGCCGCAGAGCCCAGAGCCCGGTTATGACGACGGAGCCACAGAATAATGGCGTGTTCACGATGGAATTCCCTGACGGCCGATGAGGAAAATGTGTGGCGCTCCGTGGCCGTCCTGCTGGCCCAGGGCGGGCCCAGGCCGGGCCCAGGCCAGGTAGCGGCACGTGCCGCGGGTGACTCAGGGGTGTGCGTCGAGCACCAGGCCAGAGGCCGGGCCGGGCCGCCAGGAATCTGCGCAGCAGCTTATGTCCATGTCATATCATCGGGCCACAACTTCATGACGCCACGCCTCGCAGTGACGTGCGTGGAGGGGGCGCTAGGCTAGGCCAGGCGCTAGGCTAGGCGCTTCCCATGACGCACCCCGATACAAACAAACGCCCGGCCCGCCGCGATGCTTATTAGTCAAACCGATGGCGCCAACAGCAGCAGCAGCAGCGGCAGCAGCAGCAGCAGCAGCAGCAGCAGCGGCAGCGGTGGGTCCACGGCGGACTTGGGCCGTCCGCGTCACCCGCGTCACTCCCCGTGTTTACTCTCCGACAGAGTGTTTAGTGGAAAGTGCGGAAAACACGAACAAATCGATACGAAGCTGCGAGATTTCGCGCGGCGGCACGTCCGAATCGGCTCGGAGTTGTCCATGGGGGAGAGGAGCGGTGGGAGGGGGGGGGGGTATGTGGCAAACTCTATTCATTCACAGCGGTACGCCAAGGGCACGTATAGCACTGCCACGCGCCTGGGCTCAGGATCTGGGACCTGGGACCGTCATGTCATCCCAGCCCAGACTGTGAACCCAACGCCTACCGGAGAGGACCAGACCCCACCAGACGGCTGGCCGAAGACGTGGTCGCTGCTAGACTACTAGACGGCCTTGCACGCCACTTGCGGTGCGGCGCTGCGCGGCACCCTCGACTCAAACCAAACCCGACATTTGACTCTGACTCATGAGCGCTCATTTGAGACGTCACGACACACGCTCCGCCACCGGCCGCCACCAGGCGGCGCTGCGGTCGTATCACTGCAGTGAGTCACGGGGAGGGGAGTGATAACCTCGGCCGCCGAACGGAACCGGAAAGCGAGGCACACATTGATACCCCGCCGCACCCCGCCCCGCCCCTCTCCAGGCCCAGACACGATGTGTACATACAATGCAGCGTGCGCCCGGCGCAGGCCGGGCCGCATAGAACGCCTTTTAATTTGGAATCTCAGACAAGTGCGCCAGTGGACCGGCCCGGCCAGACTAACCCCTTAAACTTTAAAAGTTGAGAAACACGTATTCTAGGCCAGTTCATCTACAGTGCTTGACAGCCCTGCATTTCGGCGGGCCGCGGACTGGTCCTTCACTCCACTTCAGCGCCCACGCTGCACGGCAGCCCAGCACAGCGTGCACGGCAGCGGCACAGGGGCCGGACTGCCAAGAGCCTCGCGGCGGGGCGGGGCGGGGCGGCGGGGCGGGGCGGCGGGGCGGGCCGCGGAGTGTAGCAACACGCGCCAGCACGTGCGCACTGCAATCCCACCGGCAGCTGCCGGCAGCTGCCGACGGCTGCCCAACGTCCCGCTAGGCCGCTAGGCCCTACGGGCTCTTCCAGGCGCGGATACAGGGGAGGGGCGATGGGGGCGTCGCCCCCCCCCCCCCCTGGGCCTCAGAAGGGCGCCGGAAATGTAGGCAACGGGCGTTTTCCGCCTGTAAGTAGGCAAAAGGCATGACATTGCCTCCCCCTGAAGCCGCTCCTGGATCCGCTACTGGGCTCTTCTCTAGGACTCTCGGCACGGAGGTGCGAGAAGCGGGGGGCGGCGCAAGGCCAGGCAAGGCCAGGCAAGGCCAGGCAAGGCCAGGCAAGGCCAGGCAAGGCCAGGCAAGGCCAGGCAAGGCCAGGCAAGGCCAGGCAAGGCCAGGCAAGGCCAGGCAAGGCCAGGCAAGGCCAGGCAAGGCCAACCGTATCTGCCGGGGCCGCGCGCCGCGCCCTGCGGGGTCCCCTGCCGGGAGCCCATGCCGCCAGGTCACATGGAGTGCTAGGGAACACACCCATCAGCCCGGCATGCCCTCTGCGGAGCACAGCAGCCCCGCAGGCCACGCAGCCACGGCCGGCACAGCCCCCGCCGGGGCCACCCTGGCTGCCCTGGCACTCAATGGCTATTTCAGACGGTGACACAGCGACCGGTACGTAGCGCGCGGTCGGCTACAAACAACGCTAGAGCAGAGGACATCGCCGAACCCGGCCATCTTCAGCCCCCGACACCGCTGGATAGGCAACCCGGACGCGTCCAAGCAGTGCGGGCAGTCGGTCCACGCGGGGTTTGCGGTGAGGTAGGTTCGACGAGCTTGCAGCGCTTTCGCAAATGGTTTTCGGCAAATGCGTCGACTTGTCCACGACGGCCCGCAAAATACCACCGGAAGGACACTGCCCATGCACAAGAGACTTCCACGAAAACGGAGCAAGCTGCGGGCGAAAACGGGGGACAAAGTACCGGAGCCCCCCCCCCCCCCCTTATCCTTGCAAAGAGATGCGCGGCGAGACGCTGGCGCCCCTGCACCTGTCTCCTCCCTGCCCCTCTCCAGCGGGGGGGGGGGGGGGGGGCAGACAGCCGTGGCCGGACCTGCAGGTAGAGCCGAGCCGGGCACAGTGTGCCGAGATACGAGCCGAGCGGCCGATGGCAGCTGCCGATGACAGCGAGCGGAGCCGAGCCAAGCCGAGCCCAGCACAGCGGTGCACAGCAGGCAGGCGAGTAGAGGCTTCACAGTTCTCGGAACCCAGCATACTCCTTCCAAGAACTGGCGGACGACTCGCGCGGGGCAGGGCGGGGGACCCGGAGGGGGAGAGAGAGAGAGAGAGGGGGGGGGGGGGGGACCCGGAGGGGGAGAGAGAGAGAAGGGGGGGGGGGGACCCGGCTCGGCTGCAGCTGCCTGCTCGGTCAGACCGGCCTCTGTGCCGTGTTGGGGCCCCGGGGGCCCCGGCGAGTCCAACCGAACCGAGCCGGCTTGACAAGCTGTGTCCGTGGCGAGGCCGTGGCCGGGCCACTCCGAGATGTCCGGCTCGGGCAGTGGTCACTACACAGCGGAGCACAGGTGTTAGGTTTCCCGACGTTGGACAAATATTCGCTAAGACATGGGACTAGGACCAGGGAGGGCACAAAGGTGTAGTGGGATTGGCTTGTGTTCATGAACTTGCCTGTTCTGGCTGCCCCCTCTTGGCCACAAATAGTTGAGCGAGGTCTGCTGGTCAAATCTCGACTGCGGTAGGCGGAAAAATCACGCCAGTTACCACAACGGACGTGGCTGTTCCAAACCCACAGAAGCTTACAAATTCGTTGGAAACCGCTCGAGGCTCAATACATGAAAACGGTATCACAGATCGCGCCAACAAACCACAGGCAGAACGCGTTGCGTGAGGGTCTCCGGCATGGGATGTTCCGGGGATCAATGGGAAGGAGGCAATAGGGCCGTGACAGGTGTGACACGGGGCGTGCGTGCAGCCAGGACAAGACCGTCGCCAGCCACATGATGGCGAAGCCTTATCTTATCAATATATGCAGCTTGAACAATACTAAGAACGGGTTGGGCCTCTTAAATAACTCACACGGGATGAGTCTGACGCAACCAGCCCAGAAGGCAATACCAGAGTCATGCCTCCTAGATATGGCCAATTTGCCGGTGATCAGCTATTATCGGTTGCTCACGCGAATGTTCGCGCTACGATACATCTGGCAGCGTCGATTTACATGATTCCCATCAGACAGAACGTTTAACGGCGGAAATCCTAATGGTCAAGACTAGAGGGGAGGCCTTGCTCTGCTAACAAGGAGCTTCCGCGACTGCGCCTCCATCAGTGCAGACAGTGGCATCGCTGTAGAGGTAAACAAAATGTCCAGTAGGTCACGCCTGAAGCTTTATTGCCAACACGAAATGAATGAAAAGTCACTCTTTGTATTTTGTCCCCGTTGCACATGCGATGCAAACCAAAACACTGTACAGTAGGGAGTTTCGTTGACGTCAACAATATGCGAAATGCATGCAAGCCTTCGTCGTACGAATACTTTGGACACTCCTCCAGTATTTATGATGTCAAAATGCGGGATCGGTCTGACGATTTAAATATGATTCAATGCAAAGAAATGGTCTGGAAACAGTACTTCAAAAATGAGTCCGAATGACAAGGCGCACCACAGGGAGGAGTTGACACTTGAGTCCAGCGTCAGCGGTACTGAAAACTGCCGAGTGGCACAGAGTCCAACGTTGTTTTAATACAAAAAAAAAAAAAAAAAAACTGCCGATTCTTTTTTCATTCTTTCAACGCAAGCGGTTCCAGACTGATGTTCACAATGGAGAGAACAGCTAAATGGCGTACAAAAAGTTTCCCAATCCTGTCACATGGCTCAAGAATGATATCAGCCATGACGACTACCAAAAGCGGAACGCGGTGAGTCACAAAACTACCATGAGATAAAGCCGCATAGTAACGACGGATTAGAAACAGAGCTCAGTCACCTTCAAGCGCCGCAGATGGAATGAAAATTAAAGAGGCTTCTTCAATTTCTCCGTACTTTTTGTCTCAGAGAAGCACACATTCGCCTAGTGTCTGTTACAATCGTCTATACTACACAGCTTTATTCCTAGACGGCACGAAAAGCTAATGTTGTCTTAGGTACATATTGGCTCATTTAAAGTAACTAACATAAAGTCATCAATCGATACAGCGGGGAACATTTTAACCTTATCATTCGGCCTGCTGACGTCAGACAGAGATAGCGAGCTAGGCGCTCGCAGCTACACACATCCACGGCTCAAAAGGGAGGCAAATAAGACCTACAACTACGTACACAAATACTAAACCCCCCGCGTATCTAGCGGTGCGTCTTCACGAGGACATTTACGAAAGTCGCCGAGAAGGCGTTGCCTTCGTGCGACTGCGCGCGATTCTTGAAATAGATTAAAAGTTGCCGGTAGGCGCCGTGACGGCCCTGTCGAGTTGACTGTACTGGCCGCGGAAGAACACAACGGGCCAAAGCACTCGGCTCCCGGCATCCGCGGGGTGACCACTGTGCCCACCAAGCCCACGCCGGCCCGGGCTTCTGCCTGCCTGTGATCCGCGCCATCAGCCGCTAAAGTTCTCATCCCTTTTCGAAACGTGCGCGAGGCGCGCGACGAAAAGCCAGATTACGAAGAACTTGAAAAAGAAGTGTAATTAAAGTGGAATTCCACTTCCACGAAACAAGCAGCCCTTTGGCCCGGTGTCCACCGGCGCAGCCGAGGCGTGCGTGCGGCCGTTCTAAGAAAGTCGCTTAGAGTATTCCGTGAAACGAAACCGAACGGCCGGCGGCGTGGCCGGAGCGGCACCACTGCAGGGCAGGCAACTCCTGCACCCACTGTCCTCTGCCATCCTCCATTCCCTTCCAAAGATGAAAAATGTATAAGAACATGTCTAGAAAAGCGGCCGACTGCTGGCGGAGCCAAACCGCAATGTAAACAGTCAAATATGACTGTCGGCAATCAGCGCACGGTGTACTGAGTATCTTATCGGCATGACAAGGCGCGGGCCGGGCGTGACTCCGCGCAGAGATGTAGACCACACGGCCGAGGTGGTGGCATCTCTGCCCAAAGTCCTTTAGTTGCCGCAGGGATGGCGGCCAGTGTTTGACCACTTCATCACCCCCACGCCACAACCACACATCAAGGTGCAGTGGCCGAGCGGCGGTAGTGCAGCTGTATGTGAGCCACAACCCTCTCCCTCTCACGGACTTCCCCCCCCCCCCCTCTCTCTCTCTCTCTCTCTCTCTCTCTCTCTCTCTCTCTCTCTCTCTCTCTCTCTCTCTCTCTCTCTCTCTCTCTCTCTCTCTCTCACACACACACACACACACACAGAGGAGGCGGCGACTGCTTGGCGAATACAACGCCCCCCCCCCTCCCAACTCTTTTTCACGCAACAACCTGTTCCGGACAACGAGAAGGCCCCTTGCAGCCGACCGAACAGAACCCTTCGGCCAACCGACACCGGCCGGGGCTTGTCGGAACTCACGTAACTGGCATGGAACTGGCGCGGAGCTTTCGACGGCAAGAGCGCGTAAGAGACGAAAACGAGAGAACTGCAAGCGATAGGAGAGGGAGAAAACCCGATGAGGAAGAGAGAGGAAGAGAAGGAGGGGAGGACATGCCGGTCGCTCACCAGGTCATGCTGTGGGACCGACTTGGCGCACGGTGTAACCCCCACCCCTTTACCAATCTGTGCTTAACCCCCCTGGGGAGAGGAATTGGGGAGGAGGGGGGGGGGCTTTCTTTGCTCGCAGCGCCGCCCCTCCGCGCCACGCTAAGAGTGAGTCAGGGCAGGGGAGGGCGGGCCGACAGGTATCGAGACAGGTGAGGTGGGGTGTTCGAATTGGGCGGCTGAGAACCCGAATCAGGGCCGTATGCGACCGAATACGCAAAGATAGGGGAGGGGTCGGGGGAGGTGCGGGCGGGCAAAGGGGTGGTGAGGGCGTAGGGAGCCAGAGGCGCCCGGGGAGGGGAGGGGGCAAAGAACTCGCCCAGTTTAACTTTATTGTCTACGCACAGGAATCTCTGAGCGCGACGAGAGAAGTTCTTTCCTATTCATGACGCCGATGCGATCCGGACGCTTTGCTGGCTCTGGCGCTGGTTGGCTCTGTGTGTGTGGGGGGGGGGGTGCTGTTGTGAGGCTTTGAAGGCTGCCTCCCCCCTCCCCTCCCCTGGGGGTGGTGGTGTGGGGCGGGGCAGGGCGGGAGCCGAGGCTGGCGCCAGCACTTGCCGCTCCCTCCCCCGCCCGCCCCTCACAGCCGTCTGCCCCGCTCGGCCCGCGCCGCCCTGCGGTCCCTGCGGAGGGCCGGAGGGGGGTGGGGCGGGTGAGGATACCGTCCGAGCCAACACTACTGGTGGCGCACGCTTGCTGCTGCTGCTGCTGCTGCTGCTGCTGCTCACGCTCATCGCACGGTGACTGTCCTCCGGTGCTTGCAGGGTCGGCCTGCGGGGCTACTCGGGGCCTACGGGGCCGCTGCCCCAACGGCCTCCCCGTGCCGTGAAGAGGTGGGTCAAACTTTTCTCCAAAATAAACACCATAATTCCTTTGGATGTGCTCGACTTGGATCCACAAATAGAACTCTTTCGGGCGTGCGCGCGGCCCGCAGGCCTGGCCCAGGCCAGTCATTCGCACTGCACAGCACGGGCACTGTTTGTTCTACAACAAGCAGTGCGAACGGTGCGAACCGAGCACGCCAAGTGGGTACTACTAACCGACCAGAGGCGAGTGCACGGCGAACACGAAATCCTCTCGCTTTGGATGGGGGCGTAAACAGCCGTGTTACCAGCCAGCCGAAAGTGGCGTGAGCCACTCGGCGCAGCACAAGGTGTATCGGTGGCGCCGAACCTGGGAGCCACGGCTCCTAACGCTCTATGACACCTGGTCCGAAACAATCTAGGATGCGACACATCCTGGCCGGGAGCGCGACGTCACCTCATCGGGCTGAGCTGGGCAGAGCAGAGGCCCGCGATGACTCAGACGGGCCCGCGCAGCAGCCACGCCCGCCCAGCAGCGCGCACCTCCCGGCGCACGGCTCAACAGTTGCGTGACTATTGACTGCGGCGTGTTCTCCAAGGCCGCACCAACAGCAGCAAAAAACGCCACCACCAGTCCACACCGTTTTCAGTTGCCCCGGTGAGGCGGGCCGCGGGGTGTGGGCCCGCTGAGGTGAGGTGTCACAGGCGCCGCCGTCAGCTGACGTCAGCTTCATATCTTCTGATAGCGGACGGACGCCAGTGTTCAGCATGAGGACGCTGTGCGCCGCGCGCTCACAGCCTCAACGGCCCCAACGCACCACCTGGTACTGCCCCATGTCACCCGCGGGGCGCTCGAGCGCGGCGTCTGGCACCGGAAGGGGAACCGCAGCAGAGAGTGTATCCCTGCCACCGCGTCGGCCAACTGAAAAAAATCTGGAGGCTTACGACTATTTAGAAGGATCACTCAGCGCAAACTTCCTCCGGCCGAGCGGAATTCTGCGCAGCCTGACCCTACCAAATGGTCAGGACATATCAGCAAGAGCTCAGACTCCACAACTTTTGAGTTGGGTCGTGGCCGACGCCGTGCCGTGGCGGAGATACTCTCGGCTGCCGTTCCCCTTCATAGTGTTCCCGCTTTTGCTCTTCCTGACATCTTCCCCACTTCCGCTTTGAGCTTCTCCGAAATACCCTATTCTTTCGCAGGCATCAGAGGAGAGGATGGCAGCATCGCCATGCGCCGTGTGGGTTTCCCTGGTTTCCAGACACCGTCATTTCCCGACTTCCCCGCGAGGTGTGAACCCGAATGAACCGCAGGTAGTTTCGATCCCCAGTGTTCTCCAGCACGGCACAGCAGCGGACAGGTCTTCCAGGAGTCGGCACGGCTTGGAGCAGCGGTCGCAGCCCACCACACCGGGGACCCTAGCAATCGCCGAGCGGAATCAATTGTCTGACAAACGTCTGGCTGTGTTGCCAGTGAGCTTAGGGACGGCCCGGACAGCGCCGGCAGCTATCCGGCTGCGCCATGGCTGCGCCCGCCGACGTTGTGCCGCCACGGTGGCGCCTGCCCCGACCCGCCGGCCCCGCCCGCAGCCTCCCGTTAGGCGTACAGGCTCATCGGCGCCCTGTCCTTCTTCTCCCCCGAGACACTCCGGTCTCCCGAGTCGTGTCGCTGGACGCCGGCCGGGGTCGGCCTGGGCCCTGGGCCGCGGCCTCACAGTCCACACCAAGGCTGGGCTCGTTAGACTAAACCATGACAGTGTCGGCGCCGTGTCCAGGACATGTGCGTGTACTGACCCAGGCCACAGGTACCACGGGGGAGCGGCGCGGCCACCAACTCCACCCTCAACTCAAGTAGAGCGTAGAGATGCCGCCTGCTGCCCACACAGCACCAGCTGACACTCCTCGCAGCCTTCCCTCTGATTGCCAGCCAATCATATGGCCACGAGTTCGATCGGCTGCAGCGAACCGTGTGCGAGTCGATCAGAACCGAGCGACTGCACCCCATCGATTCGCCTCGCGACGCCGGCCGCCGGGTGTGTCCACTGTGTGTCTCACAACGAGGAGGCCGCCAGAGGTGTGGGTGGCTGATGTGGCTGGTCTGGTCTGGTGTCACCGTCACCCCGTCGCCTCAGCACTGACTTGTAGAGATGGAGCTTGAGCGGGCTAGCCGTGGCTCGGTCGACAGAAGTCCCGATGCCTGGCTAGGCTCGGCCCAGTGAGAATCGAGCCCGCTCGCAGGGGCGGACTGGCTCCCAAAGGGCCCGGCGGGGAAAGCGGCTAGGGGGGCCCGGATTTGCCTACCGTTCCAGGGGTTTTTAACACGAAATCACTAGTTAAGTTCTGTTTAATAGAAATTTATTGCTGATTATCATAACAGTAAGATTCGTTTTAGTTAAATATAGTACAAAGCTATGCAAGATACACAATAAAAAGTCGGTTGTGCTCTGTGGACGAGGCACAGGGGAGGCCCGGGACCTGGGGGGTCCGGGGGGATTTCCCCCCCCCCCCCCCCCCCGGGCCAGTCCGCCCCTGCCCGCTCGACCCGCTCGGGAGAGCTCAGAGAGCTCAGAGTCGGTTGCATACGCAGCCCTGCGTCTGATGAGGTGGGCGGGGTGAGGAAAGTGTCAACCTCGCTCGCTTCCGAAGGTATAGCCCGGTCTGGCGTCTCGCTGCGCCTAGCTGCCGGCCAGCAGCGCTCCGTCGGCCTGGCCTCGCTACCACCGTCACACCGAGCCAAGAGCTCACTGGCCCGCTCCAGCTCCATCTCTACTGACTTAGGCCTCGTTTTCACAACGCTCCCAGAATCCAGCTGACGGCTACGCAACAGGGCTGCCTGTAATGGAAACGAGGACTGCCCGGGCCGGACCCGAGGAAGGGCAGAGCAGAGCAGAGCAGGGCACCCGGCCCGGACCCGGGGCAGGAGTACAGCGAGCTGGGGTGCACGGGGAAGGGAAGAGTGACCGGTGTCGGGGTCCCTGGGGGGTCCCCAACGGCTGCAGGTGCAAAGGGGGGGAGACAGGTGAGGTGTTCCACACAAACCGCGGCACAGGACGCCCGACGCCTGGGCTGCCTGGCCAGGCCCCGTCCCCGGCGACGCAGTACAAATATTAAATCGGGGATCCGCATAATACAAGAGGAATGCTACGAAGGCAGAAACAGTTGAACACACACACACACACACATCATGACGAGTCAGTGCGGCGGGACGGGGCGGAGAGGCGGGGGAGGAGAGGGGAGAGGGGCCGCTCGCGTGGGCGCCTCGAAGACGGCTGGCCGGGCCGCGTCGAGAGGCCGAGCCGAGCCGAGCTGCCGACTCGTACCGAGCCCAGCCGAACCCCGCCAGAGCAGGAGCAGGGCCGGGCTGAGCCGGGAGCCGGGCCGCGGACACGGCCGCCCCGCCACGCAGCCAGCCAGCCGACCGCCGACCGCCTGGCCTCTGCCGCCGCCGTCGCGACCACCGCCACCGCCGCAACCGACCGCCGCTACGGTAGCAGTAGTGGTGGCAACTCACGCTGTTTGTGGGAGATTCCTTTTCGCCTTGGCATGACGTCACACGTGGGGCTGTCGCAGGTCACATCGTTACACTTCTTCACTCACTCACACTTCTTGTTGCTTTTATCACAGCCTTTTCAGATATCGCACTGGCGGCACAGGCTCGCCATCGGGCCGGCCTCGGCTAGGGCACTGCCGCTGCTGCTGCCGCTGCTGCTGCCGCTACCGCTGCCACTGGCGCACGGGGAGGGGGTTTCCCTGCCGCGGCTGGGTCGGCTCGGCGGAGTCATCCTCCAGAGCAGACACCACGGGCACGGACACTTGTTATGAGCTCACACAGACACACGGGCACGCACACACTGATATATTCCAGGGGGTGTCGTCGTTGCACTGACACCACTGAGCGGTCAGCGGCCACTTGCAGGCCTCAACAGGGATCTGTCCTGGCGGTGTCCTGCCGCCCGCCGCACACTCCGGTCAGGTCCAACAGTATCCAGCGGCCCTCCGCCGGTGCCGATCGCGGCGGTCTCGGACTCGCGCTCGCGGTGAGGACATGCACGGCACGGTGCACGGCACGGCACGGCGCTGCACGACACGGTCCGGGACCGGCTGACAGCGGGACGGGACGCGGCTACGAGGAGCGGAGCGGAGAGGAGCGGAGCACGGAGCCTCTCTCGCACCGTCACCGTCTCTACGAAAACACAGCCCACCACTGCTCACTGTGTGGCATGGCCAGGCATGGCCAGGCATGGCGTGGCGGTGGTGGGGAGCGGAGGGAGGCAGCACGGGGGAGTGGGGGTGGGGCGGCGGGGGCTACGCCTGGGGATGGGAGGGGGTCTTTGGGGCGGCCTGGGCTCGGCTCGGGCTCGGGCGCTGGTATCGGGGGCCGCGCGGGGCGGGTGGGGCCGCGCAGACTTGCTCGGGCTCGGGTCGGGTCGGCTCAGTGGGGTTCGGCATCGGCAGCACTTCGGCTCCGCCGGGCTGCCGGGACGGGACGGGACATGCCCTGGCGGCGCGGGGCCTCGGTGGCCTCGGGGACGGGCCGCGGGACTCGGGCCGGGGCCCAGGAGGGGCGGAGCCGGGGCCGGGGCTACTAGTGCTGTGCGTGATGTATACCGACCGGTGCACGCTTACGCACATGCACATGACACGCACACATTTTGGGGAGTAAGTTAAGCCTTCACTGAGGCTGCCGCTGCCGTGTCTACAGCACCATGCCATGACGTGCATGCACTTGGCTTTCGTCCCGCCTGCGCCTTGAGGGGGGGGGGGGGCAGGAGATTCCCGAGGGATCGCACGCGTTCGCGCTGCGGCTGTACTGGCGGCGCTTGTTGTTTTTCATGTGTGTCACCCGCGACACATTCTGGCAGTGTTGGTGCCTAGCCGGCGCGGGGCAGGGCTTGGCGGGGGCCGCGGGGGCCGCCGGGGCGGGCCGGGACCAGGAGGGGCCCACAGTGTTTTGATGGTGGGCGGCGAAGGCGAAAACAAAGAACGTAGTAATTACGCATGCACGCTACACGCCGCGAGCTGACTTCATTGACTTAGATTCCGTCGGAGCGTCAGCGCGCGCCGGGCCTGGCCGTCCCTCGTAGGTCACTGACGGACACACGCACGCACGCTGAGTGCATAGGGAGTGCTGGGGACGCACTGGGCCCTGCTGGCCGCGAGCCCCACCGGGGCCCGACCTGGCCTTCTTATCGACGTTCAAGCATCTCTCACAGCGCTAACAACATACGACGCCCCGCCCGGTACGCCTGCTGCCGCTGCACGCCGCCCGGGCTCGGGACCCACGTCCCCCCCCCCCCCCACTTTCCCCGGGCACCCCCCGCGCAGCCCTCTGCCTCCTCCCCCTTTCTGTCCCTCTATCCCGCCCTACGACACACTGGGCCGGAGCCGTGCGCCGGGAAGGGTAAAAGCTGCCATGGAGTATCAATCCTGGGGGGGGGGGGGGGCTGCTTCCCCCGTCGTAAACCTGGGAGTCATGACATGTCATACGCGGGCAGAACGCGCAGCGGCTTGGCAGAGGTACGCTGCGCAGGCCGCACCGGAGCGGGCCGGGAGCTGGCCGTAGGCCGGAGGTGCCGGTGCAGCCAGGTGCAGCCAGGTGCAGCCCTTCCTGCCCAAAGGGCATGCGGCATGCAGTTTGTAAACTTCCCCGAGAAGTCGTATTCACTTTCGCTCCAGCCGCTGCTTATGCTGCACGCTGTCATATGTCTCGTCTGGTAATACTGTAGGCCTCGAGGCGGGAAGCGGTAATCATGATAAGCTCGAGCTTAATAAGTGGTAATAGATACGTGAGCTTGAAAGAAGGACTCTGTTTACAGTTTTATTGTCTTTATTGCCCTGCGTTGAGACGAGTTCTTCCCACAACCCCTTCCAACGTACCATCAGACCTATGCCTCTGGATTCTTTCCGGCTTTCAACATATATTAGGAAAGTCAAAAACAACAACAAAGTAACAAATTCGTTCAATCGATCAATATGCAGAGATTCCTATACGCTTTAGGGCGTTTCGTTGCTGCACACCCCTCGGTGCACCATATCGGCGTCGCCCCATGCTCTGTATGGTGCTGGTGTGGTGTAGAGGTGGTGAGGGCCATGAAGGCCTCGTGGTGGAAACGACAGCGGTCCCGCCTCCGCGACAGCTTCCCCACCAGCTCAACAAGTGCAGGTCCGAGGTGGCCGTCGTCGGTCGTGTAGGTTCCGGCGGTGACGGCCCCGACGGCGGCCCTCTGGGCGTGATAGCGCTCGCGGGCCGCTTGTGCGCTTCCGCTCCCGCTGCTCCCGCAGCTCCCGCTGCTCCCGCTGCTCCCGCTGCCCCCGCTGCTCCCGCTGCTCCCGCTGCTCCCGCAGCTCCCGCTGCTCCCGCTGCCCCCGCTGCCCCCGCTGCTCCCGCTGCTCCCGCTGCCGGGGGTCGGGGGTGGCGGACCGCTGGCCCACTTTCGCTCCCCGTCGGTCAGCACTCGCTGCGGCTGCACAGCCTTCCGACACCTTCCGGAGCCGCTGGACATGGTGACGGCCAGACCCAGGACCCCGGTCCCAGTCTTATTTCCCAGGCCACAGGTCTGCCGGCCGGACCGTCGAATCAGTACTTCCAAGGTCTTTGAGTACGTCAACTCGGCCTCGCCGTCCGGGCGAGCGATGGGGCTTCATAGTGACACTGATGGCCCAAAACTTAAATCCGGATCCAGGTTACTCTACTGCTGCCTGCGACAGCAGAATGGTTCAGAATGCGGATGCGGGCTGGGGGAGGGCGAGGGGCGGTCGGGCCGAACAGGTCCCCCCCCCCCCCTCCTTTTCATTTCCCCGGGCCCTCCCCGCTCCAGGCCCGTTCGTGGCTGGCACGTGAACTACCAAAACAATATTGACAGGCCACTAAAGCCATGCGATCATGGAATTTCTTCAATGTCTTCAGCTTCCGCAGTGTCAGTGCTGAGACAGAAACCCTGGCCACGTGGGATCAGCTATCCGTAGGCCAAGACCCTGCCCCCATGAACCAGACGCAGACGCAGACGCAGACCTAGACCTGGTCTGCTGCACTGTTCCAGTGGAAATGTTAAAGTTTCCGATTATGGATTATTTTTCGCTCGTCAAGATGCGACGGTAATGGTCTGAATACTTAAAAAGTATAGCAACATAGTCGTCGTAGAGACAAGAAGCAAAATGCCTTCTCCGCACGAGAAAATAATGAGAAGGGGAGGGTCCTGGATGTGGTGCGTCAAGACGGTCAAGTGGTTCCCTGTGCTTTTTATAGTATCTGTGATTGTTTGGTCGTATTACGCGTATGTCATCCAATTGTGTTTCCGTAAGTACTTTGATTTGGAGTTGTTCAGTTTTATTCATTTTTATTGACTTATATTATGTAAAGTGGTTAGGTTGCCCTGCAGTGCCTTATCTGCAAAGAGCTAGTCATTTCTCTTATTTCTGCGTTACATATCTGCTCTCTTTGTTCATTGTGTGTTTTTCTCTGTTTCATTCACTCCAGTCACAATAACATCCCATGTACAGAAAGGTTAGTATTTTACAGATGCATTAATGTCAGTTCTCTTGTCGTAGTGTGATCTAAAAACTAATCCTAACTTTTTTGTGTACTTACAGTCATCTATCTTGCACTGTATCACATGTTCCTGGTTTTCTTTCTCTGGTCATATTTTCAAACAATATTCACTCAAATTGGAAGAGTTCCAGTTCAGGTAAAAATTTACAAGCATTAAATTTATTGAAGCTACAATTTTTGGAAGATTATTAACATTTTTTAAAAATTCCAGTTTCGTCTTCCATCCTCTGAGCTTGACAGATTAATGCAGGCTGAAAGTGATGAGGCCAAGATCCAGGTTGTCAAAAGATTTGCACAGAATTTACCTATAAGTAATAGAACAGCCTCTGGAGGTAAATGGTGTATATTATACCAATGTGTGCTTGTATGGCTTAAAAATGTCATAGGGCCTTTTCCATACAAAATTTTTGTCTTATTATTTCAGCTATTCGTTTCTGTGAAGTATGTCAACATGTGAAACCTGATCGGGCTCATCATTGCAGTGTTTGTGGTGATTGTGTATTGAAGATGGACCACCATTGTCCTTGGGTCAACAATTGTGTATCTTTTTCCAATTATAAATTCTTTGCCCTATTCCTTGGCTATGCTTTGGTATATTGTCTGTTTATAGCTTTGACCACACTTCAGTTCTTCATCAAGTTCTGGAAGGTAAGCATTGTGTATGCTGATGTTAACTTAAATAGCTAGGTGATAATATTGTATGTATCTCACACCCTCTGTCCTGATTTGTCAAGGTTAATCCTGTTCCCTTTCTTGCAGGGTGAATTGGATGGTATGAACCATTTCCATATTCTTCTTCTGTTTTTTGTTTCAATTATGTTTGCTTTGAGTTTGGTATCTCTGTTTGGATACCATTTGTATCTTGTTGCTCATAACAGAACCACACTTGGTAAGTGTAATGACTTCCTAAAATATTCCACGCCTCTTGTCAGTTTCATGTAACTTTTCTTGGTCAGTTGGCCAGGTCTGTTTAAATTTGTTTTTCTGTATTATTCTATGTTGCAGAGTCCTTTCGACCACCTGTTTTTCAAATTGGACCTGACAAAAATGGGTTTAGTTTGGGAAAATACAACAACTTTCAAGAGGTATTTGGAGATAACAAGAAACTCTGGCTGCTTCCAATTTATTCTAGGTGAGTAACTTTTCTGTATTATATATTTGTTAATAGAGGTTCTGCAGGGACACTTGGCATTTCATAGAATACTTAAAAACATGAGGTGTAGGTGTTTTTGGTGTGCTTTTCTCCCAAAGCAGTGATTTTAAATTTGAAAAGTAGGGGTGAATGTGAGATGTTGGTAATTTGAATCTATTTGTTGATTACATTGATGTTACTTAACCAGGTAAGTATTTTGGTATCATGGGGCTTGAGTCAGCTAGGGTTGTGTTGTCATATCACATATTGAACCGTATGTAAATGTATGCAGTAATACTACATTCTGCTTTAAGTAGTCTACATGTTTATTAAAAAAAACACAGACAAGGAAGCACCCTTGTTCTTTGTTCTGGGTTTGAATTTATAGCATAAATTTTGAACATTATTTTATACTGAGGTTGAAAGATTTCAATGCATATTTTGAATGAGAAAGGCAATCAGGTTGTGATGAAATAAAAAATTGTCCTTCTTTTGTTTCTTAGTTTGTGATATAGTGTATGTTGCTCAGTTCTGCAGGTTGACCACTCAGGACATGCCGAACCGTCTAAAATACTTAAGATTGTTACAATTTTGCTTCTTTTATTTTTTTTATTTTTTAAATCTCTATTTATATATTGTAGGGCTACGTGTATATACTTTATTTTGCACAATTTGCAGCTTTTCTTTGAAATGATAATCAAGGACACCCACACCTGTAGACTGTTCTTAGTTCCTGGTGTGGTTATTCAGCACTTCATTCATGTTTAGAGAAGGAATTTCAAGGGCATCTATATGTTGTTTTCAAGTATTTCACCATTAACATATATGGGGAATAGAAAATGTTGACACGGTGTAAAGTCATAGATAGGGACTATTGTAGGAGTCTAACATGGTGTACAGAAAAATGAGAATCATTCATCTATTGCTCTGAACAAGCTGTTGCATATTTTGTTCCCAGTTTGGGCGACGGTGTGGTGTTCCCCGTGAGGGCGCAGCACCAGTCTAACTTGTACAGCTCAATGGGCAGTACCCACAACAGGTCAGATGAATTCAAGGTTGTGCCCCTAGAACCACCTGAACGGGACTCGGTAGTACAGGTTGTCTAACACGCATGTTGTGCTGCCAGCTCATCGTACAACTGCCACCATTTAGCATATAAATTCCAATTATGTCATGTTCTGTATTAAATTATTGTGTTGTCTGCTACAAATTGTGACTCCAACACCACATTGGGTGTGTTGTTGGCTAAGTTGTATTTGTTTTCATGGAATTTGTTTTCCCCTTCATGAGATAAACTCAGAAATCATCACAGTATTTTAGCTGTAGGTTTCAGATGAACTGAGGTTCTGAAGTTTTTCATGTTTTTTCACTCTGTTTTGAGTTAAATTTGTTAAAGCATGCAACATTTTATGTGCTTAAGATGGGGTGTGGTAAATATTTGTTTTCTACTCACTTAATCAGTCAAGTGCTGAGTCTTTACTGCACCTGGAAAACCTTTTCCATTGCCTTAAAATACCTTAAGATAGACAGCTAAAACATGTTTAGGGGTCATTCAAATATTTTGTAATCACGATTTTGGCCACGTTGCCCCCCCCCCCCCCCCCCAATCACGTCCTAACCTAACCTTCGCATGTTAAAGCATAGGAGGTAATTAGTGCCTAGACCCCCCCCCCCTCCCCTTTTCAAAAGATGACATAATATTTGAATGGTCCCTTATCACTGCCATCGCCTATCGACAATGCACTAGATTCGGGTAGGACTTAAATGTTTAAAAGTTGATTGTGCACCTGTCATATTGGCGAGCTTTTAGTTGGGTGGTTGCATTTCCTGTGGACAACAGCTTGCATAAGCAATCCTGTTTTTTCTTTGAAAGCTGGGAGGTAAAAAACAAGTTATTCAAATCCTTTCAACTATAATAAATTTACCATTTTCATTTACCTATTTTATCAACGAAGAGTTAATGCTGCAATGATACAGGTGGAGAAGCCATCATGTTGTTTTAACTCACGTAATATTGAATTGACCTTGGGCCCTTAAAGCATTTTTGGTATCATATTCTATGGTTGCACCAAAAGATGAAAGCTTCTGTGAACTTTTAGAAATGATGGTGTATAATGTATTGTTAACAAGGATGGAATTTGATCCTTTAAGTATTAACACAAGCTTCCCTATTTGATGCTACCCTTCCCTATATATGATAGCTTTATGGTTTCATTTTGACTAGAATTTTTGTTGTCTGAGTATTAATTGGGGATTTTGAATGGTGTGTTGCTCTCCTAATTACCGTGCTGTGTGCCATGCTATGGCGCAGTGAAATGGAAATTACTCTTTCATAAGCATTACATTAGATCATATCATTGTTTTTATTTCTTTGATCGTATGGAAATGTTTAATATGGGACCATTTAGTTTAGCAAAAATAGGGCCTTTGTTTTTAAATACTGCTTCTACGTAGTACTCTGTTTCAAAGTTACCTACTTTTCTCAGCCCTGGATTCCTGTTGGCCTCAGATGTAGGACAAGGTTTGTTTTTCAGGAGGTGCCAAAAGCAGTAGGTGCATTGTAGTGGGCATTATATGAAACAAACCTGTCTTCTAGCTCTCAGATCCTGCTTCTTTGAAGATGTGGATACATGGTCCTTGCTATTTCATGTGCAATTCTAGTCACAACTCTTTTGAAATTAACCCTACAGTTCTCTTATAAAACAAAAATTTTTCTTTAGTATTGTCTTTGCAGTACTAGACTGCTCTCTGCAGCTGCACGAACAGGAAATTTTCTTGAGCATTTACTTCCAGATTACATCAGAAAGAAATACCAGTTCAGAAACAATAGTTAAGAAGAATGCTCTCGTATTCCAGAAAATCTGTAGCTTAAAGTCGAGTCCTAATATGTTATGGCAAAGTGCTTCTGATTGCTAGGTGAAAAGAGCCTATTGGTTCCAGTATCGATGATAAGAAATTAAAGATAATAACTGGGTTGTATTTCCAAGTGATCGAATTGCATCGTGATCAGCATAATGAACGAACAATAAGGCTAACATAACTTCTTATCTATAGTTTTTTTGTGTTTTTTTTTGCTGCTTTTGTAGCCTAGGTGTACAGACTACATTATTGAGAACAAGACTGTCATATATCTGATTTCTTTTATGAAGTTTTGACCAACATGTTTATGTCCATTTTTTTTCTTTTTATTGATTGTTTCTGAGATATGGCACTTGTACATGCACTAAATATTGCTTGAAAGGTGCAGAAACTACTTCAAATTGTTACATGGTTTCTGTTCTTTTCTTCCTTACAAAGAAAATGACTGTATTGTCATTTATGTGACACTCTGCCAACTTATTGCTAACTTTATTCAATTCAATTCCTGTGATAACTTTGTTGTACTGGCTTTATTATAACTTGTTTCGTAAGACTTGATTTTTCAGTGAATTATGATTTTCTTGTTTGATTTGTCATGCATACCAGTATATTGGCACAGTAAGAGAGGCCTATTGCATCTTGTTCATAAAGTACATGTCTGTGCTCTATGAGGAAAAAAGGTTCTGTGCATGGGAAATTCAGTAAGGATCCAGTATGTTCTTGAGGACTTTTGTCTCAAAGTTCTGCAGATTTAAATGATTTTTGTGATTACAGTCAATATGACAATGTGAAAAAGTGAGATTTATCTATTCAATAATTGTAGTTTGTTTTTTCTTCTTTAAATCAGTGCTGCTATTTAATTTGTTGGGCTGCTAAAATTTTTGTTCATAATTTGAACCATTGCTGTTGAATTTACGGGAGAATTGCTTCTAAGATCTTGTCATTTTCGTTCAGGCGTTGCTTTATTTTTCTTCGGCTTATTTGTGTATTTTTATTTCAGCTTTTTCTTGCCTAGTGGTGCTGGTTTGACAAGTCCAAATAGGTTCTCTGATGTTGACCTGAAAGTGCAATGTTTGTAGCCGATGAGAGGCCTTAAACTAGGAACTGCAAACACGTTTCAGTATTGGACATAATTTTTGTGTACCATGCCTTTCTCTTAAATTTAAATAGAACTCATATTAGGTCATTTCAGAGCCTTTTAAGTGTTATGTATGTATGGATGAGAAATAAAGCCTGTGTACTTAATGCTCAATTTTTTCCTAGTGCTTGTGTATCACATTTTATTTATTTATTTATTTTAAAAGCATTTTTTTTTTCTTTTTTTTTTTAAATTAAGAAGTGGTTCCTTTCTCCAATGTATACACCTACCCAGCGTTCAGAGAACTCTATTCTGCTCTTTGCCTTCATAAGCAAGATTATGTAGCTTGTGTTGTGCTTAGTGTGATTCAGTCTTTAATTGGTAACGTGCAATTACTAGCTGAATGAAAATGTGTAGGATTTTCCCTGCCACCCCTATTTCCTTTGATCACATACTGAGAACCTCACTGCACATATTGTACTTGCTAGAGAGAGAAAATGATCACATGCTGTACACTTCATTGCTATGTTGAAACAAAGAATTTCTTTGAAGGGCATCCTCACATCCGAAACGAACACTCGCCCGATTACATTATGTAACCACCAGAAAATGCCTTAAACTTTGACAGTTTTCATATTGTTACCAATTACCTTCGCCAATTTGCATGGCAAATGTGGGTGGATGGGTGGGGTGGGATTGGGGGCTGAGAACAAGCATGCCAATGACAGAAAAGAATTTGGTTTGAGTTGTATTTCATAACATTATATCAGCCACTAACATTGACGTTTATGAGTAATGCATTAACTGAAAACTGCATTCTTTGTAGCATTTCCTAGAAAGAATGTGACTGACATATCTAAGCACTTTCTATTTCTGTTTTCCAATGTTAACAGCTTAGGTGATGGTGTGACATTCCCTCAACGCTGCATTGATGAAGATACAGACACACTTCTTGGAGGGTGTCAGAGGTGGGAGGATCCAGAGACTGGTGGCTGCCAGAGGTGGGCTGATTCAGATGGATCTGGGCCAGCATTCGGTGATCACGCTGATTCTGATTCATCACCGCCAGAAATTGTGATTATGGATTGACTGAAACTGTGATGCTTATTGCTTCTCTGTAGAATTCTTCTCAAGTATAAAATGTGCACAACAATGCACTTTTATTTTAATTAGGAAAGGGATTAGAACTTCATCCAGTATTTAAGGATAAACAACTTTGTTACAACATGGGTATTTATTATCCATAATTTTGGACACTAAAGGGTGCTGAGAATTAAAGTGAAGTAATCTCCTCTCTTTCTCACATCACACCACTTCTCACTGAATTCTGAAAAGAAAGTGTACTATTAAGTTCTACTCAGGAGAAGAACAAGCATCTTTCCTAATACCAAATTACTTTGGCACCTTGTGTGTTCTGTGTTTTCTTTAAGAGAATATTGAACACACAATCAACTGAAGAATATTTCTAGATCCTATTGAAAAGCTAGTTTTCAAGAATAGGCCATTTTCCACATTCTACCTTAGATTATAATTAAAACTGTAGCTGTAGGCAATGCATTGTTTTAAAACTATTTGGTTCTTTAACAACATGCATTATTGCCTCCAATGAGGAAGAAGAGAGTAAAACCATGAACCTACTGCTGACTGGCTTTAGAAGCCAGGCAACAGACTATACATAAAGACTGATTCAGATAATTTGAATTGCTTCAAATTTTTTTAAATATAAAATATGAACTGTGCAAAATATTGTGTGCAATTCTTTTTCCCCTTGCAAAATAATTTTGAGTGTTTGTCAGCTGAGAAACAGAAGAGAGATATTTTAGAAAATTTTCTTATGAAAACACATTGATTGAGGGTTTGTTCACAGCCCTTTCATATTTCTCAACTAAAACTAAAACCGTAGCACACAGCAAATCTCCATGTTCCAAGTTATTAAGTGTTGTCAATGCCTAACACCTTGAAACATCTACATCAACAGTCTCTGATGCCATCCTTGGCAATCTAATGAAGAAGAAAAGGAAAACACAATGTATTAAAATTGTAAAACCAGCAGCATCAGATAGATTTCTGGTAAAGAACATACTTTAAACTTTGCACTTGATGATGATTGGTTGTTTCCTTTCAAAGATATTGCAGCAACATTGTTACCAGGTATACGTCCGAGCAAAAGTCTACAGTTTACTCGGTGGCCCATGCTTTCACCCAGTGCTGGAGACAGCTCACTTTTGGTATTGGTATTAATTGATTTGACTATTCGAGTTGTTAGTTGGTTGGTTACAACAACCTATTGGGAAGAGTTGTACAGAGGATGAGAAAAAAACCACGCCCTGGAGTATGTTTCTTTCTAATCTGATACTTACTGCAAGACATTTCTTTACAGCTAGTGTCTGAAGATCTGACAAAATTCGGTACACATAACTTGTGCGATCAATAGTGTTGCAGCTCTCACCACAATTAAAAGGGAATGCTAAACTATCAATGACAATAAGTTTAATCTGGAAAGGTAAAACAATCAGCTGCTGCAAACAGTAGCTCTACTTTATGTACCGTATCATGAAAAATGTAATATTTTTTTTAACTAACCTTGGAGTGCTGATCTAAGACTTGTGGCAATAACTTAACTGCAGCTAGAAGTTCAGTAATTCCATGAATAGACACAACATGGATACCATTCATAATATTATTAGATGTAAACTGTTTAAAATGTTTCCTTTCTTCACTGTCAAGAGAGTCTGAGAGAAGCTGACAATGATTACTGCAAGAATCAGCCATTTCTAAAAGGATAAGAGAATAGTGAGTATCAGAAGGATAAGTGTTTAAAAAAGTTCTGCGCATTTTAAAAGAGACCTCTGACTCTGCGTGGACAGAAATTGCTGGAAGTATCAATAAAAAGAGCTTCTCCTCCTATGCCACCAAAACATTCTGGGATTTGAACATCGACACAAATTTGGAGGCTGAAATGAAATAAATGGAACAGAAACCATGCTTCAAAAACCTATCTAAATATTGTAAGTTTTATTTGTGAATAATTAAAATTCTATTTTACCTGAGTTGAGTCTTTCCTGAACCAGGAGCACCACAGAGTTCTGTAATGGCTTGAAGAGAAACTCCACCACCAAGCATATTATCAATCTTCTTACTCCATGTTACAATCCTTGGTGTCGAACATTCTTCCTAGAAATAAAAAAAGTTCAGTGTATCTTCACTCTTGAGTCGAAAGTAATTCGAACAGTCTATTTAAGATAAATTAGAAAGTCAATTACATGACATGCAAACAAACCTGCCAAAGATCGAGGGATTGTAATGTTGGAGGTGGTGCTGTCAGAGTTTGCCAGCACCCATCACTATGAAGATCCCATTTATGCAATATGTTGCGTGCCTCCGGCACAACACCTAAATCACCAGATTAACACTGAACTCAGCTTTCATTGGCCGGAGTGAGAAAGAAATTCTAAGAATGGAACTCACCTCTGTGACTGACTACGTCTTCACAATACAAAAACCCATTTTCTTTCAGCAAAACCTGTGCTGTGGTTGGTAAAGGAACGGTCGACAGCGGCCGGAACATGCTGTATGACTATAGATAGTAATAAAAATATAAACGACATCAATCGCAAAACTATATTCAAAACTCGTGAGCAACTACTCAATAAGCAGGTAATTGACACCGAGCAAGTTCGAAGAAAACTAACCTAACTTCGTGTTCAAATACTGTCAAACTGGCGGTGCTGCCTCCAGGCTGGCCACCGGCTTCATCCCTGTTCTGCCAAGTTCGTCGGCCAGTCAATCCCTAAAGGCAGCGAGGCGAGAAGTACGCGAATTCGCGACAAAAGTTAGGGCAAGTGCGGCAAAAACCCGAACAGGGTGAAAATAAAAAGCACTACCTCTAGCGAGAGCCTGGAAAAGCTGGAGACCGTGCAGCAGAAGGTGACAGGTGCAACTAGTTCCGTATCCGCTCCAGACTCCGGGGCATCGGGGAAGGAAAGTAGCCCAAAGCACTTAATTTGTTACCAGTTGTTACTGAGCAGTCTTAAGTACAGCATATTTTCAAACCTATCTGACGTTGCCGTTAATGAATCGCACCCCTTGACAGCTGTATGTTTATTAATGCTTAAGCTTTACGTGTGGCATAATGCCGTATTAACCATTCGGCCCTGCATTTCCTGCATTTCATATTTGACCGCGGAAAGTCACTTGTTTCCGTGCCTTGAGTATGCGAATCGCATTACTATCAAGTTTCCACATCAGATTTGAAGAAAACCAAATTATTCTGTCAAAACGCGTGTGTCTTACAAGATAATGATTTACAGTGGTTACCTCAAGTCTCAAATATGCCCCATGTGACAACGGCAATATTTGAATCACATTCATTTCGACAGAAACGATGAAAATATGGCTCACAATGTAGCAGACGACATGTATGTTTATATGTACAGTACTCTGCAAAAAGTAAAGCAACGCTTATACTTGAAATCTGTATCTGCTCTTAATCACCTGGCTTTATCATTCTCTAATTAGAAGTGAGTGATGTTTCATAAAGCCCGTGGCTAAGTTTTAAACGACAAGTTGATGTTGTTGCCAATTTTCCTTTTCTGTCAAATGTGTTAAACCTCATAGCAGTACCTGTACTGAAGTTGTAAGGTTACAACACAATTGTACTAATAATTATTTTGAAGCACATTCCATTATAAAATGGGTTTTAAAGCCATAACAATAAGTGTGGCTGTTTTAGCCATCTCTGTAATGTACCTGCATGAATATCACCGTGATAAAATAATCATACTTAATAATGTTACTGTTGTGAAGAGGTCACTTGCCGTCATTCATGAGTTCATAATTAAATTCAGCTCTAAGCTTTCTTTATCTCTGTATAATCCCAATTTACGTGACAAGACTGAGAGACTCTTCTCAACCGAAGAAATTGCAAAATTCAATGGAGAGAAGGGCAGCCCAGGAATCTATCTTGCCATACTCGGTAAAGTTTATGATGTGTCAAGGGGTTTCAAGCATTATGGACCGGGTGGAAGTTACCATGCATTTGCTGGTGAGCACGGAATCTATTTGTCCTTTTTTCATACCAATGTTTTATTCACTTCTAGTATTTATATATACATAAGAAAAGAAAAACAGGCTGATATTAGTGTGATGATTCTAGGAAGAGATGCATCCAGGGCATTTGTTACTGGAGACTTCAGTGAAAATGGAACTACCGATGACGTAATGGGTCTGACTCCTGATGATCTGAAAAGCATTCAAGATTGGTCACAGTTCTACCATAATGAGTATATCTACAAAGGTGTGTAATATTTAAGTTCAGGACTACACCTATTTATGTCTGGAGATCTAATAAAGCCTTAAAAATTCATTCAGGTAAACTGATTGGAAGATATTACAACTCAGAGGGTGATCGAACTGATTATTATAATGAAGTGGAGCGACTCATTAAGGTTGCCACAGAAGCAAGCGCTGCCCAAAATGCTGATTACCAAAAATACCCTCCATGCAATGCTGAGTGGACCCCAGAGGCTGGTAGCCGAGTTTGGTGCAGCAACCGTAGGTAAGGAGTCAGTAGAATCTGTTTAAAACGAAAGTGATTTTCATTTCCTTCTAATCCTTCTTTGTGTTGCAGTGGTGGCATTGAAAGAGATTGGGTTGGTGTCCCAAGAAAGTACTACAAACCAGGATCAGAGTCTTATCGATGTGCTTGCATACAAATCTACGATGAAGTAACTCATCCTGACAGCAACTTGAAGAAAGGAAATGTGATAGAATACAAAGACTGTCCCCCATCCTCAGAGTCTTGTCATGTTAAGGATTAATCATTTTCAGTCCATGAGTTTTATGTGTTTATTGGTTGAGCTGATACAGCTCTAATTTGACAATCACTACCATTGTATTTATATTTTTAATTGTACCTCCAGTATGATTTGTAAATGAAGACTGAAGCAAGAAAATTCCAGGGGAAGTTGAATTTACCCACATATTAAAAATAATTGAGTTTGGTTCCACATCTCTTTGTCAACAAATATGGAAAGAAAGCATTGTGATCAGTAAATCATAAGGAAATCAGACTTGTAGAAAAAAGAAAACATTTTTTAATTACAGTACAAATTGCATAATAATACTTGAAAAGTTCACAACTGGTCACAGTGTTTTTGAAGAATATATTCTTCTGGTCTGTAAATCACAGATAATTAAAATTATAATCTACAATTCAGTCAGATCTTGAGATCCTCCTTCCAAAACTTAAAATTAGTCACCTGCTATCAGTCATTTGATTCAAAAAGGGAGTCCCAAGAATCTAATGACTCTGCAAGTCGTAATTTCACCTCATCTACAGACAATTTTTTTTTCTTTTCTGAAATTGACTTGCCCTTAGTTAGCTGGAATTTCTTTACTTTGACATTCCTTTTGACTTTTTTGGCTTTAGTGACATGACCGCTGAACACAATAGATCGTCTAACTTTAGAACCACTCATTGTAACAACATCACCATCAGTTGACTCCTTTGGTTCTTCAAAGATTGTTTCCAAGTTCGTCTGTTTAACACTCCACTTTTTATTAACTTTAATATAGTAGTCCATTATTTCCTTGTCTGTGTTCAATTTCTTAGGACTATTTTGTTGAATCCTTTGTATTTTCAGCGATTTTAAAAGAGCTGTTCCTGAATAGGATCTTTTCCTCAGCAATCTAGGTGTAACTGGCACTGGTTCCTTCTCTGGCTCCGCTTCTGCTGAACCAACAGCCCCCTCTTCATTCTTGCTCTCCAGCTGAAGAGTTGCCATGACTGAAGGCAGCTCCATGATCCTGCAAACAACAAATCACTGTCAAAAGAAATGCACTCAAAGATGGTCTCTTTGTGCTGCCATTGTTGTGGCACTGCTGCCAAGACACACAGAAGACTTAATTCTTTTCTTCCCCTTTACTTCAAAATGATAAAATAACTTTCAACTGGCAATCAGAGACACTTCATAAATTCAATCCAAAATAAATATAACAGAGTTATGGACAAGAGGTGCCACAAAGATGACTAGAGGTGTAACATAATATAACCTGTCCAGCCACACCAAGGCTGTGATTTTTTTTTACTGTCATGACATTGTAGTGTAGTGATGGTGGCATGGTATCTATCAAAGGTCACATTTCAATCGGAGTACGAAGAGTAATACTTTTAAACAGTTACAAATGAAGTGTGACACAGTTTCATAGTTTCATCATGAGGCATGATTTGACTTTAACCGTGTGGTACTTACAATGAAATACAATAAATGAACTGTCGAGCCTCGAGTCTTCAGCTAAAGTTGATAGAAGTCCTCTTAGTCCTTAGGCCGAGGCCCAAACCAAAGAGGACTTCTTGTTGTTGAATGTTGAATGAGGTAATTAACAGGACCGAGAAAGCAGCTGTTGTGAACTCGAACCGGTTTGTCTGTGGTGGGGGACTTGGAAGAGGATACAGATGCTATTGGTAATCCGAGTTCGATAGCAGCACTTCGGAGAGGCTAGAAACCCTCGAAACAGGGGAGAAACTCTGGATATGAGAAGCAAGGGCTGAGGCATGGGGGAGGTAAGACCTTTTTTAAAATCTTTCGTATGATTGCTTGTTTCTTTCCTGGTGAAGATCCCCACATTTCTTTTTGACACTTACAATGCGTTGACCATTGGCGGATCGCTACGATAGTGTCCACTGGTGCTGCGCTTGTTCCCTCTAGCCCTCTTCTATCCCCTGCCTCCCCCATGTTCCAACGGATGCAACGGTTGTTGTCTAATCTGGTCTTCTAAACAAGAACCGGTTGAATCAGGGTGGAATGAAAAGAATTTCTCCCCAAATCGGAGATAACTATACCTGTTGAGTTGGTCACGATGGAGTAATTTCTTGTACCTTCTTCATTTCTGCTGTATAAAGAAAGGTGTCGTGCTCTCATCTTAGTATTTTGGGTATTTCTGTATAAACCACATGCGCCAAGAGGTTAGTTGTTTTTTTTCTCAGCATCTACATATTCTAATATTTTTAAATGTTGGCAGGCTTTTTATAATCATGTTCTATACTATTATAGTGCTTGCTAATATTGGAACACCCGCGACCAACAGATAAGAAATCTCTCTAATATTGGATCTGTTGCAGACTTGCAGAATTAACTTGTTATCATGAGCTTCCACACACACAAGACTGCCATCGAGGAGGGTGATACACTTATGTTATACCTTAGTTCCTCTTCTCTGCTCACCATCACTGTTAATCCACTTACTAAGAACAAGCATGGTGCTACTGTGGAGAACATTCTTCAAACAACACGAGGGGCTGTAAAAGTTAGAAACCTAATAGGTCAGAAGTATGGAAGTCGTATTCAGTTGTCCAAGGGCACAGCCTATGCCTTGCATCCCACACCAGAACTGTGGACTGTTACCCTTCCTCACAGAACTCAGATTATCTACACACCTGATATAAGCATGATTGTGTTTCAACTTGAACTCCGCCCAGGATGTGTTGTAATTGAATCTGGTATGAGAATAATGCCCTTTGATTTTAGTTATGTGATGTTAACTTCTTATTAACATCTTTGTTCTTTTGCTGGCAGGCACTGGTAGTGGTTCTCTGTCCCATGCTCTCATCCGTGCAATCAAACCAAGTGGTCATCTATACACCTTTGATTTTCATGAACACAGAGCAGCTGTGGCACGCTCTGAATTTGAATCTCATGGGGTTGGTGATTTTGTGACTGTAGCTCACCAAGATGTGTGTCAGAATGGATTTGGATCAGAGGTCGAAAGAAAAGCGGATGCTGTGTTCCTTGATCTTCCTCATCCATGGGAGGCTGTTCCACATGCAGCAAATGCCATTAAGGATTCGGGTGAGTGATTAGCTTTTATCAACCAGGTCGAATAGAATTCACTTGACTATCTGAAAGCTGAATTGACATACATCTATTTTCCAGGTGGCCGCCTGTGCTCATTTTCACCTTGCATGGAACAAGTTCAGAGAACTTGCGAAAAGCTGCGTAATCTTGGGTTTGTTGAAATTTCAACTATGGAAGTTCTCATAAAAGAATATCAAGTTTCAACTCAATCAATGTCTGTAATGGACTTAGACAGCATAAATGTAAGTCAAAAGTGGTATTCCTGTTACGAGAAAATGCCAATTACACTCCATGCATGAACCACATGGGAAAAAATTAGGAAATGGGCCAAAAAAAACAGTGGCTTTTAATTTTCTAAAATTCCTCTTTATCTTGCCTTTTTCAGCCTAAAGATAACGGTCCGAACACAGTTTGGAAAGAGGGTTTGAAAACTGTTTTCTGCCACGCACCATCTACGCTGGCTGGGCACACTGGATATCTGACAGTAGCAACACTGCCTCCTCTATTATCTAGAGTACCAATTGGTTCTGTAAATGGCACTAATCAAGAGTGAAGTGTGAATCAAAATGTGTGACAAACAGGTGACAATGCTATGAAATTGGCAACAATCAAAGGTGGACATCAGTTCACATGGACAAATTTAAAAATTGTGTAATAAAATTTTATCTTGATGATTCATATTTTTGTTTTGAGTTTTATTAATTCATTTTTACTAATGTAAAAACTTGGCAGATAATTTACAATTCATATTTTTGCTTATATAATCATATTGCAGTTGAACAAAGGGACAACCAGAAATGGAAAATTTTGGAAACCAAACATCTTTTTTTGGATAGTTACGAAAAGCATTTAACAATTTTCAGAACATCAAATGCTTCTGAGAGAAACAACCAACTTGGCAAGTAAAACACAGGAAAAGTATAAAAATATGAAGCGTATCATACTTAAACAAACAAATAAATAATACATTCTATTTTCCTAGATTAAAGCACATCACAATACTCATTACTTGCTACTTTGCAAGAAATGATTTAAATTATGCTATTTGATGAGTGACTGGACTGGAAGTGGCTTTAACACAGTTAATTACACAATCTCTGCTTTTTGACTTGGAACACCTGAAAAATATGTTCCTGAGCTCATACAAAACATTTTAATGCCATGCAAGAGAAATGAACGTAACTTTATAAAACATTCATAGTATGAGCAGGGGGTGGCAACAGCTTCAAAGCGCCTGTTTCCATGCAGTAGCGAGCAGAAATTGTACGCAAATAGTTCGCATTATAACAATGAGGGCAGGTGTGCTTTAGACCTTCAATTTAGATATTGGCACAGGTTATGCGTTGGGAGTTCCTAATATGCATAGGTATGTGAGTTTTCACTTGACCTTTCTGAGTAAGAAGGGTTGTAAATCTTGTCTATGATTCTGCGTTTTCACAGAGATTTGTCATTTGTCACGAAGTATCAACCATATTACGCAGTAAATATGAGTTAACTGGAAATATAAGTATCCCACCGGAAGTAAAACACACTCCTCTATCCAATGAAACCAACCCGGAGCGAATCGGTTCATTAGTTTTGAAGATAATTTGAATATATTAGAGCGCTACCGTATGGAACCAGGCCCTCCCACGTGGTTGCTACCCCCTGGTATGAATTGGTGTGTAGCTACATATCACACCATAGGTACTCTACTATAAATAATTATACCATATTATTATGAGTGACATTTCAGTCCAATTTCCTCTGATGAGACACTGGAGACACTTTGAATTGTTCCCTGTCCCCTACACTATAGAAAGAATCTAGGGCAATCAGTTAACCCATGCGGTTTACCCCACCAGAGATATATATTTTGGTCACCTCCAATTATTTTTTATTTTTTTTTGGCAGTGTATATGCAGAATGGGAGTACCGGTAGGGCCTTTGTGACTGGCGTTACACAACAGACATCATGTGGGTAGTAACTAAAATGTGGATATTTTGGACAAATACTTTCCTTGCGGTCAACTATTTCAAGATTCAAAGACATTTTTTTTGTAAACCGGGTAAAATAATCAAGGAAACCGGAAGACTCCACCGCGGAGCGCAGAGTCAGTGAGGAGGTGCCAGGAGGCGCCAGGAGACTTGAGCTAGGTAACCAGGCACACCGCGGCCGCGAGAGGCTTCGGAGTCGAGTGCCGAGCCTTCTTAGTGTCCTGACCTACCACTAGACATCGTTCCGCGAGAGAAAACTGGTACCGCTACCGCATATCCCTTATGACTCCGAAATACCGACGAGAGGTATAGTTTGAGCTGCCTACCCTCTAGGCGTCGAAGTGCTTCGGTCTCGTTTGTCGGCATTCCCGAGGAGATGAGGCACCATTTTCATGACGGTACGATAGGGGTTGGTCCAAAAATACTGCCCCCTAAAAACGCAATTTTATTTTATGTCAAAATTCAACATGTATCCTTAGATGTTTTTGGCCTGAAAAAAAATTGAGTGCCGAATCTTGATTAAATGGAGAGGTCTTGAAAAGGAGCCGCTCAGAAGCGACCGAGGTTTCGGGGAGGGTGACTCATCCCTCTCCCGCCTTCTCCCACGCCCCCATCCAGCGAGGGAGATGAGAGGCAATGATGCATGCCAGTTATCACACAGCGACGGAGAGGGACGGATGTTGTCAGATGTTGGTGATTCGTGTGGCTCGTCGTAGGTCTGTCTGCAGCCTACTCAAGAATCGACCATCATATCAGCGTGCGAAGCGAAGAGAGAACAGCGCTCTGTCTGTCTCTCTGTCTGTCTCTGTCTGTCTGTCTGTCTGTCTGTCTGTCTGTCTGTCTCTCTCTCTCTCTCTCTCTCTCTCTCTCTCTCTCTCTCTCTCTCTCTCTCTCTCTCTCTCTCTCTCTCTCACTCACTCACTCTCTCACGCTCTCGCTCTCCCTCCCTCCCTTATTTGTTTTTCTCTTCGCGCTTCGGTTTTCAACAGGACGGCATACGAGCAAAGAGGTAGCAGAAGGAGTGAGGCGGCGCCAGGCGAGTCCGCGGCAAGTCGGCGGGTCGGCAAAGCCTGGCAATGCCGCGAAGATGAAGCAGAAGGAGAAGAAGCACGAAGAAAATGGAAAGGAAAGGCAGAAGGGGGAATGGGATCGCACCGCGACAAGACTAGGAGGAGGCTCGGCTCTCGGCTCGTCTCGGATTGGCTGACGGTGCGCCGGGCGCGGCCCGGGCAGTCTTATCAACGGCCGAGAGCGCGATGATAGCGCAGACTATGGGACTCAGCGCAGCTATTCGTATCGTCTATCATTTAACTACGTAAACACACATATTCATATTTGCATATCTCTAAATTACAATACCTTAATAATATAAAAACAACGCCGCTGAAGTTGATAAATAAACTCTTCTTTTATAAAATTCCATTCCTTTACACAGACACAACTCAATAAACAACTCAGTTCGTTCGTACAAAATTTTCTGATCCCTCATTTAGTTTTTTTTCCATACCTGGACCGATACTTACTCGCTATGTATGCCCTCACCTAACGCTTGTAAACACACTCCGGGTCACTAACTGGGACGCAACTCAACATTCAGTTCATTACTCAGACACAATGTCGTCTCTTTACAACTAGACCGAGAAAAACCTTATTTAATATTATTGTTATTATTTATATTACAATACAAAGAACAAGGACGATCTGAAGGTAAACTTAGCAGGAACGTCTATAACGAGCCGGAGAGTAGGTGGTCGGGTCGCTAGCCCCTCCCTACCCTTTTCACAGTTTCACACGGAAAATTACATGTCCATATGCGTGCGACTCCCAACCATTAAGTGTCCATGCCGCGACCCTCGCCTCGCACGCAGCGGCGCCCGGGCCGGGCCAGGCCGCCTCGGCGCGTGACTCGTGACTACACGGAGGCCTCGTCGATGACAGTGATGATTCTCTTGGAGTTACCCGGGAGGCGCCACTTGCCCCCCGAGGGCACGCGACCGCCCCCCGGCCCGGGCCCGAGGTTGACCCCAAGCCCGGGGCCCGGGCCCGTCGGGAGCAGCTCTCTGGAGCCGCGGCGCTGCTGTGAGGCCGCCGTCAGCACCAGGTCGTCGTGCTGCTGCTGGTGCGGGCGGTTGGGCAGCGCCGAGTCATCCTTGGTGTTGTTGGCGGTGCCCTGGCGCGCTAGCGACCACCGCCGACCCTTGCGGTCCAGAATGACCGGCACCTCCGCGATCAGGTTGTTCTCGAACTCGCTCAGCATCAGGTAGTTCTCCACCTGTTGGGAGGAGACGGTTCTGGGTTAGGGACGCCGACGGGATGGTGGAGACCGTGGTGACGACGGTACTGACCTTGTTGCACGAGGTGATGCAGTCGCCGATGTAGTCCAGGTCGTCAAGCAGGTTGTCCGGGAGGTCCATGTCGGCGATGCCCTCCTCGCTGATGCAGGTGAGCTCGGGCTTGTCGCCGACGGCGATGGGATCTCCCGGGGGCGCTAGCCCGTGCGTCAGGCCCAGGTCCGTGCCGCCCACCCCCATCACCAGCGCCGACGCGCCCACCAGCCCCATACTGCCAGGGCCCATGCCATCCTGGAAACCAAAACCGACGCAGTCATGACCTGGGGTATGGGGTACAAACTCCATCAAATCTTAACAGAAAATTGTATAGCCCTGGCGCTGACCGCGTTGTGGTGGTTGTCCGGCTCCTGGCTGAAGGACAGCCGCTTGCGCTGGGGGCACGTCTCGGACACGCACAGGTGCTTGGTGCCGTTGGCGCGCGTGTGCTTGTGCCGCGCCAGGTTGCGGCGGTGCAGGTCGATGAAGAAGAGCGCCAGCGAGCCCATCAGCACGCACGTCGAGCTGAAGTAGTAGCCCGCCTTGCCGCCGCAGCCCACGTTGATGTACCCTGCGAGCAGCGAGGGCGCCTGTGAGGTAGGCAATCGACGCACAGCTGCCGTGCGGGCCTGCCTACCCTCTCGTTGACAGGCGCTCGGTGCCTTACCTGAGATGGGGACGCCGATGGCGATGGGGATGGCCTGCGAACACTGCACGAAGCCCCAGGTGCGCGCGAAGTTGCGCGCGCGCACCCGCTCGTACGTGTACATCTTGAGCGAGTAGTGGTAGCCGCCGCAGAAGATGCCGTAGATCCAGGCGAAGAGCACGTAGCCGTGGTAGGAGCCGCGCACGGCCGTCAGCGCCAGCATGGACAGCCCACACATGAAGACGGCCGCCTGGCACAGGTACTGGCGGGCGATGCGACACTCCACGTCATTGCGGACCACGACCAGGCCGAAGGCGGCGCAGCCCAGCGTCCACGCCAGGCCCAGGTACGTCTGCAGCAGCACCACCGTCTCCCCCAGGCCCTCCTCCTCCGCCTGGTGCGCCTGCAACCACAGCCACAGTTGGCACCAGTGTTCAACAGGAAGAAGGCAGTTATTTACAAAATATCAGAAAATCGTTGCTACAATGATGTGGTCTTGACCAATGTTTTCCAAAAGAAAATTACACCCTACGAAATACAGGAATTTATCAAGTTTTGGATAAAACGCCCACATTTTACCTGAATACGATTCCCCCCCCCCCCCCCACACTTCCTTGCTAATCTCTCGCAGGCAAAGGCTCACCAGGTAGAAGATGGGGGTGTTGATGCCGAACGAGCTGATGCCAGTCGACACGAGCAGGATCCGCACCGTCTTGCTGCGCAGCGTGCTGAAGTCAAAGAAGGGCGGCCGGTCGTCCACCTTGTTCTTGTCCTTTATCTTGCGCTTCTGGTTCTTGAGGTGCAGGATGGCGCGGCGCTGCGGGTGGTACAGGGACGCGGACCGGTAGAAGGTGCCCAGGAAGAAGGACAAGAACACGGCGCCCGTCACGGCCTGCAGCCCCAGGCGCCACCCGATCGCGCTGTCGAAGACAAAACGCAGTGTGAGACGGACAGGATTCGAACCCGCAACTTTTGAGGAGTGAGCAGCTGTGTGCGTACCTGATGGCGCCCTTGATGAAGGCCGACATGACCGCGATGCCCAGCCCGCTGCCGGACACGATGAAGATCTCGACGAACTCCCTCCGCCTCTTGAAGTACTGCGCCACCATGAGCGTCGAGCAGTCCCTCGTCATCCCCACGCCAACGCCTGCGCAGTGCACAGGCCGCTCACCTTGAGTAATTTATGTTCCTCTCCACGACAGAAAACGGAATGGACTAATGCCGACCATACTGACCTATGACGGTGCCGTAGCTAAAGAAGAGCTGGTGGAACTGCGTGGCGAACGAGGTGAAGAGGCAGCCCAGGGCCGTCACCAGCCCGCCCATCACCGCCGTCACCCGCGTCGACTTGCGGCGGCAGAACGCGATGGTCACCGGCGACACCAGCAAGGCCACCGCCGTGGACAGCGCGCCCAGCCATCCTGCAACACGGGGACGACACGAACAATTTAACACACGATGTTAATCATATCATGGGAGTCGTTGAACGGCTTCGTAAGCGCCGAGGCCGCGCGACACAGCAGAGAAAGCGAAACAAAAGAATATTCGGGAGAACTGAAAACGGAAGCAGTCGTGACGAAAAAATAGAACGAAGCGCAAGTATGAGGAATAGCGCGTTTTAAACCTCACTCGACCTAAAAAAAAAAAAAAAATCACCCACTTTTAGGTTGAAAACAGTGAATTTCTCATACTTCTTCTGGCACTCTTCTTCTTTGTCACGACTTCGTACTTCCATTCCGGGCTTATCTCCGGAGTATTCTATTGGCACACGGCAGTAAAACAGTAAAGTATATTGAAACTCCGGGAGGAGAGTGAAAAACATTGCGGGCTGAGGGGTCAGGTGTGACGGTGTGACTACAGCCCGCATGCGAAGTGGGGGGCAGGCGGTGGGGGTGCGGGAGAAGGGGGGGGGGGGGCTGCGCAGGGGGTGAACACTTTATGAATATGCACCAGCGGGTCGGTCGTTAGGGATTCCGGCCTATGCGGCTTGCCAGCGGCTGCGGCGTGGCATCAACATGCGGGGAGGGGAGGGGGGAGGGGGGTCTGTCTTGTGGCCGCGACTGCTGCTGTGGCTGTGGGGTCGCATTCGGACATTGTGTTGAGACGGTCCCAGGGGCGCCCAAACCCTAAGCGGAGGACAACCAAGCACGTCGTTCTGCAAAGTGTAATATATTTCTTTGTGATGCTAGGTAGCAGCGTCTTACACTAGTGTCATAAGTAAGTGTAAGAAGTCGTAACATAGAAGAAGCACGCCAGAAAAAGTATGAGAAATTGCGGGCTTTTCACCGAAAAGTGTTTTAAGGTGAAGCGGGGGTTCCGAACGCGTGATTTCTCATACTTTTCCTGCGTTTGTCTTCTTCGTTACTTCTTAGTTCCGTTTTGGGGTTCGCCTAACTACGCTTTCTATCCGCTCTGTCGTGTGTGACGTAACAAGTAGCAGCAAATGCACCGCAACTGTAACACTGATGGCAACAACAACAAACAAACAGCAACAGACAACAACAGCAGCTGCGCGGCCCTCTTTGAGTCCCCGCGAGAATGCACACGTAATGTAATTAAACGCAACAATGGTCCATACGTTGCTTTGTGGCCGGACACAATCGGCTTGTTATTGAATAGCGCATACGGAGGCAGTCGAGGGGCAGGTGAGGGCAGGTGAGGGCATGGAAGGGGGGGGGGGGGGGGGAGGCACGCCCGCAATGCCGAGAGCGAGAGCCGGACCTGCATACGAGTGAAACGTCTTGATATCCCACTGGCGCTCGGCGGAAATGCACAAGAAGGCTTCGAAGAGGGAGGCTTATTCGTCGGTGCTGCGGCAAAACGTTGTCATGGACGTGTCGGATGTGCAATGAAAAATGTCGATGGACGTCGTATAGATAGCGGAGGCACACGGAACATGACAGCTTCCCCGATTCATCGTGTTCCGAAAGAAAAAGCGCGTGAGAAAAAAATAATAAGTAGCGAAGGCGGAGGTCTGTCGTAGCACGACGGGAGACCTCCTTGTATGATCATCAGGGGAGACGGACGGCACGGCAAGGCACGGCACGGCACGGCACGGCACGGCGGCACGGCACGCGGCACGCAGGAGAAGATCTGCGGAAACGAGCTTGGGAGGACGGCCTGTGACGGCCTCTGCCAGAGCCGGAACGGCGGAACGGCCTCTGCTATGCAGAGCCGACGCGGGGGGGGGGGGGGGGGGGGGGCTCCCAGTTACGCAGAGCCGGCTGGGACCAGGGGCGCCAAGTTACGCAGAGTGGCCGGGTTTAGGAAGGAAAAGGAGTGACAGAAGAGGAAGGGAAAGAAAGTTAAGAGGGAAAAAAGGAAGGAATAGAGAAAGGGATATGAGCAGCCGGAAGAGGGCAACACCACTTATAGTGAGAATGATGTGTAGGTACTAGGTATTGGCGGGGTAGAGCTGGTCTGGTCAGAATCAGTAGTGAACTAGGGAGGCTAGATTAAAGAAAAATAAAAGGAAAATGAAGGAGAGAGAAGGGAGAAAACAGGGGAAAGAAAGCGGAGAAAAATTAATAAAAACGAAAGAATCCAATATCGTGCGACGAATTTCAGTTTAAATGGGAAGGAAAGGGTTTGTAAGAGCGAAGGCTCAGAGTGAAGCGACACATGGAGGGAGAACAGAGAGCGTTCCTGTCCTCTGGCATAAACATAGGGACTAAAAACGGCGGCTAGTTCCCGCGTTTGAGTTCGTCCCGTTTTGCCGCGGTCGTTTGCGTTATAGATTTCTCTCTCAAAGTGGGGTTGTGAATGCTCAAAGGAGGCAACATGGATACTGGACATTTCGGTGTCCGTGTCTTGGGGTATGTTTAGGAAAAAGGGAGGTTTGGTCCTGAAAAAGGGAGGGAGGTTGCCTTCTCTGAACTGATTCAAAACGTCTTGGCCCCCTGCTGGGACGCTTGTGGCCCTGCCGCTGCCCTGCCCGGCACGGGGCGTTCTACTGCCGTGGCCTTCTGTCTCCACGACTGCTTCCGGGTAGCGATTTGGCCAGTCACTTTCGCGAACAAACCGGCAGAGGCCCTCCGCCCCCCTCCCCCCTCCCCCTCCCCCCCCGCCCCCCTCCCCCCCTCCCGAACGCTGCTTTCATTTGTGCGGGGAAAAAATACAATCTTTCACTCCGATAAGCGAAGACTCAATAAATGTCAGAGACAACGGCGTCGTCGCTGAGGGACCGCCCCGCCCCGTCCCGCCGCCGCCATCGGGGGGCCTCCAGGGCGCGGTGTCCTGGCGGGGCGGGGCCCGTCGCACGCGGACGGTCCGGGGAGGGGCTCTGGCACGCAGGCACAGCGATTGTGTGTCGGGGCGGTGTGCCGTGAGGTGGGCAATGTGTACACCGGCGGCCCAATCAAACACAACGACCTCCCTTCCTCCCCTTTCTTCCTTTCCGCACTACCGGCTGGTCGTTCTATCGTCCATGACCACACCTTTCGGCGCCGTGTCCAACGGGCTTTGCCAGCGGCCCGGCTCCAGCCCGTGCAGTGCCCATCAAACGCCACTAACGCAGCTTGAGATAGGTCAGGTCGGGGCGCATTCGGTTCAGTGCACCGGCGGCGGAAACGGGGGTCCGGGACGGTCCGGGGCCAGTTGTGCCCCACTGAACCAATCCCCATGCTGCTAACGGAAAGAATTTATCGGCGAGTGCCGTCCTTACATTGCTCCAAGCGGACCCGACAGGGGGAAAAGACGGATGGCGGCATGAGAGAGAAGGAAAGAAGTGAATGAGAGAAGGAGTGAGCGAGAGAGGGGGCGAGAGAGTGAGTCTTGGCCCGTACGGGGTACGCGGGGGCGCTTGCCGGCGCAGAAGTCGACGCCGACGGGGGCGGCGCGACCCGGTGGTGAGGCGGCCGAGGCCGAACCCAGCAGCAGCCTCTGGCAGCCTCTGGCAGCCTCTGGCAGCCTCTGGCAGCCTCTGGCACCCTCTGGCAGCCTCTGGCAGCCTCTGGCAGCCTCTGGCAGCCTCTGGCAGCCTCTGGCAGCCTCTGGCAGCCTCTGGCAGCCTCTGGCAGCCTCTGGCAGCCTCTGGCAGCCTCTGGCAGCCTCTGGCAGCCTCTGGCAGCCTCTGGCAGCCTCTGGCAGCCTCTGGCAGCCTCTGGCAGCCTCTGGCAGCCTCTGGCAGCCTCTGGCAGCCTCTGGCCTCTGGCCTCTGGCAGCCTCTGGCAGCCTCTGGCAGCCCTCTGGCACCCTCTGGCACCCTCTGGCACCCTCTGGCAGCCTCTGGCAGCCTCTGGCAGCCTCTGGCACCCTCTGGCACCCTCTGGCAGCCTCTGGCAGCCTCTGGCAGCCTCTGGCACCCTCTGGCAGCCTCTGGCAGCCTCTGGCACCCTCTGGCGTCAGACGCCGCCGAACATCAACTTACTCGTGGGGACGCCAACAAACCACGTGACATTTGCCGGACTGTGTCCAGTCCGGAGGGCCGCTGCATCAGGCCCAAGGAGTCCCTTCGACTCCGGCGGCGCCGACATAGTTGCCCTCAAGGCTTTGCTTTGTCATCACCTGGTTTGTGAGCGGCCCCTCAATGTCCGACAAAGGAATGCAGCCATCGGACCGAGAGTGCAGCTGCAGCATCTGAAGCGGCACAACTTCTGGCCGGGACTCGGACCGGAGGCCGGAGGTGACACACTTTTGAATTGAGCCAAACTCGGCACTTGGAGTGGTCCACTCTCTGGGGTTCATCGTGGTACTCTTCGTTCTGCCCAGTGGTGCTGCCGGATATTGTCTCAGAGAGAGAGAGAGAGAGAGAGAGAGAGAGAGAGAGAGAGAGAGAGAGAGAGAGAGAGAGAGAGAGAGAGAGAGAGAGAGAGAGAGAGAGAGAGAGAGAGAGAGAGAGAGAGAGAGAGGGGGAGGGGGAGGACGATTATGCGAGTTGCTTAGAGGGGTCACATTGCAGGGGCTTTACAAGGCGGGAATGCATGCGGAATAGAAAGCAAAGATAGGCGAGGGTTGACGGCGGGATCTGCGCCGGGGAGGGGCGGGCGGCGGGGCGGCGGTGCAGGTCGTTAGGTGCTGCCTGGAGCCCCCGGCCGCCCCCGGCCGCCCCCGGCCGCCCCCGGCCGCCCCCGGCCGCCCCCGGCCGCCCCCGGCCGCCCCCGGCCCGCCCCCACACCCTGGAGAACCAAGTGTGTCACTGGAGCGGTGGGCGTAAAAAGGCGGGGTGGTCCTCCTCCTCTTCCTCCTCTCCGGCTGCTGTGCCGCGGGGACGGTCGGGTCCGCTGGGTCCCGGGACCGCCGGGGTCGAAAGGGCTCGCAAATTGCTAGCGAGCATGATGCCATAATGCCCTGTGTGCCCTGTGTAGGTTGTGGACGTGACTGCAGCGGCCGCCGGCAGCCACACGGCTACAGCATGGCTACAGCACGGCTACAGCATGGCTACAGCACGGCTACAGCACGGCTACAGCACGGCTACAGCACGGCTACAGCATGGCTACAGCACGGCTACACAGCATGGCTACAGCACGGCTACAGCACGGCTACAGCATGGCTACAGCACGGCTACTACAGCATGGCTAACAGCACAGCGCAGCGGACGAGCTGGCGGGTACAGGTTCCGACAAAGCTTTGGAGAACGCGAATAGAAGAACAGAAACCCTCCCACAGCCCACAGGGGAAACAGTTTCCATGAGCTTAGCTTTGGAAGCTTGGCTCTCGCTGGTGATTTGTTCTGACCTTTTCATCTGGCTAGAGAGCGCAGACCTGCGCTCGACGACCCTGCATGGCATGGGCGGAACACATGGGTGAAAAAAAGGTATGTTTAAAGAAATGTTTCGATTATAGGTCAAAGAATCATTTAAAAATGCCTCTTCGTACTTGCAAAACAAAATCGAGGAACGATCGAACAATCAAAAAGATCCTACCGCTCCCGGCCCTGGTTGGGGGGAATCCCACGCCCCAAGGTTGTGCCATCCGGGAGACACCACTGTGCGACCGGTAGGGTCGGTAGAGGTTCACTCCTACGTCCCAGATTCATTTCTCCAACTTATGGACGAACCCTTCGCCATTCGCCCCAGCCGAGTCTCGTCAGACACACAAGGGCGTAATTAGGGGAGGGGCGAAGGGGCGATTCGCGTCGGCGCGAGCGACGAGAATTTTGAACCCCAAAGGACCAAAACTACAACTACGAAGCACGTGACACAAATTCGCCGGCGATTGGGCCTTGGGCAGTCTAGTTATTGTATTTCGGGTGGCGAGATCATCGTGTGCGCTTTTGTCGGGGTGCATTGTGGGCAGAGAAGGGGGGGGGGGGGGGGGAAGAAGCCCTCGGCTCTGCGAGCGCTGCAAACAGAGCGGAGCAGAGCGGAGGTGGTGTCGGTCCCGTGGCCGCGCGCACCAATGGAAATGGGGAAACTTCTTTTCGAGCTCCAAAACGGCCGGGGTCCCGAACAACACAGGCGGAGGAGGGCGGATCCAGCAGAGATGCAAGGGGGGGGGGGGGGGTGGAGGCGGCCCTTGCTGCCCCGCTTTGTCTCTGTCGCGTCTCACCTGAACGCCCCCGCCGCCGGCTCCCGCCCTGTCCCGCCTCGTCCCGCCACGCATCCCGGTCCTCTCCCGTCTTTGTATCGGCCGCTGCCGCACGGGCGCCGCCCTCCCCGATATGAGCGATGTGTTTGTGCCGCAGTTGCGGGCCGCTGTTTATTCGCGCCCTCAGAGACGCGACAGGGCAGAGGCGTGTGGGGGTGGGGGCCTCTAAGTATTTCATGTGCCTCAGAAAAGAGATGAATCGACGGCAGAACAAGCATCGCTTATGGGAGTGCGGTGCGGCCGTCTTGTCGGCAGTAATGCGTTACCCTTGTCATCGCGGCGGGCCGGACGGGCGGCCGGGCGGGGCCGGGCGGGGCCGGGCGGGGCCGGGCGGGGCCGGACGGGGCCGGGCGGGGCCGGGCGGGGCCGGGCGGGGCCGGGCGGGGCCGGGCGGGGCCGGGCGGGGCCGGGCGGGGCCGGGCGGGGCCGGGCGGGGCCGGGCGGGGCCGGACGGGGCCGGGCGGGCGTGCTGCTGGGAAGGCATGTCACCAACTCGCGCGCCAGTCCTGCCCAGCAGCGCCGCCTCTTCTGCATACGCAGCCAGGACGTTGGCTGCCCCTGGCTACCCCTGGCTGCCTCTGGCTGACCCTGGCTACAGCTGGCTACCCCTGGCTGCCTATGGCTGCCTATGGCTGACCCTGGCTACAGCTGGCTACCCCTGGCTGCCTATGGCTGCCTATGGCTGACCCTGGCTACAGCTGGCTACCCCTGGCTGCCTATGGCTGCAGCTGGCTACCCCTGGCTGCCCCTGGCTACCTCTGGCTACCCCTGGCTGCCCCTGGCTGCCCCTGGCTACCCCTGGCTGCTTCTGGCCGCCCCTATGGCCTCCCCGTGCTTCGACGGCTCTGCCGCTCAGTGCGGACGAGTCTTTATTATTATTGGAAGCAGTATAGTCGGGGGAGGAGGAAGAGTCGTACTGCGGGGCGGAGCCACGCGGCCGGCCAGAGCGATAGAGGCCAGGAGTTGTCGTCAGCGTACGACATCGTACGGATAATCTTAAAGGTTGACGGACAAGCAGTAAAAGAAGTAGCGTCCGGGAGCCTCACGAGGGCTGAAGCCAGGGCAGGGAGGAGGAGCAGGAGGCCTTGGAAGGGCTCCGGCACATGCAAGACTGTTATCCTTCTGCTTCTCCGTGAGCACTGTGTGGTACACGCTGAGCCGTTGAGTTGTGGTGTCAACGGCGGGGGGCTCACTCCCCACAGTAGGCAAACACGTCGTCTGAAGCTCTGAAGCAGGTTCAGAAGTAGCTTCGGAGTGAGTAAAGTAGCTTGGAGTAAGGTCTTGGAGTAGGTCTTGGAGAAGATAAAGTAGCTCCACGTTGGGTCCAGCAGCAGCGCAGACGACAACGGCGAGGACGAGTCAGGGGACGAGCGAGCAGCCCCGGCAGCCCCCGGCAGCCCCCTTAGTGACTTCCGCGGGGAAACAACCCACTTCCTTACTCAGCAAGGACAGTCAGGATCAAAACGAGCGCTTTGAGGGTCCCCTCTCCGCGACCTCTTTCGACCCCTCCTCTCAGAATCTCTCCTTATCTGCGTCCCTCTGGTCTTGGAGCATCTCATACACCTTCCGGCCCGGCCGGCCCCCACCTATCAGATCGAAGCTCCCCCGGACCGTCCTCCTGCACCATCTCGTCAACAACACCAACACGCGATACACACTAATTGGGAGGCAGGGCTTATTCCTCTCGCTAAATAGCTGGTCCCCGACGCGAGCGGTGCCGCCGAGGCTGGCCCGCCGGCCCCATCACACAACTCGTCCGCCAACAAGGCGTCGCGGCACAGACACATATTTTACCTCCGAGCCGACGCGCGCACTGTAAAAATTGTTCGGCATTTGGCAAAAAAAGCTGTGGCGATTCATCGTCACTGGAATAATGTCGTCAGTTTACGGCGTTATTCGTCACGTGGCGAAATACTGGTGTGATCAATGAATCGCTGCATCTTCAGCAAAATGCAAAGAGGATAAACTTCGCTAGCTGCTTCATCAAATATATTTTAGGCGACGAGTCTGTGACGATCTGTGACGAAATATTCGCTTTCAGATTTAGCCAGAGGATTGTCGCAAAGAGACGATAAATAGTTTTACAGTGCGGTTGCTTCTATGATTCTTTCCCATTTCGCTGTCCTCTTTCTTTTCCTTTTGTTGTCTTTCTAAAGTCCTCTCCAGGCGGGCGACACGTGCTCGCTCTGCGCGTGGGAAATCCGCTACCGGACGCGCGCAACCCCCGTCAAAGCGTCGTTTTGATAAAAGAATGAAAGGATCGCGAAACGAGAAAAAGCAACGAATCTGGCTCGGCGGACCCCATTCAGTTAACCACCTCCTCCCGCAGGCCGCCGGGCCGCCGGCTGCAGCAGATACGTGCCCGGCGACACAAGGCGGGGGCGGGGGGGGGGGGGGGGGGGGGGGGCAAGTCGCTCAGCGCCGCAGAGCTTTGTCTCTGTCCAGCAGATTACCTTTAATTGGAACGCCCGGTCGTAAAGAATCTCTCTCTCCCTCTCTCTCTCAAAAGTGAATCTCACTGCGTTACTCTGCGTCCGCCGCGCTGCATTCGGTGCGCCGCCGTCAGAGGGCGCTGTGACAGCCGGCGGCACGGCATTTTGTTACGCAATTTATGGATAACTGTGAAAGAAACGCAGACTTACAGAACATGTCCGCCCCCTCCTCCACCCAGCCGAATAGTGTTTTCTGGCAGAGCCGCATTCATGGCGGGGACATACTAGTGGGTCGACCCCTAAGGAGGATAAGTCACTTCCTGACCATCGCGGGGGGCGCTTTGTTTTAGGACTGCAGTAAGGACGGCGGGGGGCCGGCGGGGGCCGGCGGGGGGCCGGCGGGGGGCCGGCGGGGGGCCGGCGGGGGGCCGGCGGGGGGCCGCGAGGTGCTGCACTGCCATTGGTCTGGTCCCGGCACTACGCGCGCACCAATGGCGGGGCGCCCTCGGCCGGCGTCGTTGTCCGGGGAATGCGACCCGCACTCTTTTATCCCCGGCAGTACTCCGTACACCCCGTGCCCCGTCTGGTCATGTCTGACCGGGGGGCGCCATCGAACCCTGCACCCCCAGGGGAGCGTTCACAAACCACGTGACCTCCGAACCCCAGCGTGTGCGCGGGCTGTGATAACTGCTGCAGGCTCGGAGGGTGTCGAGTACTGGGGCGAATGCTGAGTGCAAACATGTTTGAGAGTCGTTGCCAATATTATTAGTATGAGCATGAGTTTGCCCCCCCCCCTCACACACACACACCCACACACACACACACACACACACACACACACACACACACACACACACACACACACACACACACACACACACGTTCAGGATGATGAGTTTCCAGCAGGCCTGGCTGCACTACAAAGTGGCGAGCTCGGCCGGCCGGGACGCATGGCTGCGCTGACAGGTGGTGCGGCGTCGCGTGCGTGTCGCGTGTGTGTCGCGTGCGCCGGCGCGTGCCGCGGCCGCGGTGACGTGTGGCCTGTAAAACAAACCGCGGCCGGCCTCGGCACGGTGCCACACGGTGCCACACGGTGCCACACGGTGCCACACGGTGCCACACGGTGCCACACGGTGCCACACGGTGCCACACGGTGCCACACGGTGCCACACGGTGCCACACGGTGCCACACGGTGCCCGGCCCGGCCCGCGGCGGCGCCCGCCGGGGACAAATCTCTCGTAGGAAGGCACCCGCCTCGCCTCTTCATCACTCCTTTGCTCCCCAACAAAACTAAATAAATAATTGTGTTGCCGAGTTGAAAATTGTTATTTTCTTTTACGTCTTCGGATGGCAGGAATGCGCCACACCCCGCAGCACCTCGAAGACAAACGGGAGAGGAAACAGTGATCGCCCCGCGAATTCCTTGCGGTTCTGCATACAGAGCGGAGAGAAAGAGCAGCACAAGAGTCAATTCATGTGCGAATTTCCTACAGTCAAAGCCGCGTCGTGAAATGCCCGTCTATATTCCGCTGCTCAGTGACACGGTCCGTGTGTTTCCCGACGACGCCGTCGGCCGCGTTGGCGCCGAGAGTCGAACCGAGTAAAATTAGAAAAGCTATAGTGTGTGCACTGCATCGGATGCGCGCGCACACACAACCACACACAGACAGGAACAGTGCCATTCTGAGCGGTCAGCGCCCATACATTCGCACGTGTTACGGTCGAGAGGTCAGTGCAAGGATGAGAGAGAGAGAGAGAGAGAGAGAGAGAGAGAGAGAGAGAGAGAGAGAGAGAGAGAGAGAGAGACAGACAGACAGACAGACAGAGAGAGAGAGAGAGAGAGAGAGAGAGAGAGAGAGAGAGAGAGAGAGAGAGAGAGAGAGAGAGAGAGCGAATGTTGTGACGGTGACCAGGTTGGGACACCCCGTTGTCAATACGGGGATCTAATTTTAATACCGAACACACACACTCACACTGCCGCCGCTACCGCCGCTGCAGCCGCCCGGCATCGCCCTGCTGAGGTGTGGCTCCATTAAATGGTTCGGACAGGTCCGTCCGCCTAGTCACGCCCCGCCCCGCCAACCAATGCCAGGATCGATAGTCAAGCCAAAGCGTGCGGCAAAAAAAAAAAAAACGTGGCGCGAAAACGATCTGACGGGGTCTGCGCCGGGCTGCGCGCTGCGCCTGCGCTGACCTGGAGATCCCATCACGTCCACGTCGCAGGCGGCACAGGGTGGCAAGGGGAGGGCAGACTGTGGGTAGTCCACTTCCGGAAGTCCACGGAGCGGCCGGCACAGGCACAAGGGGAGGGCAGACTGTGGGTAGTCCACTTCCGGAAGTCCACGGAGCAAGAGCAGAGCAGGTCCCTAAGTAGTCCACTCCCAGTCTACTTCCGGGGACCTTTCGGCCGTTCGGGATGGTCACGCAATCGTAACGCCGAAAATAACCAGCGGGCAGCGGCAGCACGCAGTGCACTATACGGCTGGGACACGGGGAACCCCATCTTGCATTAATCGCGCAGTATTGCAAGGAGGCGGGTTGGACACTAGTAGACAACGGTGAAAACGAGTGAACAGCTGTGGACACCAGTAGGCACCATAGTGTGGACACCAGTTGGCACCCTAGTGTGGACACCAGTAGGCACCAGTGTGGACACCAGTTGGCACCATAGTGTGGACACCAGTTGGCACCATAGTGTGGACACCAGTAGGCACCAGTGTGGACACCAGTTGGCACCATAGTGTGGACACCAGTTGGCACCATAGTGTGGACACCAGTAGGCACCATAGTGTGGACACCAGTTGGCACCATAGTGTGGACACCAGTCGCACCCAGTGACCACCAGTGGTCACAGAGGGAGCGGAATTGATGAGGGGGGAGGGAGAGGCAGACCGACAGGCGCGGGGCGGCGGCGTGGACCCCGTCATAAGACGGCCAATTTATACGGGGGCCCCGTGGTCCCTGCGGCCCCCTCGGGGCCCCCGCCGTGTAAACACGCTTCACGGCGTGTTGGCGCTGTCGTGTTCGCTGCCCGCCTCGGCCCGATGACACGGGACGGGACGGGACGGGGCGGGGCGGGTAGCACAGGGGCACAAATCTGACGCGGCGGGATCTGGAGCAAAAGGTCTCCATTGCGGCGCGGCCGCAGGAACACTCTCACAGTTCAGAGTCGGTAATGACCCTGCCCCGTCTCCTTGTTCCCCCCCCCCCCCCTATCTCCCTCTACCTCTCCCCTCCCCCTCCCCACATCCCCCTCCCCTAGTCCGCTTTTCGAGAGAAGCGCATTCTTTGACGTTCGACAAACGACAGGGCGACGTGAGGAGAAATTCAATCCTACAGGGCATATTTTTTTTTGGATCCACAGCGTCAATCGCAGTGCGATCTGAAATGTGCGCGCCCAAACGGAGCCGCTGCTGCCGGCTGCTGCCGCGCCTCGGCCGCATCCACATCCACGGTTCCGTTTTGTCTCGTCATCCGTTCGGGACGGCTTTATGACACCCTTCATTATATTCACATGATGTCCCCCCCCCCAATCTCTCACACACATACACACTCACACCAAGGGCATGTTGGTGGTGTTCCTCCTCAAGCTCGAGAGCTGTTCCAACCTCACCTCGCACCCAAGGGGGCAACCAGGCCGGAAATCAACTGCGAACTCCCCTCGAGAATCACACGGAAATCAAGAGATAGTACTCATGTCCTTCCACTGGTGGGGACTTTAATCCCTGGCGTAGATGTGCTTAAAAACGAACAATACCCATGCCTTATTTTAAATGCCAAAAAATTCGTGTCGCCTGCGGAATCTTGCACGCACTCCCGGCGAGGTTTTCGTCGCCCTCTCACTCGCACCCCAGTCCGAGCCCCACCGCAGGCAGTAACGCCCTCTCACTCGCACCCCAGTCCGAGCCCCACCGCAGGCAGTAACGCAACATCGCGCGCATCGCAGAGACAATGCAGCGGACCACTTTCCAGCCAGAGCGCTGCAGGGCGCTGCACACGGGGCCGCGTGCGGAGTGCCGCTGGCCAGCCTCGTCGTGTTGCTGTGGCGGCGCCGCCGGCAACGGTCTCCCCCTTTTCGGACGTGGTCGAAACACCCATACTTCGCGCCGCTGCCGATTGATGGCACCACTGCCCCGCCACTGCCGCCGCCGCGACGAGGAGAAATTTCGACTGGCGCGAAATACGAGACCGCGTTTTTACTCGCCGCCGCCGCCGCCGCCGCCGCCGCCGCCGCCCTTCTGCCCGCGGCACCGGCCAGGGCTGGGCTGGGCTCCGCCGGTGTGATGAGGCTTCGGCCCACATAACTCACCGCACACGAGGCTCACGGCTGCTGACGGCGGCCGGCCGATGATTCATCCCGCCGATTCATGAATGGGAATGGACGATTCTGAATCAGACGAGACGTTTTGGGCCGAAACCCGCCTAAACCACAGCCAGAAAATAGTTTTCCTTGATTCAAAGACGCCGTGCTTCGTGGGAGGGGAACAAAGGCCTTGTCCCAAATTTTACGGAAGAAACGATTTTCTGGATGCACATGAGAGCAGCCTCTCAGGGCATAATTGTGGACAAAATGTGGCCCTAAACCTAACCTAACCTCTCTCTCGTTTTGATCACTCGACATGTTTCTATCTCCAATTAGGGGGTATGGGTCATAACATTTCCGTTCTCGTATCGGTTTTCCGCCCCCGCCGCCACCCCCTGCTGTATACCTCATAACCACGAGGCATTACCGCGATGTTTCCGAAGAGGATGGAGCGAAAAAAGGATGGTATTCGTACCGTGTATGAGGTGCGTGTGTGTGTGTGTGTGTGTGTGTGTGTGTGTGTGTGTGTGTGTGTATGGGCGTGGGTGTGTTGTTCGGGAAAATAGGTATTATTAGCAATAAAGCCACGCCACGCACCAGCAGGCATCGCAGCACCCAACGACCCAGCAAGCGACCCGCAGACATGAGAGGCGGAACAGCAAGGGGGAAAGGGGCCGGAGTGGGGGGGGGGGGGGGGGGGGGGGGGGAGGAGGCGTCTAACGCAGCACGCAGCGCAAATAGTCCCATTACCACTTACTCCCGATGGCCGGACCGTGGCACCGGGGCGCTGTTGGCCGATACCCATGGATGAGCTTTGCCCCCCCCCCCCCCCTACCCAACCCCCAGCCTCTCTCCCTCAGTCTCCTCTTCAGACCTCGACTCGACCCCGAAAAGCCCCCTTTACACAATTCCAACGGCCGCACTCGCTGAGAATGAAAAAGGGGTTGACGATAAGGGGTTGACGAGGCCGGTTTGAAAACTGATCATTAGTAACGTCCAAGATTAGAAACCTGAGTTGGACTCAGCTCGGCGCCAGGACCTACCGATACGTAACCCAACGTACCGCAACCCACCCACCCTTCGATTTGCTCTTGTTTGTAAAGTTCCGTGTGCGGTGTCATCACCCCTCTGTCGCCACCCCAGCTGCCGACGGCGGCTGCCACTACAGAAGTAACTGCCGCGGCTGCTTGGGACCCAGATAGAATTCAGCGCTCCGAAATAAATATAAATATAAACGTCAGGGGTTCGCAGGAAATAATGAAGCAAGTGGGCCGAGGAAGATTTAAATCGGCGCCCGTCGCCGCGGTGGCGTGGACAGCCAGGCAGAGATGAGTCCGAGGAAGTCAGCGATCTGAGGGGTTTGCGTTTATTTACACAAGTGTTCCGTCATTTCTCCTCCCTGTCACGCCTTTAATACTTGTGCCCGGCAGCGGGAGGACAAGAGGCCCGGCCAGAGAATAGTGGTGGACGGACGGCAATAACAGCAATATAATAACGTCTGACGGATTGCGAAAGCGGGAGAAATCGTTTTAGCATCGAAATGAAGCGAAATAAGAAACGGAACGGGAGCGCGCGTGCAGCCTCATGGCGGAGACACTGGCCGCAGCAGGGCGAGGCGTACTGCCGGCCAAACAAACTGATTCCATAATTATTTCCATAAAACAAGGATCCGGCCGAAGTCAATGGGAAACACGACACTGACAGTGAGCAGGCCAGCAGGCCCCGCCGCGGCGCGCTCTCCTCCCCCGCGGCCATGGCTGTGGCTGTGTGTCCCGTGGCACGTGTGTGTGTGTGTGTGTGTGTGTGTGTTTCGATGATATAAAAGCGTGTGTTTTATGAATGCGATAAATCCGTCGAACGCGTCTTTGATGGCCCGTGCTGCTGACTCGTTTTCTCGAAAAACAACAAAAACAACATAAACATGAACGTTTCGGGAAGAGCCGAAGTGGGGATGTGAAGTAAACGGCCGCTGGCACTCGGCGCGCTGCCCGCGGGGTATTTAGTGCCGACCGGGCGGTAAAACGGAGCGCCGCGCCACGCCCGGCTCGTCCGGGTGCTGACCAACAGGGACAATTCCCAGAGAATGTAACACGCTTGCAAAAAAGAAATGTACATTTTTGTGCACCCCCGCCCGCCCTCTCCTGTTCACTCAACGCAGGATTAATTGCAAAAAAAAAAAAAGAAACCCGCCCGCGGTCTGGCTCACGCCGTTACAAATTAACGTGTACACACAAAATGCAAAAGGACAATTTTGTCCACATTTTCGTATTATTTTGTGCATAACGATACAGAACAATTCTATTGACCGCTGGAACACAGTTTTCTTTTTCGATGCGCACAATATATAACGAAAATTTGTACAAAATTGTTCCCCTGACATTTACATAGAGTGCAAAGGGTGTGTTTAGTAGCGGTAAAGAGACACACCCTTCGCTCTGACTGCACCCCGGTGGTGACGTCACGGCACGCCAGGCCGGCGGCACGTCGGCACGTCCTCAGAGGTCCCGGCGCCACGCACGCCGCTCACGCCGACGGCTTTACTGCGTTATAAGAGGACGACTGCGATAGGCGGCTGTGCTCAACGGCAGCGGCGGCGGCAGCGGCGGCGGCAGCGGCGGCGGCAGCGGCGGCGGCAGCGGCGGCGGCGGCGGCGGCGGCAGCAGCGGCACATCACCACCACCACCCCCGCCGCAGCAGCACCGGGCGTAACAGTCCACGAAACAGACAGAGGCTGAGGGCGGGGCGCGGAGCAGGGCGGGGGAGGTTTTTAGACTTTAACACCCACCACCTCGGGCCGGGCCCGGACGGCAGCTCTGGCTGCTGCCAACGAACTCCGATCCCCAGCCTCACCCCGCCCCACCCCACCCCGCCCCGCCAGCACCTCTTCCTCACCACCCCCCTGCTGTCACCGGGGGGCGGGCGAAAAAGGGGGGAAATATAGACGAATGAGTGGCCTGCTTTAGGGGTTTGCGATCCGCACACCCGCAGCCCACCATTGAAAATACTAGTAAGTTCCGTGCTACGTATGGAAATCTTCGAAGTATAATTTTTTCTCCGGCCCACAGAGAGCATTGAGCGCGCGGTATGTGTCCAAAGCACAGACTTCTACATACGGAGAACGCACTGCCGGTGGCACAGTGGTGTCTCCCGGACGGCACTACCTTGGGGTGTGGGATTCCCTGCCCATGGCCCCAGGGCCGGAGCGGTAGGATCTTTTTTTTTTGCATTAATTCCTCGATTGTCCCTCGAGGGGCGTCAGCCGGTGACGAACGGACAAAAAACATTTCGGTCGCTGATAGCGCTCCGCCTCGCGGCTCACTAACACTAGCTAACGCTAGCTAACGCTAGCTAACGCTAGCTAACGCTCGCTAACGCTCGCTAACGCTAGCTAACGCTCGCTCCGCGAATACTCTGATTTGTATTATGAGACCGGTGCCCCGGTGCCCCAGCCAAGCGCCTGCAGATACCGGGGGTGGTGACCGGAGTGTGCGACGGGCGCCGTTAAAAGAAGTGGGTTTACTCCGATGTAAAGGAACGCGACGGACTCCGACGCAGCACAACGCAGCGGACGGGACGAGGCCGCGGCAGAGAGCTCGGGGCAGCTCGGGGCGGGGCTGCCTAACCAATGCTATACCGAAAGCGTAAGGAGACTGCGTTCAGGTCAAATAACAAAAAATATAACACATACTCAGGGATTTCTGGGATATTAAGGTATACCACTAACCCATAAGGGATGAATTTTTTTTTTGCAAAAAATCTATTTTCACATGATTTTTTTTACGGAAGTATTCGTCGACAAATTATCAAATGCTATACCTTATTTGACGTGGAACTAGTCAGGGGGCGCTCAGAAGTTATGCAACGCTCTTAAAAGGGTGCAGTATCAGAATCAGAACCATCCGCGACCTCCCGCCAAGGTTAGGTTCATCCGGGTCCGGGAGATCCACCGCGCCCGAGCAGCGCCCCGCCGCCGGGAGCTCGAGCGCGGGGCATCTCAAGACGTCCCAGCCACGGAGACAGTCCGACGCCATTTATGGACGGCGCCAAACGTCCAAGCTGTACATCACAAACAAATGGGTGCACAACAGAAACCGATGCCGTCACAGGCCGCGGTGCCCGGCGGTGCCACACTCCACTAACCATGCCATAGAGCAGGGCTTCACGCGTCGACAAACTCTCCGCGCCTCACCAGTCTGCGGGGGGCGGGCGGAGGGGAGAAAACAGAACGGAAACAGACGACTACACCAAGAAGGGAAACGAGGAGAAACGAGGGGAGAGAGAGAGAGAGAGAGAGAGAGAGAGAGAGAGAGAGAGAGAGAGAGAGAGAGAGAGAGAGAGAGAGAGAGAGAGAGAGAGAGAGAGAGAGAGAGAGAGAGAGAGAGAGAGAGAGAGAGAAGGCCGCAGATGCCCTTGTGGCGCGTCGAGCTGTGAAATCTAACGCGCTGGGAGAGGTTAGGGACGGCACCAGAAGGGGGGGGGGGCTGAAATTCATCCCTTGCAGTCTGGGGGCGAGCATCGTGGGCGGCGGGAGGGGAGAGACAGGCTGTGGCCAACGCGGAAGAGCCTGTCTCCCCGGGGTAACTCCGCGGCCACCGCGCTGCAGATAGGCGGGTCTGCCAGAGGCCCTGCCGATACTGACTTGACCAGGGGCCAAGACCCGCACTATCGGGCGGCCCGACCGCCGTAGCATCACCCCCGGGTCGGCAAGGGGCCATGCCGGGCCATGCCCATGTGCTTGACCCGTCCTGCCCGGGGACCTCGTTGGCCACCTGCAACAGGTGGCGGTGGATGGTGGACCTGCACATGGATTGTTCACTGAGAATGAAAATAAAAATCCATAATTTGGGGCGATCAGAGACTTGAAGAGGTCTTAAGAAAACTTGCCATGGCGTTAGAGATCGGAGACTTGAGTAAGACTCGGCTAGGTGCCAGGAGTCCAAGAAGAGGGTCATGTGTCCTTTTCTCATTAAATATGTGGTGAACCCAAAGAAATACTTGCAATACATTCTTTTGCGCTCGGAAGTGAGCTGCAAGATTGCACGGTAAACTTAAGTGTAGGAAATCGAGAGCGCGTCTCAGTTTCGGATTTGCTGTCTCTTTCCTTCGTTGAAGGTAGAAAGAGACAGCGCACCCAAAACCAAGACGTGCGCTCGGTTTCCCTGGCTTCTGTTCCCCGTGTGGCTGCTGACGGACACGACCCGAGGATCCCGAGGCGAGGAGCCCAGCCGGAGGTCCAGCGGTTTATGGGTGCAGGACATCGCAGGGTGCCCGCAGCTGCCAACAGGGCCGCAGCTGCCAATAGGGCGGCAGCTGCCAATAGTGGCGCCTTGTATGGGCCGAGCAGCGCTGAGCGGCGCTGAGCTGCCGGCGGCCCGGCCCGGTCCGGTCGCATTGTGCAGGTGTAGCGGCGGTGGTGGTGGTGGTGGTGGTGCCACGGCGGTGCCGCGGGCCGCAGGGCGCAAATCCTCCGCCACCGCAGCTTCATCACACCGCTGACGGCGGCCGCGGAGCGTGCGGCGCCCAAGGAGCGATAAAAACGAGATTCATACCGACTTTGTTTTACGAACAGAATTAAACGGGAGCAGCGGCCGGCAGCGTCGTTTAGCATCAGCGTTTGTAACGCGAGCGGCTCGAATTTGTTGGCGGCCCCACCGTATGTCATGAGAATCGTTATTCGGATGTCCTCGACTTGTGAGTTTCAATTCCACGCAGTCCTCGGGGAAGCAGCCACGTATTCGCTAACACGTCCCCAGATCGGCTCCGGTCCCAAAGGGAGACTCTCTCCCAACCTCACCACTATTTCGTTCCGTCCCATATTTCCCCGCGTCGGTTTTTACGGTGAAAATTGCGTGGCGACGGAGGGAGAATCAGAGGAACGAGAGTCGGCGTACCATCGCCAAATCCCTCTCATCTCATCGCATCCGAGAGGGAGAGAGAGCGAGGGCGTGGAGAGAGAGACACACAGAGACAGAGAGAGAGAGAGAGAGAGAGAGAGAGAGAGAGAGAGAGAGGGGGGGGGGGGCAGCACGACGCGAATAAAATGCAAGTAAGATATGGCCATTTCATTATCGCGAGATGCTTTCTCTCTCTTCCTCTCTCTCTTTCACTCACAGCCTGTATATATCTCCGAGCGAGGGAGGGAGAGAGAGAGACAGACAGACAGACAGAGAGATCAGGGGTGCTGTGCTACCACCGCAGGAGAAGCAAAGCGAATGGATGGTGGGCCAGTGCGAAGGGTGCAGCGGGGCGGGCGAGCAGGGCCCGGAAAGTGAGAGCGAAGTCTGAGACAACCCGCCCCCTCCGCCACCGGCCCAGCCCGGCCCGGCCCGCCATGCATGGATGTACAGCCGCTGCCAAAAGTGTCGGTCCGGGCTGCGCGCTGACGCTGCCAGCTTTTGGCTTTGCGGTTCCGGTTCTTTTCATATCAAACTTTAAGGAGAATGCATGAATGAGGCGTCAGCGGCGTCAGACTTTATCGGAGTCTGAGTACACGGAATTTTTGCCAGCTTGTTGTATCTTTTACCTTCACCACACCGTTTCGTAGTACATTTTTAAAACTGAAGGAGTTCGGAAGGAAATCTCTTGCTTACTTATCCCCGATGCAAAATATGTCGACCAACCAGAAAGCGCGCGCGCACTTTTTGGGGCGCACTATCCTGGTCTGGTCCGGTGGCCGCGGCGTTTCGCCCGCCATTGTACTTATCCGTTCTGTATTTGTCTGGCCTGTCGATGACCCCGGAGCCCGGAGCTGCCGGAGCTGCCGGAGCCTGGAGCCCGGAGGCCACTGGAGGCACGCGAGGGCCAAACTCCTCTCATGTCCGGGCTGTTCTTACCAGACTAGTTTTACTCCCCAGAACTGCACTCCCTGCGGCCCCCGCGGCCCCTGCGGCCCCTGCGGCCCCTGCGGCCCCTGCGGCCCCTGCGGCCCCTGCGGCCCCTGCGGCCCCTGCGGCCCCTGCGGCCCCTGCGGCCCCTGCGGCCCCTGCGGCCCTGCGGCCCCTGCGGCCCCTGCGGCCCCTGCGGCCCCTGCGGCCCCTGCGGCCCCTGCGGCCCCTGCGGCCCCTGCGGCCCCTGCGGCCCCTGCGGCCCCTGCGGCCCCCGCGGCCCCTGCGGCCCCTGCGGCCCCTGCGGCCCCTGCGGCCCCTGCGGCCCCTGCGGCCCCTGCGGCCCCTGCGGCCCCTGCGGCCCCTGCGGCCCCTGCGGCCCCTGCGGCCCCTGCGGCCCCTGCGGCCCCTGCGGCCCCTGCGGCCCCTGCGGCCCCCGCGGCCCCTGCGGTCCCCGCGCCCACGGCCCGGGGCCGGATAGGGGATGCCGGGCGCGATTGTTTACCCGGGAAGCCACGACGGGCCCGGCGCGGAGCCCAGCGCGGAGCCCAGCACATAAAGTATACTGCCAAAGTAAACCCGTCCCGAAACCGAATTTGACAAAATTCTCGTCCCACTACTCGTCGATCCGAAGGGGCGTCAAGGAATCACCCGGGATAAAGTTGGGCGCCGCCAGGTCTGCGAGGGAGGGACCCTCCAAGCAGGCTTCCAGGACCCTCGACATATCTGCGACGTCTTGGGAAGAAAAGAAATCGCAACCCATGCTTAAATCAGACCTTCAATTTAGGGCTAAGAGGGTTTTCAACAAGGTTCTGAATCGGAGGATGAACAACAAAAGACACTACTGCCAGACCTGTGGAATCTCGCGAAAGCAGGTGTGAGCCAAATATAGGACATAATTAAATTAAACCTACAAATCCAAACACAATTTCACAACTTCCTGTCGACAGTTTCTGGCCTTGAGGTGTTTCTGTTCTTTAACTTCCGTTATCAAGTCTCTTTGGAAGCCTCTATTAAACGGAACAATGTTAGAATGCCGGTCTTGTATAACCGGCATTCCAATCACGGCGCTGGAGGGCTCGGCCCAGACTGTACACCTGTAAAACAGCGATTAGGGGCAATTACCTGACTAATTGTTCCACTACCCGACGCAACCAACGCGGCCGAGGGTAGAGTAAGAGAGAGAGAGAGAGAGAGAGAGAGAGAGAGAGAGAGAGAGAGAGAGAGAGAGAGAGAGAGAGAGAGAGAGAGAGAGAGAGAGAGAGAAGGGGAGGAAGGGCGAGCAGCCAGGTCTCGCCGCTCCCTCCCTCGCATCTCTTGGAAGCCCCGTCGCTATCCCTTTCTACACAACAAAACACCAACAACAAGCCGTGTTGTCCCCCTCTCTCTCTTCCCTCAACACGCCCATTGTAGTCTTCATAATCTGCTGCACTGGCCCCGCTGTGCTGGCCGGAGTTTCGGCCGGTGGGCGGACTGTGGGCGGTTTACCTCCCGTCTCACACCGAAAACACGCAACCTCTGCCCCCCCCGGCGCCCCCTAACCAGAGCGAGGTGGCCCAGAAGGAGGGGGGGGGACCTTCTTCTGGGGATGCGGAGAGCGTAAAGAGGCAGGTCTACGTCGCAGCTCCGCAGAAGGCGGCCATAGCCCTCAGGCAGAGGAGCCGACCCCAGAGCGAGCGCCTGGTAGGTAGGCAACCTCGGGTCGTGCGTGCATGCGTGCCGTGCGGGCTGGCCTACCTTGAGGTTCGCAGGCGCTCTCCACACCGCATCCACAATCAGTTTTATACTTGCGGCTTCAGCTTCCGGTACGGTACCGTTTGCTGGGCTGCCGCCCCTCCCTCCCCCACCCTCTCTTTTCACTTAGGCCACGACTGCACAAAGCAGTGCACTCCGGAGTCCCGCTCCGAGTTTTCGGTGCGATGCGAGATTGTGAACTTACTTTGGATCCACCCATCGTGGTGCTGCAAGAAGGCCCCGCCCCGCCCCGCCCCGGTGCTCTACTTTGAACGCCCTCTGTCTGAATGGTCGCCGCCTCTCACCCGCCGCACAACGACGTGACAAAAGTTTTTAACTGGGTCTGCGTGGAAATATGAGTTTCATCATCTTAAGCTCCCCCACCCCCTAGTGCACCACGGCAGGGTGATAATGTGTGGAGGCCCGTGGGCGGCGCGGAGTTAGCAGAACACTCGGCTGGCGGGATTCTTCGCACGTCAGATAATTTCTTCGAACAGTCCTGATTTAACTCTTTCTTCGAACAGTCCTGATTTAACTCTTTCTTCGAACAGTCCTGACTTAACTCTTTCTTCGGGCGGCACTCGGCCGTGTCCTGCGCTGTGGTCCAAACGGCTCTCGGCTGGCCGTTCGCTCTCTCTCGCATGTCGGCAGGCTTGTCTCCATTTGCTTCCGGCCGGATCCCCACGGACCCTCAGGCGCGGCCAGAGTAGCGGGATTTATGCAAATTGGGAAATGTGTAAGGAACCGACCGGCGACACCGGTCGAACGCGATCGGCTTCGGAATGAATCAATACGTTAATCTTCCATGGATAATATGTGAAATGAAAGGAACCTTTCAGGCTGCCGCAGTCGGCCGCAGTATTTTAGACACCTGCTGTGCCATCTCTGTATTAAGCGGAGGCGAAAGAGTTGTGAGGGGAGGCCGGCTGTGCCGGGCTGGGGAGGCGCCCTGTGTGTGTACACGCGGCGCCGCGCAGTACGGAGCCCGGAGCCCGGAGCCCGGAGCCTGGAGCCCGGAGCCTGGAGCCTGGAGCCCGGAGGTACCGACGACCCCGTTACCACGCTACCACCACCAGCCTCGTGACGACGTCCCCCCTCCCCCTCCCCCTCCCTTCACCTATCCCCCAAACCCCGTCCCCAGGGGTCAATCAAGTCGTACAAGAAGGCCGTGGCGTCGTAAAGTACCCCTGACGCAGCATCCCCCCCCCAAAACCCTTCACAACCCCAACGCCGTGCCGTTTCGTTCATCGCTCAGGCTCAGGAGTCTCCCAAGCAACACCGTCACGGACAGGCGCTGTGCCGTGCCGCGCCGTGCCGCGCCGTGCCGTGCCGTGCCGTGCCGTGCCGCGCCGTGCCGTGCCGTGCCGTGCCGCGCCGTGCCGCGTAGCACCGCGTGCTCGCCGTCGTCGGAGCCACCAAAGAGGAAGGACGAGGGGTGGCCCCCTCCCCCCCCTCTACCCCGCATACTCACCATTAGTTTTGACATTTTGCTTTTCTCTGAAATTAATGCTCGCAGATAATGAAGTTAATGAAACAAATTCCCGTGCGCCTGCGGAACCGAATCCTGATAAAAGGAACGTTTAATCCTGTTTTTACTTATGAGATGCAGCGCCGGGCTCCGGGGGCCGCGCGGGGGTCGGGGGGGGGGGGGGGGGAATACGGTAGCAGCAGCAGCCGGGTTCGTTTCACGCTCCTTCCTATAATGCAGCGCCGATTAGTCACGAGATAGGCGGGGGCCTAAAAGGATCGCTCTGCCCCGTGCCGTGCCCGGAATTTTTCTTTGACTTGGGCGGTGACATGCGCGCGCATGCACACACACACACATCGGATTCCTCAAAGTTGGTCCTTGGATGCCAATCATTTTTCACGCCCGTTGGCCCCGGCGCGCGGTGGGTCCGAAATGAGAGCCGCCATTTAGAAAGCGAGACACTAACGGGCCGCTGCCGCCGCTGCGACACATTGGCGTCGCTGCCGGCCGGACGGGGCTGGGCTGCTGGACTGGGCCCGGAGTGGTGTGGTGTGGGGTGGGCCTCAAGCCTCAGGCCTCGGGTGTCTCTCGGCCTCTCACGAGGACTCCCTCACTCGACAAAAATCAATGCTTAGCCTCGAAATAAAAATAAAATAAGCGGAAAATCAGATAAGGGTACAAAAGAAAATCTACAAAAATCAGGGGGAAAAAAAATCAGAAATTTGCTAACCTAAACTGTTACCTTGCTAACCTTGCCTATCGATAGTTGAAGCTGGCTCAAGCTTTGGTCTTCTCCCCGTGCAGTGTGGGGCTCGGCTCGTGGCTCTCTGTCCGCGTGTGCCCCCGCGGGGTCCGGCCCAAACCACAGCCCCCGAGCTGCGTGGGTCTGAGTCTGGTGTCGGGCGGAGCGGCGAAGCGGCGAAGCGGCGGGGCCATTATCGCTTTGGTTATTATTGGCCGCACATTCGCACAGCACGGCGGTGCCGCTGGGCCGGGCCGGGCAGCGCAGCGCAGCGTATTAGAATATGGTTGTCACGTATGCCGCGCTGCTCCGCGCCGCGCCCAAACGCCACAACATAATAATAATAGTAATGGATGCGTGGAGCAGATTGGTCCGCCAGATAAGACACGCCACGACACCTCAGCCAAGGCCCCGCGCCCCCCGCGGCCCCCGCGCCCCCGCCCCCCGCGGCCCCCGCGGCCCCCGCGCCCCCCGGCCCCCGCGCCCCCCGCGGCCCCCGCGCCCCCCGCGCCCCCCACCTGCCCGCTCACCCGCCCTGCACCGGGGCCGCTGCGCTCCGCAATTGCTGCGGTTTAGCGATCGGTTCAGGACCCTTTCTTTTCCACGTCGTCCGTCCGGCAGGTCTACCCCCCGTTGACGCGTGGACGTCACCCACCTGCGTTGATCTCCGTGGACTTGGGGTAGCGGCGCAGCATCTCGGGCATGAGGACGCCGACGGCAACGTGCAGGCCGTGGGTGAGGACCTGCACCAGGACGGCGCAGGTGAGCACGAGCCAGCCCCAGCCGCCCTCCGGGTAGTAGTGCTGCTTGATGGTGCCGTCCGGGTCGCGGTCGACGTGCTTCTGGCTGCGCGGGTCTCCAGGGACACGGCGTCTGCCGCCGGCGCCGTCCCCTGCCCGGGTGGTGGTGATGACCCACTGCACCGCCTCCTGCGGCAGGCAGGCGAGGGCGGCGGCCGTCTCCTCGCAGTCGGCCGCGCTGCAGCTGGGCAGCTCGCTGGGCAGCTCGCTGGGCAGCTCCTGGCTGGTGGCGACGCCCGAGTCGTCCCCGCGCAGCAGCAGGCTGTCGGAGCGGGAGCGTGCCGGGTGGTGGTGGTGGAGGTCGTCATCGTCGTCGTCGTCGTGGTAGTGGTGGTGCAGGTGGTGGTGGTGGTGTGGGTGGTGGTCGGGGGGCGGATGCGACATCACGCCGCCATGGTCCCTCCAGTCCCGCCCTCACCCATCACCGGCGCTGAGGCTGGGGCTAAGCCTGGGCCCCGGCCCTGCCGCGCTATGCATGCAAACACGCCGTGGTCCCGGCTCAGTCTCTCTCTCTCTCTCTCTCTCTCTCTCTCTCTCTCTCTCTCTCTCTCTCTCTCTCTCTCTCTCTCTCTCTCTCTCTCTCTCTCTCTCTCTCTCTCTCTCTCTCTCTCTCTGGTGGTATCTTTCTCCCTTACTCACATACAAACGTTTGCGCACCTTTCCATTCGCACAACATCTCAATTTCCGAAAAATATGTTCTGGTTTATCCCAACCCGAAAAAGGATTTAAAAAAAAAATCAAAAAAATCACCCTTTTGTTCTCAAAACGGTTGCTTAGCCTGGTAAAGTCGGACCGGCAAAGCGTCATAATGAAAACCCCCACTGTAAATCCTAGAGCGACGTTTGATGCTCTCGGGGCAGCGACACTTTCTCCCCAAAAGGTTTTTGGTTTTCCTCCACACTTTCCCGCACTGTTCCGGAGTCTTTGCTCACAGAACCAATGCGCGCGGTGCAGCAGAGGCAGCAGAGAGGGGGATGATGTGTGCGAGGAGGAGAAATAAGACGCAGTTGAGGGCGTAGGCGGGCCGGAGCCGGGAGTGCCGGGCCGGGGGAGATTGGCTCGGGCAGCAGCTGCGGGTGGGAGGGGTATCGGGTAGTAACTGATCCACCGCGCTGCGTGTGTGTGTGTGTGTGTGTGTGTGTGTGTGTGTGTGTGAATGTGTGTGTGCGCGCGCGTGCTGTGAGGATCTTTGGGGTCAACTCGGCTCAGGAGGTCCATTTGTAGCGATGGCGGTTTCTTCTCCGCTGCCAACTCGGCTGCCATTCTCCCCCCCCCCCTTTCCCTTCCCTAACGCACCGCGCACGGATTATTTGATGGCGCAAGTTCGCATTAGGACTGACTGACATTGGCGTTGTGTTTTCGCCTGCAGCAGCGCCAACCTCCATCGGACGCGTGAGTGGCCGCTCACATATTACGCGGCGAGATGGGCTCAGCGTTGTGGTCAGACAATCCGAGTGTTCCGGATGACCCCCCCCCCCCCCCCCCCCGCCGTCGGGCGCTCGAGCGCGGGGTGTAGTATCTCCCGGCATGCATCTGCAGACGACGTCTCTGCCACGGAGACAGTGGGACGTCACTTACGGACGGCCCCTGACCGAGGCCACCAGGCGGGGACCATTGGAGGGGTGTAAACCCTCTAGGAATCGTCCAGTGCAGAGCTATGCGGGGCCCCCGATCCAGTCCGGCCCATCCCGGCGGGGGGCACATCGTCACCGTCGCCTCTCAGATCGGCGGCAGCTGCGGCAGCAGCGGCAGCAGCGGCAGCCCAGTGCGCGCGTTTACGTGGCACCCGCCGCGCCGCCTACATCTGTTCTCGCACGTCTGCGTCACGGGGGGGCTCCCGCTGCCGCTGCCGCTGCTGCCACCGCTGCTGCCCGGCCCGGCCGGCCCCCGGCTAGCGCCGCCGCAGTGCACGTCACTTTGCGAAAGCCACACGCACAGTTTACAGCTCGGCGCGCCACGGCGGGGCTCAGGTCACGTAACCGACAAATTGGCGCCGCGCGGCGACACGGTGACGCCGGGGGCCCAGCAGCGTGAGGGGGCCGTGCCCAGCCCAGCCCAGCCCCGGCGCGTCAGCGGGCAGAGGCCACCTGACTGGGCCCCACCGCGCCCCGCCGCCCCACCGCGCCTCAGCGGGTACGTCGGCAGCCGGCTTTACAGACTAGTTTTACAACCGATTTGCGGTGCCAAACGTGCGAAGCGACGCGACGCGAGCCGCCGAACATGAGCGCCACGCGCGCCGCTGAATATACACGGCCGGACACCGCCGCCGCACTGCTGCCAACCGCATGGCCAGGAAAACCCGTCGATGGCGAGAGGAATCGTACAGCCAGCGAAGACAGTCTCCCGTCAATTTTTTCCCCCGCGTCGAAGAAAGCAAATTGGTTTGAACAGCTCAGTTACTCGCAAAAAATAATAATTTTCGTTCCCGTGCTGGGAAAACTTGGCCAATGTTTCACCTGAGATGCAAAGATTCTAGCGGGACTTAGCTAGACTTTTAGCTCCTCTGCTAGAAATGCCAAAGCTGGGCTTCATTAGCTGAAATTGTGTCATACGCACAGCTCACTAATAAGTCGAGCACCGAATTGTTCTGCGTGTGAGTAATAATGTCGCTTATGCCCAGCAAAGAAGATAAACTTCTGCAGATTATGGCTACGTTTACATGTCGCAAATAAATTGAGTCGTTGTTACGCCCCGTCATCGTTATTTGCTGATGCGGAAGGAAGAGGGACAGAGAGGGTGAGCGGCGGTAGCCATCAGGAGCGAGAGGGACGGCAGGTGAGCGCGCGGCCGTTCACTTCTTTTATGTCGCCGTCTTGGCGTAAAGCTAAGCGGCGCACGGCTACCGGCAGAGGGGACGCCGGGCCCCGTAACTGAATAAAGGGCTATCGACTCCTAAGGGTGTTTTCGTGTTTTTCGCCTAGGGTACAAGCACGGTAGAACAAAAATCGCAGCAGGTAAAGAAAACAACACCATTAAAATGCCAGAAATCAGCAATAAGTTTTGGATGAAATGACACGAATGCCCACTTTTACCTGCGGGAGATTGTTTTCCCAGCGCGACTCATTCACTTGCGCTAATTTATCACCCTGTGTGTGTACTGAGATAAGAGGGCCTTCAGCAGCCGGCTGCCGCTGCGGGGTCAGGGGTCGCCTGCGGTGTAGGCAGCAGCTCCCATCCTCCCCGCCGTGCCGCCCAGCCGCCTTGCCCCCTTCCACTGCAGCGCTGTTCTGGCGGCCCACTCCAGAGGTGTCGCGCCCAGCTCCGCGGTTCACGGTTCCTCCACGGTTCCCTCATGGTTCCATCGACCCACCAAAAAATAAAAAGGACCACAATAATACTGATGACTAAAAATGTGATCATAATGTTCAATTGTTTCGATTTAATTCTGGTCAAAATGACCGCGCAATTTGGCCAGATCCGCTTGAAACAAATTTATACCCATTTATACCCATTATACGCATTGCTCTTTTCTGAGAGAGTGTGTTGGTGGGTGGCATTTAGCATTATTTTTCGTCCCCGGTTTTCACTCTCTCGCGGCGGGCCGGGGAGTCGCGTAATTGACACGAGTTTCGATTCAGTGCACCTATATTTTACTCGATCTGGGCGCGCATTGTGCATTATGCGGTCCGTGGACGCAATTATATTTGAAATATCACTCGCGGCGCGGCCGACGCACGCACGCACGCACGCACGCACACACACACTTGCTCACTCACACAGGCCCACGATCAATCGCTATGGGTGGATGCGGAATTGTTACACGCACGCTCCCCTCCCGCCCCGGCACACATCGAAACATTTTATAATGACCACCAAGGGGCATTATTTTCATTTTCTTACCCTCTGGCGAGGTGTAATTACTAAATGTGAGGACACTGCTCACTCCGCGGCCGCTGCGGGAACTGTAACACAGACTGTGCGAGGCTGTTCAACAGCAGATTGGCCGAATCGAACGGAGGCGCGCATAAAGCCGATTGGATTTAACGTGAGGTCAAGTGGGTTCAAAAAGCACATGGAGTCGCACTGGGCGTGCAGAAGGACGAGCCGACGCACCCGGGCCGGGTCGGGACGTCAAATCCGCGAGAAGAAGGCGCGCTCACGTGCCCCCGGCACTGAGTCGTAAAAACTAGCTGCCCCAGCCAGGCCCGGCAGACATGTAGCCTCTCCACCATATTCTCACGGCCGTCAGCAGCAGCAGCAGCAGCAGCAGCAGCAGCAGCAGCATCCCGCGAACCCTTTTAGGACGTGTCCTGGACAGCTTTGCACGGACACCCAGAAAAACCACGGAGTCTGGCTGCTGGTTCAAAGCGGAACGTAAACTTGACTCAGAAACACTTGATTTAAGTCTGAAATCCCCGCGGATGGGGTCTACTTTTAAAAACTATTTATAAAAAAATTCTCTATTTTCCCTCGAAATCATGTCTTATTTGGCCTTGAACTAGCCACGCACTCCAAATCAAACTTGATTCAACGGAGCACCAGACTCTCGGTTCAACCCCAGTTCAAAGTCGGACAGCTTGTGTGTTGACGGCTTGCCCTCTCCGTCCTAGGAGAGGTGGCGGGCGTGTGGCTGCATATGAAGTCATCGCCGGCCACCATCCCAAATGGAGACGCTCAACGGGACGGCGCGCAATCAACAAGTCCGGCAGGTTCCGTGAAAATAACGACCTCTTTGCCCGGCGGGCACCGCCAGCACCGCCAGCACCGCCAGCACCGCCAGCAGCTGCCGCCTGCCGCTCGGTGTGGACGTGCGGCGCTAGCCCTTGGTGTAGCATTCCCCGGGCTCGGTGACGCCGCGCTGCGGCCCGCCCTCGCTCCCGTGCTCTGCACATGCAAACAGGTGGCCTCCGGTGGCCGCTGCGGCCGCTGCAGCTGCTGCCAGGTGCATCCCGCCCCGCCCTCCGCATGTGTCTCATGTGTGGCCGTGTCAGCGACTGGCCAGGCGGAACAGAACAGACCGCGCAGACCGTCACCCCACCGCAGCTCCTGCCCGACTGTTTGGTCCTGGCTGGTCTTCGATACGCCACACGAGAGGTATTCACGCCCTTTCGCTCCCCTCTTTATCTCTCTCTCTCTCTCTCTCTCTCTCTCTCTCTCTCTCTCTCTCTCTCTCTCTCTCTCTCTCTCTCTCTCTCTCTCTCTCTCTCTCTCTCTCTCTCGCACTCGTGGCCGGCGCATCGCGTGACGTGAGTGTAACGCCCCCCATCAATCAAATCTCACAAGAACCGTACCCTCCTTCTCACACATTGAGACCGCGTGAAAGGTGCCGTCATTTGTATGCGGCTGCGCGAACCCCGACACGAGCAGCGCACTGAGAAGGGAAAAGTCACCATCATCGACCAATTCTGGCCGATAAGGGGCCGGAGGAGAATGTCTTGAATAAACTAGCCAATTCGGACCAGAATTCCAAAAATGGGGTCACATGACCTTTTCCGATATGAAACGAGGAAGTTAGTCGCAGGTCTCATCATGGTCAACACGACTCATGTCTTCCCCATTTCCTACACGACATGATCATGTGACCCCAATTTAGGAATCCTGTCGCCGAGCTGCGAGTCCAACGCAAGTCTTAAATTAAAAATGTAATACGGTCCCCTTTTCAAAACAGACTCCCCATCGCCACAAATCGCCCAAAATTTCGCGCCGACTTATTCTCGCAGTGGATGCCGACACACTGGCGTTCTGCTGGGCCCCGATACAGGTCACGGAGGCTTCTGCTCCGGTGCCGGTGGGTATTGCACGCCGCCAGCCGTCCGCCCAGAGCTCACTGCCGCGGAAAGGCTTAAGGGGTTTGACGTCACGGATCGTAACTTTTCTCCTCTGAAGCAGACTCCTCCGACTTGCAATATAAATTGAGCAGCGGCGGCAGCACAGCCGGCCGCGGACAGTCAGTGGCGGCTGCTGTGCGCACGCTGCACCGCGGGGTGACTGCGGCAGCACGAGATGACATCTCACGTGTCACTGTCACTCTTCCTGCACACCGTACGCACAATCACACACACACTCTCACACACACACTCTCACACGCACACACACCACCAGAGCGGGACCACGGCGTGCTGTTCCCACAGCCCTGCGCCCTGCTCCTCACCACGGCGCTTCTCTCATCCCTCAGCACTCGCAGCACCACAACACCACCGGTTCGCGTGTCGCCGGCCGCCGGCGCCGTGTTCCCCTTCGCACGGGGCTCTCGGCTCTCGGGGGGTTCTCGGGGGGGAGGCAGCACGAGCTCCGCGCGCCGCACCGGACTGTTCCAAGGTCTGCTCCCCCTAGCGGCACAAGCCACACTGAGCGGCGGCCGGCCCGGCCCGGCTCGGAGCCACGGGCCGCCACAGGCTCGGGCGGGCGGCGGCGGCCCCGGGGGCCCCGGGGGCCCTACCGAGAGTCCAGCCCTCCGCCCCCTCCGCCCCCGCAGCCTCCGCGCACGGCGCCCTCTCGGGTCCCTTCTGAGGCCCGCGCGTGTGTCATTTACGAATTACACACAATGAATGAAGAAATCGCCCGTAAGTGAGCATGAATGAACGAGGATTCCAGGGTTATTTTCAAAACATTCTGCATACAATACATTTCTGGTACAGAAAATTAAGCAGTTGCAGACCGCCTTGGCCTATTTTACCCTTTGGTCCGGAAGGCTTGAATACAAGCTGAGCGAGGGAAGACGTTTTCCTGTCGGCACTCTGAGCTCCGCTGTGCTCTGCTGCCCCCACCGCAGCAGCAGCGGTGGGCGCCGAGGCGGTCTGATTGGAACTGCATATATCCATCCCCAGGAATCAGATCCGGCAGACGAGATGGAAGTGCCGCCGTACCTCAGCCTTATCGCGCCGCCGTCGGGCTGCACTCCGGGATGCATTCGGCAGAGAGAGAAATTGCAATCTGCCGAAGAAATTGTTCTCAAATCACTCCGCAGGGAACGCGTCTCCCCGCAATACTTCGCGCAAGACGATATTTCAGTGGCCGACGCCGAACCAAATCTGTTGATAACTTATCTCGACAGCTTATTTCGCGTATTTTTGCGACAGGATATGCGATGCATCGGCGGAGGAGGTGTCCGATGTCCTTCATTTTGGGCGGCAACCCTGAGCCAACACGACTGTGCCGCGCCGCCTCCTCTGTCTCTCTCTCTCTCTCTCTCTCTCTCTCTCTCTCTCTCTCTCTCTCTCTCTCTCTCTCTCTCTCTCTCTCTCTCTCTCTCTCTCTCTCTCTCTCTCGTTCTCCGGAAGTCTCGCACCCGCAAGCTCAACAAATTTTCGCCCCGCTGCTGAATGCCCCATTGAAACTTTGCTCGTTCACGTCAAATATTTCTAGGGAGAAAGCCTCGCCCCTCCGCTGCCGAGGCAGTTGCCACAGCCAGCAAAGCCTAGCCGGAGCCCGGCCGGGCGGAGCTGAGCGGAGGACTGAGCGGGCTGAACGCAGCCTAGTGGTGGTAAAGATGGGCGAATCACGGGAAGAGGCTCGCCTCACAGGCCTTTCCTTTCCCCTTATAATCGGCACACTTTGTTCAGGGATTTGGACACAATCGTCATCCCGACGCAGAGGCCGCCTTAATGGCTGCGAGCCCTCAGCAGGATAGAGGAGGTCCTGGACTAAGGCAGCTTGTGTGTTATTTTACTGACACTGTAAAAACCCTGCCAAGACAACGAAGACCGCGTAGAATCTTTCGCATTACGAAGATGTTCTACGTAGGCCACGAAGAAATGCTTCGTAATCCTGAATCTGACGAAGAATTCTACGAAGACTTCGTTTTCTTCGTATCACGAAGACTTTTCCCTGATATGCCGATCGATCATAGGCAGTGCGATTGGGTGCTGGAGTTGTGCGCAAGATGCTGCACTCAAGGATTCGCACCCATCAGGCGGCTTATCAGCGATGATTAGCTCCTGCGAGATAATGAGGACATTCCCGGAGACGCAGCCAAGAGACGGCACAATGAGGAGCCTTGCAGCAGCGGTCCTGCGTTGCAATCGCAGCCGGGACTCCTCGGACGTTGTTTTCTGACGACGGACAGAACACAGCCCGGCTTGTTTCACTTGCAGCTCAATGGATAAAACACGGGTTTGTTGCCGCGGGTACAACAACAGAATGGGTGGCCAATTTGGTCGAAGCTCCGGCGTCGCTGTTGTTGTTGTTGTTGTTGCAGGCACAGCAGGAGAGGAAGTGCGCTGCGGACTTAATAAGCCAAACGGGGCGGAAACAGAAATGATCTTCTTGACAATCCCGGACAGCAAGATGAGCACCCGACCGGGTCCTTTGGTGGTGCTGCTGCTGCTGCTTTGAAATTCAACGCGGGCTGAGCTCATCAATTAGAGCACAATGAGAAGGGCTAAGCGGGAAACCGTTAAGGGAACTGACTCTTTGAAAGTATTTGGCGGCACTCGCAGCCAGGTCGGACAATCCCCGTAGATTATTCCCACACAAAAAACACACTCTTTCCTTCCTACGTTTTGCCGTCGACACGGTTACCGGGAGCAGTATACGACAGCGTCTGTCAGAGCCACACTAAGCTAGTCCAGCTCGAGACCACTACGACCGCCACCACCACCACCACGACCAGCCTCCGGGCCGCTAGTAGGCAATTTCCGATCTCGAAAACCATGTCAGAAAGGAAAATGGTAATAAGTTGTAATCACTTGGCGGCCAATCTGTCTGCCCACGTCGGCCAGCCTAAATAATAGTCATAATGATACCAGGCGCTCCATGAGCCGACGGTTTGACGCTATTCAGAGCGAAAACGGCTCGCAGGAGTGGAAGAGAGAAAGTATACGAGAGGGAGAGAACTAGCGTTCAACAAACCCATTCGAAGCTATCGCAAATCAACGTGTGTCCATTGAGCGGGTAGACTATGTCACCTCTGTTGCGTCCTGGAAAGGAAGCGCGGTGACACACACGCACATGCAAAGCGCGGCCCATGCGAGTGCAGCGGTCATGTGACCTTAGCGAGCCTATCGGTCCACATCATCGGTACACTCTGAGGGGGAGACCGTTTTCGCATACTTTCTGATGTCCAGCCAACGCACAGCCGGCCTGGCCTCTCTCTCTCTCTCTCTCTCTCTCTCTCTCTCTCTCTCTCTCTCTCTCTCTCTCTCTCTCTCTCTCTCTCTCTCTCTCTCTCTCTCTCTCTCTCTCTCTCTCTCTCTCTCTCTCTCTCTCTTTGGACTTATTGGTTTTAGAGTCAAGCGAGAGATTCGGATCAGAAATCGCGCAGAGCAGTTTGGCTGGCTACGGGCGCAAAGCCGATGCGTGCGCGGCGAATGTTCACCGGGCCGCATCGTAAATAGTCCTGGCCTGGGCGTTATTATTACAAATTATTACACGCGCGCTTTTTGATCTCAGTGCATACCAGTTTGGCATAAAGCATGGCGCACCCGCTGTATCATTACCGGTCATAACGCAGCACTATCATGTCAAAACATGGCGTCGAATAAGGAGGAAACCCCCGAGGAAATGCAAATAATCCCTGCTGGAGTTCCTCGTCGAGGTATTGAAGAAGCTGCGGTTCTCACTTACGAATAACTCGTCTGCATGCACACCCTGAACAGTACGAAGGTGTCACGTCACCGGAGCTGGTCACCTGGCCGTTCTGACGTTCTTTCGTTTCCTTTCCCTTTCTTCCCGCCTCATTTTCGGACAGGATGGGCGCAGGAGGAGCGGCGACAAGTCCAACTCTCACTGGTGATGTCACTGCGAAAGCCGCGAGAGGGGCGTAAACGCTATCGGAGCCCCCGAAGAAACACTCAGCCCAAGGGCCGGGCCGGGCCGGGCGGGCCGCGTATCCCGTCACGCGAGGAATTTGTGTGCGTCCCCTGCGTCCGCCCCGGGGGCAATCCAGCCGGCAGCAGCGGCAGCGGCAGCGGCAGCGGCAGCGGCAGCGGCAGCGGCAGCGGCAGCGGCAGCGGCAGCGGCAGCGGCAGCGGCAGCGGCAGCGGCAGCGGCAGCGGCAGCGGCAGCGGCAGCGGCAGCGGCAGCGGCAGCGGCAGCGGCAGCGGCAGCGGCAGCGGCAGCGGCAGCGGCAGCGGCAGCTCCGCGGCCCTCCAGGAGAGCCAGCAACATTATAATTCAGGACAGCAACATCCAATCGACGTAAAAGTGAGGACTTACTCATCGCTTCGTTCTTTTGTCGGGGCACTAGAAAAGCATGAATTGAAACAGTCATGATCACACATTCCGTAGAGTATTCGTCCATAGCTGTGGAGGTTACGTAACGGTCCCAAACGAAACGAAATGCAACAAGAAACAAAAAGAATGCGGCTGCAGGATGAAGAGCAGAGCACCGACCGCAGGCTCCGCAGGCCCCGCAGGCCCCGCAGGCCCCGCTGCCGGCCACTAGCTTCTATGAAGTCATTGAAGGTCCCACGATACAGATCGCAGCCGAGGGCCCCACCGAGGGACGCCCTTCACCGAAACCGCCTCTGCGCCGGGAGGTGCGAGGGACCGTCCAGGAATGACGTCATAACCCGTGGTCTCAGCCAATGGAAATGAGTCATGATCATCACCCGGTTTCGGACGATGCTGGGGATGGGACTCGTGGAGGCTGTTTTGAATTTTTATCGAAGATTATTATATTGTATTAAAAATTTGAGATTTGAGACCCTTGCGATACGTTCGTGATGGACGCCCCCTGCGGGGCACGCGGTGTAGTACTCACACCGCACCGCCAGGGCACCGCAGCACCGTCAGGGCCCTCCTGCACAGCTGGGAGTCCTTAATTAAACTTTATTCAAGGCGGCGGGCGGCGGGTGCGAGAGAGAGAAAACCAATCGGTGGCGAAGGGACCGGGGGGACCGGGGGGACCGGGGGGACCGGGGGGACCGGGGGGACCGCAGCGCAGCAGCGGCCAAAATCCGGCAGAAGCAGCGGCAGACCTCCCCGCCCAACATTGTATACCTTAAAGTTCCCAGCTGAGCAGGCATCAGCCTCGGCGTCAGCAGCCTCGGCGTCAGCAGCCTCAGCCGAGCGGCATACTTTTTCCACCGATCTTGGCGGTCCGGTCCATAAAGTGAGTCCGGGGAGAGCATCATTAGTTGCCCGGCCTCAGCCGGGTGCGTACTGTCCATGTCGTGTCCTCTGGGTCCTCTGGGCCCTCCGGATCCTCCGGGTCCCCGGGGTCCCCATCGTGTCCCCCGTCCGACCGACATTTGCGGTCAGCGAGTAATGACGGCGTCCGTCCGTCCGGTCTTGCTTGTCGTTCGTGTCTCCAATTGCATGGAAGAACTGTCAATGCGAGAAGCACGCGGATCAAGACTCAACCCGGTGCGTATCTCTCTCTATCCCCCGCCGCCTTCTCTCTCTCTCTCTCTCTCTCTCTCTCTCTCTCTCTCTCTCTCTCTCTCTCTCTCTCTCTCTCTCTCTCTCTCTCTCTCTCTCTCTCTTCCCTATCATTACTCATAGTTCTCTCTTCAAAATCGCGGACTCGTATTAATACTCAGAATGGATCGGACATTGCCATATGGTCTACGATAACGCAATGACGTCAGGTTTGCGTCAGCGAAAAGTGAAAAAAAAAAAAAAAAACGGACTTTTCGCTGATGCAACTGAGTTTTAGCTGCCCCAAGGAAATCTTAGTTCTCACAACTAAATATGTTGCGTGTCCCAAAACCAACAAACAAATTCGTCGTGACTACAAATCATTTCTCTGCGTGTGAGTGAGTGGTGCCTGAGGAAAACAACTGTCGTTGGGGCGGGCTTGCTGTCTTCCTGTGCGATCGCAAGCTTATTGGGTTCGATTCCCACAGACGGTTCAGCGCACACACCCCGCGCACCTGTTATTCGTGTCAAATGTGTCACGTTGTTCCATAGCGAAATTCAGCACTGGAAAACAGCTCTCTTCCCAATGTCACCATGCTGATCAAAACTATAACCTTATTTTTTCTCTTTTTTTTTCTTTCTTCCTCCGCTGGCCACCCGTTTCGTTGAAGCTCTTGCGCCCGCCCGGTAACCTAAACTTTGGCCTTCCCCAATACGGTCCACACGTTGCAGAGCTCATATCAGATGGCGCGTCTAAAGTGGTTCCGTCCGTACCTTCCAGCACCATGAAAGTGTTTCAGGAAAAAAATAAATATCGATCTGAATATGAAATTAGTCATTATTGGACTGAGCCTACTCGAGTAGGGACGCGTGCCGTGCCGTTGGCCAAGGCAGCTCCCCGACACAACGGGTGATCTCGGCGCCCTGATCGAACAGATCCACTTGAACCATTTCGGTAGATTTATCACACGCACGGCCGAAGCAGACACTATCCTCCGCCAAGAAGTGATTTATGTGATATCGCGGAGGAAACGCTCCGGAGGTGGAGAAACCGCTTGCGACACGCGATCTCTCGGTGTCGGTTTCAGGTGCGAGATAATATAACATATGTGAAGCGCTGAGCTACTGCAGACTTTACCGAGTGGGCCCCGCGCCGCAGTCGTTGGTCCCCGCTGGGTGCCCGCCGGGTTTCCGGGGCAGAAGCTCACCTGTGACAGAAAAAGAGCAATGCGTCAAGTCGGCGAGCTTGGCAGCGCCATAATCCGCGGGAGGCTTGGTATTTGTGATGGTCGTCACGTACCCACACGTAAGATAGACGTTTAGACATGTGTAGATACATCTGAATCATCGTCTAGTCGCCTAGCCACGGAGGCGAACCTTTCCACACCTCTTTCAGATTCATTGATGCGGCTTTTAGATCAGGAAGCAGGGGCGTATTTAGGGGGGGGGGGGGGGTCAAGGGGTCGTGACCCCCCCAAAAGCCCTCAGGAAGTGTCCGCCTGGATACGCCCCTGTCAGGAAGTGTCCGCTTTCGTGCGTCTTAACGAAGATTCTAAACAGCAGCAGACGGTGTAAAATTTGTGTTTCTTGTCGAACGTCGGCGGTCTAACAGATGAGTCTATCTCGTTCTACCGGCTCGTAGATGTCTCAAGCTAGACCGGCTCCTCTGCAGCGAGCGAGTAAGAGAGGAAGAGAGAGAGAGAGAGAGAGAGAGAGAGAGAGAGAGAGAGAGAGAGAGAGAGAGAGAGAGAGAGAGAGAGAGAGAGAGAGAGAGAGAGAGAGAGAGAGAGAGATAGGGGGAGTAAAGTCTCGTGCGTGGGACATTCCAGGCTCCCTGCGTACGCGCGCATCTCGGTCGTCACGCACGGGTGGCTATACCGCCCCACCCGGCCCCACCCCCTGCTGGGCTACTTAGCCTATAATATGAATTGAGAGACGGAAGGAGGGCAGGGCGGGGTCCGTGTGTGACGCCCCGCCCCGCTCCCGCCCCGCTCCCGCCCCGCTCCCGCCCCGCTCCCGCCCCGCTCCCCCCACTCCAGCACGCCTGCCCGGACAGCGACCACGGCAGGCGCCTGCGGTGGACCAGGTAGCCTCGCCCGCCACGCTCCCGTGTGCGCTGGGGTGCCTACCCACCGGGCGTGCGGCTGCTGCCTACGGCACCGCCCTCTCTGCCGCGCGTAACAACAACCCGATGAACGTCTTCCAGAGGGCGGGGGCCGGCCGGGGAGGGGAGGGGGAGGGGGAGGGGAGAGGGAGGCCCCGGCGGCGTGCTCAAGTGAGTGTGACCCACTTGGAGTTTGCCGGGGATTAGACGCGATGCCCGGACTACTTAGGGGAGGACAGGCGGCGAGGCGAAGGGGCTCGTGTTCGCGGGGGGGGGGGGGGGGGGGGTCTGACCGAACTGAAGCGTTTAGCGGACGACGTCTGGAATGCGTAATAAAAGTGAGTCTGTCCTTGAAGGTCCTGCCGGGTCCTGCCGAGGCTGCTGGCGCTACGATCACTTCCGCATCGCGCTGCCCTCGTGTGCGGCTAGACGGGTTGGGGCGGGGCGGGCGGGGCTGCCCCTTCGTAAGTTCCTTAGAGGGAGCGGCAGAAGAAAAAAAAACACAATAACATGAAGATGTAAATTGTGCATTAAGCGGCTTCTCGCCAGTTCCCGCCTCCGAACTGTCCGTTCCGCCGGCGCGTGTCTCGGGAGTTTCCCCTGTCCGTCGTGGCGGTCAGAAAAGCTTGGCCAGCCTGCCGGCTCCTCTTCCACCGCTCTGTAAGCTGATCCTAATGGACCAGCGGGTGCTGCGGATGCTGCCGATGCTGCCGCCGCGGCCGCCGCCTGTCAGACTCGCAGGGTGGATAAACATTGACACGGTAAACTCGATGAACACGGGCTCTGGCCTGTCAGTGCGGGACGCCACCACAGCGCGGCCACACACGGGTGTCCATGTGATTCCATTTGGTTTGACATGATGACGTTCACTACAGTGCTCCGAAGCAGCCTAAAACGGAAGTCAGAAATTGTACCGATGAAGGAGAATGCAGCGGAAGTATGAGACATCACGCTCCACTTCAAAAAAAAAATCACTTGCATTTCATACTTTTTCCAGCGTTATTCATCTTTGTCACGACTTCTTACTTCTGTTTCGAGATTCTCCGGAGTATACTCAGGTTCTCTTTCCAGCAGTCGTCGTTAACCTGGCTGATCAAACACGGCGTTGAGAACGCCGGACGGCGACACGGCACGGTCTGCCCACGGGCTGCCCACGGGCTGCCCACGGGCTGCCCACGGGCTGCCCACGGGCTGCCCACGGGCTGCCCACGGGCTGCCCACGCACATGCGTCACGCCGCACCGGGGCCCACGGGCTGCCCACGGGCTTGATGCTCTTGCCTTCTGCGTCTGCACCGGGGGATGATGCTCTTCCTTCTTCTGTAAAGCTCTCTCTAAGCGACGCGCGGAGCTGCAAGGGAAAAAAGTGGCCGGCCATCAGTCGTGTGCCACGCGGTACTTTGCAGGCCGCCATGAAGGGCAGCATAGCCTTGTCTGAAAACATTGAGCATTTGGGTCATGGAGACGGGCGAGGAGGAGGATCCATGAGAACATGGCGGTATTGCATCATGAGTTGTTGATGGTCCAACAACAAGCAGGGCCATGATGATGTAGGCAACATCAATCACCGGGAGCCGAGCCGGCCGGGACAGGGTGGGACCTCCCCCTCCCACCCAACCTACCGCCCAGTCTCCAGGGTAGATAGCAGGACCGCATACGAGGACACACAAGCTCTAACCGCCCTGGACACTGCAACAAGCATTTATCGCCGTCATCACCAGAGACCAGGAATAACGTACACAAACACACGCGCGCGCGCAAAAAAAGAAGGAAAAGAAATAAAATAGAAGGAGGACGAACCACAATTTTTCCTTGTCAAGTTGTATCGCAGGTGTTATTGTTTGTACTTGGTCGCTGAGCCGCCAGCGCCCAAGCCGAGTCCGCGCAGGTGAGCGATCGTGGCATTCCGGGGAAAACGGGGGATGTTTTTGAGAAACAATAATCGGGGTGGCAGGCGACACGGTGGGGGGTGGGGGGGGGGGTGGGGGGGGCGGAGGGCGACAAAGTGTTTGTGCGCTGGGAGGAAAATGCCGACCGAGCTGTCACATTAAAATGGCTGGATGCGATAAGGAAGTGTTATCTCCTCAGTGAAAAGTGGAAACAAGACGACAAGACGCCAAAACGGGGCGCAGGAAAAAATGATGCACGTGACCCGTCTAAGAAAACTGAAAACGGAGCTCGGTGGAAGGGGAAATACCCTAAAGATGTCACGTAACATTTATGAATGAAAGCCAAGTGAATAGATCGGGGCTGTTCTCGATCGATTATGTTCCTGCACCCCTGTCTATAGCTCTCTCTCTCACTCTAACGCTCCCTATCTCCTCTCTCTCCCTCTGCTTTGCGCTCCCTGAAAAAGACCTATAGCAGTGATTTACGCTCTGCTTTTGTCCGCTCGCAGACACTCGCGGACCGACTGTGCGTGTTATGCCTTACCTTATAGGACACGGGCCTGAAAATAAATTGCAGCCGACAATATGACGGCGCACTTTCTGCAGGAAAGGAAGATGTAATATTATTTTTCTGCATCCGGGTTGAAATGAGTGATTAAAAACTGCATATTGGTCTCACTCACACTATATCCGTTATGCAATCGTTGCTCTTTACTAGGCCTTTAGTATCCAAGACACACATTATTTCCCCCCCCCCCCCCCCCCCCCCGCTCCTTTTCTCTCCAACAAACAGACTCTGCATGGTTGCCCCACAGATCGATATGCGTGCGAGAGAGGCAGAGAGAAACTTAACAAGAAGCGCCACTGCGCCGCGCGCAAGGCGTTGTATGTCACGCCATGCTGTGATTGCGGCGGCCGGGGGCGGCCGGGGGCGGCCGGGGGCGGCCGGGGGGGCGGCCGGGGGCGGCCGGGGGCGGCCAAGACGTATGGTGGGGTGCTGCCGGAACCACTTGCTGGCAAAAACAGCAAGTGTTATGTGAGTGTGAGGCTCCTCCGGCCGCCTCCGGCCGCCTCCGGCCGCCTCCGGCTGCCCTACCGCTCGCTGTGCGAGGCGTGCACTGCATGAGTGCGTACTCCACTGACATGAATACGTTTCACCCACTCTAACACGCGAGTCAGGGAAATGAAAAGAAAGGGAGATGACCTAGAATATATTTAACAGGGAACAACCGCGGATGCTGGCTGTGCTTTGTGGTCGACGCAGCAGCGGAAGATGCACTAAGGGAAAGTGCAGACGAAAGGGAAAAGGTAATAAAACACCGAAGCGCGGTGGTGCGGGAGTGAAAGAGAACGGAGTCAGGAAAGGGGGCGAATCAACGCTGACAGACAAGGGTTGAATACAGACGGATAGAGATGATGGCAGGGAGGGACGCAGACAGAAGACGCAGAGACGCCTGAAGAAAGTGACACCCTCCCCCCCCCCCTCCTGACCCTGTCCGCGCACCCCTTGCTGTGCTATGCTCTGCGGGTTCAAGGCTCGCATTAAGGAGAAGTGGTGAAAGTGGCGCACGGTGGAGGGGGAGGTTTGGGGGGGGGGGGGGGGGAGGGGTTCCCAGGTAGGGATTGGGAAAAGCAGCGGGGGGTGCTGAAGAGCGGATGGGGGGGGGGGGGGGGGGGCAATGGCCCCCCGCGAGGTTTTTATATCCTTTCCAGCCCCTATCTGCGATCCCTTCTGGCGTCCATCTCAGTTCCACCGCTGCTCCCCCCATCCCGTTCCTCCTCCCCTACAAGTACCCCCCGAATCTCCCACCCCTCTCCATTCGTTCATTGTGCTCGCCGGACTGCTTGTCTTTTCCGTTAACCTTCGCGGTGGCCGCATTTTTTAGAACACTCCTTCCGGTGAATGTCGAGGGGTGGAGAAAACGGGGATAGGGGTGGGGGAGGAGGGGGCGTCCGGGGGCGGGCAGGGGCGGGGAGGCGGGCAGGGGGGGGAGGCGCTGAGGTGGGCGTGGCGGCGAGGCGCCCGGGCGGGCCGGGGGCCCGTGGGGTCCGCCACGAGCATGTTGTCGCTGCGCTGGCTGTGCCCGTGGGACACACTGCAGTGAGGGACTGATGCCTCCCGCTGCAGGCTGTTCGTGGGGCTCGGGAGCTCAAAGGTCGTTGCCGGACGCCTCTCGTCTCTCCACACGGCGGCGGCGCGGGCTCGTGAAAACAATCCCGTCGCCCGCGGTTTCGGCGGCGGTGCGGGGGGTGGCGGGGGCCGCGGGGGATGAGATATTATTATTATTAGCGGGGCGAAACGCAGGAAACAAATGAGCCGGAAAGTTTATTACTAGAGGGGACGGGCGGGGGCCGGCGGGGGCGGCGGCTCATCCGCGGGGCGCCGCCGACTCGTAATCAGGGAGGCCGTGGAGATGACCGACGGGACTAGGAACCTCATGAGCCGACTTTACAAGGCCGCGCGAGCAACGCAATACACCCCAACCCGGCCTGGCCCGGCCAGCGCTTCCCTCCCGCTCTCCCCTTCTTCCCCTCCCTCTCGCTTCCCCTCCACCCCTCTCCCTTCGGCCCTAATATCAATTAATGGTCGCGTGCGTCCGGCTGGTATATCGGCGGAGTGCACGGCCGTTTCCGCGGCACCAAGACGGTGTTTAAAATGTGAGCGTGAGGCGCGAGACGCAACCGGTGCGGCCCACTGCAGCACTTGCGCCGTTGTCGTGAGCGGGGCTCGGGGGCGACGGGTCTGCTGGCTGAGATACGCTTAGCTGATGAGCAGCGGCCGGCAGCGGCCCGGGTAAGTAAGCACCCTCCAGCAAATGAGGTCACGAACGGGAAACGGCTGGGGGTGAGACGAAGGCCGGGCCCGTGGGGCGCACAGAGGTCACTGCCGAGTTTGATTCGCTTTTGTTTGTTTGCAAGGTCAAGACCATCAGGACCACCCTCCTACCCGGTCACGTGGGCTTCACAACAGTGTACCCCACAGAGGATGGTTGTGACGTCATGCGGTGCTGCCGTCAGCCTGCTACCCGGAGGCCCTGAGCTCACTCACTCCGAGCAGGTGGGCGGACCCATCGGGTACCTGCGGCACCTGCGGCACCTGCGGCACCTGCGGGGTACCCGGGGACCTGCCGGCGCTCCGGGAAATGTGTGGAGCACGCTGCCCACGCTGGCGAGAGGGAGGGGGAGAGGGTCGTGATGACGCAAGCGGGTGGGAGGGAGATGAAGAGAGAGAGAGAGAGAGAGAGAGAGAGAGAGAGAGAGAGAGAGAGAGAGAGAGAGAGAGAGAGAGAGAGAGAGAGAGAGAGAGAGAGAGAGAGAGAGAGAGACATGAAACGTGAACATACACCTCCACTGCCTCAAATTCTGCGTCGTGCGCGCTGAGCTCAGAGAAACGGACACATCTCATTGCTGGGGGTAAAGGTCAACGACACAAACAAAGGGGAGGCAAGGGCAGACAGGCAGTGGGCTTCGTGGAAAACGTCCAGAAGGAGCTGTGTCTGTGGAATAGGGGTGAGGGGGAGATATTATGCTGGTTTCTTTTGCGAGTTTCTCGTAATCTTGATCTCTTTCCCGAGCTTAGAAAAGGAAAACAACGAAGAAAAAAAAATGGTTCCGTAAAATTATTCCAGGCGCGGGAGAAATTAAGGGGTTGGCGGGCGACACTTCCTCAAACTGTAACGGGGTTTGGGCGGGCTGCGTCACCTCCAGGCCTGCAGGTATCACGCTTGTCTCGGCCGCTGGAGTCACGTCTGGAGAACCCCGCCCCACCGCCGCGCCCGCCCACGCTAGGCCCCGCCCCTCCACAAGCAACACGTCTCCCCGGCCCCCGACCAGGAGGCACCTGCCTTAACGCGCCGGTGACCAAGTCCGTGACCACCTGATGGTCGTCCTCACGGAGAAGACGACACAGTGGCCGCCGCAACAGAGGGCTGAAAGTGTTCCGCAGCGCACGTGAGGCGGCATCCGAATCGTTCAAGGGAATATCGCACTCCAATCTTAAACAGTAAACGGGGACGACGAGCGCCTGCAAATGCTAGGGTAGGCCAGCCCGCACGACCCGCGTGCATGCAGAAGTCTTGTGTAGCCTACCCAGCAGGCGCTATGGGTACCCAGACGCACTTATCCCTGATCAGACTTCCCTTCCAGCCCGACGGCGGTCTTCAGCTTAAGCGCTAGTGAGGCGATAAGCCGAGGCCGGCGGCCCGTGCTACTGTACCGCTGGGGTGACTCACTGGCCGGGGTGCGCCCGTCTGGCATCACGTGACCCTGCTGCGCTCGCTGCCAATAAGAGCCCTGGTGCTCGGCCGATGGGTACACGAGTTCCCGGTGGCGCAGTTGGCAGCGCGTTACTCAATCGGAAATAATGGTCGTAGGTTCGAGTCCTACCCGGGAAATTCTATTTTCCGTCTCCTGGGAGGCGTAGCTGCGACATAATGATTTTAAGGTTCGAGTCCTACCCGGGAAATTCTATTTTCCGTTTTCTGGGGGCGTCAGCTGACATAACGTGCGACATTCTAATCCAACTCGGAGCGACGCGTGCGTGTGGCTTGGCCTGGCGGGTCATTAGGGCGCACATGGCTGACGCCCGCACACCTTTCCTTTGTACAACAAACACGCCCCCACAACTTTAGCCCCGGCAGGGGGCGCTCACAAACTAGGTAGCGCACATAATCCCTGCCGGGTCACAGCGTTCTAGACAACCCACCGTTCTTCCGACGAGGTTAAAAACCCTCTTGCTTTTGCAGTCGCCGACAGAGACGGCGCGGCACCTGATTTATGCACGGCCCCAAAATGTGAATGATCGGGGGTGAAATGGTCATACCGGTGACGGGAAGCGTGTCAGACGCGAGGTGTCGGCTTTCTCAAACAACTGCGTCTTTCCTCCCTTAGATCGCTGACCCCCCTTCCCCCGTCTCTCTCTCTCTCTCTCTCTCTCTCTCTCTCTCTCTCTCTCTCTCTCTCTCTCTCTCTCTCTCTCTCTCTCTCTCTCTCTCTCTCTCTCTCTCTCTCTCTCTCTCTCTCTCTCATCTCAGTGACTTTTTACAGCAGCGGGACTCTTACGCTGCGCACGCAAAGGTGGATACGGAGCTTAGCACGCGAGTTTCATTAGACCCTCTCCCTACTCCTCCCTCCCGCGACAGAGAGGGGCGCGCCTCTAAAATTTCAACTTTTGCGACCGCCTCAACAAACACTCGAGTGGCGCAATAACCCGGCTGCGTGCCTTCGCCTCGTCCTGGTGCCTGGCGCCCTCTGGCGGCCGGAAGATCAGGCAGGTCCCTGCGGTCCCTGGGGCCGCGGTGTCTCGGCGCACTGCGCGCGGAGTAGAGCCATCCGGCGATACCCCGGCCGGGGGCCAAGCGGGCACACCCCCTGCCCCAGCCAGACATTATTAGCAGCTATTCCAGTGGCGTCGCCCCCCCCCTCTTATCCTCACTCTGTGCAAGCACCATGTCGAGGTTAACGACTGCCAATAGTCGTCCACATAGTCACCCACAGTTGGGGGGCTAATACCGCACAGTTACGTATGTGCGTGCGTGTGCGCGGTGTGCGCGCGCTCTCCAGCAGGGTGGTGGTGGAGGTGGCTTGAATAGAGAGATAATAGCCCGGGCTGCCTGTTACGGAGCGCATTAGCCCGTCATATGGAGGGTCTTACGGTCTTACCATCCCGTCTTGGCGCTCCGCCCGATCCTCCTGCCCCGACGAACACCACACCCACGGGACCTCGGCCGGAGGACAGAGATAAAGTCATGGTCAGCGCCAAATTTTGGGCGATAAGAGACACGAAGAGGCTGTGTTGGAAATTTAGCAATCAAGATTTGAGAGACCGGAGTTAGACTCATGTCAGCTTGGTGTCGGAATTCCGATAAAGGGGTCGCGTGACCTTTTTGGGCGGAATGAGGGAGTTAGTCGTGGCCACCGCCTGGAACTCATATCTTTCGCATTTCCCAACGGAAAAGATGATGTGACCCCCTTTTCATTATATCCCAGCACCTCGCTGAATCTTATTCAAGTATTTTAATTGTGAGGCCAAGGTCTTTGAAAATTCATTTTAAGACCCTTACCGCCCCAAATTAGGCGATGAACACGACTCTTCCATTCTGAGTGGAATATGAAGGACTAGAATACACAGCGAAAAAGAGCTGAAAAATGAAAAATGCGAAAGGCAGTGCTACCAACTAGCCAACGGGGCACACGACGTGAGAACCAGGCACCAGCCAGTCGTACCAACCTGTTCTACTTCACGTATAGCCAACAGCGGGTGGTCAAGCCTGTGTGCGAGTCCGTCTGTGTGTGTGTGTGTTTGTGTATGTATGTGTGTGTGTGTGTGTGTGTGTGTGTATCGCGACCAAGCTAGTAAAGGAATACACACTCACACGTATGAGGTACGGCAAGTGGAGCAGACGGCAGTGTGTGGGGTCCGACACATGTGAATGGCTCCGGCGGCGCCGAAAGGGCCAGCCGTAACTGAACGGGGCTCCGGCCCCGGTGCCCAGGCTGATCCGTACCGTGGGCCGGGCCACACTGACTGCTTCCGTACGTGCGGACGATGACCCCTCTCTGTCCCTCCGGATGGCTACGGCAAAGGTGTGTGTGAGAGAGAGATAGAGAGCGGTGAGAGCAAGCAGTCCGGACGCAACCTCACCGCACGGGTCACGCGCCACTCTGGGACAGGTGTACGATCCCGTGAGGTATTTACAGGACTACATTCCTCGAATATCAGAAATGCAATCTTGGGTTGATCGTTCATCAAAGTAATGTACGTGGAAAAAGAAAGCACATTGCGGGGGTTTGCGAAGGCGCCTGCGAGAAGCTGGATAGGCCAGCCCGCAAGACACGTGTGCTCTACGGGACTGCCTACGCTGAAGGCGCCTGCGAAACTCGGGATAGGCCAGCCCGCAACACGCGCGTGCTCTACGGGACTGCCTACGGCCCAGGCGCTTGTATGGTTCCCGGAACAAAGGAAAGCAGTTTGGAAGGGCGTGCGAAATGGGCTGATTGATTCAGAAGGCAAGTGTGGCCATGATGGGCCATCGGACCGCTTCCGGGCCGCAGCAGCAGCAGTCCTACGCAGTTTGCCATTCATTCATGGCTCTTTCTCCGATGTCAAAGCCAGAACTGCTCGTTTTTTCTTTTTTTTTCTTTGCATAGGCGGCAGCCCTCGGCTCGTGGGCTCTGCTAGTTCAATGCGGTCCAATGTTTGCCGAGGCCTTCCGACGGTAATACTCAATCAGGGGGCAGCGAGCCAATTATTATTTACGATGATAATGCAATTCGAAAGAAATATATCAGAGATCTGCCACGAAAATGAAATGGAAAAGCGAAGGTCTCCCAGCGAGATATGACAAGACGTGCCCGCCCGCCCGCCTGCCCCGCGCTCCCGCTCCCCTAAATATGGGCAGACGCAGCGGGTAGTCGGAACATCTCGGCGACTCCGCCAGCATACTGTCCGGCCCTTGGATGCTCCCCACTGCCCCCTCTTCTCTTCCCCACCAATTCTCTCCATCCCCATCTCAACACCCCCGCAATTCTAGCCCAACTTACCTCCCCCCTGCCTTCCCTCACCGCCTTCTTCAGTCTCTCTCCTTCTCTCTCTCTTACACAGACGCTACGGATAAAAGTTGGACCTACTCTCTCGCTTGAGTTGACCCTCTCTCCTTCGTTCTTGCAGTTGCATACACGCACACACGTGCACACACACACACACACACACCGAACTCATGCACGCCCAATCATGCAGGAGCCCTTCCCTTATTTGTTACGGCTCCCTCACAGTGCCCTCATGCTTGCTGGAATTTTCGAAGATCTTGTGCCCTCTTTTTTCTTGTTGCCAAGTCCGCCGAAAAGGGAAAAATACACGATGCCGCCACTCCCTCGCTCGAACACACACACTCACGTGGTCACCAGCAAGGTGCGGGTATCCGCAGAAGTTGCCAGCCGAGAACCCTTTTCTAAGTGCAGCACAATGTCGGGGTACAGTCGACTCCAGAAGTAATCTCACCCTCTCGCATCGGTAGCGCCCGGCCCAGCGCGGGCGTACACACACGGCCAAAAGCTATCCCCCACCGTCCGCACCAGCAACCCTTCCGCATAAACAAGGAAACGCACAAAAGATTGGCCGCGTCAGACGACCACACAAATCGTCCGCCTTTTCTTCCGGTTACCGTTAGCGGTGGCTGACTCGGCGCGTTCGAGGTCAACACAAACGACAACAACTGGGGGAAGCAAGGCACCCGGAGGCCCCGGAGGCCCTGGAGGCCCTGGAGGCTCCGGCGGCCGCTCCACCGCGGGTCGTGGCCATCGTGGCCATCGCAACGGCCACCCCCACTGCATTTAATAACCCCAAGAATTTGTTTCGGGCGCCAAAGACTTGGCCGGAACGCCCTGCTGCCCCACACTGCCGCTGCCGGCCGCTGCCCGCCCCTCCAGCGGCCAGCGGTCAGCGGCCGGCCAGCAGCGCGCTGTTTGGTCGGCCCCTCGCACCTCCGCGAACGACATGGAATCCGAAATGAGCACCATTCGACGCGGCGATATTTGTACCACTATGTGCAGCAAAGAGTTGTCGTTACTGTTATTGGTGGGGGCTGTGGCCGTTAGCGGGCCGCTTGTGCCGGATGCGACGTCACACCACGCCATTGCTGGGGCGCGCTCATATGAGCGCACACATGGCACAGGGTGCTCGCCCCTTGCTCTGGCCAAACCCCCAATATGGAGAATCGGGAACTCCTCCTTGATTCCACTCAAGCTTGGGTGACGCTGTCATCGCAGAATAGAGTACTCCGGAGAAGCCGGAACGGAAGTAACAAAGTCGGAACAAAGAACACAAGAAAAGTATGAGAAAATCACACGTTGTTCGGTGAAAACGAGTGACTTTTTAGTGCCATTTCGATCTCAGGAGCACTGAGAATAAACAGCAAGGTCAGAATCTTCGCCCAATATTTCGGGCGATACTCTACTCTATCTGTACATTCGATCGCGATAAGAAGTGTTCGTTTCCCGTGTCTTGGAAATTAATTCCCCTCAAGGACTAATTAAATGCGTTCACATCCACAAGAATCAATTCAATTAAGTCGGAATCGTCTCGGAAAGTCCGTGCGACATTTGTAAGAGGGGCGCACCAGCGAGCCATCCGTTCGATTCCGCTATGCCGCTAATGCAGTGCGGCAGACCCACGCAACCCGCTGCGGATGCACCGGTCCGAACTGACGGCGAACGAGAGCTTGTTTATTTATACAGGCGGCTGCAGCGGCAGCAGTAGCAGCAGCAGCAGCAGCAGCAGCAGCAGCAGCAGCAGCAGAACCAGCAGCAGCAGCAGCAGCAGCAGCATAGCGGCGGCAGCAGCAGTGGCATCGCACTCGCCGAGGTGGTTATTATAACGCCGAGGCGTCGGGAGTCCAGCAGCGGGTCGGGCCGGGCCGGGTCCCACCGAGATGCACGCCACACTCCGCACCTGCGGGACCTGCGGGGCCCGTAATGAGTCGCCCGCTATTGGCAGATGTATTTATATTTCATCGTGAGGCATTAATTCGCTGCTGCTGCGCCGACTACAACGGTAGAAACGGTAGCGGGTGAGGGGGCCATTCACGAATGACGTGACGCTCGGCTGGAGCGTTACACTCTCAAAAAGAAGCGACATGTCTTAAATACGGAGGTGCGAGATTCAAGAAAATCCTACCGGAATGTGAAATATGAATCAAGCACGCATGTTTGAGAGTGTAGAATCAGACAAGCGTCCGCGGTCAGAAGCATGCCAGGAGGACCCCCGGAATGCTCCTGCAGGCAGGTCAGCCGTCACGTAGTTTACGGACGTGCCCTGAAGCAGCGCGACAGAGATGGAGCGACAACTGGCTGCAGCGCCGATGGCGGCCGATGGCGCCCGCAGAGTGACCGCCGCAGTGCATGCGGCCATCTCCCGCCTTTTTTCTCTCTTTCTCTCTCTCTCTCTCTCTCTCTCTCTCGGCCACGGGGTGAATCATCGAACCGGTCTCGCTTTTGTCACGATTGTCGTAATTGGGGCTGTTTCATTGCACTCGCGCCGTGTGCGAACGCCGCGGCGGCGGGTTGGGTTGTGGGACTCGCTGCTCGGAGGCCGGGCTAGACCGGGCCAGGCAGGGCTAGCAGGGCCACTCAGCGCCAGCGCCGCCGCGCGGGAGTCTGTGAATCACGGAAAATAATTCTCCAGTGCTTCAGTTCCACCCCGGCCACCCCGCCCCTCATACCTCCTCTCGCTGCTGAACCAGTTTCCATCATTCATCTTTGCAGCCATGCCCGATGCTCGCGAGGCTCCGCCCCGCCCAGCCCCGCCACTCCACACCACGCCCTAGGAGGGCACGACGGTGTGTCTGAGTCTGTGCATCCTAGCGTCACGAGAATACAACAAAAACAATTCGAGGGAAATGCCGATACATACGACAAACGTACGAATAAACGGCAAAAGTATTTAATTGCACAATAATTGTGAAATAATGGTTAAAACAAATTGGGATCGTTGTTAACAATAACTTTCTCGGCGAAACAGAAACGTTTGGTTACTAAAACGTGACGTTTCACCGCTAAAGAGAAACAGCAGTATGATTCAACTGGGTGTCACGCATACACAGCCTTACACCCGGCTGCACTTGTAAAACTGAAACAATGACGATCGTCATTATCCAACCGTCATGATGGTTCATGGCCTTCTTTCTGAAATGAGCAACGCTAGTCATGTCGATCGATATATTGATACATTGGCTTATGCTCCTCAAAAAGCGACGATTTTCCATTACAGTGATGATCATGAGACTTTCATTTTACAGCATCCCTTCAACGGTGCCGGTGTGGGGTTTTGGAACTGTAAGCACAACCAGAGCGTTGCCACACCAGCAGGACAGGTGAGACTACGGCAGGCTGCAGCCATCGCCGGCGCTCCGATGTTCGCTGTGTGCTGACACTACTGCCACCGCCGCCCCCGCCCTCTTCTGCACGGTCGGACATTGGTCTCTTTTCCTTTGGCCCCGGCCGGGACGGTGTCCCATATTTCATGCACTCTTAGGACCGGCGCTAGCACTGCTGCTGCTGCTGCTGCTGCTGCTGCTGCTGCTGCTACAGTACACAGCTGCTGCAGCGCACGGTTGTTAGTGGCGCCCGGCCAACGACGTGCACCCAAAGTGCAATGAAAACAATCCGGCAAGGGCTCTGGCCAAGCAGTGCACACCCACGTCCGCACACACACACACACACACACACACACACACACACACACACACACACACACACACACACACACACACATGCCAAAGCAAACACGGCCAGAGACATCTGTTACCCGACTAATTCCTCTGGCTGGCCCCGAGTCCGCTCTCCAGAACACTACTAACTACCGCCGCGCCGCTGCCCTCCCAGCCCGCCGCACTCCGCTCTCTCTCTCTCTCTCTCTCTCTCTCTCTCTCTCTCTCTCTCTCTCTCTCTCTCTCTCTCTCTCTCTCTTTCTCTCTCTCTCTCTCTCTCTCTCTCTCTCTCTCTCTCTCTCTCTCTCTCTCTCTCTCTCTCTCTCTCTCTCTCTCTCTCTCTCTCTCTCTCTCTGCTCTCACTCCCTCTCTGCACTGACGAGAAACAAACTTAGCCAAGTAAAATAATCACCAGTCCGTGTCCTGCTTTGGCTCTTCAGTATCGTGCCGGGCAGTCGGGGGTTGGGCAGCGGGCCGAGCCTCGGCAGAGCCCTGGCAGAGCGCATGCGCCGAGGTCCACGTAAATGAGACCCGAATCACACTCTCCGGATTTATTTCCTGGAGGAAGGAGAGGTTAGGGACCGTCCATTTATTACGTCACAAATCTCCTCTTTTCTGAGACGTCTGCAAAAGCATTCCGATAGAATGCACCGCGCTCGAGCTCGCATAACACTCTAAACATGAATGCTTGATTCAAAGCGATCTTGTATGCAAATCTTGTATACGCCTGTGGGATTTTCTCGATTTAAGAATCATCTGCGTACATCAAACGTCTGTATGCTTGACACTGGCATATGAAGTTTGAGGCACGTATTGTATTCCTGGGGCAAGCATATGGTATCCTTCAATCAAGGATAATATGCGTGTGGGATTTCTGGTGTTTCAAGCATAATATATTAACTAAAAACATACTATGCTTAAATCGTGCATATTCATTTTTGAGAGTGAAGGCGGATGGCTTTCCGACCTGTCGCTGAACCTGCTGGTTGGCGTTTCCTAATTTGTGATCGGCCCGTTACGTTGGGAGTGTTTGGGTGCACGTGTACTTGTCACAGGCCGTGGCCGGCAGGGGCCGCCCGCAGGGCTGCAAGGGGGCCGCCGGGGGCGTTCGCACTGACTGCAATTGCAATTAGCGCCGGTGCGGCCGCGGGGCGGGACGGGGCGACACGCGTTGCAGCACCGCATCCCCGATGATCGATGGGGCGGCGAGTCATTTGTCGGTAACGTCAGAAGCGGCTTTTCTGCCGGCGGCGCCGCGGCTGCGGCGGGTGCAGCGGGTGCAGCGGGTGCAACAGGGGAAGCGGGTGCAGCGGGTGCAGTGGAGGCAGCGGAGTGCAGCGGGTGCAGCTGCCGCCCGGCCTCAGCCTGGCAGGCCGACCCGAATGAAACAGTCATGGTCACCCTCCATGACTGTCACACTGCACAGAACGCATTGTGCGCTCGGCCACCCTACCAAATGGTCGTGTCAGATCACATCGGCAGCGAGAGCTAAGCCTCCAAAATTTGTGACGTTCACTCGTGGCCGACGCCGCGGCCGCGGAGATACTCCTGTTATGGTTCCATTCATACTGAACCCGCTTTTGTGATTCTTCGTAACTTCTTACTTTCGTTTCGGCTCTTCTCAGGAATACGCTATTGGGCGGTGTGCGGACGGCGGCAAGCGTGTGTGCCTTGGCCCGCCGCAGGCCCACCCGCTTCTCGGGCCGGTGGACGTGTCCGCTGCCGCTGCTGCCGCTGCTGCCGCTGCTGCCGCTGCCGCCGCCGCTGCCGCCGCCGCTGCCGCCGCCGCTGCCGCCGCCGCTGCCGCTGCCGCTGCTGCCGCTGTCGCCGGGGTTCGCACGCCACGTGTTTCACGCCACGCCTTTATGGCCGCCGCCTCCGACCGTAATGGCCATTTTATTGAAACGATGACATGGTGCGGCATTGCGGGGCATCGCATGGCGCGCACGTCCATCCCGTCATACAAAGTTGCCGGCCGGCCGCCCGGCGCGCCCCGTTGTTGCCCGCGGGCCCCGCTGGGCTCCGGGTCGGGGGTCCCCCGGGTCCCTGGGTCCCCGGGTCCCACAGGCCGCACACGTTACCGCCACCAATTAAAGCACACGCCGGCCGACGCCGGCCGGGTGAGGGAAAGTCACGCGGCGCGTCTGCGGAGGAACCGCACACAGCACTGGCTCGGCACGGAGAAATATTTGTGTTCGCACATAATTTTTTAGACAAGCAGCAAATTTGGTTCGGAGAACTGGGGAGCTATTTGTTTGTAGCGACATCGAAAAGTTATAATAAGGGAGAGGTTCGATTCCCGGTCCAGCCGAGTAGAAATTGATAAAGATCGCAAGATCGCAGATTTTCCCCGGTATAGAGAGCGGCGGCAAATGATTCGGGGGCAGACCTGGCTGCGCCTGGCTGCGCCTGGCCGTCACCTTGGACGCCGACTGGCCGGGCGGAGACGACGCTCCTGTGCTCATCCGCGTCACAGCGATATGTCCCCGCGGACTTCGGCAGACAAGTCCCTTTGACTTCACCCCCTCTTCTCTCAGGGAAAGTTGATCCTTTACTACTTTGCCAGTGTTTGCGATTGCAGAAGGCTACTCTGTCGCGCCGCCCCGCTGCGTGCCCGCTGCCCCGTGGGCCGGAGGGTGAGACCCCCTCCTCCCTCTGTCGTGTGATGCGCGCCTCCCCCGCAGCGTCTGGGAACTTTTGAATGTGAAGGTTGGCCTCCCCGGCGGCTGCCATCTGATCCCGCCTATGCAAACACGGGGGCCGGGGCCGGGGGCGCGTGGCAGTCCCTCATATCTCATATCCGCATGGGCCATTCGAGCCGACTGCGAGAAACTTTTCCGCGCTCGCAGAAAAAAGATTTGTTGTTACTACGTATTTTTCCCCCGTTGATTTCTTGAAAAGTAATACATTTAGTTGTGAGAACGACAATTTGAGAGAGCGAAATTAACTTTTCGCTGCTTTTTGCTTCGCAGGGAACTTACTGCTCATGCACCTAACACATGGTTCCCCCAACAAAATTTTTGTCCCAACAATAAAATGTTTTCACGAAGTCAACTAATAATTTCGTTGTGACAACGATTACTTTAACAGAGTGCTGGTCGACACAGCCCGCACACCTGCAGGCCGCGGCTCGTGATGCATGGCCGCGCACCAAAATGGCGGCATCTGTTGATTTAATGCCACCATCACGGAAGCGCCGTGTGCGGCGAGAGAAGCGCGCAAGCTGCTAAAGTGCCGATCGGCGACCGAGTCAGGGCTGCGAGTGAATCACGGGTGTCCCCAGGGGTGTCCCCAGGGGTGTCCCCAGGGGTGTCCCCAGGGGTGTCCCCAGGGGTGTCCCCAGGGGTGTCCCCAGGGGTGTCCCCAGGGGTGTCCCCAGGGGTGTCCCCAGGGGTGTCCCCAGGGGTGTCCCCAGTGTCCCCAGGGGTGTCCCCAGGGTGTCCCCAGGGGTGTCCCCAGGGGTGTCCCCAGGGGTGTCCCCAGGGTGTCCCCAGGGTGTCCCCAGGGTGTCCCCAGGGTGTGTGACCTGGTCCAGTTAGCCAGGGGCACCAACCTCCCGGCACCAACGACAGCCAAGCAGTGTCCGTATTAAGTCCGAACGGTGCGGAGCGTTGAGGGGTAGCGATAACCAGTGATGGTTAGCAACAGTGGGCGGCGGTGTCGTTCCCAGACCCGGAGCCTCGCAAACAGCTAGCAGACGACACATATCTGCTCCTCCCTTCTGTTTCCCTACCCCCCAACATAATCCGTGCTGAGAGAGATCCATGAACTTTATACGACACTGCCGCTAAGCGTTCAGTGCCTTTCATGCGGCGGCGCGGTGCACTGCTGCCAGAACCACCACCACCACCACCACCACCACCACCACCACCACCAGCAGCGGCGGCACAGAGTACTCGGTAGCCTCCGAACTGCAGCCGTCTCAGAGCTGGGCGACAGGTTTGGCGCTTTCCAATCACTACGCCCGGGGGTTTACCCTCTTTGCAATAAAGGAGGCGTCCCCTGCAGAAACCCTTGGCCCCGTGACTGTGGCCGGAGGGAGAACACGTGATTGGGGCCTGGGCACCGCTGGGCACCGCTTGGCACACTGTGGGTCCTCTGGGCAGCCAGCGGCTGTGTGCGGACGGGGCGGGCCGGGCGGTTGGAGTCAGGCAGGGAGCAATATCACGCGAGGAAACCGCAACCTAAACATGCACGGCCTGATGACGCGACCTCCCAGACCGCGCTGTATGACCCTACCAAATGTTCGGAACATATCAGCGAGACCCAAGCCTCCTAATTTTTGACATCGCCTCTTTCGTGGCCAACGTCGCGGCCGCAGATACCCTTCGCTGCGGTTCCCCTCATTCAGGATTCACTTTAGTGGGTCTTGACCTCTTCTTGACTTCCGTTCTGAGTTTCTCCGGGATGCCCTACTGGCCTTGTGGCCGAATGTGTTCCGTCACAAGGCGCACACCTGCCGCGCCGCGCACGTTCGCCCATGAATGCAACGGCAGTGCGAACCGACGCCTTTTCCGCGCGATTTAAATGTGCGGTTTTGGCTCGCGTCCAGGAGTGAGGGGGAGAGACAGAGAGACTCGGCGGGTAGCGGCCCCCCGCCACGCGGAGGGACAGAGATACATGCAGTCCTCGTCCACCGTCGTTACTTTTATCGAGTCGCTTCGCAAAGCCGGAACAATGTGACAAATCGCGTTCACCCCGGCCAGCCGACGGCAAACAAACGGCCTCGGCGATGTCCGTACGGGCCGCGGGGCTTCGGGGGGCACTGCATGGCCACCGCGGCGATACAGCGGGGAGCTGCCCGGAACATCTCCCGCAGATATCTGCTGCAGCGCGTTAATGTCAGGTGAGCAGAGCGGCTCTTCTTGTTGCTACAACCGAGCTGCAACTATATCTGCCCCCCCCCCCCCTCCCTCCTCCTCCCCTCCCGCAGCCGATCAACAACCCTCCGCCGCGCTCCGGCCAGCTCCAGCACGTTCTGTTCTGCTGCTCCGGTGGCACGGCGCCGTGCGATGCTGTCTGCTGTTGCTGCTGCTGCTGCTGCTGCTGCTGTCTGCTGCTGCTGCTGCTGCTGCTGCTGCTGCTGCGCTGCTGTCTGCTGCCGCTGCCGCTGCTGCCGCTGCCGCTGCTCTTCTCCGGGCCTGGCTACGTTCCAGCGGTGTCGTTTCCCGCGTCCTGTATTTCAAACGCCGCGCGCGACACGCCGCCGGCGATGCCATACGAACCGCTCCGCTGCCGCGAGCGCAGCGCACGCGTCTCCACCTGGGCTGCGTCCGTGACGGCGCCCGGCCGGCCAGCCCTGGCCAGAAGGGAGCCCCTCACAACCCGCACACACCGCTCGGACGCAGCCCCCAGCCCACCGCCGCTGCGGATGTGAGCAGCAGAGCGAACAGCCACACCACACCACGCCACAGGGGGAGGAGCAGCCACGTCGTGGGCACATCGAACCCTCGTTAAATCTCTTCCAGTCCTACCAACCCCTCATGCTGCCCATCCACGGCATGGCGACCCACCCTTTTCGGTCGAGTTTTCGCTTCTCCTCTCGTTGTGGTAAGCGTGTAGTCAATTTATGTGTAAACTCAACACTCTGCCAGCCCCCGTGGCCATACCATGTGGTGCTGCTTGGATATCGTCAGGGGTGTCCCGGCTGGCAGGCCCCCGCCCCCGCCCCCGCCCCCTGCGCCCTCTTCCCCACTAGCCTACATACGGCCCGGACCTTCCCCAACAACATGTGCGCCGGGGCGGCGGTGGCGGCGGTGGCGGCGGTGGCGGCGGCGGGTTGGCGGGGGACACGACGCCAGCGCGCCGCACTCTGCGGCCGGGGGCCGGGGCCGGCCGGAGCCCAGAGACAGCGGCAGCGGCGGCGACTCTGGTGAAAAGGAGCAGCACAAAGAAACACCCTAAATGGCTGCTGCATGCGCTGGATGGGCAGAAGGTCGTAAAAATACGGACATAGCAGCGGGCTGCGGGGGCTGCGGGGGCTGCGGGGGCTGCGGGGGCCGCGGGGGCCGCGGGGGCCGCGGGGGCCGCGGGGGCCGCGGGGGCGCATCTCGCAGCGCACACAAGCACCCAAAGAGTAATTGCAGCAATATTTCTGCGGAGGGAAAACGCTATTCGCAGCTTTTGGCCGGAACTTCCGTGTGTGGTGGGGAATCCGCGCCGTACCGCCACGGACCCTGCTGCCACGCGTGGCCCCGAGTATAGGTACCACGGGTACCACGGGTACCACGGGTGCCCGGGTGCCTCGGTCGCCCTGGGTACGAGGGGGAAACCACTCATTTGAACTATGTACACAGTTTTCAGGATTTCGTCGGATTACACCACGTGGTTTTCGTTTATTTTAGAATTTTATTGCTTTCCTGGCTAGGCCATGCAGGTGCTATTTTTCGGCATGGAGTCCAAGTCCAACTTTAAATTCGCAATTTTTTTCAAATTGTTTTCAAAAATTTCTAGAATTTTGTACACATGATTACACGAGTGATTCGCCCCTCGCCTGGGTATTACGGGTAACACGGGTATCTCGGGTAAAACGGGTAACACGGCAGGGGTCTGTGGCGCCGCCGAGATCTTCTCTGCCCGTGGTTGCCTGCGGGCCCTGCGGGGGCTCTGGCGGTGCCTGGCTGCGAGGCAGAGAGAGAGAGAGAGAGAGAGAGAGAGAGAGAGAGAGAGAGAGAGAGAGAGAGAGAGAGAGAGAGAGAGAGAGAGAGAGAGAGAGAGAGAGAGAGAGAGAGAGACGTGCACCGGCTTTGGGTCTGTAACGTACGGTAATGGAGGGCGGCGGTGAAGAACGCGGCCGGCACCTCAGAGCAGTGGCCGGTGCGAAACGTTTTCACGCTGGATAGAGCAGGCGCCGCATGACACAGGCCCGGGGGAGAGGGGGAGTTTTAATTCGCGCTAACAAAGAGTCGGCTGCCCATATCGATAAAAGGCGTATAAAGCTAACGGCTGCATTATGCTTACCCTGACGAGGATTGCTGTGCTAACTCAAGTGTCTAGGAAACGTCTCACTCAGACACTTGAGTTAGAGCGATGTCACGAAGTTTGACGTAGACATGAGTTCTTCAAATATGTATCACAGTCTGTTTTCTACCACACGAGCACTTCGACACACACACACACACACACACACACACACACACACACACAGCACCACAAACGGACAGGATGAACCGTCAGCCCCGCCACGCCCCACGCTCCAATTTTGGAGCCTCTTGTTTATACGCTGGGAGGATTAGGGCAACAGCGCGTGGCTACGCTGTGGTAGAGGCGCTGTAGTTTGCGTGTGTGTCGCCGAGCTTGGACCCTCCTTCTATACACGTAAAACAACCTGTTCTTATAAGATAAGACAGTGAAATCAGACTACATTTTCGTATGCATTTTTCTAACTTATAAATAAAAAACAGAGGGGAAAAATGCAATGAAATGTTTCTGTGCGTTTTTAGTTCAACTAACACTGAAATACTTTCTGAGTCCTGTCACAAAAGTTTTCACTGCCACGGTGATGTAACACACATGCCATGGTCTTGCGGCGGCCCGGAAGGTGCACGCCGAAAAGATACAGGCGCTGCCATAAACAGAGTCATGATTCATAAACCCCAATTCGTTAGCGCGAGCCATAAATCAAAGCGGAAGTGCCACATGCGGGGAAAGACGTTTCCGCGCATACCTCCCGGACAATACCCGTCTCATGCTGCTCTGCTAACCTACTTGGAGTCTCAGTGCTGTCACGCATTCGGCACAGCCAGAGTACAGATACATTCAGAAGGAATGTATTGGTTGCTGGATTAACAGCAGTATACGGAAGGGAAACCAGTTTGGGAGATCGGAAATGCAACAGGCCGCACGGGGCCGTACTATTCTCGTCCTCTGATCGGCCACCATGCATGTCAATGGCATCACGGCGCGCTGCTAGCTGTGATCGGAAGCGGCGGATGGATCCTTTAACGGCCCCCTCCGGACTGCGTCTGCCTGCGCCGGGCCCACAGCCATCAGCGCGTCTACAAACACGACCCACATTCCCGTTCCAACACCACATTCTCCACAGGCACACCGACCGCCCCTTTCTACTCCGCTCTGAGCCTCGCATAACGCACTTATTGGCGCTCAGAACCTCAGCTGTGCCGTGATGCGATTTGAATAGCACTGCTGTACTCCTCTCCTGTCGCCACGTCTGCGGAGCTGAGCCGCTGGAGTCTCGATCGTAACTCAGTGGGGACTCCCAGCCGCTCTGTATTTGGCGGACAGATTGTCGTGCAGGGCACTGGCCGCCGCTAGTCACGTGGCCGTGGCCGCAGCGCGTCCAGTATTTATGGGAACGTTCCCAGATGACCGAGTAACAGACAGCGCGGCCTGAGCTGAACAAGGCCCATCCCACCACTTCCCGCGAGCCGCCATTAAGGACTTGTCCGGCATGATTCACATTGACTGGACGTATTAGGAAATTCATAAAAATGAATCAGAGTCGCTGAACCCGCAAAGGGACGCCGTAAAAGTGAGAGCAGGGGTTTAATTGCTTCAGCCTGGCTAGCCTATCACCTGGCCGGAATCAGCAGTGAACCTTCGACTTTTGCGTACTTCCTTGCTTTTGCTATCCAGTGTAGTCCTTAGACTGCGCAGTCAGACTGTCTATTCCTTAAGCTGTGTAGTTTTCAGACTGTGTAGTCCTGGACAACTTGTGTCGCTGCAAATCACCTGCGGAACGGCACGTGGTATAAAAGATGTTTGTGCGTAGAATGTGCTAAAGGGATGTGCTCCCATATTCGGAGTCGTGAGCAGAGCACGCCGCCAAGGAAACGTCTCATGGTTCGGACGATTTATAATCCTGCCACACAAAACGAACTTCACTCGGAGAGTCTCGGCCGGCCACACGCGCGCTACAACGAGGTCCGAATGTACTACATCAAATTTGAATTAACCAGGTCAGAGACGCGCGAGCCTTGAGTAGGGTCCGGACACTGGCATAGGGACACTGGGACACTGTTTCCTCACACATTAAAGGAAACAAGGGTGATAATCATTATTTAAGCTACATACTATGGTGTCACATCATTTGTTTATGTGACGAACAACACTGGTTAAGTCGATACAACTGATATATTAGCGCATATTGGAGCTGCTGTGATGATTTTCCATTGAATGATCTCATGATTGCATAATCTGGGGGCAGGAGGTGCTCTAATGTCTTCTGACTTAAATGAAAATTACCGATGAATCCACATGGAACACTGACTTTTCCTGCCCCCTTTCCACTCGCCCGTGCAAATGCCCCTAGCAAAGTTCAGCGACGTACTCCGAGAAGACATTTCTCGGGTTCCGCCACAAATGCTGCTGAATCACTCGGGTACCCGGGGACCCTCGATGTCTGGTGGTACCGACCTGCCGAGTGGCTGATGCCGGGCCCGAAGCGCCGGTCCACCTCCTGGCCCAGGACCCCGGCGGCGCCCTGCAGGCCCGGGCCGAGCAGCTGCCCCAGCGCCCCCGTCCACAGCACCACCCAGCCCCAGCCACCCTCGGGGTAGTAGTGCTGCTTCAGGGTCAGCAGCTGGCGCAGCTCGGCCGCCAGGCGGGTTGACGAATACCTGCAACACAGAGGACGCACATTAACACTCTCGACTGCTGAGAAAACACGGGGACTGCTTGTGTTGTCGTCTGCGGCTGAGCAGCGCCGCATGGCGTGCTCTCCAAACAATCGCCATTCATCATTTCATTCGGTTGGTATGACATGACACGGCCACGGCTTCCCCTTGGGGTTCTCCCTGGGCTTCTCCTTGGGCTTCCCCTTGGGCTTCCCCTTGGGCTTCCCCTTGGGCTTCTCCCTTGGGGTTCCCTCACAATGCCACGACCGGCGTGCTCGCTCTGGACAGGCTCATTTCTCTCCATCCGGCCGAGTCACTAGTGGGTCTGCAAACTAAAAAGGCCCCTCAAGACGATCTTTCGCTATTCGGTATTTGGCGGGTGGGCCGGGCCACCTAGCGGTTTGGCCTCACCTAACAGCCGCCCGGAACGCTATCATGCTGGGAAAGTGAACCGTTCGTCAACGTCTGACACGTCTTTTGAAACACGGAAATGTGCTGGCTTCCTCTCGCATATATGCAATCACTGACAGGCAGACGCGGTGTATCTAATGGCCCATCACAATTCTCTGCCCGCCGTCTCTGTCAAGTCATTTTTCCTGCCGATCTTCCCCCCGAGGGACGCTGATGATGAGGTTACTTGGACCCACCAGACCCCTCCGGAGCCGCCTGACCCACCAGCCCCGCCGGTGCACTACTAGCGGCCCAGCGGCCCACGCACGTGGACTCCATACGCACGCGGCCCTCTTAGGCTAGACTGTGATGTCCAATACCCACGGCCAGCATCATGTGTGACGTGCACTGAGAAGGAAAGAGCCATCATCGTGACCCAATATTGGGCTATAAGGAGCTTCAAGGGGCCATTTTGAAAATTAAAGATCATATTTAAAATTTGAGACGGAAGTCAGACACAGATTGGCGCAAGGATGCCAAAAATGTCAAATGACCTTTTCTGCTGATAGTATATAGGAAAGTTGGTCTCATGTGGCTACCAGCTCGCGCATTTTCTATCAGAAAATGTGACCCCATTTTTGGAATCCAGACGCCGAGCTGAGTCCAACTTTGGTCTTAAATTTGAAATGTTATCGCTAGTTTTCAAAGTATCTTTCTTGCCCAGAACTAAGCGATGATCACGAATATTTCAATCGCAGTGCAACCACGAAAAGCCCTGTCACCCGACCGGAAATCGGACGGGCTGACGAGTTTCCTGTCGCCGCACACAACACTTCGGCTCTAATTGGCGGCTAGAAAAACGGCCGTGCGAGCCGCCAGCTAGTTTTCGTATGAATCCTCTGAGCCGCGTGCGGCACGGCGAGACGCCCGCCTCGGTCTGATAGAGATCGTGACAGATCAGAAGTGTGGACGGCGTCGGCCCCGGCCCGTGTTACTACCATTCACTAATCCATCGTGTTATCCGTGCGTCTTGATCCGTGCCGACTGTTGCCGGACTCTTGGCCGACACGTCGGGATGACAGAGAGAAGCCGGGGAGGTCCGTGGTGGTCTCTGGCGGCCGCGCCTGCTGCTAGTCTCCTGACTGAGCCCAAGTGTTAACACACGGACATTAATCTTCCGGGTGGCACTACATAGTTTGCGCGCCGGGGACTGCCCAGAATTGTCGTCGAAAATGGACATTTCGGGCAGCCTTCGTCACCGCAGAAAGGAATCAAGGGCAGGTCATCGATCTTGAATAGAATTCTTTCAGCGGGATCGCAAAACATGATACCCCAATAATCCCGTCAGCGGCGTCAACGCCAAACAGATTTCCCACGTCGACCTGACCCTCTCCCTCACTGTGTTAGTAATTGCAATAATATCAGTGCAATATTCAGCAATGATTATTTTTATCGCAAAGCAATCGCAATAACATGTCATGACAATAAAATTGTGGTGACGCTTCCAGAAGAATAGTGCAGTGCTATTTTTGCAAAACTTATGCACTAACGCATCACTCCAAAATTTTGAAATGATCATTGCAATTTTCATGGTCATTGCAATTTCATAACCAGTGCATTATGTCCGAAACTGACTCTACTCCGAAGTGATTTCTTTGTTTTCCAGCACTGATTGCAAATATTCTCACAGGACTGCCTCATTTGGAGCGAAAGAAAATCGCGTGACTGTACTGAAGGACTGAAGTGGGCTCTGGCAGGTCTCGACACTTCACCGAAGGCAAGTGGCCAGCACATCGTCGTAGACAGGATTATTGCCATCATTACAGCGCGCAATAAGTCATTTCTTTGCAGCAGCTTGTCAACCGGCAGCCATCAAGCACACAGGCATAGTTACCCAGTAGCAACGTGTTCTGATTTACAGCGCCTTCGCCCTCCATCATTCTTGCGTCTTCATACCTCGCCGTCACATCCCAGAGTACGCAGGTTGGTTCAGATATCGCGAAAACCTTGACTTACGTCCTTACCCACGGCCCAGCGTTGCAGATATGTGCACTGGTCTGCGTGCGCTCTGAGGTTTCGGTGAAGATAAAAAACAAACCAGCAACACCCCGAGGGATCCACAACTGTTGTTCCCCAAAGCGTACACTGACTGTGCTGATTGTGTCAAAAATTCGAAATTTAAGACCATCAATGGCGTTTTGCGACCGTTTTTAGCCCCCGTAACGTAGCTCAAACCTAGTGCAGTTTTGTATATTGTTGATCGATGATTGTTTCTGCTTGTATGAACATGTGTTCTGAGCACTGATTGTCTCGAGTTGTGGACCCTCGCACCGCACTCAGAAATATCTCTCTCATGACCGATTATGTGCTTCCGGAAGGCCTTTGTAAGCGTATGACATTGAGATGCAGGTAAAAACGAAAACACCACCGCAAAATATCACTGCAGGTAAAAAGAATCAATAAAAAATCAAGCAAGTAATTTCGGATAAAATGCCATCCTTTTAGCAAGGCGATTTTTTTTTACCTTCATTTGATTTCCCATAGTGATTCAAATTTACCTGCATTTGCCCTACTAATACTACTGTGCACTTTTCGGGGCTCATCGATGAGATGAAAGTACCCCGGCCTTTACGGCTGTGAGCCCCGCTCGCACCACCCATACGACGTACACGGCAAGGCGGCCATCGGCGGGCAGCGAGCTGCGGCCGGAGCCGACGTGGACACCTAGATCTATCACCTTCTTCCGCTCAAATCCTGAACTGTCGTGACCGGTTTGCTACGCCGCGCGCAGCGCCACGCCACGCCGCCGCCGCTGCGGCCACATGGTCGGTCGCGTCGCCGGACTCTCTGATGCGGATTGGTAACGGTGCACTTAAAGGCATGCGCGCGCGCTCAGAAGGAAAGGGAAGGAAAAGGCGCGGCGGAGCGGCAGCAGGAGTTTGCAGGGGGTGACGGTAAGGCACCACCGCTGACTGAGTGAGTCATATCCGAAGCCCCGAAACTGGGGGCGGCTGGCGGTGGCTGCTCTGGGACGCCAGATTTCCAAGGGTCCCTCACTCAAAAATATACGAAAAAGATCAGATTAAGTCTCAAAAACATCAGGAGAGGGTCAATAACGTAAGATCAAATTAAAGACACACTCCTAAAAAAAAACAGAAATTTTGAAAAAATATCAGAAAAATGATAAATTCTAATGGTACGCTTGCATCAAGAGTGAGGGACCCCTCGGCAGATCATGCAGAGGGCGGGGCCACTGCTCCTGCTTTACTGAACTGCCGCCTGCCGCCCTGCTGCCGGCATTCACGACCCGCCGCCTAAATTTATATTCGGGAAAAAATAAAGGCTGGGAGACTTTCGCCCCTCGGCGGCCCACCACCAGCCCAGCGCTGCCCCTGCTGGGGTTGACGAGGGGCGAATCACTAGCGTAATCATGTGTACAAAATTCTAGAAATTTTTAAGAAGAAGGTGATAAAAATTGCGAATTTGAAGTTGGACTTGGACCTAATGCCGAAAAATAGTACCTACACAGGCTGAAATGGCCCGAAAAGCAATAAAATTCTAAAATTAACGAAAACTACGGGGTGTAATCCGACGAAATCTTGAAATCTGTGTACACATTTTTAATGTGGTTGTCCCCTCGGGGGTTGAGGCGGCGGGGCCGGGAGGCGGCTGGTCTATCGGGTTACAGGCCGCAGAATGCGGCGGCGGCTGGCGACCGCACCGGCTCGTACTGAGCGGCGCGCACAGCGCACACGTGTACGTACAAGGGACCTTTAGTCACCTGGCGCTGCCCGGCGCTGCTTGGCGCGCGGAGAATGCGTAACCTGCGGTAACCGCCTGCAGAGAGCCTGCGGAGCCTGCGGAGCCTGCGGCGGCCGCCGGACAGCGGTCAGCGTCCGGTGTCGTCCGGCTGAGGTTGACCACCCCCAGAAGAAGTCCACCACCCCCATACTTACGCTTGCCGTCGGCACGGCCGCACCGTCTTGGCTGCGGCCACATCGAGCTCGTCGTTGTCGACGCCGGAGAAGCTGTTGGAGCAGGCGACGCCCGAGTCGAACTTGTCGCCGTACTTGTCGGACTGCGAGTCCGAGTGCAGCAGGTGCGGCAGGCTGCGGGAGCGGTACAGCGGCGGGGCGCCAGGGCAGGTCACGGGGCAGATGGTGCAGCCGGGCGGGCAGTGCGACAGCAGCACGGGGCAGCCGGGCGGGCAGGGCGGGCAGGGCGCGCCGAGCGCCGACAGCAGGAAGCCGCCGGCCGCGCCGCCGACGAGGCCGCCGCCAGAGCCGTCCGACACCGAGTCATCCTCGGCCATGACGCTCACGCTGGCTGCATGCTGTCACAACGGTGCTCCGGCTCCAGGGGGGTCCGGGCCGTCACCACCGCCGTCGGGGCTGTCCGCCGGCGCCGGCCGTCCGCCGCGCACGCCGTGGACCTCCTCCGGCCGCGGCCCCGGCCGTGCCGCCATGGCCCATTCCGCACGGTTGTCAGCGGGCACAGGGCCTCGGGCGCAGGGCCTCGGGCGCAGGGCCTCGACGCCGTCCCCCGCTGCTGGCGGACTATTTACCCGCCGCGGGTCCACGCTGAGGGCGCGGGGACATCTAAGGGAATCAGTCATCCATTTAGCTCATCCATTCACTCGCCACTCAAACACACGCATTCACTCAACTTTCGTCGCGCCGCGCACAAAAGGAAGGCGGCGACGTCTCTGTCATGCGATTCAACCGTTGCGGGCCGCCGCCAGTTCGAAATGTCGAGATGCCGCTCCCCTCATCACCACTTGATGCGTGTCGGCGTGTGACCCGTGGCCTCGACAGTGTAATCAGGTGCTGCACTGGCTCCGGGGGGCCGGGGCCGGGGCCGGGGCCGGGGCCGGGGCCGGGGCCGGGGCCGGGGCCGGGGGCCGGGGGCGGCCACTCAGGCCGAATTGTCTCCCTCGGTGGGTAATCCCTTAAAAGCGTGGCCGTCATCGCATCGCCATCGCAGAGAGCGGGGCGGCCGGCAGCGGCGGCGCTGCCCGGAGTTACGAGGCGACGTCTCGGTCGTCTTCATTAGCATTTGGCCCGGTCGGTACGAAATGCAGCTAACTGGCGCCGCCCGCCGGGCCGGGCCCCACCGGGCGACACGGCAGCCCGGCAGCACCGAGTCCTACACGGCACCCGCAGGTACCCGGGGGAGGAGACCCGCTGCCAAAAGTGCACCGGTGAGTCATCGCACACCGAGAGCAATTCGTCTCGGAGGGACAACCCGGGACGCCAGTACCGGACTGCCGACTAGCGCCTGCGAATGCCAGGGTAGGCCAGCCCGCAAGACACGCGTGCATTGCAGAAGCCATGGTTGCCTACCCCGCAGGCGCTTTCTCCTCTCAGACTACCCATTTCGCTGAATCCTCAACTTTAATTTTACGGTAAGTAAACGTTAAAAATCATCAAAAAAGAAAGAATCACAGATGGTAAAAAAACATCCTCCAAAATATAGCACTTTTGGCAAGTTTTGGATAAAGTGCGAACTTTTGAAAAGGTTTCGATGTTTTTAAAACCTGAATGTGATTGTTTTCCCAGCGCGGTTTATCGACCTGCACTACCCTATGCCTTCATTTTTCTCCTTCTTCTCCTTTGACCATCACACACCTCATGGCCGCAGGGGGTGGGTTGGGGTTGGTACGGTTCACAAGTCACCCCCGCACCGCCGCCGTGTATTAGCCGTGATGACGCGGCAGCCGTGCTCTCCCCGGCCGCCGTGACTGGAATACCTCGCCGCGCCGGGCGCTGCCGCTGCAGTCGTATTCAGAGGCCGTCGCGTTACGCATTTTGTCCGCACGGCGCACGCTCAATGACATTCCGCTTTTCTTGTCCACCTGTCGGGCCCTGTGTCGGTGGGCCCGGGGAGGTGACGTGATGTGCCCCAGTTCACAGCGGCTGCCTGCGCCCTATGACGGCGGCGGCCTGTCCCGGCCGGAGGTTGGCCGGCCGGAGGTTGGCATGCACGTGGTTTGTCTCGGCGGCTCCGGCGGGCCCAGCTCCGGCACCGCAGTAACTGTGCCGCGCCCGCCGCCCGCTTGCGTGGGTCCCAGCCCGGAGCCTCGGCTGCTGACCCCTGTGGCCCGGCCGGACGGGCCAGGCCTCTGGGCCGGACGGCCAAACCGAGAGAGGACGCCATAACAAACAAAAGCACTGCGCTGCCGCCGCTGCCGCCGCTGCTGCCGCTGCTGCCGCTGCTGCTGCTGCCGCCGCTGCTGCCGCCGCCGCCGCTGCTGCCGCCGCTGCCGCCGCTGCTGCCGCTGCTGCCGCTGCTGCGCTGCGCTGCTGCCGCTGCCGCCGCTGCCGCTGCTGCCGCTGCTGCCGCTGCTGCCGCTGCTGCCGCTGCTGCCGCTGCTGCCGCTGCCACCGCCGCCGCCCAAACTGGATCTCATCTGCCCCCTCCGCCTCCCCGCGCCTAACCCCCCGCTGCGGCGGCCGAGCAGGGCAGAGCCGAGCCCCCACAGATCAGCTGGAGCAGGTTATCACGCATGTTGAGTCCTTTATTTAATTGATTCTCGCTCTCTGTTGTTTGCGGGGCGGCCCCGGCTGGCTTTATGGGGCCCCGCCCAGCTGCGGCGAACCGTCTGTGCCAAACGCGTTTTGTTCCCGTCACTACCCGGCGATGCGGCCCCAAGTCTCTCTGCGAAAACCGAGACGCCGCCCGCCACGCCCCGGAGGGCCCGGAGCCCCGGAGCCCCGAACTGCAGCGGCGGCGGATTTTCGCGAGGAGATGATGTGCACGACACTGCCTAGTCATCTGCCAGCGCCCCGGAGTTCGGGAAGCGCCGATGAAGCGTTATGAAGATTATTTTTCATGCAAGTCGCGCGGAAACAACTTGGGCTTGATGGAGTCTTCCTCGCGGGCCGCGGAGTAAACGAGATTGAGGAAAATGAACGACGTGCGACATTGTCGCTGACACGGGGCCGGGGGCCGGGGGCCGCCTTGGGGCCGCCCGGGGGCACCCGGGACCACCAGGATGAGAGGGCGCTTGTCCGTCCCGGTGCCGGTCGGCGGAGGCCCAGATGATTGATGTAGTGACACGCCCGGCCCGCCGGCTGACCAGCCGCCGACCCGCCGCCGCAACTCCAGTGCCAGCCTCGGGCTGCTGCGTGCTACTTCATCGGGGGTGCGTCCGAACTCCAGCGCGGCACGCACCGGCGCGGCCGGTGGGCGCAGGCCATCCCTCTTCCACTCCTGCCTCCCCCCTCTCTCCTGCCTGCCCCCCTCTCTCTCTGTCTCTGAAGCTCTCTCGAGTGGGAAGCAGAAAGTGACCTACGTCATCACTGCAGCCGCTGCAATGAGGCGTGTAGCGCTCCGCATATTCTTGGCACGTCGTGGGGGCTAGACCGCGCCGCATTGTGTGAGCAGTCAAAAGTAAAGCTGTCCGTTGGACCGTTGATATTTTAAACACGTCACTGAGAATTTACTAGAATTTTGAGGAATGGAGGATACGCGCGTTAGTGTGTCTAAATTCGTATCAATACGTCACCCTGCGCACGGTGAACCGCGCGAGCTCCTGCATATTTCCAGAATGTGCAGAGACACCTGTTGCATAAGTTGGTGTGTGCGCCGGACATTCCCGATACCAGAGGCGATCACTCTCCTCCCTTCCCTCCCCTCCACAGTGCAAACGGAGGCTGAGCGGAGAGACACAGCCACTTTCTTGGTGCTCCGACCAGCCGGATCCCTCCCGGCGGCCTGCTGAATCCCTTCTGGAGTCCTCCAGGAGCGCTACCGGAGCCCTGCTGGAGCGATGCTGGAGCGCCGCCCGAGCCCTGCCGGAACCCTCCTGTTCCTGCTGTCTTCCCGGAGCCCTGCTGGAGCCCTGCTGGAGCCCTGCTGGAGCCCTGCTGGAGCCCTGCTGGAGCCCTCCCGGAGCCCTCCCGGAGCCCTGCTGGAGCCCTGCTGGAGCCCTGCTGGAGCCCTGCTGGAGCCCTCCTGGAGCCCTCCCGAAGCCCTCCCGGAGCCCTGCTGGAGCCCTGCTGGAGCCCTCCCGAAGCCCTCCCGGAGCCCTGCTGGAGCCCTGCTGGAGCCCTGCTGGAGCCCTGCTGGAGCCCTGCTGGAGCCCTCCCGGAGCCCTCCCGAAGCCCTCCCGGAGCCCTGCTGGAGCCCTGCTGGAGCCCTGCTGGAGCCCTCCCGGAGCCCTCCCGGAGCCCTCCCGGAGCCCTGCTGGAGCCCTGCTGGAGCCCTGCTGGAGCCCTCCCGAAGCCCTCCCGGAGCCCTGCCCGCCCCCGAGTGCAAATCACATGGCTGCAGCACACGGCTCGAAAGGGAAAAGGCAGAGCAGCGGCGCGCTGGAGCCATTCGAAAAGTTTAATGGCCCTAATAAATGCAGAACAGCACACATGTTAAGTTAATTTAAAATGCTTTTGCGTCCGTGTTCATTTAGGGTCCCGCACGCAGACGGTTCGCGGGGAGGGTCTCGGGTTGCAAGGCCCGGACGGTGGTCGGGGAACCGCAGGTTTGGAGGAAAAGGGGGTGGGGAGGGGGTGAAGGCCCGGAATCACTCACTCGGCTACTTTGCCTTAAGACGTAGTCGGTCCTCCCGAAGTCGAAAAAAATGTCCGCTATTCCGAATGAAAACGTTTCCGAGGTGACAGACGCCGTTGGCACGGACGCTGCGCGGACCATTCCGGTTCTGCATGTGCCGCCCGAGACTGCACGTGTGCTGCAGAGGCAACTAAATCAGGCGGGAACGAGCGAGAAATGCAGTTTTTCTTTTCGGCGACTGCTCTGCAGCCTCATTACAACCGGGCCCTCAATAAGATTGACGCCGGATTAATGGAAGTAAGAACATCAATAAAATACCACTCGGACCGGAGAGGAGAGCGAGAGGGGGAGAGAGAGAGAGAGAGAGAGAGAGAGAGAGAGAGAGAGAGAGAGAGAGAGAGAGAGAGAGAGAGAGAGAGAGAGAGAGAGAGAGAGAGAGAGAGAGAGAGGCCTCAGTTCGGAATACGAAAGAGGACTTTGGAGGACTTAATTGAGGCAAGTGCATATCGTCTCTCTGTCATCAGCGTGACCGGAGCGCAACATCTCTCTCTCTCTCTCTCTCTCTCTCTCTCTCTCTCTCTCTCTCTCTCTCTCTCTCTCTCTCTCTCTCTCTCTCTCTCTCTCTCTCGCTCTCCCCGCACTCAATAAAGAAGAAAGGCATCGGCCTCTCATTTTCTCTCTCCGTTTGCCGATAAAACGTACGAAAAGGAGGGAGGGAGGGGGGGTGCTGTCCAACATTAAATTTTAATTGTTCAATTGTAACCCGACCGGACTCGGAGAGAGATGTGCCACTACTGGGAGGACTGCAGCATTGCCGCACAGGTGCTGTTCGTTCCGTTCATTCTGCGATAGCAAATATATTATTGGCACAGCCTGGCACAGCCTGGCACAGCCTGGCACAGCCTGGCACAGCCGGGCACAGCCGGGCACAGCCCTCCCGCTGCTAGTTCCCACAATGTAGTGCCGTCCGTCACCGCAGCAGCCGCTCGTGCCGCGGCCCGCTCCGCCCGCTCCGCCCGCTCCGCCTAGTCGGTCCACCGCCCGGGCTTCGGGCTTCATTACCAACTGAGATCGGCCCCGGATAGGCTTGGCGAGCTGGCCGGGCTGCGCTGGGCTACGCAGGTTACGCGGGACTGCGGCCGCACGCCTAAGCTCCCATCAGAGCCCAGTCACAAATGTGCGGCTCAAAGATGTTGTCTGCGGAGTCGTCCATTGAACACGGAGCGAAGTACTGACAATGGGAGAGTCATGATCACCGACCAATTTTGGCTTAGAGGCGGTTTTGAAAACTGGACCTTACTTTCAAGATTTGGATGAGTTATACAGCTAGGCGCCAGAATTAAAAAAAAAAAACAGGGTCACATGACCCTCTCTGCGAGAAAATGAGGAAGTGAGTGGCAAGCCTCATCGTCGCCCCCCAAACGCATATCTCATATCTGAAGCATCAGACGAGGTCGTGCGACCCAAGCTAACCAAGCTGAATCTACCTCAGGTCTCAAATCCTCAAGTCCAAGGTTCCAAGATTTCTCCACAAGGCCCTTGTTCTCCAAAATTGGGCGACGACCACGCGGCTCTTCCATTCTTAGTGGGGACGCTAATTCTCCACTATTCGTCCCAGCTAGCTGCGACGCGATTACGACTTTTGTCTGTAATGTCGATGGAACCATAGCGGATCGTGCGACAGCAGCGTTCTGCAGCGCTCTTGCAGCGCTCTGCGGCGCTCTGGGGCCGCCGGGGGCCGCTCGCTGCCCAGAAAAGGGATCTCGCTCCGACCCTGACGACAAATTAATCCATTTCCACTCGCACCGGCCGGCTCGGCGGGCTCCGCACGGCTCCGCGCAAGGAGTTTACTCCCGGGGGGCTTTCTCCGTCATACACGCCCCTCGACGCGCCCCGACGCCATAAATCCCCTCCGCCTTGGGCAGAGCGCAGCGCCGTGCGGCTTAAGTGCGCAAAGTCACACCTACTTGTAATAATGAGGATCGTTTCCACGCCGAGGCACGAACTCGAAACGGGGAAAAAGAGGTGTCGCGGTCCACGACCGGCCAACGCCATTATGGATCGTGCAGAGGAAATGAGAAAAAAACTCTTAAGAGTTGCAAAGCAATGTAAGGATTTTTCAAGCAGTCGTCATTAATGACACCACTACTTCAAATTCTAAAATTAACAATTTGCCATTTTTAAAAAAATGTATCTTTTAACTTAGCAAACCATTTTTGGAGACATATGGACATCCACACTGACACAAAGATCTGCAAGAAGCGAGGGGTGAAATTTTCGAGAGCAAAATTAATCAACGCTGAAAACGATATCACGCTGCCGTTAGCATTGGGGGGCCGCACCGCGCCCCGCGCCGGGCCCCGCACCGGGCACGCCATGCATCACACTCGGCATTCCAGAGACGTCACACCACCATTTTGCGACCACAAACCTCACCACACACACACACTCACACACATACACACAAATTCGCGACACATTAAAAAATCACACACGCACTCGGCCACCATACCCTCTCTCTCTCTCTCTCTCTCTCTCTCTCTCTCTCTCTCTCTCTCTCTCTCTCTCTCTCTCTCTCTCTCTCTCTCTCTCTTGCACACACTCTCACACACACACACACACACACAGCGGATAAATAATCACCATATCAAGCGTGCGCCGCCGGTTCGTTACCGTGTCGCCGCGCCGCGCTCTATCGTCAGCCAATCACAGAGCACACCGTATGAGTTATTGCGGGCCGACGACCACAAGCAGTGCCTGCTGCTGCCGCTGCTGCTGCCGCTGCTGCTGCTGCCGAGCTTTCACTGGTACACGCCCGGCCCGGGCCACTTGGACACAGCTCCAACACGCACGCACGCACGCACACACACACACGTACACACAGATCCTCGCACTACTGGACACGCATCCCTGCCGCATCACTACACACAGCACTGACCCACCACACAAACACTCGACGAAGGCACTTTTTCACTAAACGCACTTTCAAATATTTTCTTTGGTTGCGCTACTTCACGCCTCCATTACACAATTTTAATAATTTTTTTTTAAAATCTCGGCATGCGCGTATCCCCGCGCGCTTCGAATCTGCCGCAGAGATAACTCCACGAAATCACGACGGCACTCGCGCGCACGAGCAGGGGTGGCTTTGGGCACGTGGCGACACGCGGCGGCACGCGGCGACACGCCGGCCGGCCGGCTGCGGGACGGGACGCGCACGGGAGACGTACGGGACGGGCCGTGCGGACCGCGGACCCGGACCAGGAAGGAGGGGTGAGGCCGACGCCGGCCAGATCTGAACGCTGACTGGCGGGCGGACGAGCACACTGGGTCTGGCGGCCGCGGTGGGGCGGGGCGGGGCGGGCGGGGGGCGGCGGAGGGGGCGACGGGGCGAGGTAGGGGCGGCGACTCCGCGGGGGGTGCCGGCGGGATAAAGCAAAGAGGTACGAGTGAATGCGCATTCTGACCGACACGTGAGGCAGGCGGGCGAGCGCCTTTTGTGGGAAAAGAAGAATAAACCGTGTGCACGCACACACGCACACACACACACATGAGTGCGTGACGCAAAAGCGCAGAGCTAGCTGCTAGCTTTGTGTCCCATAACGCAGTGTGCGTGAAAACGAATTTTCTGATTACAACCCCGAAGGGCACGCTATCATATCGGTCCGGTGCGACGGGGGCACATTCATTTTGTCGTGACTTGGCGAATGCCGCCGCTTAGGTGAAATACCTTATCGGTCACAGGCCAAAAGTTTCGCTGAGTTTAAGAGCTGGGAGCTCCTGCCGCGACTCGGCTAGCCGCAGGTGTCACCGCGAGGTATCGCATAAAACGGCCCTGTATTTCAGGGAGGGACGTCCTTTACGGCCCAATCCGATCCTGGCCATTGCGTTATCGGCACAAGAGGTTGAAGTAAACCTTTTGGAAGAGCAGGTGCCAGAGGGCAGACCTTTCTTGATTTTAATAATTTTTTTTATTTTTAAAGAAGGTGACCACACCTCAGCTCGAACGGATGTCGAAATGACCACGAGCTAAAGTCGAATCGACATCGATTGGTCCCCTTACAGAATCGACGATCAGTCGATTTGTAGGGCATATCGATATCAATTCGACATTGGTTTGGCGATCTATTTTTGGTTGGGTATTCGGAGGGGTAGAACGTGTAAATGACGGGCTCTGGGCTGAGAAGGCGTTTCGTTTTCTGCAACACAAGTCCTCGGAAGGAAGATGGAAGAGAGAAGACACAGAGATGCCCGGCCACCCCTGCCCAGGCGGGCCGTGCTGGTGCCGGGACAGGCCATGCAGGAGTCACCCTCCGTGGGTTTTTACGACACGAACGGATAACAAGGGGGAAGCTGGCAATAAGACAAGGGCGGCATCCCGGAGACGTCCCGTCGACACGATGTCCTGGCGGCGTCCGGCCCGGAGTTCCGGAGGCCCGGAGGCCCGGAGGCCGGGGCCGGAGGCCACAGCGAAAGCCGCGGTGCACGAATAGGACGAGGAGGGGGAGGTCGTTCTTCTTGCGTCGAGGCAAAGAACTAATGGAAAGTGACAAACCGCCGTGTGACACTATCGCGGCCAGCCCGCTGAAAACGACGCCTCTGGAACTGCCCGCATGGCATGCAAACCGGCAGCAAAGGTCAACGCTCGCACCCACCCTGCTCCGCCCCGCCCCGCCCCGCCCCACCGCGTCGCCGCCCAGCTCCGGAAGTTGTCAGCGGGTGGTCTACCTTCCGGGCGCATGTCCAGCAGGCATTCGGAGCGGGGCCGCCGGGGGCTGACAAGAGTGAGTGTGCAGGGAGGAAAACCTTAGGCCATTGTCCACCCCGGGGCCGGGCCCTGTTGCAGGACGGCCCGGCCCCACGCCACCGCCGCCCCTGCGGAGTGGTCAGGGTGGTGCTACTGACTCCGGATCAGGAACGTTGGGTCGTGTGTAAGGTTCTTACCCTCGGGGACGGGGCGTGCGGGACATTTCCAGCCACAAAAAAAAACTCACTGCCAGCTGATATTTTGGGAGAAAAAAAAATCCGTAAGGGAGGCGAGCGACCCTTGCTGGAGTGTGTTTATGCGCAGCGGGGGTGACGCCATCACGAGGTCCGTGTGTGACTGTGTGTCTGCGGTGTATAACGCGTTTCTGCCATTCATAAATATGAAATCAGCAGCGTGTCAGCCTAGATGCTCCCCATCCCCTCCTCCCTCACATAGCACCACTGCCTCAGCTGCTGCCATGGACCACCCCTCTTCGGGAAAAAGGAAGGAGAACTGGAGAAAAACATTTTACAAACATATTCTCCTCAAACCCCAATGCGTAAACAAAAATATTCAGACGACTTAAATGTACGAGAAAGAGGCGAGTCATTCACTATGACCAAATCTTCTTGCACGAAACACGTACCGGTTCCCTTTTCTCAAACAAAAGGTCACGCATTTTTATTTTTTATTTCTCCGGGGACACGTGTCACCATGAGGACAGTACAGCTTTAGAGCCGGAATTACGGCCCTGCACTGGTGGCTGCCCCCGTCCGCGGCGCGCACCCAACTAATTTATGCGATTTGAGCACATTTGCGCGCGAAAACAATGAGCGGCGAGAAAGATGGGCCACGGCCAGCGGGAAAGTGGGGGAGGGAGGGGGAGGGGTGGTCGCCGCGTGCCAGTTAGAGCAACACTACGCCGAGCCCGAGTCCGGAAATGATGGTCAATGCAGTTTACTAAGTCGTTAACTTTTACAGCCCTTGAGGGTGGCTGTATAGGCTCGCGGCCCACCCACCCGCCCGCCTGCCTGCCGCCTGCCTGCCTGCCGCCTGCCGCCTGCCTGCCTGCCTGCCTGCCTGCCTGCCTGCCTGCCTGCCTGCCTGCCCCTGCCGCCTGCCTCTGCCGGCCCCCATTCTTCACGGGGGATGTGCCCCCCATCGGCCACGGGGCGCGCCGCGCTGTTTATGAAGATTGACATTATTGCTTCTTCCGCATAGTTTGATAGCCCCTTAGGCACCAGAGAAATGACAGCAACTTTTGTCCGAATTCTGTCAATTGGCGTCCCGGCTGCCGCGCCTATCCTGTGATTAGGGAGTGGCGAGGAGGCGGCGAAGTACCGCATTTTATTTCCCATCCATACAACGACAGCAGGGTGCTAGAGGCCGCGAGAACTCGCCTTTGTTTGATACGAGAGAAAGCTTTCAAATTCCAAAGATTAATTGACTCACAGTTCAGATCTTCTAGGCTTCGTAGGCCACAAAGAAAGTCTTCGTAATGCGAAGAAAATAAAGGCTTCGTAGGCTTCGCATTACAAAGCATCTGGGGGGTAAACTGTATTGTCTCCAGAATTATAGTTCGAAGGCACATAAGCGATCAGCGGAGTCCCGCATTTTCCACGAGCAGCACAGCGAGGGGCGGCGCACCAGCGCCTCAGGCCCAACGCACCGAATAACTGGTCTATTTTTTTCCTGCCCCGCTGTGAAATAGAGGCGGCAGCGTTGTCCCTTTCCGGTGCCCCTCCTGCCACAGCAAATAAAACGGGTGCACACTACAGCAGAGTGTTCCGGACAGGCCCAGCCCAGGCCCGTGTGCGTGGGGGGGAGATACCGGCGGGGGCCGCCAGAGCATTTCAATCTCAGCTTCTGTATGTATGAGAAATTCGGTGCGTATGGCGCATCTTCCATCTTGCACGGCTGGCCGGCGGGGAAGGCGGCCAAACATGGTAGCACAAGGGCTGCACGAACACACACACACACACACACACACACACACACACACACACACACACACACACACACACACCCCGCGAAAACCCCATTCTTAAGCGACTCATGCCGCGACCCGGATGAAATGACTCATATTGTCTTCGCTGCGCTTCGCCGCCGGCCACGCCGCCGCCATCTGTTCCCTCGGTCTGCCCTTCCGCACACGGTAGCAGCGTTTCCCCGGCGAGTGCCGGCAGAGCGCCCGTATTCGACAGACATCGGGTAATCCAAGGTAATCTGAGATGAATCCGCGGCTATCAAGTGGGTTATCCGAGAAAATCCGGGGTTATCCAGAGGGCAATCCGAGTTAATCCGGCGGGGTAGTCGGAGAAAATCCAGCTGAAAGCTAGTTCTGCTGATTAATCAGAAAGGAAGGGAAATCTGGGGGATAGACGCCTGGTAGGAAGGTAGGCAATGCCATGAAAAAAAAAACACAAAAACAACAACAACCAGCGTCCTTGACCAGGTTATCCGACGTAATCCAAAGTCCAGAGCAATCCGGGCATCATCCAGGTAATCCGACAGACTTCGCCAGTTGTTTCCCCCACGACGCGCAAGCTCTACCGCCGCCCGCCTCGCCTCGGCCTCCTCGGCTGACGCATCTACATTCACAGCGGAAGAGTAAAAGAGTGAGATTTGGGAATGATGGTGCGGATGACGGACGGACGGGCGGGTGGGCTGCTAGAGCCGCTGCCGCTGCCCATGGCGCTGCCCATGGCGCTGCCCATGGCGCTGCCCATGGCGCTGCCCATGGCGCTGCCCATGGCGCTGCCCATGGCGCTGCCCATGGCGCTGCTCATGGCGCTGCCCATGGCGCTGCCCATGGCGCTGCCCATGGCGCTGCCCATGGCGCTGCTCCATGGCGCTGCCCATGGCGCTGCCCATGGCGCTGCCCATGGCGCTGCCCATGGCGCTGCCCATGGCGCTGCCCATGGCGCTGCCCATGGCGCTGCCCATGGCGCTGCCCATGGCGCTGCCCATGGCGCTGCCCATGGCGCTGCCCATGGCGCTGCCCATGGCGCTGCCCATGGCGCTGCCCATGGCGCTGCTCATGGCGCTGCTCATGGCGCTGCTCATGGCGCTGCCCATGGCGCTGCCCATGGCGCTGCCCATGGCGCTGCCCATGGCGCTGCTCATGGCGCTGCTCATGGCGCTGCCCATGACTTGCGGGACGTGCGGGTGGAAGTGCAGATTCATCTCCGAAGTCCGGCAAGGTGTCTGCAGGCTGATGCCGGTCGGAGCACCCTGCGAACCAGAGGGCTTGGCTGCTCACAGCTTGTCATCATCTCGCCCAATATCAAGCGGCAAGCGGCGGCAAAGGAACTTGAAAAGGCTTTTTGAAGGCCTTGCGTTCAAGATTTAAATGCGGTCGCATGACGTTTTCTGACAGAAGCCGCAAAAGACATGAATTGTAATGAGTCGTAATGAGGCCTACCACTAACTCCCTCACTTTCCGAAAAGAACAGTTTTGGAGTCCTGGCGCTCAGCTCAGTACAACTCAGCCCTCATAGAACACAAGGCTAAATTTTCAAAACAGCCTCTCCACGTTCCTGAAAAATGGGTGATGATGATGACATTAGTGGGAGGTCCACAAAGGTGCCCGGCACCCGGTCCCACTGTGCATCCGCTTTAAACAAAGAGGAAGGCGAGCGCCCCGCCATGTGTCTCACTGTGTCTCCGAGGCGGGCCAATTCATTTAAGCCACCGCTGGCAGCGATATACGTGCCCAACCGCCGCCGTCCGCCGCCGCGGCCACGTGGACGCGCACCACTGGGTTGGCAGTTGGGTGGGTTCGCCCGGCCGGGCCGGGGGGTGTGGAAAAAGGTCGACTAGACCCACCCCTTCTTCCTTCCCTCAACTCAGTGAAAGTGCATGACTTGTGTGTGTTTGTGTTTGTATTTGAACCCCCACCCCCGCACCGCCTCCCCGCGCTCCCCGCCCCCCGCAAATGCCGCAAGCGCCCGCATCACGTATTCAAAAGGAAAAACTTTCCCTCACAAACACATGCACACCCTCACACACACATATGACCCTGGCGTCGAGTAGTCCTCGGGCGGCAGCAGCGGCGAATCAGAGTGTAAAAGTGAATGGTGTCTGCGTAGTTTGCATGATCGGGAAATCCCAAACTATGTGCGACATTGTGTGTGATGCCGCGGACGTGGCCAAAAACAGCAAAAAGTCAGCAGAGAGGGGAGAGAGGAAACCAACTCCACGAGCAAACAGTGTCCAGCTACTCGTTTTTTGTTTCGAAGCCATTTGTTTTCGAAGTGATTATCTCGGTTTTCCAGTGCAAGGCCAGGACATTGCACTTGAGACGTATATAAAGCCCCTCCCAAGTGCAATGGGCGCTATCACACTTTCACCCTCTATTGCAATATTTAACGTCTGGATGCACCACTTGCGTTTATCCTCGCTGCCGGCCATTCCTCTGGGGATCCAACCCCCGCCCCCGCGGTGCGGCTGCGGCTGGCTGCGAACCATTCCCTGCCTTTATGGAGCAAACACTACCGCGACATGCGAGTGTTACTCTGTCGTCTGGGGGGCGGCCTTGAAGTATTCCTATCGTTGCTTCGGGCGGCGGTGTTTTCGCCCCATCTAGATAGGAGAGAGAGGGAGAGAGGAAGAAAGGGAGATCTTTGAGGAGATTTCGGTATCATCAGCTCTAAAAATTGAGGATTCACCATTTGTCGCGCTGCCTCTGCCCAAGGTAGGCTGAAACTTGGTCAAGTTGCGCATCCCATAAAACAAACTTGGACATGAAAACCAATAAAGAATTTATAGCGGCGCCACAACGGAGGTAAAAGTTTGATGCTATTGACGCGAGGACGAGGGGATGCTGCTTCCACCCCGAGATGAACCAATTTCGCGGCAGATAATTCAGAAACACTCTTCTGGTACTTTCTGATAAAAATAGAACGGTGCGGACTGAAACAGATGATAGCTGTTCGACACAAGTCGCTACAACTATGAAGAAATTTCCCTTTCACAGTAAATCTTATAATCTCAGGGGAACCTGCTGAATCCGTGCAATACTACTGCACCTGTTCGATACTAACAGCATTCTCTAACCAAATTAATTTTTTTTCTTTTTAAGCATCTAATAGGGAGGGGACCCATTTAACGATCTTAGTCATGGTTTCCTGAAAGTCTAACTGAGCACCCGCACACACTAAAAATTCGACGCTAAGTTCAGGTGGGAGAAACAGAAGCCACCGCAGGCACGGCAGTGGCGCCCCACAGCGTCAAATCCCTGCGAACCCTCGCCGCGAATACTCCTTGCCCGAGCACAGCCGACCGCTGTGAGTATCGCCAACGCCAAGGCTAACGCAGATACTCCGCTAAGCGGTGGGGAGGCACTACTCCTCGGGCCAACCATACGGATCATTCACCTCGCACTGCAAATCCACTCGACAAACGCACCTTCACTATTTGCGGGACACTTTCCTCATGGACCTGATATTTGGTGATCAAATTTGGAAAAGAGTGTGTTTCGCCTACTATGCAGGTCTATCAAACCGTGGAAAGTGAAACAAAAACTATGAGCATAACCCTTTCTTGAATGCAGTAGGTAAACTAAGGAAAATAGTAAAATTTTCTCACAAACTTCCTCTTAATTTTTGATGAAAATGACACCAGTGCGGAAGCTTAAGAACGGTGGGCGGCAGCAGTATTTTTCTCCAGCCCGCAAAAGAAGAGAGAAGTCTGCAGAGGACTGGACTTGGAGGAGGGAAGGCGGAAGATGCTGAGATGATTCAAAAGAGGAGAATATGTTTGGGCAAAAGTGGGACAAGGGCGGGGACAGCGGGGAACAAAGAGGAGTGGGGGGCGGGAGATAGATGGAGGGAAAGCACTCCACCTGACAGAAGGGAACACCCCCGGAAGGGGGAGGGCAGGCGGACTTTCGGAGGGAGGAGTGGAGGTGTGGCTTAAGATTTCCCTACGCCTGGCGGGGGCGGCGGGTGGGTTCGCAGGGGCTGATGGGCTTCCAAGGGTGCCGGCAGGGAATTGTATTAGCGGCACGAGAGGGGTTGAGGGTGTGTGAGGCCGCGTGGCCGTAACATAAGCAGGCAATCAGCGCAGCTGCTCCATTGCTTCGCCATTTGCATCACTGTCCACGCTGATTTCGGCATGACTAATTCATCGGCCAAATACGCCGGGGCGATTCAGAAAGCGGCGGCGGGCAACTGCGGCGAATGTGGGGTCTCGGGTGGTGGTGGGGTGGTGTCTCTCGACCGCGGGAAACCACCACCACCACCACCACCACCACCACCACCACCACCACCACCACCGTCATTCTAATCTCACACACCAAACCGCCGACGGCTCAAAAACAAAATCAGAAACAGTATTTTTTTCTATTCAATTTTTGTTTTGAAATCAGTGTAGGGATGTTTCTCCCTTGACAGGGGATATAATCTGAGAGTCCTCATGGGCCCTCCATGGCTGGGCCTGCACGGCGAGTCCCGCCTGATATCGGGCTCGTAAATAGAAATCTGGGGACGTGGGTCTGCGGGGAGCTACGGGGACCTGCGGCCTGCGGGGACCACTGTGGGTCACACAGAGCATGACACCGCCGGGAGTGGCGTGATCTTCTCTCCCCCCAGCGCCCGCGGCCCACGGCTACCACGGCAGGGGGGCAGGGGTGCTACGCTGGACCCGGCAGGGCCAGCCCAGATATTGCTCCGACCGTCCGCGAACTGTCCTTCCCCATCCTTCCTCCCTTCCTTCGGTGGGGTCGCTCCATATAAAGGGACGCGGCAGAAGAAAGGGTTGGAGAGTACACACAGACCGCATCCGAACAAAAACGTAAGGGAACAAAAATAACAAAAAACAACAACACACACATGAAAATTACCAAGTGTAGTGATCGAATTTGTAAAAAGTTTGCACGGGCAATAAAAATGTTGCCTTTGCCTCCCGCATTTTTTTTCTGGCAGGCTTTGGGGGATTAGGGTGTAGTCGTTGTAGGCGGAACGGCACTCGGGTCTGTGGCCAAGCCGAGGGCGGCCGAAGGGCCACTGGCGCCACGCCGAGAGGAACGCCGTCAACGCGGCACAGCGCTGCCGCAACCTGATCGCCACACTGAAGGGCGTGCGACACTTTGTGTGCGTGTGTGTCTGCGTGGCAGGCGTGTGTGTGTGTCTGTAGATGTGTGCGAGTGAGTCACCCCGAGCAGGACCACCCACGTCACAGCACGGTCCACATGAACTGCAGACTGAGCAGCGCTGCATGTGATTGCGTGTTCGCGGGCACAAAAGACGTACTGAGGGTACCCCGTTGCGTGTGTCGCAGCGTCGTGTGGGCGGCGGTCGTTGTGGCTCTCATGGCAGCAGAGGGCGCATGCTTAGCGGCGGGGGGGTTGGTATCGCGTGCTGGACAACAGGGTTGCCAATGTCTGTCGGGGCGTCTTGCAAAACAAATGCAGAAACAGCACGCAAAACCAAGTTACGATTGGAACTGTGCTTCGAAAAGTTTTACCAGCAAGGTTTCAAAATTTCGAAAAGAAAAGTTTTGAAAACGGCTGAGAAAATACAAATGTCTTTAAGTCCTATTTCGATTTTTTTAAATTAAAAAACTAAGAAATTTCTTGTTGGAGAAAAATCATATAAAATAAAAAGATTCAAGTATGATTTAAATTGGTGTGCATTGGGCACACCGAGGGCCGAGTCATGACTCCCTCGAGTCTTCCCGCGGCTCTACGCACCCCAGGCTCAGATACACATACATATCTCACAGAGGGAATGAATCACGCAGTTTTAGTTGATTCAGCGCTTGCGGTTCGGGAGGCGTGTCACCCGAGGTGTCACCCCCTCGGAGTGCTCCGAAACCCATCGCCGCCCAGCGCGCCAAAGCAGCCAAAGCAAACAGCATTTTTGAGGTGACGCGTCGGCCTGCTGTACATTCCGCACCAGTCACCACCCCACGTGCTGCGACCGCCTCCCCCTCCTCGACCTGGTTCGTAGAAACAACACCATTCAGAAACATTCCTTCCACGCGGACCTTCCTGTTTGACAGTGTTTTCTTTTCATATGTTTTGGGTTGACACTCCTTCTCCCCCGCGCGGCTCAGTTATTCACGAGGGAGGGCGGCTTCTTGGAAGCGGGATTTGCCGGCGGCGCACCGTGTTCAGGAGGGAAAAGGTTCGCTAAGCCGAGGTGGGCTCCATATATTACTGGGATGAAAGCAGACGCTGGTCACCCCTGGCCACCCCTGGCCACCCCTGGCCACCCCTGGCCACCCCTGGCCACCCCTGCGGCCGCACCCAGCGTGCATATGTGCCTCTGTTCCCAATGTCCGGCAGCACCGCATCTGACGCCATTGTGTGAGAGGGAGAGAGATATGAGGGCCGGTAGCAGAGGGAGGGGCAGAGGACGAGTGGGAACAATTCCGTGGTCTTTGCCATATTCGTTTCTTAGATTATGTTCAAACCTACAAAATACAAATGGCAAAGGGCAATCATAATTTTTCTCAGATTTCCCTAGTTCACGCAATGAGCAGGTGATCGATGGACCGCCGCATCTTTCCTCGTCACGTGAAAATGCTTTTGCAGTGAGTTCCCCGCCAACCTTCGCAGGAGAAGAGGACGCGGACCGTGTATACGGACTCATTGTGGGGCTCTATCACAGCGGGCTCGGCGGGCCCGGCCGGACACACCCATCTACATGCCCAGGCCCTGGGCTTCCCCCACGCAGCTCCACGCATCGCTCCGCTTTCCGATCACCATCTCCATTCGCATTCTGCTGAGCAGACGAAGCTGGGCTCGGTGGACTCTGTATGCAACAAGCGCTGATAATGTCGGCTCGCTGCGCGGCCGCTGCGCACAGGGTAGCCGGGCAGGTCACCATATCGGTAGCAGGTACCGCGGGTACCCGGGAGGAGGCGGTATACGGCTGCCGTCCGGTCCGCCTGCCCTGCCCTGCGCTGCCCCAGTCACTGACCCGCGGCGGCACGCGGCGGCACGCAGCGCGTTACACTACAACACACGCTGGAGGGAGGGCAAGAAGCGGGCTTTTAAAAAATGCGCAAGAATGATTTGAGGCATTTCATTGTGACTGGGAATGAAAATTACGCTCTACAAAGCAGTTATATGTAAACATTTATTTTTGAATTTTTTTAAAAATAAAAACTTTTTTTTTCTATTTTTTGATGAACGATAGAAACATTGGGTCAATAAGCCAAGTCATGTGCGGAAATCTTTGGTTCAACGTGCATACGATATACACAGTAGTATCCGGCCTTACATCATGGTATGGTCTTTCCGAGAGAATAAGACACGCATTTCAACGCCGCGTCGGTGGGGCAAAGCGCCTGTGAAACTCAGGGTAGGCAGACCCGCACTACACGGCTGCATCGGTGGTCCCGTTTTGCCTACCCCCCAGGCGTCCCCTACACGAGCCAGTCCGGCGCGCAACAAGCAGCAGAACGACGCTTGTTCACGGCACTTCTGGAGCGAAATCCAAGACGCAACCTGACGCTTCTCTACCTCTCTTTCGCGACGTCAGAGTGCGGCCGTCATTAAATTCTCATCCCGATCCGCGGCCTCCTCTGTAGGACCCCCTCCGGGGCCTCCGTGTGCCAATTTAAAGATCCATCGGCCGTGCGCGGTGCGGCCTAATCACTGACAATGTATCAACTGGCGGGGCGGCGCTCATCAGAGGAGTGCGGAGTCACGTCCGGAGGCCCACGGCGTCTCACAGCAAGTGCCGTCCGCGTGGAAACTTACGTGCGCCTGTGACCGAGCTCCCACAGGATCTCTCGCTGCCGTACCTGAAACAACACACACAAATGTATCAAAGGTTTTGTACTGAATTTAACAAGCGAGGCGTCGCTGGCACTGATAGTGCCGATTTTTCGTTTGCTCTCGTTTCCAGAGTTCCCGCGGATGAATCAAGCACCCGGTAAGCCGCTGGTCGCATGTCCAGCCCACGAAAACGCAGGAGGGAAACCAACAGAGCCGAGCCGAGCCCGAGCAGTGCTTTGCTGTGCGGCGGCATGGCGAAGGCACGGCCAGGGCACGGCCAGGGCACGGCAAGCGGGGCACGTTCCAAATAAGCGAGTCCCGCAGAAAGAGGCTCACCAGAGCCCCCCTCCCCCCTCTTGCTGCCTCCCCCTCCATTTTTTTCCCGTCCCGCCTCTCTTCTTGCCCCCGTCCTCCCATTTCCTCCGCCCTCCGCTCCAGAAGCACCAGTAGCAGTTGTAGTGGCGCGCTAATGACTAATGTCGATCATGTTAGTTTTTCCCCGTTGTCTCTCCCTCCACCGCCTTTCTTCGCCGCCGTCGCGTTCCCCGCGCTGTGAGAGGAGCAGCGATAGTTTCCGGGTCCGCGCTCACACTGCGGCCCGGCAAAAGTCACAGACCTGGCGGGGAGTCACAGGGATACGGGTGTTCGTCGGTACGGCTGCCGCCTGCCGGGAGCAGGCTGGGTCAGGTTGTTCACCACAAGGAAGAATGGACGTTTGCGACGACTCGCGCATTTGCATGCGTACATGACCTCAGGTTTTTTCACCAACCATTGTACGCTAAGTAGTTTATGATGAAGCTCCACTGAGCCGTGAAGCTCCGTCTGTGATGAACATCACAGCAAGGGTAAGTATATTAAAAGAAAATACGATGAAAAATAATAACATCTCCCAAAAAAGGCAATTTGGCCAGTGTTGGGTAAAATGTCCACTTATATTGGTGTGATTTTATTTTTCAACTGCAATTGATTTTACCCCTAACTTGATTTATTTGCATGCACTTGCCTTCAGTTCATCGCACTCAGCAGGTCCAGGTTTGGTAATCGTCACTACCCACGCTAGCTAACCGTCTTAGATTTAGTCCACTTCGGATGTGAGTGCAAAGCAGCTATGCAGGATCTGGCCGGGGCGGCAGGCCTCCGGCAGCAGGGGGGTCATTGGCAGCCAACGGCAGCCGGCGCCGGCGCATCAATCATCACACCGAAAAGCAAACACGGCGGCCCGGTGTCACCAGCAAGTGACCGCCTCGGCTCGGGTCACGAAGCGGGTCACGGAAATAACAGATCGTAAGGCATACCGAAGGCACGGCCGCGTGGCTTACGCCCGGCTTACGCCCGCACGACGTACGCCCATATTTGGCGTTGTCTGTGGCGCGGCCTGGCGGCCTGGCGGCACATCACATTGTCTGATCGCCGGCAGCCGGCAGCCCGGCAGCCACCACATGGCCGGGCAGGGCCGCGTCCCCTGGCAACAAGCTGGTCAATCGGCCAATGCATGCAAATGCAAACACAAAAGTCGTGACTGAAAGGGGCTTGCGGAAGGAGGAGGGGGGAGCGCTGAATGGCCAATATAATTGAATAAACAGTGTGGGCCCGCCAACGGTGGCAGGCAGGGCCTCACACGCCCGTCACTGTCATTAGAAGCAGACGAAGACGAATGGACGAGGCTGGCAATTAATTAAGAATTACTCCAAAACCAAAACTCGACTTGATTCAGCCAAAGGTTCTGCGAGAAAATAAAAATGAGTACCGAAACCCCAAGTAGCGTAATGTCGACGGAAGAAATATAAATTTTGTGCTGCAGTTTAATCAGACCCCGTTTGCCTTTCACCCAAAAGACATTCTTAATTCAAGCCTAGAAAAGAGTATTCTTAATGCATTCAAGAATATAATTCTTGATCCAAGAATATTTTTTTTATTTTACTTTAAGATTGGCTTGATTCAAGAAAATATTCTTCAAGGCTTTTAACCGAAGATTCTGTTTCTCGGGGTATTGAAGGTAACCCCTCCTCCTTGGAAACACCGTTGTCTTCTAGCGGCTACGCTACGACAGGCGGGCCTTGAGGAGGGCTGACCAAGACTGAGGGGAGCCCAGCCCAGCACTGGACGGCGCACAGCCTGACAGTCCCCTTGACCAGCGGAGCTCCCCCTAGGCTGGGCCCACAGGCTAGGCGCCCAGGCTGGGCCGCTGGGCCACTCACTAACCGATGCATTCCGCACTCAAACGGACGTATAAGACAGGCCCTCCTCCCAAGTGCTGCAATCCCAACAAACACTCACCCCCACTAACAGCCGGGCTGAGCTGGGCTGAGCGACAGTGGCGCCGGCCCACGGGCCCCACGGCAGGAATCACACTGTCAAACCTTAACCTTAAAGCTTCCAAAAGTTATCTCGTATAAAACGGGTGCACTTGTTTTAGGAGTAGAAATTTCAACCCTTGGTTTGGTGTCTTACAAATCGTGTTACTTTTCCAAATCTTCAGCCAATTAGGTCTAATTTTCTATACATGTAGATAGAGCCTAAGCTTCAAGTATTATATTTACAAATGCTTGCCTGATAAGCCATCTTTGAAATCTTTGAAATTTTCAACCTTTCGTGCACAATTTTGTTTTGGTAGAAGTTTCTACTTGAAATTTGAAAATGAGAGTGAGTTTTGTGCCACCCTAACCATTCTCCGGCGGCTGGACTGGGCCGGACGATGCCGGGCATTACCGCCCACATGACCGTCCCGAAGCACCACGGCGAGGCACCTCCGGCCGAGCGCCGCGCTACAAAGTAGCCTCACGGTGGGCCGCTCGCCCCCTCTTCCCCAAGCTCTTTACGGCAAAGCCCTTTTGCTTCTTTTGCGACTCGTATACGGCTGCTGCATATACGTCCGTCCCGTCATCGAAGCACCGTCGATGGAAAAGCCGACCGCTCTGACAGGCCCCGACCGGAGAGTTATTTGGGGACGCCAGAGCTCCCCAGGTGTGTTGGTCCTAGTTCTCGGTAGACGCTGGATACTCGTTGTGGTCGGCCGATCGGCGAACGGAAACTAAAGCCTCAATAATTACGGTTTCCCGACCTGGACGGCGGAGCGCGTGCGCTGGAGTCAGGGAAGCAGAGGCACTGCGCGGGGTGGGGGCGCGCAGAGCAGACTCACAGACAGTGCGGGGGAGGGTGGGGGGCTCGTGATGAACAGGCACACAGACACGCAGACACAGGCCGGCAGGGCGCGCAACCCCAGCCGGGGGGAGCCGACCCTCCCAATTCTTATTTGCAGTCCGCGCGCTGCTGCTGCTGCTGCTGCTGCTGCTGGCTCCTCGGAGAACTGCACTCGAAAAAATGTCAGCGACCGCACAGCAGACGCACAAATTTGCTCGCTCCTCTTTCTCGGCGGCGCCTCGCCCGGCCCCGCCCCGCCCCGCCCGGCCCTGCGGAGCGGAGCCCCGACGACGTGTGTGATGAGGAAGGATGCGAGTTATTTTGACGCGTGGCGAAAAAGTGGCTCGCGCGTCGCAAGCGGCGCCCGCGGTCCCGGCCGGGGCCGAGATGGACGGCCGGCATGGAAATGACGAGAGACGTGGGGTGAGGCTGGGGCCACGGGCTGAGCCCACGGGCTGGGCCCACGGGCTGGGGCCACGGGCTGGGCCCACGGGCTGGGCCCACGGGCTGGGCCCACGGGCTGGGCCCACGGGCTGGGCCCACGGGCTGGGGCCACAGGGGACAGGACCTGCGTTCTCCCGAGGAAAGTATATCCGATATCGAGAATGATCAGAGCTCAACGAGGGTGGCGTGGTTTCATTTCAAACTGCGGGGCCCTGGCCACCCCTGGCCCCTGGCCGCGCTCCAAGAAAACAACACGTATACACAATCCATGCGTGGGGAACGCAGAGAGGAATCACCGCTGTCACATTCATGAGCCGTTTGTGTGACGCGGCTCACTTAGAGCTTCCCTAATTGCAAGGGATTTGTCCGCCGTGCTCAGAGCAGGGTGGCGCCCGGTGCACCCCAGATAGGATCCCGAGCACGCATCCTACTCCTCGCCCCGAGGCCGCCGTGGACATGCGGGTCTACACACCGACCTCACCCCCCCCCCCCCCCCCCCCCGGTCGTCGTGTTTCCTGTTCCGGCAGAGCCAAGAAGGAACCAAATGACCCCGCGCCATGGGAGCCAGGGGTCCGAGTGGCCGCCGGGCCGCCGCCGAGCCGATGCTGGCAGATACAAAAGGGCCGCCGTCACCCAAACGACCGTCGGATTGACCCTCGCAGACCAGAGGTCCCAGAGGCCATGGACCCGAGGGAAGCCGCCCCCACCGCCTCACAATTGATTACGGTTGTGGCGGCCGGCGTTTGGCTCATGTCATCCGCGGTGACCGACCTCCTCCGCCGCACACCGGTGCCACTGCAGCCCCCCCAGAGGACTTGGCTTTCACGACCCGCATTATTTCCGTCGGGTGTCCCCAGAAGACACCACCTTCTCTCCGGCGCACCACCTTACGTCACACCTGAAACGCAACCCCACGGGGCGCTCCTGACCCACACAATGCAACCTGTCGGTTTGCACAATGCCCCTTCCGCCTCTCTCTCTTGCTCTTCCCGTGCACCTCAAGTTCTCGTTCTCTGTCGCGGCGGCGAGATGTCACTGGAGTCTTGGCCGTCGTCCGGCGTTGTCGCCGTCGTATTCCCTTGGCGGCGCCCTGACCTGTCCCAATAGTACATGCCACCCACCGAGCGCCCGCCGCGCCGCGCCGCACCGCGCATTCAAAGATTTATTGCGCTATGCTAAATATAGGGGGCGGCCATGCCAAGCCGTCCGTCTCTTCACATTGGGATGCGCAGTGCAGCGGAGGTGCGGCACGGCGTGGCGTCGGATCGGCCCTAGAGGCGCCGGCGTCAGGAGGTGGGGCGCCGGGCGCGCAGGCGGGCGCAGGCGGGCGCAGGCGGGCGCAGAGCGTCAAACTTGAACGGCGGGACGCGCGCCATACCCGCCGCTAGCCTGCCGGCCCGGCAGTGTGCAGTGTGCAGCTCGGCGGAAGCGGCACGGCTCGCCGTGTGTTTATGCACGCTCAGTTTCCTCCCTCGCGCATCCGTGAGATGCACCAGGCGAAGCGCGCGGTGTGCGGTGGAATCCCGGAAGAAAAACAAATTGGCGGAAGGTGACTCTCTGTCACAAGATGTAGCACACGAGAAAAGCATTTCGTCTCACACCCTCTATTCTGAAGGCTGCACACCAAACCCACCATTTTCTGCCTGCCATACAGCGAGCGTCCAAGCCACGAATATTGCGTGGGTGTTTTCCATCGCAGAATGCCGCGACGATGCATTGCCCTCGCACAATAATCCGGGAGTCTATTTTTCACGTCCCCCGCCGCTTGCCGATGGAGTTGCTGCGGCGCGCGCTCTGGTATGCGCAGAACGCGTACGTCTCCTTTCACTCGCACCCCTTTGCTGCTGCTGCTGCTACTGCTGCTGCCGCTGCTGCTGCTGCTGCCGCCGCTGCCGCCGCTGCTGCTGCTGCTGCTGCTGCTGCTACTGCTGCTGCTGCTGCTGCTGCTGCTGCCGCCGCCGCTGCTGCTGCTGCTGCTGCTGCTGCTGCTGCTGCTGCTGCCGCTGCTGCTGCTGCTGCTGCTGCTGCTACTGCTGCTGCTGCTGCTGCTGCTGCTGCCGCTGCCGCCGCTGCTGCTGCTGCTGCTGCCGCCGCTGCTGCTGCTGCTGCTGCTGCTGCTACTGCTGCTGCTGCTGCTGCTGCTGCTGCTGCTGCTGCCGCCGCCGCTGCTGCTGCTGCTGTAGTGCACGCATTAGGAGGATCAGTCGCTGGCACCACCAGCCGGGCGGGTACTGACGGTACCGACCGCGGGTATCCATCTTCAAGCCGGGCCAGGGTGGCAGGCTGGCCGGGTCCCCCCACGAGAGAGCGAGCTGCAAGAGGAGAAACAAGCTTAGAATTTTAGTTGATGTTCACATCTTTTTCCATGAATTTTTGTTTTTCGAAGTTCTTGAATTTTACTTAATTTTTCAACATTTCTTTGACTTCTTTTGAACTTCTGGAACTTTGGCGAACGTCTAAATTTGTGTAGTGTTGGAGCTGCCCCAACTTCTCATCCAGCCCGAGTCCCTGTTATAACGGACGAAGATCGCGGCGAACGTCAACATCAACATGCGCGGACAATCGTGGCGGTGCGCCTCCGCCCGCCTCCGCCCGCCCCCGCCCGCCCCCACCCGCCCCCGAGCGTCGCCATTCCTCTTCTTCGCTGCTGACAGGAGGACGACAGTGGGGCGCACGCGCGCGGCCGGGCCGCCGATGCGATGCGGCGACCGTGACGGCGATACAGAAGGGCCGAAGGGCTGACCGAGGGGTCGGCGGCCAGGAGCTCCGCTAGCTCCGCCGGCTCCGCCGGGCACCGCCGCCCTGGGGCCGTTGGGCCACCGGGGCTGTCGATTCACTACGACCCTCTCGCATGGCGTCAAGGTCGGGCGAGGGGCGGCGGGCAGCGGCGTGTGTTTGCAAACGGCGCGCGGACACTCAAACCGAGTCAGAGCGACGACACCGCCACCGCCATCCCGGGGACCACCGGGACGAGCCCCCTATCCGCCTGACCCTGTGCGCCCGAGGGTGGATATTTTTAAAAACTCACTGACAATCATCGCCCAATTTTGGTCAATAAAGAGGCTGTTCTGAAACTTAGACCATATATTGAATATATAAGACCTGAGATAGACACGCATGGCGGTGAAATTCCGGAGTATTCGGAACAAACCTCGGAAATGCTATGGGTTTCACACCCTCTTCCTCGCGGTGCAGACAAACAACCGTCCGAGCAACAACTCCCGCTTACTGTGCGCGTGCCCAGGAGCGCCATGGCAGCGCTGGGAGCTTTGCTTTGGGAGCTGAATCACTGGCAGATCCGGCGGCCCCGCTGTGGCCCGGCCGGTAATGTGTCGCCAGTGTAAATAAGCCGCTTTACTCCGCACGTGCTCTGCATGGGTCGTGGCTGCGGTCGCGAGGCGTCATCCGTGAGTAAGTGTGTGTGAACGAGACAGCCGCCGCGGGGGCCTGCGGGGGCCTGCGGGGGCCTGTGGGGGCCTGCGGGGGGCTGCGGGGGCCTGCGGGGGCCTGCGGGGGCCTGCGGGGGCCTGGGGGCCTGCGGGGGGCTGCGGGGGCCTGCGGGGGCCTGTGGGGGCCTGTGGGGGCCTGCGGGGGCCTGCGGGGGCCTGCGGGGGCCTGCGGGGGCCTGCGGGGGCCTGCGGGGGCCTGCGGGGGCCTGTGGGGGCCTGCGGAGGGCTGCGGGGGCCTGCGGGGGCCTGCGGGGACCTCTAGGAGGCGCCGACACGATTTATGTCATACTTGTGGCGGACGGCAACGACCAAGGTGGGCACACGGCTGCTGGGTGCGCACTGCGCCGCCGGGCCGCCCACGCCGACCAAAACCGAGCGCAACGAGAGAATCGCAACCGGTGAACAGGTGTCCAGGTGTGATGCCTGTCTCACGATACAGTACTCCAGGGAAGCCCAAAACGGAAGTAAGAAATCCTATCGAAAGATGAAACACCCTGGAGAAAATATGAGAAATCGCGTGATTTTGTAAGTGCAGTGGAGGTTCCGAAATAGTCGATTTGTCATACCTCTCCTGCAGTGTTCTTCTTAGTTTCTTACTTCCGTTCTGAGCTTCTCCAGAGGACTCTATTCCTCGCCCCCGGTGACGAGGTGTGACGCCACACAACACCTCGCGGCCGCGCGGTGCCGCCGCCCCAGACGGCGCCTCTTCGAATCTTCCTCTCCCTTTTCTCTTCCTTTCCGAAAGGGAAGACCGTCGTCGTTGTGCCACCCGTTAAAACACCACACCCTTTTTTTGCTGCGGCGGAAACGACCGTGCCGTCAAACCGAGTGGAGCAGTGGGCGGACAGGGCCCCAGGATGCCGCGTGTCACTAACTCGGAGGGTCCAACGAGTGCAACGAGCTCCAAGCACCGCGATCACACGGCCGGCTACAGAGTAGCGGTGATCTGAGGTTTAAGACGCGACGAGAGAGACGGAAGGGGAGGGAAGGGAAGTCTGTCTGAGCAGGAGCGAGACAGTGGATATGCGTAAGTCGTGTGTTGGTTAAAGCAGGACGCGCGCAAGTTCGCCGTCCGCGCGCGCTCAAATCACAGAGAAGGCTAAACGAAAATGGCGAAAGTTTGTCAGAGAGCGCTACGCAGCGCTACGCGGCCGGCGGCGGCTAAGGGGTTGGTGGCTGAGACACGCGGGCTGCAGCTCCAGGCGCTGGGGGCCGCCCACAAATTACCTAACGACCAGCGATGGGTGCAGCGAGGCTCTACCGAGGAATCGGGCGACCGTCCGCGGCCTTCCGCCAGTGTCAAAAGCATTCCGGGAGGTAGTCCGCTGCGCATCTCCCGGAATGCTCCTGCAGACGTCTCCGCTATGGAGACTATATGATGCTGTAATTTACGGCCGGCCCCTTACTCGCTGAGCACCCTGAGACGCCGGGAAGGGCGAACAATTAACGCGGAAGGCAGCCGGAGGGAAACTTTCCAAGGTCATAGGCCGCGGAGCTGCGGGCGGGGGAGGAGTGACGGAGGACACGCGACCTTTAGACGGCCGCCGCGTTGAATACGTTTAGAGAATTTGAGGCATTATGCCTTTGCCGGGAGCGCGGGGCGTGTGAAAATTCTGGGGGAGTAAGGCGCCTCCGACGGAACCGTTTGTGGCCCTGAGGCACCAGGGGAACTTTACCTCCGCTGTCCGACCCGGCCGGGACCCGCCCAGCCTGTCACCACTATCACATCCAGCCAGCCTAACGCCCCCGATATTGCAGCTCCAGCCCCTCGCCCCGCTCTCCAACCGTGCCGGGAGGAGGAGATGTCCTCTCCTATCCGTGACACCTGCTGCTGGGTGTCTGTCATGCCTCGTCTACGAATACTGTCCTTAACCAGCACGCGAAAGTCGCAAAACCCTGCACCGTTACGTTCAAAAGAGAAGAGGGGTTTTCGAAGACACTATTACTCATTGCAGCCACGAAAGGATAGTTTTTGGGTGACTGAGATCAGGACTGGAGCCATTGGAGCGACTTGCTCTCGTATCCTGGCAGCAGGTTGTCCCTCATCTGCTGCGGTCGCACCGAGGGTCGCACCAAAGCAATCCAGCCCTATGGACGCAGCCAAACATACGTGACCACAGCCGAGGCCACGGCCAGGGTCGCGCCAGAGGGCCGCGCCGGCCCCGGGATGGGGAGGACCTCTTCTCGTCGTGATTTAGTGCACCGGCCACTCGGACTTTCTCACTTTCTCAGACAAAACTGTTAGGACAGCTCAATCCCCTCCGTACGCAAGCTTATTCGTGCCGTTGCACCCGCAGGCCCCGGCCCCATGCCGGCCGGCCGGGCACCAACAAATTCTGGCCCCGACCTTTGATTCGGTGGGGCCGGCGGGGGGCGGCGGGGGCGGCGGGGGTCCTGGACATGATTTATCGTTGTTGAAAAGTTTCACTTTCGGTCACAGATTGGCCTCGGGGTGGTGCCGGGGCCGGGCGGCTGGGGGGCGGCCGGGGGGCGACCGGATGGGCCCTTCTTAGGAGGAAGTACCACTACTTGGCCTCCTGTTGCGGCGGCGATGCTCCGCCCCGCGGGTATTTTTCTTACACCATGTTTTTGGCACCGCGCCCGTCCGGCCGGGGTCTCTTTTTCGTCGTCTGGAAGGAACAGTTTTCGCCGCTCGGGCCAGTGTTTTCGGAAAGCAGATCCCGCCATCCAATGTGGCCACAAAATGTCGTTCTCACCCTCAAAAGCACGAAAAGAAACAAAAACACAGCAAGATGATTGAAAGTGACTCAGAATTTGGCACCGGCGTGATGAGGCGCGGCCTCAGCTATACTGTCCGCCCCGCCGCAGCCCCGCGGCAACAAGCGCGCCGAGGTTTAGGTAGCGGCCGATATAATTTACTGCACCCCTTCATGGGCACGGCGGCGCGGAGGCGTCCGAGTGCGTCGGCCGACGCCGACACTCCCTCCCTCCGCTGGGACTGCGCGTGTGGCCGACGCGGACGCAGCCGCGAATGAATCAGAAGCCGGGTGTCACAACATGACGCCGCGCTGCAGCGAGCGCAGCACAGGTGTTTTCGTACCTTGGGAAATGAATTTAGACCGGCGGGGCGCGGCCAGGCGCGGCCGGCAGTCACTCCTCGGCCGCTGCAGAGCTGCGGACTTGTTCATCATGCGCTGCGCTGCGCTGCGCTGCGCTGCTGGGGGGAGACGGTCGCACAATTTGTTTCCTTGTCGAGGGGCGGATAATCGATCGCTATTAGTCTCCGCGGGCCTCTGATCCGTCCCCAACATGCACGGCAACGACCATGATGAAATGGCGTTGGAATGGCCGAAAATGTGAAATTGTTCTGTGTGCGTGTCGGCGCGGTGGGGAGCGCTTCACACCCCTGGCTGGGCTGAGGCCTCGGCTGAGGCAGTCGCCGCACGTGTCACATGACCACCCCCGTGTCCGGCGGCCACTCTCCTGCCAGACCCCTTGACCCACCCCGGCACTCCCGTATGTAAACAGCGGCCCCAAGGGGCATGGGGTGCACCCCGGATACGGGGCCGGCCGGAGCGGAGCGCGCTGCACCAGATACGCGGACCCGGCCGTAAGTTCGGGGAGGACCAGGGCTGCTGCCGGCCAATGCGGCGGCCGCCCGGCTGCACCGCCCATAAATACGACAAGGGTCGCTCACGGGCGCCACGGCCCGGGACGTCCGGCACGCCCCCTTACCTCGGAGCTGCCGGCCCAGAGGCACGCGTGTGTGCACGCTGCACGCTGCACACAGGAGGCCATCCGGGAGGCCATTAGGGCCGTAGGCACAACGGAGTCGTGGGCGGCGCTGTCCAGTGGTGCACTCCGCATCAGTGCGTCGACGCACTTCCAGGAAGCCCTGAAGCCCTGTCCCGGCCAGGTAAGTTGGGTCTGGGCTGTAACGTGTGTTTGCGTTCCGCAAGGCTCGGCGGGGCGGGGCTGGACTCCTCCGAGGCGTCGTCTGCAGTCCGCCGGCACCGGCGCTCTGGCACTGCCCTCAGCACTGCCCTCAGCACTGCCCTCAGCACTGCCCTCGGCACTGCCCTCAGCACTGCCCTCAGCACTGCCCTCGGCACTGCCCTCAGCACTGCCCTCAGCACTGCCCTCGGCACTGCCCTCAGCACTGCCCTCAGCACGGCCCTCGGCACTGCCCTCAGCACTGCCCTCAGCACTGCCCTCAGCACTGCCCTCGGCACTGCCCTCAGCACTGCCCTCTGGCACTGCCCTCAGCACTGCCCTCAGCACGGCCCTCAGCACTGCCCTCGGCACTGCCCTCGGCACGGCCCGGAGTCCGGAGCCAGATCCCGGAGCCCAGAGCCCGGAAACCGGAGCCCAGAGCCCGGAGCCCGGAACAGCCCGCGGTCCTCGACGGGTCCTTTAGTCCGGATCTGCGGAAACACATGGTGGTCGGAACTCATCGCCGGGTGATTTGTGGCGCGGGGAAGTTGTGACTGCATCGCGACGAAGCCGGGGACTCCGGGCCGACGGGGGCGGGGCCGGCGGGGGCGGCGGGGGCGGCGGGGGTGGGGCCGGCGGGGCGGGGACGGCGGGGGAGGCAGGGCTTCCCCTGCGCCCGCTCTCCTCCTCTTCCGCTCCCCCGCCATCCTCGATGGCATCGACAACCCACCAGTACTGCGGGTTCGTAAGAGCTCAATACTGCTAAGTGTGCCGCGGTGGCCGCCGACGGTACCATGGTGCTGCTCAGCTACCATGCCCAAACACAGTAAGCCTCCACATGGTAGCACCATGCGGCGGATCCCGACACACGACAACAGCCGGTTATGCAGGCATCGAACAGGCCACGCACACACGCACGCACACACGCACGCACACACACGGAGGTGCCCCGAACGTCCTGTCCTGTAATTTATTGGCCAGTGGGACCCCAAACCCGCAGGCAGTCGGGCGCGTGTCACCTCTCAAGGCCCGGTCCCCGCGCCGCATCACTTCACCTCACCACGCCCACCCCGTGTATGAATAAATACCGCTCCTAATCGGGACGAGTGGCATCGGCCAGATCGGGCGGCGATAGTGCGGGCTGCGGGCCGGCCGCACGGGCTGGGCGGCAGCATTGCAGTACGATCCGTGAATCTTCCCGTCTCCGGTTTTTGAAGGAGGAATAAAGGGGTTGTTCGCAGACAGGCACTCGGAGGGGGCGGCGGGATACAAGACGCATGTGCGGCGCTGCGCGGCGCTGCGGATGTATCCCCGCCATCCCTCACGGCGGCCAAAGTTATTCCGTAACGACATTATCCGCGGACGGGCAGCGCGCACCGCACCCCCACCAGGATGCGCACGGTCTTGGAGCGGGCCAGCAGCATCCGGACGTCGGCGAACGCCTAGGGAAGCAGTATGCCGCGGCGGAAGCGGGCGCCTTGCGATGCGTTGGGCGTGGGGCCGCCGGGCTCAAGTGCACGGCGGCAGGGTGGCGCCCAGCGGGCTATCACTGCCTCTCCTCAATGTGCACCGATTGAGTTCATGGTTGATTCTTTTGATTTCGTCTATATTTCGCCAACAATTTTTTGTTTTTGATTTTTGTTTTCTGGTGTCGGATGCTTGAAATTTAATTATTTGATTTTCTTTTCTGGCATTTTTGCCATTTTTTCCACTATATTTCAAATTGCAATACAAATTGTTACTGCAAAGAATAGCGATACACTCCCCATAAGACGTAATGGGTCTGTTATCGCAAACTTTTTGCACTACACTGTATTTCAAACCTTTTGCGATACAGACTAAATTTGCAATGACGACCCCATTACATACTATAGGGAGTGTATCACTATTTCTTTGCAATCAGTGCCCCTCGGGTGGCGCCGACACAAGCAGCATGGCGGCCTGGACGTGCACTGCGTCCCGGTGACAGGTGGGCTGTCGGGGACCCAAAGGAACCCAGGGGAACCCAGGAGAACCCAGGAATCCCACGGGAACACAAGGACAGCGCCAAATACGCAGTGGGATACGCCGCCGGCTTTCCGGGGATCCGGTTCTTAGTGGCGCTCGTAAGCCACGGCGCGGCAGGTCAGCCGCAGTCACAGCCCGCTGCTCTGCTGCTGCGCTGCGCCGCCCTGTCCCGGACCGATTCGCGCTGTTGATTGAGTTCTGCTGTCGCCGTTGTGAAGTGGAGCCATAACGCGCGCCGAAGTGTCGAGGAATGCCGTTTCCTCTTCGCACGCGTGCCGTGCCGTGAGCCCGGCCAAGAGTCGTGCACTTGCCCTGCCCTCTCAATGCCCCACAGTTGCTCCATTCACGCACTCGAGAGGCTGGTGACTTTCGTGCGTCACGTGGGAAGGGGGTAAGACTGTGTTAGCCGCTGCACGCCGAAATGTCATATTCACAGAGCGGATGATAGTCATCTCGTTTGCATCCGAGGACGCGAAGGTAACGTGAAGCAGACCGTGATAGAGACTGTGTACCTGATTGACGCGGTCATGAATGGCAGTGTTCCCGGTCCCTGCATGCCGGGGGGCCTTGCCCCCAGAGCCGGGCGGTGGCCGAGGGGTCTATCGTCCCCACTCAAGTCGTTCGGACGCACGTTAGGGGAGCAGTTAGCCGGGATGTGGCGAGGGGGTGGCGGCCTTAAAGTTGACAGAGAGCGCACGGGATTTGAGGAGGGCAGCGCGCGCGGCCACGTCGTTTTGACTCGGCTTTCACTCTCGGAGGTTGGCGCTGCCGCTGCCACTGCTAATAATGTTTGGAAGGCGCACAGACAGAGAGGATAGGGGCGGCACTCTGGCGGCCGAGGTTGGAGAGGTCTGTGACTCTTAGGGAAGAGCACCGCTGTGTATATGGGCGGCACTGTTCCCGTCCCGCCTATGGTAACGCTCGCAGTGTGCGCGTTTAGGCGGTGCAGCCAACAGCTTTACGAGCAATCACGTTACAATAAACCCCGCCGAGCGACGTCTGCCCTGTCGGCACGTGTGTCCGTGGACCTGGCATTCCACCCCCGCTTCGTACTGCAAAGCATTTCTCTTCACCATCACGACGCGACGAGGGCATGCGAAAATCGTGAGTGCATCCAGTGGTTCAATCGTGACAGTCAATGGTGGTATCCCGATAGCACGATTAACGTTCCCTATGGTCAACTTTTCAATTGCAAGAAGGCGGTTTGAGGGCAAATGCCACTATTTGCAGAAACCCGGCTATCGTGATATCACGATTAACGTCACGATTCTCCCCTGCATGTGTGAAGTTCCGTGCTGTATTCTGCGGACGGGCACAATTCAGCAGCATTTTCCGATCGAGTTCACCCATTAAAACGATGTCCTAGCCTTGAAACTTATCAAGGTTACTAGACTTCATTCAAGGCAATAATAGTCTTGCACGAAGTTTCAGTGTAGCTTTCACTCACATTCTTAGGCATGGCAAGTTGACTAGACAATTTATAAGGTCATTAACCTTAATCGAAGACAACATTTTCCTGGGTGTTGTTTTTGGGCAGAGAGCGCGTATACTTCCGAGTCTGTGCACCCCGCGACGGCGCCCGGCCCGGGAGGGTGCGGCCGTGTCGGAATCACCTTCTTGTGGACGCAGCGTTTGCCCGGCGGCAGTTTTGGCGTTTCGGGGCGCGCGGCGCTATATAGGTATCTGACGGGCTCCACGCCAGCGCCACCTACAGATAGGGAGGCGAAATAAGAAAGTGGAGGGGGCTGAGGGCGCCCTGAGCTGTCCTGAGAGGGCACTGACACGTCATGTTCATGGAGAAACGCCCTGCCGTGATAGGAATTGAAGCGATAAAGCGGCTGCTCAGACGGGGAGGGGGGCGGAGGGGAGGGGGCGGAGGGGACGGGCTGCCGGGGCTGCCCCCGGCGGCGCCCTATTGTGGCTGTGGGGGTCGACCTGCTCAGCGACGCCATCAGCACTAATAGAAAACACGGCGGGCCCCCTCGTGAAAACGCTGTAAATGAAACTGCAACGACAATTTTTCAAAAAAAAAATTAGAAAAAAATCGCAGTTTTCGCTGCAAAATTGCAATGATCTTTGCACAATTTTGTGATGATGCGTTATTGCACAAATATGCATGCACCATTCTTATGGAAGTTTCATCGCACTTTTTTCGCAATGACATTTTTTTGGGGGGCAGAGACATCCATGTTATTGCAATGACTTCGTCATGCCAAAAGTCATTGCAGAATATTGCAGTGATATCATTGCAATTTCAGACTCAGCTAACAAACCGATGGCCGGCGCCCTCAAATCCCACTGATAGTGCAGCGGAGGGTTAGAGTCACCGACACCCGCGAGTGTCTCAATAACAGACGCGCTTCATTAACAAAGGGCGACTACTCCGAAACATAATCGAACACAAAGGGAGCAGAGAGCAAACGGTAGGGGGAGAAGGGGACAATAGTGCTCCAGAAAGAAATGGAGCTAAGAGGAGCAGTGCAAACCAACTTTCTTTTTCTGCCGATGCTGCTGCCACCGCCGCCGCCGCCGCTGCTGCTTCCTCCTTTTGCTCCGAGGGAAAAATAACCAAACGATGGAATCGGAATGCTAGTTTTCCTGGCAGTGTCACTGACTCCTTGATCGGCGGACTTGTAAGAATGCGCCGAGACAACCAGGGCGAGTCCTTTGTTGCAGAAGCGCCCCCAATGCCACAACAACCCGTGAACAATATCTCCGTGGCTGCTCTACAGCTCAAAGAGATACGGGCCTTAACGCGTGACATGTGACGGTGGCAACCGCCACAGTCCTCCGCGACCCGCCCTCGTCAACGCCTCAAACTGAACATCGGCTATCATTTGGCCGAGTCATACCCTAAGAGTAACAGTTGCCACCTCTTAAGTCCCTTATCGCCTAGAATTGGGATATGATGGCGGCTCTTGGGCCGGCCTCAGCAGCCGCGGCAGCAGCACTACTCCCATTACTCACGTGGCGGCGCGGCGCGGCACCAGCGGACTGTCATACGCCGAGGGCTTGGCGAACCCGCAGCCCGCGGATGTGTCGCGTCTTGTATCGGCGAAATGGATGGTCGGGGACGGCGAGGAATTATGGCCGGCGTCCTTCCTCCCCCGACAAGTTTGATCCCAATTTGCAGACGCGGGGCGGCGGCGCTGGGCGGCATCATCGTGGTGGCACCGCCGGGCACCGCCGGGAAGTGCGGAGGACGGGCCGAGAACCACGCAGGTCCCGGCAGGGCCGCGGCCAGATGCGCCACAGCCGTCCGGTGATGATAGCACCAGACCTCCGCGGGACAAACTGGAGGGACTCCTTCCGCCGGGGACCACAAGAACGGTGTCAAGAGGAACTTGCAAAGACAACGAGGCGACGCTCCAGTTCACAAAGCAGCGATAAATCCCAGCCGCGTCAATGATGATTTGCGGTGACGGCTGCAGCCCCCCCTCCCCTCTCTCTCTCTCTCTCTCTCTCTCTCTCTCTCTCTCTCTCTCTCTCTCTCTCTCTCTCTGTCTGTCTCTTACTCTCTGATCGTGGAGGAGAGAGCGCGCCTGCGGAAGCACTACTAATACTCGCGGCTGATCCAACCAAAAACAGGTCACAAGGAGATTTTCAATGAGACTTTAAAACGGAAAACACGTCCAGACGTGGAGCTCTCGAGAGCAGGTATGAGAAACTTGAATGGCGTCTCCAGAGGATTTAGAGGTCAAGTTTCTATATTTGGCGCGGTGCTTGTGCATCAAAATTTACCATATCTGCTCTCGAGAATTCCAGCGGTCTGGAGAGACGCTGCCACACGCTGCCGTGCCACCTGGTGTGCTCTGTAGTGCCCGCAGGCGCCCGCAGGATCCAGCAGGATCCCGCAGGTGAGAAGTGGCCTTTACCAAACTGGGCCGGGTGCCTCGGACGGGACGCGGCCGGACCGTGTTTTGGCGATTACAAGCCGGGGCAGGGCGGGTAGGGCGGGCAGGGCGGGCAGGGCGGGCAGGGCGGGCAGGGCGGGCAGGGCGGGCAGGGCGGGCAGGGGGGGCAGGGCGGGCGGGCGGGCCGGGCAGGGGGGCGGGCAGGGCAGGGCCCCGCACCGCGGCCTGCGGTGTCCGGCGGCATCCCCGCCGCCGCCGGTGGCGACAAGCACTGCTCCGCACAGCATTGGCAAAAACGAAACAACCAACACTGTCTTTGTCGTGTTGAACACACCGCAAAAAGCTTGATAGCAATAATTAAAACCTCTCGCGGGGTGGGGTGTTTCTGTTCAGCCCGCGGGTCACGGTGTCCGGCACTGCATGCATCCAGTTTGAACGCCGAAATAAACCAGCCCCCCTCCCCCTTCCCTGCGCCGCTGCGGCCGCTCTTTGGTTTCCCCTGCTCCCCTTTTTTACTCCCCGCAGCGCCCGCTTTCCCGACCCTTCATCTTTCCCACTGCCCTCCTCAGTGCTTCGCGCACCCTGCCGTCGTAAAAACTTGCGTCTCTTTCTTTTCCCTCCCTCCCTTATTCTAGTATCATTCTGAAGCGAGTTCTTGATGCGATGCACCAGCCAGCCACCGCCGCCCCACCGCCACTGCAGCGCGGAGCGTTCGGCGCGGCGCCCGCCGAGACCGCCGTAACTGCGGCCCCGTGGGGCGGCTGGGCGGCAGCTGCTGGCGGCCGCTGGCCAGGGCGCCCGGGGCCCTGGGGCCTGGGGCGGCCTTCGGTCACTCCAGCATGGCGCCCGAGTTGTTGTTGCCGGCGTTCCTCCCCCGAGAGGGAAGGGGAGGCTCTCGGAGTCAAACAATTAGGCTTCGTTCTCCCCCTCCCTCCACCCGCCAGCCAGAAGACTTTAATGACTCGAGCGTCTCCGCCGACAAAACTTTTGCATGTCTAGCCGGGAGCAGGACGATGAAGACGGCAACGGGATGCACACAAACCGAAGACGGCGACCGACTCCACCAAGAAACAGAGACGCCGGCTCACCTGTGTGCAGCGGGAGGATGTCGAACTTCTTGGCGGTGGGCGCGAGCAGGACAGCCCACGAGAGCTGGAGGCCGCCGACGAGGAGGTGCACCGAGGCGCAGCAGAAGACGATGACCCAGCCCCAGCCGCCCTCGGGGTAGTAGTGGCGGCACAGGAGGCGGCGCGCCTGCTGGGCGCCCGTCGCGGCCTTGACGACCACGACGGCCGGCGTTGTCGGGGGGCTGGCCGTGGCCGCGCGCACGTCCGGGCCGTCCTCGTCATCGAGCGGCGAGCCCGCGGCCAGCCGGTGGTCCTGGGCCAGGCAGCCGTTGCTGATCAGCGGCCAGGAGAGGGCTCTGGACAGCCCCGACATGGGGACCCTCCGCTCATCGGCCACGTGCAGGACGCCGTGGGGCGGCCATGGCGGCTGTGGCGTCGTCGGGGGTCGTCTTGTCACGGCGCGCGCCGGCCTTCAGGTGCCATCGTGGGCCGGCAGGGCGGTCGGCGGGGAGTCTGAGGGGGACGGCTGGGGGGCACGGCGGGGGTGAGCCCCAGGGCGAGCCCCTGCCGGGGACCGCATGGCTAGCGGCGCGTGAGGGACGCGACCAGCCGCACTAGGCACATTGACACGCTTCTCTCAGAACTGAAAAAAAAGATGATAACCAACCCCGGAAAAATAAAATATTTTAAGTTGGCGAACCTGGACGACGCTTAATTAATTACTAGAGCGTGTTCAGCGAAGTTAAATGGTTCCTGCCAGGCGAGATCCGTCCGTGTAAATGCGGGATCCGTGTTCCAGCGGGCTCCAGCGGACTCCGGTGCGCTCCAGCGCGCACGTGCGGGGGCCAAGTGTCATAAGTTGCGCACCTTTTTTGCGAAAAGGGAATGTGCTGCCTACACTCGGTGGCGGAATGCGGTGCGCGGCGTTGCGGCCGACGGCCGTCCCGACCCCGCGCGGCTCCGTGCTCCGGGGCTCCGGGCTCCAGGGCTCCGAGCTCCGGGGCTCCGGGCTCCAGGGCTCCGGGCTCCGAGGCTCCGTGCTCCGGGGCTCCGTGCTCCGGGGCTCCAGGCTCCGGGGCTCCGGGCTCCAGGGCTCCGAGCTCCGGGGCTCCAGGCTCCGGGGCTCCGGGCTCCGAAGCTCCGGGCTCCGCGTGCGTCACATCGCTATCGGCAACATCGCAGACAAAGAAATCATTTTTCTCGCAAAACTTGCCCGTGCAGCGTCTAAGCGCAATGACTCTCGGGATCGGGCGGCTCCAAATCACATTGGCTGTGTGCTCCTGTGTGCCCGTACGTCCTGCCCCAACCAGAAGGGACACCAACTTCGATTGCCTGTGACAAAACGACGGGGTCGATAATGTCACGCCGTTTTTCACGGCGAGCAGAGCCTTTCCCAGGGGGTTGCTGTTGGCTTCGGTTCATAGCGCTCTGCTCGAAACGCTTTCCTCCCCCAGGACGTGCCAGACATAACAGGTGGGGACGGGGAAAAAAGCGCAGTCTTTATTTCGTCACGCGTTTCACTCTTTTTCCTACAGGATGAAAAAAAAAAAGCGTCTCATTAAGACCATACGGGTAATTGCAGTTTCGATGCTAACTCTGCCAGTTTTTTATGATGTCGCCATGCCGAAGTGGGTGGCGAGAGTGATTCGCCAATTAGAGAATTCACTCCTCGGCGGTGAGGGGAAAGGCGGGCGAGCCGCGGGCTGCTGCCGCTCTACAAGGAAATCTGATCCGTGATCCCGCAAACCGGTAGGCTAATCATTACATACTATTATATTTCCCCGCCCGTTTCGCGCTGCGACGAAAAAAAAAAAAAAAAACACGCACGCGCGCACGCCATATTTGGACACTACATCATAATCCCATCATTCCAAAGAAAAATTATTTGCACGGCGAAAGTTGTTGTCATGATTTTTCCATCAGTATTCCTCCCTACACACCAGAGGGTCTAAAAATGCGGGAGCTGATCGTATCTTATCTGAATACCGGAAATTCCACTGTCCCCTCTCTGTGTACGATTGAATTGGCTGATCATAAAAATATGAGATGTAATTTGCACATGACGTTATGAAATGACGTGACACACATACGCGTGCGTGCTGATAGATTCCCTCTCCATTATCACGCACACACACACACACACACATAGACACAATGGCTGCTCCCTAAAGTCCTGACGGATTGCCCGGGGCCAGGCCCGAACCGTATCACTGTGCGGTCCCGCTGGGTCCCGATGGGTCCCGCTGGGTCCCGCTGGGTGCCGCGGCCGCCCGGCAGACCCACGTAACTGCGGGCCCCGCCCGGCCCCGCCGACTGCGACAATTCGCGGCCAACATGACACTTAGCGCCGTGTCAATCAATCACTTAAACAATATGATTTATGGCGACGGCAGTGAAAAAGTGCCGGCCGAGACTGAGCAGCACTGCGCCGCGCCCCGGGCACCGCCCCGCACCGCCCGGCACCGCCCCGCCCCGCCCCGCACCGCCCCGCACCGCCCCGCACCGCCCCGCACCGCCCCGCCCCGCCCTTACGGCGGACGTAGGGAGAGCAGCGCGAGCTGCGATAGTGATAGATTATGGATTCATTCGATTCCCCTTTGCATTTCCTTTTCTTTCTTTCGTTTTTGAAATCTTAAATTGAATACGGCGACCTTATCTGACAGATTTTTTCCTCTCTTTTAAAATGAGAGTTCATACGGTTTTGCAGGAAATGAGGTCCTTTTGACCCGCACTAACGCACAGGACGCCCGGTGGGCAGGCAACGGTGGAAATATGTAGGCCTAGACCCGAGAAGCGCACAGAGAATGAAGGAGTCACGACATTCACGAAGATGAGGGGATTGAAGAGGCTGATTTGAAAACGTTGCAATTCCATTGCAGATTTGAGACCGGAGTTAGACGTAGCTTACCGACCGGATTCCATAGAGGAAGTCACATGACCTTATCTAGAAGGTAGAAAATTAGAAAATAATATATGAGTTGTAGTAGCCACTACGCGGTCTGCGTTCCTAGCATTTCCTATCAGAAACGTTACGGCCAAATAAGTTTTTTTCCAGTGTATAATCAAGTCCCCTATCGCTCAAAATTGGGCGAAGAACACGCCTTTTTTTCACTCTGACAGTGCTTCGTGAACCCTCTGCCTTAATGTGTCGTAAGCTGGCGGACACAGGCCACACGTTCCCACGACGAAGGACACGCTGTGAGCACGCTGTGAGCACGCTGTCCTCACGCTGTGAGCACGCTGTCCTCACGCTGTGTGCACGCTGTCCTCACGTCCGCGGGAAGGGCAGCATGCGGCAGCATGACGAGGTTCGAATGCCAAACCAACGCCGCCGCGTCCTGCCCCCGGCAGCCCCGGCAGCCCCCGGCAGCCGCTGACACCTGAAGCATCGCCGGGACCGTGGACCACATTCCCTTCGTCCGATACGGTAGGAGCCGGAGGAGGCGCACTCACTCACTAGCGGGGCAGAATTTTAAGAGCGGAAGCATAACGACCCGGCCACGGCCCGGCGGCGGTGTCCGGGACGGTGTCCTGGACGTGTCCAGCGCGTCAGCCGGAGTCAGCCCGCGTCGGCCCGCGAAGGATGGCTCAATCCCCACCGTGACCCCCGTCAGCGCCGTGCCGGGACTGGCACTGGAGAGCGCTGCAGAGGGCGAGGAGGCCGCTCAAGGCCACCGTTCTCACCGGACAATCATTATTTCCGTTCACGCCAGGAAAAAAAAATTGTTCAGCTACCATGGAAATCGGACTCAGTAGATTAACGAATCTGTTCAAATTAGCTAGATCACTGCACTTTCTAGCGCTGGAGCGAAAAATTTCAGGTAGGTAGCTAATTTTAGCACCTTAGCTAATCAGTTGAGTCTGATTTGCACGACGGCTTCACTTTTATTTTTTTTTGCGTGTCCGTTTATAAATTGTCCAAAGGACCGCGGGAAAAAGAAAAGGTTGGTGGACGGATCTCGCTGCCAGTGACATGAAACCCCATATGTAGCATATGTGTGACTGAAGTGACCGCATACCATATCATTTGCCATTACTAAAACTTCAGGATCCCGCGAATACACATTCACCACGTGGCAGTTAGACAACAAAGAAAAATATATCTCTCGTCTAAAAATTGTTTCAGACACAAAAGTTTCCGAAGGTAAATCAATCAACGGGATATCACTTCACATTGCTGAGGCACAAACACATTTAAACACCCACGTTGAACAGTTTTTCCGAACGTCCTCCGTCCTTGCCAGACACTGTATTCGCGCGCGCACGCCGGCACGGGGATACGCACTGCACGCACACACGCACTTTCGCGCGGCCCGTGTTTCGGCGAGCGCGGGGGGCCGTAGGGGACGACGTGTCTTCGCGCCAGCGAGGGAGGATGCAGACTAACAGCTGAGTCCCCCCGGCGCGTTGGAGGGGGTAGCGATGGAGAGCGAGCGAGCGAGACAGAGCCAGGGGCCGAGCGAGAGAGGGAGAGAGTGAGAGGGGTGGGAGATGCGTTGTAGTACGTATCTGGACCGCAGCAGCCTCCGCAGCAGCAGCAGAGGCTCTCTTCGCTGCCGCGCACGCTGGGCTGGCGGGGGCAGGTGGGGGGCAGGGACCGGCCAGCACGCGCATGTTGGTGTAGGTCCGGGTTCAGCAATGAAAACGGGGGACCCGTCCGAGCCGCTGTTAGCGGGAAACCCGGGAATTTCCGGCTCAAGGGCAGCCGTGCTGCAGCCGACGCACCGCAGCCGGATCTGGGTCTTCGTATGCCATGTGACCACCCCACAAGAAATCCTTGCGAGGCGCGGTGTTTGTGTTTATAAGGAGAAGAATAGAGTACTCCTGAGAAGCCCGAAACGGAAGTAAGAAGTCGTAACGAAGAAGAAGAACGATGCAAAAAGTAAAGGAAATCGAGTTATTTTTGAAGAGCGGGGTTCTGAAAATGCGATTTCACATACGTTGTCCAGCGTTCTCCTTCTTCGTGACATCTTACTTCCGTTTCGAGCTTCTTCGGAGTACTCTATTCGTCAGCACTGTAGCCCTGAACAAAACTGTTGGTATCGCAAAAATCTCGCTTCATAATTGTGCATCAAGATTTCCCATACCTTGCTCTCGGGAGCTTCCGGTCTGGCAAGGGTTTCCGTTTCGCATCCCTGCTCGAAACTTTGCGTTCAGAAAAGAAGAGACGGCTGGTGACGTGCTGGTGCTAGGAGCGTCGGCCTGGAATTCCATTCAAGAAACACAACCTAAAACAGCGCGAGGGGCGAGTCACTCGCGAAACCATGTGTACAAAATTCTAGAAATTTTTAAAAACAAATTGTAAAAAATATGCGAATTTAAAGTTGGACTTGGACTTCATGCCGAAAAATAGCACCTACATAAGCTGAAATAGCTAGAAGAGCAATAAAATTCTAAAATTAACGATAACCACGGGGTGTAGTCCCACGAAATCCTGAAATCTGTGTTCATAGTTTAAACGAGTGGTTGCCCCCTCGAAACAGCGGCTAATGTGATCGTCAGAGCCCAGGCCGATGAACCCCGCTAGAGGGACCCTGCTGCGCGCTGCGCGGACGTCACCGGCAATCTGCGGGGCTGCGGGGCTGCGGGGCTGTGGGGCTGCGGGGCTGCGGGGCTGCGGGGCTGCGGGGCTGCGGGGCTGTGGGGCTGCGGGGCTGCGGGGCTGCGGGGCTGCGGGGCTGCGGGGCTGCGGGGCTGCGGGGCTGCGGGGCTGCGGGGCTGCGGGGCTGCGGGGCTGCGGGGCTGCGGGGCTGCGGGGCTGCGGGGCTGCGGGGCTGCGGGGCTGCGGGGCTGCGGGGCTGCGGGGCTGCGGGGCTGCGGGGCTGCGGGGCTGCGGGGCTGCGGGGCTGCGGGGCTGCGGGGCTGCGGGGCTGCGGGGCTGCGGAGCGCACGGAGTTCGCAGAGCCTCACGCACCAACGGATTCTTGGACGAGGCGTGCGTCACTGCAATATCCTCTTTGCGGTTCGGCTGCTTGCGGTCCGCCCACCTTCCGCTGAAAAGCCCCCGCGGTGTCAAAAGCAAAGTTCTCACGCCCATACCGCCGCGGGCCGCACGCGCCCCCGACGCCTCCACTCCACCCCTCCGCGTCCCTCCTCACTGGCACGATCTATTTGCACACCGAAAGGGTGGGCGGGAGCGCTCATTAAATCACGCCCGATTCATCATGTTTCCGCCAGAGGGCGCCGCCAGCGCCGCCGATCCTCTTCGTAATTACAAGGCGCCCGGCGGAGGCGGCTCCAGGCCATACCGACACAGAAATTATCCAGCTCTAGCCTATGAGCGTCTTCCCCGGGGAGGGATAGCGGCCTGGAGCTGCTGACGTCACTGCCCGGCGGAGGTGGCGCTGCGGTGGCCGCCACCGCAACTGTCGCCGTTTGCTATTCAAACTGGTTTTCTATTTTAGCCAGTTTCCTTTTCTTATCAACTTCCTAACCAAACCATAGATTCCTGTCCTCACTAGCTTCCTATTGTATATAATATTTTATAACCATACTACCATCACAACCAGCTTCCTACTCCAACCAGCTTCCTATTCCAACCCGCTTCGAATTCTAACAAGCTTCCTACGCGGATCGTACGACAACCAAGGGGCGTTAACACTGCGCAGTTCGTAAATAAAAACCCAACGCCCTCCAAGCAGAGGTACTGCCGCGTGACGCTAACGTGACGATCACAGCGACAAGTTATGGGCAGACGTGACGGATGTCGTGGAATATGAGCCGGGCTGGGGGCGTGGGGGTCCTAGGACGCTATGAGAGCTGTGGGGGCTGTGGGCGCTGTGGGGGCTGTGGGGACTGTGGGTGCTGTGGGTGCTGTGGGGGCTGTGGGAGCTGTGGGGGCTCTGTGGGGGCTGTGGGGGCTGTGGGGGCGGGGCGCACCGCGGCGCACCGGTCCCAGAGCAGCCAGGGACCGCCACAAGGAGTCAAGGTCGCCTACCGACCGTCACCGGGCGTCCGCTCCGTCCCCGCGGACTAGGGGGCAATGAACCTTCCGTCAGCGGCGGCCAGCACGAAGCGCCGCCGACGAATGCCGTCACGGTGTAGCAGTCGCCAGAATCATCAATTACTTCGATTTTGCGCTCTACTAGCTCCAACGCAAAAAGTACAGGAAACGCGAAAACCGATAGACTCTTAAAAAGGCCGCTGCGTGTCAGGAGCTGAATAAACTGTTCCAGCCGCTTGACAGTCCATAAAGTCCCGCACCACGCGCAGGGCTTTACGCAGCAGGATCACCCTAAAGCGGGGCAAGGCAGCCGCTGCCGGGCTTGGAGGCGGCCCTGGCAACCCCCGGCAGCCCCCGGCAGCCCCCGGCAGCCCCCGGCAGCCCCCGGCAGCCCCCGGCAGCCCCCGGCAGCCCCCGGCAGCCCCCGGCAGCCCCGCAGGCCCCACAGCCTGCACCGCCTGCACGCCCGCCATATCCCTGCCGATCATGGCTGGGCCGTTGCGCTGCGAGTCGCGCGCCGCACGGCGCACACCAACCAGGCGGGCCCCGCGGCAGGGTCCCCGATCCGACCCGTCCGCCGCTCCGTCCGTCCCGTCCGCCTGTCCCGTTCGCGACCAGACCCAAGCCATGACCACGGTCATGAACTCGGAATGCAGCCGCGCCATAAAGTCCCTGCCATGGGCACAGGCACCGCACAGGCACGGCCGGGGGACCGGCGGGGGCCGCGCCTGTCAGCGATGAGCGCGGCCTGTCCTGCCGGCCCCCCTCACCGCCTCGCCCCTCCCCTCACCTCCGCTCTCCTCCCCCGGGTTCACGCTGACGGGCGAAAACAGTGGCATAGCAGGGACAGCAGCCAGTGGCACAGATGACACTGCCGGGTGGGGAGGGAGGGGGGGGGGGGGTCCGGGCCTCTCGGGGGACTTATGCGCGCCGCCGGCGACGCCATCCCCACCCCCACGGCCCCCGGCCCCCCGCGGCCCCCCGCGGCCCCCGGGGGCCACAGCCTGCAGCCGGCTGCAGCCCCCGCTGACCTAGTCAAGCGTCGTCCGCGCGTCACCCGCAGTCCCTGTCGATCACAGCAGAGCGGAGCAGTGCTGGGACCAGCGGGGACCAGCGGGGACCAGCACCAGCCCGGACAGATGCAAGGCAGCGGAGAATCGACAAGTGTTATCATTCTTCTTTCGTAACATACTACCCCATATGAAAGAATCTATGCAGTCTGAAAACAGCTCAAGAGCATCGTTTAAAAAAAAATCCAATTGTGCGAAAATGACTCTTGCCCTATTGATGCAGACAATATTCAAACAGTTCTGAGAAATAGTTTTAAAATTACTTCATATCATTCAGCAACACCTGCTGCTAATTTAAAGTTTTATTTTCCGACAGTGAGCATGAGTTCTCGTTTTCCACGGTCTGCACCTTGAACTGTGTGGTCTCTGAAGCTTCTAAAAGTGAGTTCACGCGCAAAATTTCATTTTTTATTTCAAACACTAAAACTCTCTTTTTTGAAATGGCAACTCGTGAGGGCGATTCGTGTGGCTGAGATAAGATCGGGGGCCGATCGGCGGGTCACTTGAGCGGCCACTTGGCGGCAGCTCAACGACCGCCGTCCGAAACCTGCTAGAGGTAGCCGCGACGTTAGGGGTCAGAGGGCACTTGTGGAGATGCGGCAGCACGAGCTGATGATCTCGGACTGCCTCCGAAGCGCCCGCAGACTGGAGAAGTGTCACAGGGCGCCGCCGGCTCGCGATGTGAACGCCGCGAACGCAGCCGTGCTGGGACCGGCAGCAGCAGCAGCAGCAGCAGCAACAGCAGCCGCAGCAGCGGGGACGGAAGCCCCCGGCTCGGAGCGTACTTGGGTTTGATACGGTCCGCCGTCGGAATGCTGCTGCCCGGGGCGCATGCAGCCGAGGGGTAGAGTAGCAGGGCCTCGGGGGCCTCCAGGGGGCCCGCGCGGCCCGCACCCGCGCCGCGCCGCCAACAGCCGGGACCGTCTCCGGCAGGCGTGCGCTCAGCCCGCGGCCTGCGGCGGCCATCCGCACGCACCACACTTTTTCATGCTCCTCTCCTCCTCCTTCTTCTGACGCTCTGACGTCCTGCTGACTCTCCTACACGACGTCCGTCCGAGGCATCACTCTGTCAGCACAACTGCACCAGCAAAACGTTTTACTTTTTATCACAATGCCATTCCTCCGCGGAAGTTATTCGTAGGCTACGCAGAAAGTTTTCGTATGACGAGGCATTTTTTCGTAGCTCACAAAGAACTTCTTAGTTCTACGAAGCCTTCGTTTTTACAGAGTGCTGCTTGACACTGGAAGTTCCGCATAATTGGTATGGACAAGAGTATCGTACCCAAAAAATTGTGTTCTCGATCCCGGAAAAATCAAGAGCATTTGCATTGAATCTAGTAAAATGTTCTTGATCCAAGTGCATGATTACTAGATTCAATGCAAATGCTCTCGATTTTTCCGGGATCGAGAACATAATTTTCTGGGTGAGTGTGAGACATGTTTCGGTGATTGTCGACTCGCCTGGTAGTGACGAAATAAGAAAATCAAAAATCGCCCTGCAATCCGCCCGATAGGAAGCAGATCTAGCATACGGTAACAAGGCCTTCCTCCACGCTTCTTCTTGGAGTGTAGGCAGGCCAAAGGCAGGCCAAACGCAGGCCAAACGCAGACCAGAGGCGTGCGGCGCGGCGGCATCACAAAAGCGACGCGCAGGATTAATTTCTTCTGTCAGATTTCCAGTCGTTACCGACAGCAAAAAACAACAACAAAACGACAAAAACAAGTCAAGCGTTTTCCTATGGTCGTAGTGCAGGCGAAGGGTTGACAAAAAAAGTTGTGTCGCCGCGACGCCACACGACGCCACGCCGACGCGCCGCCACCTAATTGGCCCAAGACTTGACGAGTGACGGGCTGACGGCGCTGCGTTCGAGGCGACGCACACGACGGCTGACGCAGACGCAGCCGCGCGGGGACGCCGGCCGGCTCAATTTCAATCGGAATCTCAGAATATTTGCCGGTCGATGACACTGTGAGAAATGAAGTCGAATTTGAAAACGACTCTTCTGTAATGATGCCGACAATTTTCAAACAGTTTCGTTCAACTGCTGCAAAATGGCTGCAAAGCCGTTCTAGAATGCCTGGAAGCATAACTTCTTACGAATGGTCCAGCCAATTTTCAAACTGGGTCATACTTAAATTTCTTTTTAAAATTCGTCATTTTAAAATTGGCAGGGCTATTTACACAAGTTAGCTCACGTCCTGCTGCTAGTTGACAGTTTTGTTTTTTTAGCAGTGATGACGCATTTTCCCCTGCGCTGATGTGGTCTTAATTGAGTAATTGAAATCACCCCATTAGAGAAACACCCCCAAAAAGAAAAGTGAAATACCAAACTGCCGTATGGACAAACCAACTTGACCTCGTCTGAGTGCACATGACGCCTGGAGGTTAGACAATCCTCGACTACGACATGCATGGCTGTCGGGCGGGCTGGCCTACCCTGCCGCTCGCAGGCGCTCAGCGGCGCCGACGCGCGTAGAGTACGTTCAGACCTATGACCACTCCAGATCTACTGGACGCTGCGCTAATCCAAGACACTCCAAAAAATTAACAGTTGACTCGTCTGACTTGTATTTTGAAGGGGTGTTTTCGTGTATTTTCTCGTAATATGTACGACACGAGCCGTCGCAGTTGTGGGGCCTCCGGGGCCTCCACAAGTCTACAACGCCCCGCGGCCCGTGACGTCGGCGACGTGGAGAAGTGCGCGGCGGCGGCAGTGAATTCTTCAGAAGTCAATTTAAAGTTAACCAAGCAACCTGTCCATAGTGTGCCACGGCGGCGCGTGCACGGCCGGAAACGAGTCGAGTGAAAAATTGACCACGACGCTCCAGATCTGCGGCGTAATAGAAGCTGCCGGTGAAACTTTGCCGTGTCGACGGGTGATTTTTACCTGAGCGGAAACAGCTGCAACGAGATACCAGCTCAGGAAAAGTTTTCGCGGGATAAGACGCACAGGAAGGGGTTGGACCTTTTGCCAGCAGCGATAAGCATTGATGGTTTATCAACCAGAGTTCAAGTCATTAATTATCTCCACACAGTTTTCTGAAGCTTGACGAATAGAATGGACGGTAGGGGTTTATGGGGGAAGGGGAGGGGGGGGGGGCGCTCTGAGGATGCGAGGGAAAGGGTCGCAATGAGCCGTTGCCGACGGCTAGCGCCGGCCAGCGGCCTTCCGGCACGCCTGACGTCACCGTGCCGTGCCGTGCCGTGCCGTGCCGTGCCGTGCCGTGCCCCCCGTGTCACATGGTCGTGTGCACCTCATCGCGGTGACGCGTCCCGGCAACGTGATCAGGGCGATGCCCTTCTCCATTAATCAAACGCCTACGCCCAGGCCGCGTTCCCACCCCGCTGGCACAGCGGCACGCCTCCAGGCATCTCAGCACGCTACATTACATGCCGCTCACCTGACTCCGCGATCTCAACTGGCGCCGCGAGGCGGTGTTCCCTGTGGCCTATGTACTGCAGGAATGTTGGTTTACCGCATACAACCGTCGCAAAACCTTCCTATTATTTATTTTTCTTGTCTTTTATCCGCTTTTCGCAACTTTTAGAAAAAAATAATCGAATTGACTATAGACTGTTTCCGTGATAAACAAGTTCTGAGTCGATTCAGCCAAAAATCAGTTGAATCGGCACAGAAAACTTTAGTCAAGGCGACATTCTTCAGTCGATTCGATTTTCCTGAGTGAGGTTTTCCTTGGCGAACCTTTTTCTTTCATCTCGAAAATATCCCTATCTGGATTTGGTGTAAGTCTGGAATTTTTCCAGAGGGGAACCAGAGACATTTTGATGTCTTAACGTTGAATGCGGTCTGAGACCTTGATTTTGCTTTTTGGGGTGGTTCCAGTCCTCTTAAAGAAAGGGAGGAGTAGTTGTAGTGCTCTAGGCTCTTTCCAGCAAACAGCTGGCATTCTCAACGCTGGCTACTTGAGCTAGCCCTAGTCTCGTTCAGGGTCTCAACTGCCTTCTCAATCTGTACGCCAACAATGCAACGCGGCGGCCCGCGGTTGCCACAACAGTCCTGTGCGGGACTCAGTCTGTGAGCGGCGCTCACCCAATGAAGTCCTTCTGGTTCTATCATTCGACTTGTGTGTGCTCTTCTTCAGTCCGAGACCGAGTTAGTTCAACCGTTCAACTGACAGCGCAAATACATACAATTTACAAATAATATCATTTATTAAAGGTGGTACAACTGGATATCCAGTCAGCAGTGCTGCCACTCACTTTTACGGATGCTTTCATAACTACATGATGATTTAGTTACACTTCTTGCCGCTAGATGGCTTTTATTATCAAGATGGTGGTGCCGATCGACCAACGTCATTCCCTCAAGCATAACCTAATACTTTTATTGACACCGTCCCCACCCCCTCCCCGCGCGCTATTTCTCACAAATGATATCCCTCTATTATTTACTACAACTAATCGTTTACTTGTGTGCTTCTGATATACCTGTCACCTAATAAAATGCACTTTACACCCAACGCCGTTTAGGTAGGCTTCCCATCTGCCTCGAAATTCTCTGGTCGCTAGGAGTATTCAAAATACCCCTCGCGCTAGACCTTTTAGGATGTATTCGGATCATTTCCAGATTCCGTCCATGAGCTCTACGCATCATCACCCCCTCACCCCTATCCCCCTGGGAGCGAGTAGTTCGAAAATATGCTTCTTTTCTCTCTCCGATGCGTGGTTTTCGAGATTCCAAGCCCGCGGCAATCCGCGGTCTGAAACATCGTAAATTAGGCCAAACAATTCCACGAAGCGTCCACCACCCCTGTATGCTGCTAGTGCAGCAACTCTGCTCTACCTCACTGGTGGTTGCCAAGTTACCAAGTAAGGAATCATTGTCAGATTGTATCGCGAAAAGAATGCAACTGACACTGGTTCCGGACTATTGGGCTCCTTCTTTGGTCGTAATTTCTGTTTCCATCAGCAATTTGAGAGAGAAGGCTGATTTTTAAGTTTGTTGCGGGACGGGCGGACGTTTTACAAACCTGTACTCCAAGGGAGAAATAGATATCGATCACTCGAGGTCGACAGGCGTTGACACTGCGCGTGAGACGAAACCGTCACGTTTCGTCAGGACATCCAAATGTACTCGCCACATTGTTGTGAAGGAATAGATGACGATAGAGCCGAAGGGACGCACACTGGCACACTGCCGGCGGGCTGTGAGTGGGAGGGGAGCGATGGGGCCCAGCTGGTTCTGGACGCAATTCCATCACGCCGAGTAGTCTCTCTCCCAAGTTTTATACATTATCTGATAGATAGGCCTCGGCCAAAAGGGCCAACCATGTTTTATGCATCGTCGTGCCGTGGAATAAGCCGGAAGAAAATCACACATCGAAAAATCATCCCGTTTCCTAAACAGCCTGCCCCCGCTGCTTTCGGATTGCTGTACTCCGATCGTGATCCATCACGAAATCCTGTCCCGGCTGCCTCGGCAACACCTTGCTGGGCACGCACACACGCTGTGCAACAAGAGCACAGCTTCCTCGTCCGCGGACCATGGTGGATTAAAATGACCGTAAAAAGGCTCCGAAATAGAGTCTAGACCGGAACCCAAAAGGCCAGGGCTCTTAGGGCCGATTGCCAGCAGCGTCATATATTTACGGATCTCAAAACCTCGGCGGCTCTCGGGCCGGGGACGCTTGCCTATAGCGGATAATGATCTCCACGTCTTATTTGGAGCGGCGTCGTCATGGCGACGCGTCAGTGCCGCAGTAGCCCCCGCGGCCCCCGGCGGCCCGGACAGACCGATGTCTTCATCGCGGCCGATGAGTGGTGGCAGCTCTGAGGCGGGGGCGGGGCGGGGGCGGGGCGGGCGCAGGGCGGCAGGTCCAATCGCTTCACACGCGCATCACCTATCATCCCCACCCGTTTGACTTTCACACGACGCCTGCCGGGCTCCCAGCAGTTGTTATTGCGGTGGTCAGCATTCGGTACGGCGTCTGCTTGCGTTAGGCGCATGTGAGGTGAGTGTGCATGATTTTGGAAGCTTTGAAGAAGAGTCATGTCTATCACCGATTTTATTCCCCCCCCCCCCCTCATTTCCTATCAGAGAAAGGTGTGACCCCATTTCTGGGATCCTGGTACCAAGTTGAGTCGAACGTAAGGCCGAGTTTCAGAACTGTCTCTCTGAGTGAGTCCCTTATCTCCCCAAATCACGACTGGATTCTCGGTGCACTGCTGCGCCGCACTCCGTATAACAGGTGCTAACCAGTTGTCACCGAGCGACCTATCTGGGCGCCGGCCTGCAGCCTGCAGTGCGCGGTACGCGTGTTGTCCAGCAGTATATGACCACGCTGCGACGCGTTTATATGTGTCCGGCATGAGGGAATGTAAGTGGAGCCCGGCTGCTGCGCGGCCCTACCATTACCATAATGAGCGGCACCGCCCTTGTATGGGCAGGCGAGTGCGCGCCACGCTTATCACCGCTGCTGCCGCTGCTGCCGCTGCTGCCGCTGCTGCCGCTGCTGCCGCTGCTGCCGCTGCTGCCGCTGCTGCCGCTGCTGCCGCTGCTGCCGCTGCTGCCGCTGCTGCCGCTGCTGCCGCTGCTGCCGCTGCTGCCGCTGCTGCCGCTGCTGCCGCTGCTGCCGCTGCTGCCGCTGCTGCCGCTGCTGCCGCTGCTGCCGCTGCTGCCGCTGCTGCCGCTGCTGCCGCTGCTGCCGCTGCTGCCGCTGCTGCTGTACCGGCGGTGGCTGGCGGGGGCCGTCCGCAAATACCATTGACAATTAAGGAGCCCTCATCATCACACAATAAGGGACTCGAAGAGGCTATATAGAAAACTTGGTCCTACATTTAAGATTTGAGATCTGAGTTGGACTCAGCAGCATGGCGCCAGAGGATTCCAGATAAAGTGTCACGTAACCTGGCAGAAATTGTGGAATTGGCCCGCCAATAGTCTAACTCAGGAATCAAATCTTGAATGTGAGGCCGAATTTTCAAAACCGACTCATCCAAGGCCCTTATCGCTCAAAACTGGGCGAAGATCATAATGACAATCATGACATTTTCACTCCGAGCCAGACAGACATTCACGGTCTTCCGACAAAGTCGACAGCATTCCGGGAGATATCCCACGCCCGATCAGCGCCCCGCTGTCAGGCACTCGAGCGCGGGGTATCTCCCGTAATGCTTCCACAGGCGTCACGGTACTTACGGAGGCCCCCCGCGGCTGCCCCCGCTGGCCGGCTGCCCTCGTGGCCTGGTGCGCGCGGTCCGGTCCGGGGGCCGCCGTCGGCTGTCATTGTCGACTTGTTCCTCATCTGCACTCGAGCAGCACGTAGCGACGGTCCAGAGCTGCGACACGAAAACCCCAAGGTATCCGCGGCGCGACCGTGTGCCAAGTCCGACTGACGCCACAGCGCTGATTGCATCCCGGAATCGACCATAACAAAGGGGTCCAAAAAGCGACTTACATGCCGTCGTCTTTTGTATTCGAGATTTATTAGTTATGTAAATCGGGCCGATTTCAATCTGACAGGTCCGCAGCATGAGGTACGACATCCTCGGCTCCGTACCCTGCACCCCCTCCTCCCCCTCCCCCGCGTCCGCCAGAGCTTCCGGGCACGGCCGCCAGTGGCGCTGCGAGCCGGGCGGACCGGCGCGGCTCTGCGGATACCCCTCGTCGTCTCGCCGATACCCCGCCCGTCCGATCCTACTTAACTTTCCCGAGGCATCTCCCAGAGCCCGGGGCGGCGTCACCGAGCGCCACACCGGCCCCTGCATAATAAAAAGTAGTGAAAACGCGTTCCCTTTCGCGCGGAGAGAATCCGCCGTCGGAAAGTGAATTACGGGCGGCAAGGTCAAGGTCGTTGTGCCGGCGGGGAGTCAGCTGAAACTTGAGCCGCGACTTTGGGGAGAGACGCGGCCGTCTGCTGAGGTGCTCCGCACGCCAGGCGCGGCGCCGCGCAGCCACCAGCCCGCCGAGGACCGGCTAGTAGTGCTGCACCGAGGTCTGCGATCCTCTCTAAGCTGGCCAGGCTGCCTACTCACTGCGGCCGGGGCTTAGTGATCGGCAGAACCCTCTGCGGGCACTAAGTCTTCACTGACGGACAGGAACACTGCACAGCACACAGCAAGAGTACCTCCCACGCGGTCTCCTGAGCGCCGTGGGAGGTAGGCAACGCGAAGACACGGCTGCTTGGCGGGATGGCCTACCTCCCAGGCGGCCTCCTGAGCGCCGTGGGAGGTAGGCAACGCGAAGACACTGCTGCTTGGCGGGATGGCCTACCTCCCAGGCGCCCCCCTGAGCGCCGTGGGAGGTAGGCAACGCGAAGACACGACTGCTCGACGTGCTGGTCTACCTCCCAGGCAACTTCCCGAGCGCCGTGGCAAGTGGGAGGTAGGCAACGCGAAGACACGACTGCTTGACGGGCAGGCCTCCCTCCCAGGCGGCCTCCTAAGCGCCGTGGGAGGTAGGCAACGCGAAGACATGACTACTTGGCGGGCTGGCCTACCTCCCAGGCGAGATGGCCTGAGCGCCGTACGACCTAGGTAACACAAAGACACGGCCTCCGAGGCTTCCTACCTCCCAGGTGTGCACATTCCTTGCTCGTTGCATTAACAACCTTTACTCATTTCTACTTCTAAGAGTTGACGTCGCCAGCGCCCTCCCCGGCACACTAGCGGGAAGGAGGCTTAATTGCACGATTGGATGAGATGCCAACGGGCAGGGGAGTCGTCTACCCCGAGGAGGGAAAGGGGAGGGGGAGTTGGAGAGCGTAATGAGCCTCGAGTCTTGCGGCCAGATCTGTGCGGGGGTGGGGGGGGGGGGGGGGGGGGGGGCTGCCAGAGGCCAGAGGAGAGGGCGGGCGGCCGTTACATGTCGTCCTCTGGTTTACGGCGACACGACACTGATGCGATAGGGACACAGCACGACGCAACGTCAGTCTGGCTCTTCAGGCGGAAACGGAGACGGATAGCCGCGAGCAGGTAAGCTCCGCCAAACGGGCCCCGAACCAGCACTTTGTGGGCGTGTAAAGAGCGGGAGGGTACCGCACAAATCCCAGAACCCCGTCTACTGGCGGCGGCTCATTCGCCCTTTGACGCGCCGTGCCTTTGCCCTCTTGGTATCCGAGCGGCCAGACGACTGACCACTTTACGGCACCTTTTACCGGGTGCTTCGGCGCTGCACAAAGTACAACGGCTCTGTGGCCGGGATGACAGCAATCGGCAGCCGGGGTCCCTCACTCGGAAAAATCAATGCGCACACACAGAATAATGTCACAAAAGAGTCAGAAAAAGAATAAGAAATACTTAACAGAAGGTTGAAAAGAAGAAAAAAACAACAACAGCAAAGCAGAGAAACGCCACAAAAATAATCGAAAGACAAAATTTTGATTTTTGAATCATGATACGGGTGCATTACGAGTAAAGGGAACCCTCAGCCGGGGGTGACAACGATGCTAAGAGCGAAAAGAGCTCGGCGTGAACACGGCATGGTGCATGGTGGGTGGTGAGGCTGTCAACAGGGAGATGGAGTGCTTTGTAGCGACACGACTCTGCGGGCAATTATTGACTACACGGACAGCGAGGGGGGCAAACAGGGTGCGAGAGGGCAACAGAGAGAGAGAGAGAGAGAGAGAGAGAGAGAGAGAGAGAGAGAGAGAGAGAGAGAGAGAGAGAGAGAGAGAGAGAGAGAGAGAGAGACAGACAGACAGACAGACAGACAGACAGAGAGAGAGACAGACAGAGAGAGACAGAGAGAGGCAGAGAGAGAGAGAGAGAGAGACAGAGAGACAGAGAGAGAGAGAGAGAGAGAGAGAGAGAGAGAGAAGCTGGGCTAGATCTCGAGGTGCACGACCTGTGGGACCGGCAGCACTTTTGCGCTCCAATGGGCCAGACGAGCGGACCCCTCCCCTCCGCGAGCGCTTTAAGGTGCCGCGGTGGGAACCGGGGGCGGTGGGGGCAGCGGGGGCGGCAGGGACGCCGGGGGCGGCAGGACGCATCGTGTCGCACACCCATTTTGTTTCGTTAGGGGAATCAAACGTGCTTTACGCAGATGCCGTGATTTGCGGTGGGATGCTGGCTGGTCCAGCGGCCACCGCGTTGGGAGCGAGCGAGAGCGAAGGGCAAACGGGAAGGAGACCGAGCGAGATAGAATTACAGGGGACTACCGCTGGGCTGCGCTGGGCCCAGGAAGGTCTGCCCGGAGCCCGGCACGGAACCCGGAACCCAGAGCCCGGAGGCCCCGAGTGCTGGAGGCTGGAGGGATCATCGCCAGCTCCGAGGGAGAGAGAGGCACCGCACAGGAGTGATGGCGGAGCGGGAGGGAAAGAGAAGGAGGAATTGGGGGGGGGGGGGGGGGGACCGCCTTGTTGACAAGCCGTGTGGCCTCCGCCATTAGGACGTGAGCCACACGATCACATCACCACGGTCGGCGGAACAGGAAAGTAAGAGAAGGACAACGTGAAAGGCGATGAAGGGAGAACACTGAAAATGAAAGAGTCATCGCCGAATTTTCGCACCAGCTGTACAAGAGACCCGAGTTAGACTCAGCTTGGCACAAAAATAGGATCACATGACATAATTTCCTGATAGGAAATAGGGAAGTGAGTGGTATGTCTTATCGTGGCTTTGCAATCCTGGCGCAAAATTTAGTCTAATAAGTCCTAAACCGTATGCGTTGATTGCCGGTAGCGGCAAGTTTTCAAAACAGCCTCTTTAAGCCCTCGATCGCCCGAAACTGAGCGACGATCATATCCATCTTTTATTATCAGAGGAAAAAAAAGATGTGTGGGAGGATTGCGAATAAAGGTCGCGGACACCGAGAGCGGAATGTTGATAGGGGTTGGAATGGGGTCGGCCGGTCAGCAGGGTAGGCCGGCTGCGGGCATGCCGTGCTGCTGGGGAGGCGTGGGGCGTGCGACTGCCGCGGGGCCGCGGGCCGCAGAGAGGGCCCTTATGGCCACCTGGGGGTCCTCATTCCGGACCCGTAAATCAGGACAGGTCAGGCGCAGGCAGCACAGCCCGACACACCCCAAGGCCGCAGCCCTGTGCCCTGCCGCACCACCAGACCCGCCAGCCCTGTCCGCACTTCCGGCAGATATTGGCGCCAATCACCCTCGGCAATAGTTCATGTCACGGAAAACCCGGCGCGAATCATATGGGCGCACGCCGCAGAAAGTAGACCCACATCCAACGCAATTAATAGCGAGAGGGATATGGTACACAACCCATAAATTCCGCACGCGGGCTTCTGCTTCTTCCCCCGGCTTGTCAACAACGCCCGCCCTTCCCTTTCTGCCCGAGCTGTTGTTGTTGGGGGATGCACCTGAAAGCGAGAGTCGCTGCACACAGCGGGGGGTCAATACACCGGGGCAGAGAGGAAGATTCATTTCCCCACCTAAGATATATTACGTCGCAACATGCTGACTGGGCCACTTTTTTCCCTCCCGGCTTGCGCGTTCGCCAAACATGGAAGGGCAGAGAAAGGGAGAAGGGAAGGTTACGGAGAGTGCAAGTAGTGCCACCGGATAGTAAACACGCCAAAATGCTTCGAGAATGCAAACAAAATATCGACAACAAAAAAATTCTTACGAAAAGTGCGTAAGATTCTCGGTTAAAAATGCCATCTTATTGTTCTAACGTTCCAAACGTAAAAATCAGTCGTATCCGTGAAACGGTTCTAGCTTTCAGAGGGGTTGTTGCATCGCGAGACGTGCGGGTCGCGGCGCAGTGCGCAGCTCGGAGGTGAAGGATCTGAATCAGATAAGTTGAGTTATGATCAGGCATTACACGGGGCACCCACACCACACATGTCGTTGAGACAACGACTTTCTCCTCGCCCTCCCGTCTCTATTGCTGCGCCGTGGCGGTGCCGTGGCCGTGCCGTGGCCGTGCCGTGGCCGCGCAGTGCTGCAGTTCACCGTAATGTGCCCGTATGTCCGCGGGAAGTGGCAGTGAAGGCGTCTCCAGCATTCGGCTGCGGGGCTTTATGAGGTATTTGTATGAGGACACTGACCCATCACGAGTGCGCCGCCGCCTCCTTCAATGGCCAATCAATGAGTTCGCCGAGATCATTACTGCAGTGCCTCTGGAAAACAAAATCGCGTCGACTTCGCCTTCTACTCGTTAATGACAAATGCTTCACCCTGATTGAAATATGCCACAAGGCTGGAAATAAAACTTCGAAGTACCAAGGTCAAATGAATTTAATTTTGTAAGGGCAAGTTAGTCAGGCACTCTCGCGTTTTAATGACTGACGCCGAGCAGAAAGTGCGCAAACCGCAAATAAAACGTGGGTGCCAAAACTCATTCTCAATAATTGGCTGGTGGAGGAAAGTAATTGGATAACTGGCCTGCTGGCTCCGGTCTGGGGCGCATGACATACCCAGTAAGTAGCCTCCTTTTAGTCGGGGAAAAAAATAAAATAGCAAGAACGGGGGGAAAATGTTGTCGGCGAGTCCTCGGTCCATCTGCAGTGCTCAGCACTAAAGGCACTGTAATCTCCACGAGTGTGTTTCAGAAAGCGGCCTCCGAGAGGGCACTCCGTGGTGGATCCAAAGGAAAGAGGCAGTGCCCTTGAGACAGAAAACATCGTTCTTTACTGTGACTTTGCAAGTCTAAAAACAGTATAGAAATACAAGGGCAGTAAAATACAAGCAGAAAATTGTGACGAAACAGGCCGTACGTTTAAAGAAACCCACTCTTTAGAGGGATCCGTGTAGGAGTTCGCCATGCACCAACCTTCGTTATAAAAAAAGGTCTTTTTACCGCGTATCTGTGACTGCTCATCTCACGACGAGCACAATCACGGAAAAGAGTTTGCCCGTATCGGCATCCTGCTGGTGGTTTCGGCCACACGTCCAAATGAAGTTGGAGTTGGCGGTGTTAATGTCGGGGTGGGGCCACGGGGCCGCAGTGCGCGCCAGCAACAAGTTTATCCCTTTCTCATGAAAATGGACGACTGGGGTGTGGAATGAGAAGGCGGGGAGAAGGGCATGCAGAGACACAGGGCAGGGGGCAGGGCCCTGGTCTAGTGCACGCCTCCGATTGGTAGCGGAGCAGCGCAGGCACGACGACCCTACCACAATCTCATTGATTAAAATATGAGATGAGGTGCCCTTGCCTACTCAAAGCATTTCCCCTTTGGCTGGAACCAATCTCCACGCCACGCTAGAGCGGTGCAATATCGGGGTGCGGAGGGTCCCGCCTAGCCCCCGCAGAGCTCCCCTCCCCCTCCCAGACCCCCCCCCCCCCCCCCCCAGGGGACCCAGACTAAATTCTAGACCGCTTGGCAAAGACGGCCAAATCTCTGCTGCCAACGACAACCAAAATCGGATACTTCCATGAACAAAGGGGGAGAACGAAGGAAGAAAATGTTATCCAGTGATATCCCATCTTTTCTCCTGGCTGGAAGCACACCTGGACTTCACTTTTCCCAGCGAGGGGCGGTAAGCACGGGCGCAGTCTCCCTGGAACATCTGCTACCCCGACCGGCCCGCCTCCCTCCGGCCGCAGCCACCGCACCCGCACTGGGCCCTAGAGTGGCCCAAAGCCTACGCGGGTGAACTGCTGTGCTAGGGCGGGTATGCCTACCTCCCAGGTTTTCTTTTGTGACGTCAGTGCTCGCATATAGAGAGGCTGTCGTTGAATTTCTCGTTCGAAGACCGGCTTTGAATCTATGATCGGCCTCTAAACCCACCGACCCGCGCCTTTGAAAGCAGGCGCGATGCCAGTACGCTACGTGTCACGCGCTCTACGCGCTCGCTCAGCCGACTCCAGCTGGCGGCAGGTGCGTCAGGGACACGCAGATTACGGCCACCTGTGTTCTTCCGGGCGGCAGTCAAATTTTTCGCACTCAAAGGTTGGCCCGACAACATTTGCGAGCACCTGCCGTCTCACTCGCACACTCTGCGTTATGGGCCGCCTCAGTTCCCTCCCTCCCGCGGGCCGGAGTACCTCTGAGGTACGGCCGGTTCACGACACCGCTTCTCCCGCCTCTGCTGACCGAGTTCCGACAAATTATTGAGTGGCTCGGACCCCCAGCGGGACAATCGGCTTCCATCGTCGGCCTGGTGCTAGCAGGTCCAAGAGACGGGAATAGAGCGAAAGTAGCGCACCTAGAGGAGAGGGTGGGACGGGCAGCGCCGAGCGCCGGCGTGGAGGCCGGAGGGCCGGAGGCAAGGCCGGGGCGAGGGCGTAGCCACTCGTGTATTAGTCGGGTCACCTAGACGTGTCATTACGCGTAATAGTAATAGAATTTGGGCGAATTTTGCGCAAAATCGTCCCAAAAACTGATATTTTGGGACGTAATAACTGTTTAGTAATAGCGTAATAGCGCGTAATAGGGAGTAGTCGGGTCACATATTTCGAGAGTGGACACCCCCTGGGGCCGGAGGCTGCCAACCACGCGTGCAATGCGGCCGCACATATGCCCCCGGGACCCAGCCCAGGGGTGGCACTTCTGCCGCGGCTTCTGCGGGAATTCGCGGGAAATGTTCACGGGAAGCTGCAGCCGCAAAAGCGGTATTCCGCTGAGAATAAAGGAATTGACGAGGCTGCTTAGAAACAGTGAGCCTCCTATTCCTTCCAGGCTGCAACATGCTATCAGCGTCTTTAAGACCCTTCCGCCCAAAATACAGCATTTCCTTCATTCTCAATGTCAGCGTTTTCACAATCGAGCACTCCGGACAAGCTCAGAACGGAAGTGAGAAGGCGTAACGAAGAAGAAGAATGCAGGGGAAGCACGAGAAATCGAGTATTCGCAACCCCACTGCCCTTCGAAAATCACGTGATTTCTCATATTTTCTCTTTTCTTTTCTTCTTCGTTACGATTTCTTACTTCTGTTTCGGGCTTCCCCCGGGGTACTCTATTGCTATGATGGCTGGTCAAGAACCCAACACACCGTAATTATGACCTGATTCGAAATCACTTCCGATGATGACCAGAATTGGCTTTCCCCGGAAAGTTACGACGAAGTTAAAATTCTGGATCTTATAGAGGGAAAGAATTGTTGAGCACGTTCAGGACGTCCTCAGATTCCCGTGGGGAAGAGAAAGATGTAAGGTAACTGAATTACTGTAGCGGGGTAAAGTTAGGGAGCCACAGAGAGTAGGTCGAAGAGAGGCTCGTCTCCACTGCCTCGGGGAGATTTCCTTTCTTGTCTTACGCGTTGCCTATTAACAACACAACGTGACATATAAATCAAAGGCGAGCGGCAACTTCCAGCGCGAGGACCCACTTCTTCATCTTTCTCTCTCTCGAGCTCTCTAACACACACTTCCTCCGGGCACTGGGAGGAGAGGAGGCAGAGTCAGAAAGGATGGCACTTGCGAATGGGAAAGGATGCGAAGAGGGAGGGAAAAGAGTTTGAAACGCGGAAGAGAGTTTCTCTCCAATTCATTTCCGGCGAGGGCCTGTCGTCCTGCTCTGCCCGGCACTGGGTCAGCGGTAGTGGGGCAGCAGCATCGCATCAGGTGCACCGCTGCTGGCATCAAACCGATATCAGATCAAAACGAGAATATAACATGACCTTGTCATGATAGACGTGCCAATGCAGATCCCCCCTCTCCCCGAAAAGAAACGTTAAAATCTACTACGGCGCCCAGAGGGAGGTCCTGGGTCCGATTTATTGCCGCACTGGGAGGGTTCAAAGTGTAATTTACGAGCTCGCTGCAGGTTCGGTACCACTGTGAAAGTACGGAAAAAGGGGGTTGGGAGATGTCGTCACTGCGAGTGCGCGTTTACCAGCATGGCTGCCAACCTACTCACGCGCATTCTGTTTATTCCAACGGGAAACACCTGCTACCGTAAGTAGTTGGTATCCGCGCGTGCGCTCTGCATATTAAGTTGGCAACCCTAGCACCCTGCACGTAGGAGGTTTGCAGAGCACGCATATAATTTGTTACACTGGCCAGGAGTCACATTCCTGCCGCCCTACTTCTATTTTCTCCATTTCATAAACGAACAGAGACCTTTTGTTTCTAGGACATTATATAAGGGAAGAGGCGGGGGTGGGGGATGTTTACATTCACCTCCAGCATGAACGCAAAGCAGTGCTGAGAGAGGTCCCAACACCACCGGGAAGGAAACTAGAGTAGAAAATGAAGGCATTTCCGCAGGGACGGAGAAGGGAGGAAGAAGGGAGGGGGACTTTGTCGAGGGAAGCTGAAATTGATATGGCGGCGCGCATGCAGGCCAGCGTCCACCTGGGCCCGGCCCGGGGCCGGCAGGAGTGCCACCCACCCCCTGAAACTCCTCCCCGGAAGGTGGGTCAAGACTGTGGAAGAATAACTCTTTGAACTATTTCAAATGATAAAAACTCCATCGGTGCGGAGAACAGTAAGCACATGGTTTCTGCAGTCGGCAGCGGCGGGCCGAGTACCGACCTACATCCGCGCCCCGAGGGCCCCGAGGCCGCTGACCGAGATCCTCCCGCCCGCATACGGGATTTAGAGGGCCACCGTCTTGCTGCGAGCAGTAAGTCGCCCCCTTTGTGCCTACAATGTGGTTAAACTGGGTGGATTGGGGGGCAGAGGGGGGGGGGTGGAAACGGCTCGGGGGGAGTGATCCGAAAGAAGCCATCTCAAGCAGTGCGCTGCTCAGCATGGCAGAAACAACTCGGTAAGAGCATCTCTTCCAAACAAAACGAGGCTGTTCGTCACCACCAAAAATGAAAGTTCCACGCTTGTGAAGGTTGACGCGCGCGGCAAGCGATGAAAACTGAAACAGGAGCGAATAAAAGCGTTCTCGTTCGTCCCAAAACTATTCCCAGACTGAGGCGTCTTTCGGAGAAGAATGGAGGACGAGGATGACCTTCCAGGGCCTCTTCCTGCTGGGGCCCCAGACGCTGGGCTCTGCTCGGCTGGGCGCAACATACATCGTTTTATGAGATGATTTGGCCAGACGGGGACGACCCATATTCACTGTCTTTGGGGACACGCAGCGAGGGGGTCGTAAATCTATGAGGATGACACTCATTTGTCGTGCGCCGACACATACACACACACACACACACACCTACACTAGTCTCCTAGCGTCCGCATCCGCGTCGGCTACAACGACACGTAAGGAAAGGGAGTAGTCCAAATTGCGTAAGCGACAAGGAAAAATTTCAACAACAAATCTTTTGGAACTGAATGGAACCTTCAGAGTGAAAATCCTATGAAGGAGTTCTTGTTCTTCGTGTATAGGCTACGAAGGAAGTCTTCCTAAGAAATACGGAAAATGAGTCTGCGTGGGGTTCTTCGTTAGATTCTTCGTAATACGGAGCCTCATTTCGTAAGCATGCCAAGAACATCCTCCTAATACGAAGGATTCGACAACGCCTTCGCTTTCTTCCCTGCATTTTTACAGCTGTTGGCGAACGTCAACGATTCCCGTAGCAAGAGAATGCCCCGTGTGGGTTACCCACACCCCCGCAGTTGTTGTGCACAATGGGCAAGTGTAAAGAGGTGCGGGCGGAGTTGGCGGAACTGGCCAGGGGAACCCCCGGGCCGGGAGCCGAGGGCCGGGAGCCGAGGGCCGGGAGCCGGTCCCTGGCTGCCAATCAGCACCCGCTACATGGGAACTGCATCGAATAGGGTCAGCGTCGTCACGGCCACCCGCAAAGAGGACATCGCCGTCAAGTTTTTCGTTGCCCCCCCATTATTTCACCAGGGCGCCGCTCTCTTTTACGCGAAAACTTTTCCCGCGAATAGGAAGCATTTAGTGCGCGCATCGTGTATGCGGCGCGCGCGCGCGCGTGTGTGTGTGTGTGTGTGTGCCCTGGGGCCCTTGGGATAGCGACAGACCACCGTGTGCATGTGCGCATTTGTGGTGGACACGCGCTCTGGACGTTACGCACGTCCGGGCCACAGCTCCCGGCAGCACCACGGTGGGCACCACCTGCCCCGACGGAGCTGCACGCGCTGCACTTCTTGCGATGGCCGGTGGATAGCACGGCACAGCCTGGTGTAGCACAGCACGGCACGGGGCAGCCGGTCAGCGGCTGCAGCAGCGCCGATTAGGACCCCGCCGGCGTCTCGCGCATAAACACGGCGGCAGCCGGACAGAGGTGCGCCGCGTACGGGACGTACGGGACCCGGAACTGTGTCACTGTACTATGTGCACTTTGGCGGCGCGTTGTTGATTTAATGAGTACTCAAACAGCGACATAAACATTATTAGACTCTGAACAGCATCACTAGACACTACAACACCCCGCCCAGAGATGATGGCCCGTGACGCTAGAGACCGAGGTTCGATTCCCGGGCACTTACTGCGGTTTTGTTGTTGTTGCCGCTCTGGAGGGAGACTTTCGGCGTGGATCAAAAAACTCCTCCGAACCTGATCCCACGCAAGGGTGATGATATCGTCAGCGAGTGCCAACCTTCTCAATTTTTTAGGTGGGCTCATGGCCGAACCTGCACGTAAATTTCTCATACTGGCGCTTTTGTCTCCGATTTCTTCTTTTCGATGTGTCTTCTCCATTTCCACGGTTTGCCTCACGCTATTCGTGTGCATATCTAATGCCGCGCCACACGGAGAGTGTGGCCGGCGGCCGCACTACCCACCGAGCGATGTGCCCCGTTGCACAACTAACTTCGGCGCCGGCGTTCGCCTCAACTTTTTTATGTCACTCGCCGCGGTCATTTTTATAGGGTATCGCAGTATCGCAAGTTGGGTGCTTCATTCCGCTGCTGATTCGGCCCGCACATCGAAAAGCCGCCCTGCCAGTCAGGTCTGCACACCCATGCAGCGCCGAAGTGCCGGCCGCGGCTCCGGGGAGCGGGCTGCCGGGCTGCCGGGCTGCGGCGGCATGTCAGATAGGGTCTCCAACTCTCCAACTCGTGCGCCGTTTGCATACAATTATCCAAGCTTTAGGGGGTGAAAAACGTCCGTAAAGTTGGAGGCAGCAGCGGGCAGCAGCGGGCAGCAGCCGATGAGATGAGACACCAGGCCGAGGGCTACCTGTGTGCAGCACACCCTGCTGCGGAGCTGGAAGGCAGCAGCGGGCAGCAGCGGGCAGCAGCGGGCAGCAGCGGGCAGCAGCGGGCAGCAGCGGGCAGCAGCGGGCAGCAGCGGGCAGCAGCGGGCAGCAGCGGGCAGCAGCGGGCAGCAGCGGGCAGCAGCGGGCAGCAGCGGGCAGCAGCCCCCGCACCCGCGCGGCTCACACGCAGTGAACACGACGTCCAAAGTTCCGTTATGCGGTACACCATGAGGGAAAGAGGGGAAAAATAAAATCCAAAAAGATGATAATAATGTGGACACATATTCACTATTCTTCCTTTATTAAATCTTTTCACTTCCATCAACGCGCCCGTTTGCGCAGCCTCTATTCCCAGGCGCGACGTTGTTTCCCCAAACAACACGACCCACTCGCACCCTCTGCCGGCCTCGGCCTCCGGGCCGCGCCCAGCCCAGCCCAGCCTCGCCCACTCACTCGTCTCTCCTGTCGGCTCCAGTTTTTTCCCTCATATTCTAAACCGTCGGCTTTCTTTCTCCGCCCCCCGCGCCGCCCCGCCGCGCCCCCCGCGTCCAACACACCCTCTCCTCCTTGTGTCACCAGGCTAACGGCGTCGCAGGACAAGAAATGGAGCTACAGCACACAATACAGCGCGGGATCAAGACAAAGCGAGGTCGATATCATTGCACACACGTTATGGATAGCTCTCCCCCCCCCCCCCCCACCCCCAGAGGCCCCGGAGGCCCCGGAGGCCCGCCAGCCCGCGCCAGCCGGTGCGTGAGTGTCGTCACAGCCCCGCCCGAGTCCGTTCGTCGTCGTCAGCTTGGCGGACAAAGAATATTTCTTCAGCGCGCGCTCTCTCGGCCGTGTGCTCCCGTAATGGCCGAAACATTGCCCGGTGTGCGTGTGTGCGCGTGTGTGCGTATGTGCGCGTGTGAGCGTGTGTTTGCGTGTGTGAGTGTGTGTGCGTGTGTGCGTGTGTGTGCGTGTGTGTGCGTGTGTGTGCGTGCGTGTGACGGTCACGGCCAAGCTGACGACACCGCTAAAGGCCGTTGAGCCGACCACCCTTATTCAGGCGGCCATGAATATGCATTTGCTCCTCGCATGCTCCCCCAACCCCCCCCCCCCCCCTCTCTCTCTCTCTCTCTCTCTCTCTCTCTCTCTCTCTCTCTCTCTCTCTCTCTCTCTCTCTCTCTCTCTCTCTCTCTCTCTCTCTCTCTCTCTCTCTCTCTCTCTCTGTCCCTCATAACATCCTGCGCTCTCACGCTCTAAATTCACCAAGGTCAATCTCTATTCTCAGAAGGGCCATGCTCCGCTCAAATAGAGAAAGGGAGGAGGGGGAGGGGAGGGGGTTGTGAACAAGGAAAAAGCGATAACCCGTGCGGCCGAGTAAAGCAGGCGCCCAACGACAACTCATGGAGACCAGCGTGATCAGTCTATTCATGCGGGCTGGACACGGCCCATGGCTGTCCTTAGCCAAATACTCTGTGGGCAGGCTCAGAGCTTGAATAGCAGCATCAGCAGCAGCAGCAGCAGCAGCAGCAGGCAGCAGCAGCAGCAGCAGCAGCAGCAGCAGCAGCAGCAGCAGCAGCAGCAGCAGCAGCAGCAGCAGCAGCAGCAGTAGCAGCAGCAGCAGCAGCAGCAGCAGCAGCAGCAGCAGCAGCAGCAGCAGCAGCAGCAGCAGCAGCAGCAGCAGCAGCAGCAGCAGCAGCAGCAGGCAGCAGACAGCAGGCAGCAGGCAGCAGCAGCAGCAGCAGCAGCAGCAGCAGCAGCAGCAGCAGCAGCAGCAGCAGCAGCAGCAGCAGCAGCAGCAGCAGCAGCAGCAGCAGCAGCAGCAGGCAGCAGCAGCAGCAGCAGCAGCAGCAGCAGCAGCAGCAGCAGCAGCAGCAGCAGCAGCAGCAGCAGCAGCAGCAGCAGCAGCAGCAGCAGCAGCAGCACGGGGTGGTCGGCGCTGCGCTCCTTGGAGCTCTCGGCTCCCGCCCCACGCCAACACAGCAGGTAATACCAGCAGACGGTCCGAGGCCGCCGCTGGAGGGTAACCCGACTTATCAAGTCCTCAAACGGGGCGCTGCGCTGTCAGGCGCCGTCGAGGCGCGCGGCGGTGCTGCAGCAGCGTGACGCCCGCCGCCCCCGCCGCCCCCGCCGCCCCCGCGGCCGCCCACCAGCGCCAAACTTCCCTAATGCACATTTCCACCTCGGCCCCGCCCCGCCCCGGCCGGCCCCGGCCTCGGCACCCGGCTGCTGCTGCGGCGAGGCGGAGCAGGCGGAGGGCTGAAAAGGCTCCGGAGCTTGTGTCGCAAGTTACACCCGCCGCCGCAAGATAGCGCGCTGGTACCCGCGCACAAAGGGGTTCACATTTCTCCGCAGCGTGCTGGGCTGGGCCGGGGCTGGGCAGGAGTGGCTGGGCTGGGCTGGGCTGGGCTGGGCTGGGCTGGGCTGGGCTGGGCTGGGCTGGGCTGGGCTGGGCTGGCTGGGCGGGGCTGGGCAGGAGTGGCCGGGCTGGGCTGGGCTGGGCTGGGCTGGGCCGGGGCTGGGCAGGAGTGGCTGGGCTGGGCTGGGCTGGGCTGGGCTGGGCTGGGCTGGGCTCCCCGCCGCCAGAGGGAAGCTCTGATTGCACTGCGGGCCACTCGGTACCGTTTGATGCCGCGGCATCGGCCCCGGTAACGAGGCGGCTAACGATGTCGGCGGTGCAGCGGTAACGAGGGCCATGCCGAGGGCCGTGCAGCGCGGCTGTTGTCCGCCCGCCCCGCCCCGCCCCGCCCCGCCCCGCCCCACCCCGCCCGCCCCGCGGTCTGATCACACCCCAAATTTTTGACAGTCCGCGGCCTTCCGACAAGGTGTGTAGTAAAACATCCCCGGGGATTACCCCGCGCTATCGAGTGCCCGAACGCGGGGGGTATCTGCCGGAATGCTTCAGCAGACGTCTCAGTCACGCAGACAGTGTCACGTAATTCACGGACGACCCCTAACGGCCGCACCGCGCCGCAGGGCCGCGAGCCCCCCCGCTACGATCGCTGTTCCCTTTTACTGTTGCACGCCATCATGTACTGCCGCCGCGCACCCAACCCCGACCTTCTCAACGAGACATTCCCTTCTATGGGGCGGCCAGTCCGGGTTACGACCGCCACTGTTAGGACGAGTGCCGTTCGCCCTGCGTCCCGTCCGCTGTCATGGGTGCGGGGAGCGGCCAGTCGGGTGGGGTACAAATTCTTTTGGCAATTTATTAAAGTTTTGGTTACTGGTTTTGGTTATTTATAATAATTGTAAAAGACTGAGTGGGCCCTATGCTCGGCCCTATGACAAGAGAGGGACCGTGTGCCCCGCCCTGCCGACCGCCTCACTGGGGGCACACCAGCCCCAGGGACCGTGTGCCCCCCTGCCGACCGCCTCGTTGGGGGCACACCAGCCCTAGGGACTGTGTGCCCCCTGCTCACCGCCTTATGGGTGCATATCAGCTGTGACGTTCCTTGTTCGCGATGATTGAAACTAATAACTGAAATATTGTTATTGTAGCATAATAAGTTCTTGAATATTTATTGATTAATTACAGGCAAGCGAGCGAGCGACGCGAATTTTGAACCCCTAAAGGACTAAAACTACCACTACGAAACACGTGACACAAATTCGCCCGCGATTGGCCTTTGGGCAGCCGCGAGGCGGAGCGCTATCAGCGACCGAATTTTTTTTTGTCCGTTCGTCACGACCAAGTCAGCCCTATAGTCAGCCTACAACTACGAAACACGTGACACAAATTCGCCCGCAACTGGCCCTTGGGCAGTCTAGTTTTACCGGGCGCCGAGCTGGGTTGCTCCTTGCCGACCCACCCTCCGCGCAATCTTTCCATGCGCAGTAATACGATTTACACTATGACGTTGATTTAAGGACAGCCCCTCAACTGTCATCCAAGTTTCGCATGATTTGTGTAAAAATTCAAACTCGCGCTACTTTTTTCCCCGCCACCTTCTAACAGCAAAAGAAGAAGAAGAAGAAAATAAACTAACCTTTCTATTCCCTTCTCACTGTGTGGGAAGAAGTAGTGATCCAGCGAGGAGAAAAATAAGCCAAACGCAAAGGGGGGCGGTCCAATAGAATACTCCGCCCGCCTCCTCCCGCCCACTCACCTGACCTTTAAAGTGTCTGCTTTGAGGCGCCAAGAGGGAGGCAGGGTAAGACGAGGGCAAGAGAGAGACAGAGCGAGGGAGGGACAGGAGGAGAGTGGGAGGGAGGCACACAGAGTGAGGCTGGGACGCATGGAGTGAAGCCTTCGCCCCCGTCCGACGGCCGGGGTCGGACACGAAGGAGTTTGCAGGAAGCCGAGAGGCGGTGGGGGAGGGGGAGGGGGAGGGGGCTGTGCTGGAGACTCGAAGTGATCGAATCGGCGTCGACGGCGTCAAAGTCAACTTTTTCTCCTCCTCCTTCTCCTCCTTCTTGTCCTTCTTGCCCAAGAATGACGATATAAGTCGGCAGAAAGAAGTGGCGGCATTTCCGTCGGCGCGCGTCGGTCTCGGCTCGGTGCGCCCCCTTCACACATCCGATCCCGGCCGGTGCAGCGGCGGTGGCGGTGGCGGCGGCGGCATCGGAGACACAGGCATAGCGGCGGCGGCCGAAACCAGCCGAAACTTTATCCCCGCGACATAGGCTGTATGCAGATTCCCAGATAAAGTAGTACCGATATGGCGATGGCTGCCAACAGCCCCGTGGTCCGTTGGCCTTGGCGTGGCGCAGCCCTGCCGCCCTGCCCAGCCCGCAGGACCCTGCCGGGGGGCGGCCAGGCTGTCCTCCTTCCCCCGGAGCACGGCGTCAGCACGGCGTCAGCACCGCGGCGGCCGGCGGCGGGTATCTGAACCCGCGGGTCGCTAACCGGGCCGCGGTTAGGCCTGGCGAGGCCCGGCCTGCCTGCCCTGCCCTGCCGCAGCCACCCCGCCTGTCTGTCTCTCTGCGGCGGGGATCGCCTCCCGCACATCGCGACGGGTAATTTATGACCGAGCAATAATCCAGGAGCCCCCCGCACCCCCGTATCCCCCCCCCCCCCCTCCCCCCCCCCCCGGCGGCAGTGCGACACACAGGCCGATCATCATATTGCGGCCTATACCACCCCATGTTTTTCAATGTCCGTCGACGTCTCCCCCTTGCCCGGCCAGGCCGGCCGCAATACGGCACAATGCCGCCAATGACCTCTCTCTCCCTCTCTCTCCCTCCTTCCCTCCCCAAGCCCATGCCCCATGCTGCCTCCAGATACAGCCTCCACTCTCCATTCGTCATCTGATCCATGTTGCGGCGGGGCAGGCGGGGTGAGGGACGCTGACGACCTTGACGGTGCCCACCCCCACCCCTCTGATGCTCCGCGCCCAGGTGGGATACGCTGATGGTACTCGTCTCTCATCACACCGCGGCGTCGGCAGGCCTAGGCAGGCGTGTAGGAGGGCCTAGGCAGGTGTGTCGGCAGGTCTAGGCAGGCGTGTAGGAGGGTCTAGGCAGGTGTGCCGTCAGGCCTAGGCAGGCGCAGACCGGAAGCGCAATAAGACAGCGAGAGGGAAAGTCCCCGCGGCACGGCTGGCTGGCGCACGCACGGCACAGAGGAGGTAGCCGCGAGAGGGCGCTGGCGGGCATCGAAGCACATCGAGTTATTAGCAGGCAGGGGTGTAAATATACCGCGGCCGTCCCGATCGCATGCAAACGGCGCGCCGGCGGCGCCCGGAATATAATTCTATAATTCTGATCCGTGCGCGGCACACATTTCTCATACCTCCCCGGCAGCGGCGCGGCCACACTTCCCAGCGAGTGGCGTCACTCGGTGACTCGTTGCCAAGTCAGGCCTTCTTCCTTCCGCGTGCGGACGTGACCCCCCCCCCCCCCCGCCCTACCCCGTGCCTACCCCGCTCCATTAGCACGCCGGCCGCGTGAAAGAAAAATTTTTCTGGCAAAAGAATCTGTCATTATTCCTCCCACAGTCTATTCCTTTTCCCCGATACTACGGCAGCGGGGCGGGCGGGCGGGGAAAATGAAAAGTGTGGGGAGGTGGGGGGGGGGGGGGGGGGAGAGGCACACTTGGCCAAGGCGCCGCCGCCGAGGACGAGGACCCACAGAGGCGACCCTTCCAACGGTCCAATTTTGGCCAAGTTTAGATCGCGCCACTCAAAACGGCGGCCAAGTGCACGCATGCAGGCGGAATGCAGATGCAGCCAGCGCCTGCGTTCACTCACAGACGGCCGGCAGTGCAGCGGCAGCAGCAGCGGCAGCAGCGGCAGCAGCAGCGGCAGCAGCGGCAGCAGTAGCAGTCGGTGCCGCATTGGTTGGGGTTCCATCAACGCAAAACGACGTCCTCAGCGAACGCATCTCATTCCGCTTTGACTTCAAAAACAAAGTGTAACTCGTTGGAGTGCACAGAGTGCGGCGGCGGGTATTGGCAGCTGACTAACACGAGTTGGCTCGCCTGTGTCACGATCAGGCCCGCGGGCGTGGCGGGGCGGGGCGGGGGCGGGGGCGGGGCGGGGCGGGGCGGGGGCGGGCCGGGGCCGGGGCTGCGCGTTCCATTTCGCCCCCTCCGCGCCCCCGACACGGCCCGGCCCTCCGCCCCTGCAATGCAAAACTCTGCCGCGACGCCATGTGTGACGCGCCCGCAGAGTTTGACACAGTTTACGATCCATGGGTTCGCCCTGCCCCCCTTTGCGCCCCACCGGCGTGCACTCCCGCCAACGTCAACCTCCCCGTCGTCAAACCGACGGATAAAACAGTTTGGCAACGTGCGGGATCCGAACCGCGGACCTCACGTCACGTCAGGTCAGGCCATGCCGGCTGCGGGACTCACCTGTGTGGCTGATGTGGATGGTGAACTTGGCGCTGGCGGGGCCCTGCATGACGGGCCAGGACAGCTGCAGGCCGTGGCCCAGGAGGTGCACCATGATGGAGCAGGTGATGACCACCCAGCCCCAGCCGCCTTCGGGGTAGTAGTGCCGGCCCAGGGTCGTCTTCTTGCGCGAGTCCAGGGCGAGCACGGGGGAACCGGCGCGCCGCCGCCGCTGGGCCGCCGCCGCCGCCCCGGACACCAGGTCTGCGGCGCGCTCCGCCGCGGCCTCGCCGCCGCCGTTGGCCAGCACCAGCACCGGCAGCACGGCGGCCGCCGTCGTCTGCAGCGGGATCTGAGTCCGGATCGTCCTGTCCTCGGAGGGCGTGCCGCCGGCCCCGCACTGCCGGTGGCCGCGCCGGTGGTGGTGGTGGCTGCGGTAGCGGTGGTAGCGGCTGCGGTGCTGGCGGTAGTGGTTGTTCTGCTCGTGCAGCTGCTGGATCTGCGACACCTGCCGGCGGATCATGTCGGCGTCGAGCGGCGCCAGCACCTCCTCCTCGTTGGTGCCCGAGTCCTCCTCGCTGGAGGGCGCCGCCGACGGCGTCAGCGTCAGCCAGGGCGTCCCCGGCGTCAGCCCCGGCGTCAGCCCCCCGGCCGGCGGCGCCGCATCGCCCTGGACGCCGACGCCAGCGGACGGCAGCGGCCAGGTGTTGCGGCGCAGCATGTCCCTCAGCGGCCCGCCGTCCGGGCCTCGTCCAAGACGTCGTCCACGACACCGCCGCTACCGCCGCCGCCGCCCCCACCGCAGCCGGCGCAGCGGCAGGAGTTGCAGCCACTGGTGCAGCCCGTGGTGCAGCCGCCGGCGGACGCCGAGGCGGGCGCCGTCCCGGACGAACACATGGCCGGCGTCGTCAGCACTGAAACAGCAGGAGCAGCAGGACCAGTGAGTGACCGAGATTCTCTTCCCTGCAGTTAGAGGCGGAGGGGGGGGGGGGGGCACAGGCTTCGGCAGCCGGGGGCTTCCCCCTCTGGCGATCACTGGCGATCGCGGTCAGGAAACGTGTCGCCCGCCTCCCTGGAGGGCCGTAGGGCCGTAGCAGCGTTTGCCTTCATTTCTCGTCGAAGTCGCGAAAATCAGGGTCGCCACCAATGACGCGTGGATACGTGGGTCTGCAGAGCAGCGCTGCCCCCGGGATCCCAACGAGCGCCGCCCGCACTTGGCGGCCGGGCCGGGCAGGCCGGACCACCGCAGCACACTACCACGCCTCGAGCTGCTGTTGGCTCCAATTCCTATTATTTTTCTTTTTTCGACAACACTTTGGAAACTGGGTATATCATCGATTTCGACGATATTTGGCGAGTTGTCGATGGTTAGTTTTCGAAGGGCCTAGATCATGGTCGTTCTGAAGTGTTCCATGGTTAGGTTTGGTGCCGTTTTTTTTTTTCATTTTAAGTATCACCAAAACTGGCTATAACCTTTGCATTTTATGTTCAAAAAATTCTAGAAAATTATTGAGTGTTGCAAAAAAAAATATTTTACAGTTGTCATCTACATCACACCCTATTCGGAAACAACTCAACAAAACAGCCATTACTGAGATGAGTGACATCAAGCAGTTTTCAAAGTGTGGTGACAAAACAAAAATGATCCTGGTCTTTGGAGAATTTAAAGAGAGCGATCCTTGAACGAGAGTGAAAAAGGTCCCACTAGTCGGATGCTGCACTCGTCGTATACACTCATTAATTGTGAAATAATTTTTGCGCGAGTACCGCGCGCAGTGTTTCATTGTTAATGTCGTCGTGTCTCGTTTTACCATATCATGGTGTCGTAAAACTCCTGTTATTTTAACAGAGCAGAAGTAAGAGAGAGACATAAAATGAGGAGAAAGAGCCACCATGGCAGGAGCGTGGTGGTTGGTGGTGCAAACAATTGATACAGCGGCAGACAAACTTCTCATTGGTGGTTCCGCGGATGCTGCGAGTCAATGAGTGGGGAAGTGGGGAATGGGGACCTGGAAGAGGGGGGGGGGGGGGAGGCAGAAGTCCATAGCAGCAGGGACGGCCTCTGACTTCTCATGTCGCCTATCGCCTTCAGTTTGGTCGTGACTCGATCCAGTGAGGGAAGGCAGCCCGTGACGGCACACGAGGAGGACTGGAAAGCCAACAAGAACGAAGCGGTATTCGCATTTCCCCCCTCCGCAGCCACAGGAGCAACCTTCCAGGAAAATTTCAACCCATAAGATGTGAGGCTACCGTTTGTGTCATGGATAGTACCACTTTATAGATTCTTTAAGTACACGCATAATGCAGTGGTGCCTCCGGTGCCCAAGGCGGGTGTTGGCCAGCAGGGGAAATTGTGACTCTATCTGGACCTGACTGCTTCTGCTGCACCGGTCACCGCCGGCCGGCCGGCACTGGGGTGGGACGTCTCAGGTGGAACGTGCTTCAATCCCGCCCCGTTCTGTCTTTGCTGACTTTCGCGGGCGTCGCATTTATTCTCTGGCCGCGCTCCCGACCGAGTTTCACCTTCCCGCGTGTGGCCGCCTGCCGGTGGCCGCGCCCCGCACAGGGAGCGGAGCATAAAAGGTGACGGATATGAGAAATCCGCCTGGTGGCGCGGCGACGTCTGCCGACTCGTAAAGACGGAAAGATGGAAAAGTGTAGGCAGGCGCAGTGCCCGCAGTGCTCGCTCCGTGCGGCTGACAGCGTTGGTCGCAGCCGGCGGCTCTTCAGGAAGATACACTTTCTTGCAATTTCTCACCGTCCCCGTCCGTCCTCCCGAAATACGGTTGTGAACAATAAAATGTGCTAAACTTGGACGCCTAGAGCACGAGGAGGAGAAGGGGGGGGGGGGGGGGGGCAGTAGGTGCGCGATGCGACCCCAGCCGCCGTACACAACGGTGCGGCGCCCCATGAATACAAAGTAGTCTGCGCACCGGCCGCCGATGATGCATACCACGGCAATACAACAATTTGCCGGTTTTTCGATCCGTTTCGTTCCCTCTCCCCGCGGCCGGTGCCGCTCGCAGCGCTGCATCACGAAGAGCGGCCCGCGTATGAGAAATTGTGCGCTGGCAAACGAGACCGCGCCACCTGCCAATAGAGTAGTCCGAAGAATCCCGAAACGGAAGTGAGAAGACGTAACGAAGACGAAGAGCATACGGAGTGTGCTTTTAGGTGAAAAAACACTCGATTTCTTTTACATTCTTCAGAGTTCTTCGTTAGGACGTCTTACTTCCGTTTTGGGCTTCTACGGGGTAGTCTAGGGATTTCGATGAGCCTCTGAAGCAGCAGACGTGTTTGCTAAGTAATATTACTGTCCTGGGGAAACCCCGATTTGTCCAGTCTGGGTGCGATTAGCAGGGCCCGCTGGGTAATCAACCACGAGTCCTGCATGTATGCGTGTCGTGCGGGCTGGCCTACCCTGGCATTCGCAGGCGCTCAGCGTTACCATTCGTGGTTTTAGTTCGGACGTACTGTGCCCCAAACTCCCCGTAAATACTTGGAATTCACTTTCAGCCAAGAGTGTTTCTCATGCGGCGTCTCGGACTTTACCGACCTCAATTAATAGGGAGGTTTCGGCCTTCAAGTTCTGTTCATTCTGCTCCTTTCGCCGCCGTTGGCTGCCGGCTGTGAACCACACTTTGCACATTTCTCGCGCATCGCGCAACGCGACGTTTTGTTGTTTTTTTCACGGTGTTTTCGGGCCGACTGGGAGACTTGTGTCAGACGCGGCGTGGCGAGCTCGCCAGCAGGACGGAATCACCGCGGCGTGGTGTCCTCCGCGCGCGGGCGGCGGCGGCGGCGGCGGCGGCGGCGGCGGCGGCGGTGGCGGCGGCAGCGGCTGCAGGCGGCAGCGGGCGACGCATCGCGACGGCTGCAGTTGTGACGGGCAGCCGCCGCAGGCAGCCGCCGCGCGCAGAGGACCGATTTATCACCAAACTTGGTTGTGCCGGTTCGAGAACTGGAGCGAGCTTTGTTGCGCGTTCGCGCGTCGAGGGGCGCGCCGAAATCGCGGGAGCCGGCGGGCGGCGCGGGCGGCAGCGGGCGGCAGCGGAAGGGGGCGGTGAGGCCGGGCACGAGGTGCGAACGCGACCCGCGGCGACTGGTGCCGACACTCAAACGGAACTAACTGAATTCGACTGCCGTAGCCGTGAGCCCTGCGAGCCGAGCGTGCGAGCCTTGTGGCTATGCCGCTACCGCCCTACCGCCGCTACCGCTGTCTGCGACTCCTGCAACCACTGCCGCGGGCTGCCGCTGGCCGGGAGGGGTGGGGAGGGGAGGGGGTCCGGGCGGGGCGGCGGCACGGCGCCTGCGGCAGCGGCACCCCGAGCGGGCTCATGTCAGCCAGGCGGCCCGGCCCGGCCTCCTCGCCGCCCTGCATCTGCAAGACACAAAGAACAGAAGGTTTCTGCCAGACGCCGCCGCACCGCCGCAGGCTGTTCCGTGAAATATTTTCGCACCCCCGGACCTCCGGCTGTCTCACGCTGGCCGGGCCAGTGGCGGTTCAAGGGGGGTGAGATCAGCAGCCGGCCGGCGCTCCGCCTGAAAGGTAGGCAAACACCTGAAATTTTTCAGGATCGCCGCCCCCCCCCCTGTGATGGAGCAGTTAAACCGCCACTGGGCCGGGCGTCAACTTTGTGTGTTTTACTGTTGAGTCATGGGGCGCCTTCCGTTTGGACTTTTGTTTTGTTGGTGTGTTTGGAAGAGGCGACAGATGATGGGCAGGCAGCCTCGCCTCGCCCCTCGATCCAGGTGCCGTGTGTTTTAGACGAGGCTCGGAAACGGAAGTACGTGTTTCCGACACGGGCCGCAGTCACAGTCCGTTCTCGAGCTTGGCTGGAAACGCTTGTAGAGGTTTCCAATGAGACTTCGTAACGGAAGTTGAAGAACGAAAACACTTCCAGACCGGAAACTCTCTAGGGCAGGTATAAGATTCTGAATGGCGTTTTGAGTGAGTTTGGAAGTTATCTGCCGTATTTGGACCTCATGCATCGAATTTTCTCATACCTGCTCTAGAGAGCTTCCGGGCAACAAGTGTTTTTGTTCGTGAGCTTCCGCTTGCGAGCCTCGTTGGAAACCTCTATTCTCATCTTGTCTCAGCTCGGCCGCGTCGGCAGGACGGCACGCTCTGCCCGGGGTCACTGCGCGGAGTAATGTAGATGGAGAGGTCGGGGAGCGTCTGCCAGGCGCTCTCCTCACACGCCGCCGGCCGGCCGGGTGAGCAATGCTAGTGAGGGCGTCAGCCCGGTATTTGGCAGCCGCTGTGTTTTTGCCCGTCGCCCTTCGACAGCCCGCGGGGGAGCGGCGCAGCGCGGGGTCGTTGTCATCCGCGCGGCGGAGGATGAGAAATCCCGTCCGGACCGGCGCCGTCTCACCGCCTTCTGCTGCCGGGTCCCACTGGGAGGCCCCCGCCGCCACCAGCCCTCTTTTCTTCCACTTTCCGCGCGGTGCAAGCTGTCACCGGCCGGAGCGGGGAGGGATGCACTCGTCGGCTCACCACACAGTGGGACCTAATAGCGGACTCCGGAGAAAAGTCGAAACGGAAGTAAAGAAGTTACGAAAAATCTCAAAAGCGGATCCAGTATGAGGGGAGGGGACCTGCAGCAGAGAGTATCTCCAGCTACGGCGTCGGCCACGCGTCAACGTTCAAAATCTGAAGGCTTAGCTCTCGCTGACGATATGTTACGACCATTTAGTAGGGTCATACATCGCAGATCTACTCTGCGCGGCTGAAGAACCCACTTTTTCTGACCGCGCGGCAGGTGTAACTTCTTACTTCCGTTCCAGATCTTCTCCAGAGTAAAGCTGTGCCGGAAGTGAGAAGAAGGTATGAATCAAAAAGAGCGGAAACAGAGTGGCCAAACTTTGAATCCTGTCGTCCGCGTTGAATTTCAAATAGTTTCTGACTGGCGCAGCAGCAGCCTGCATAACGGCCAGCCGCCGCAGTGCCGCCCTGTTGGGCTGCCCTGTTGGGCTGCCCTGTTGGGCTGCCCTGTTGGGCTGCCCTGTTGGGCTGCCCTGCTGCCCTGTTGGGCTGCCCTGTTTGCTCTCACCACGCTCTGGCTGCGACCGGTCCGGCTCCGGTCACTGCAGAGTCTGCGGAGCCTGCGGGGAGGCTGCGGAGGTCGTTTCAGCACGTTATCAATCTAACTCCGCCTGAAACTCGCGGCGGGCGGTAGTCAGCCGCTTGGCTGTCCCTCCCGGCCCGTGTCGAGTCATTTCTGTCTCGTCTCCTCGTCCTCCCACCTCCTTCCTCCTCTTTCTTGACGCCCTCTGTGTGTCCCATTTTATTCGCCCCCCCCCCCCCCTCTGATGATGCGGGTTCATGTCCAGCCCCCATTTGTGTGTACTGCCCTCCGAATGGAGTTCCGACTGGGCCGCAGAGCGCGGACAAACTTGTGAAAGAGTTGAGGGGATGATGCGGGGATCGCAGGCATTGGAAAGAGTATCAGCGAGAGCGCCAGTTTGTATTATACCTAGCATGGGAGGAGAACAGGGCTGCAGCCCGAAACCGGATAACCCGCCGGCAAATATTTGTCCATGGAGTCTGCAGAGGAAGGCCCCCCGCCTTCTGAAATCCTCTGCCTCATGCGTTTATGGGGTGATGAATATGGAATTGGCGGATGTTTTCCTACGTTCTGCGTATGATAATACCATCCCCACCCTTCCTTTCTGCAAACCGTGAGACGGAATCGGCTGCGAACTCAGATCCCCAAGCCCATGTTCCCCTGTTAAGGCCGGATTTCGCTGTTTCCATAACACTTAATCGTCAGAACCTGACGAAAAATGACGGCGAAGTCCAATTTTTTTTCTGACGCACGCAGAGTTCACCCCCCCCCCCCCCCCCCCCCCCCCCGGTCCGCTACCCCAACCACCCACATTGACCGCTCCCTAGTCGCCCCCCTGCATTTCGCAGGACGAATTATTGCTGCACGCGGCCCGCTGACCTTTCTCTGGCCATCCTTGTCGCACCCGCATGTGGCGTGCTCGTAAGAGCGAGTGAGAGGGTGCTGTTCGGACTGCCGGCACCGCACCGCGTGCAGGGCCCTGCAGGGGTCGCACCCCGACCTACTAACGCAACCTGTGGCTGCGTGGGTGCGGCCGGCGGCCTGCCCCCCCCCCCCCCCCGGGCACCCCGGACACCCCGGGCACCCCCGCCCCGTCATGGCCACCCGCCGCGCGTTAAGATACGGCCGCTGCCACCTCCACGCCCCCACACCGGCCGTGCCCAGTGTTAATTTAGCCGGGGGTTTAAGTCGGCATCATTTCCCTTTCGGCCTCTGTGCACTGCCGGGGCCCACCAGGTCTGCCACTGGATACGCATGTGGCCGCCTACGGCCGCGTCACTAGGATAAGTGCAGCGGTAAATACTCGGATATATTAATCACGTTAGGGAAAACAACCAAGTGCAGGTACATCAAATCACACACTTAAGTTGGAACTTTATCCGAGACTTTATCCGAAATTGATAGTTTGCTTTTCTTAGAGGGTGCTTTTTATTCCTTTTTATACACAATTTATTGACAATACTTCCCGTTGTGCATTATTTTGCACAAATTATGAATGCATTACGCACGCACAGAATCGTCCCCTATTATGCAGAACTGTGTAGCTGAGCCCATATGTTACGTAACACCGCACCGTGGCCGATCCCCATATCGGGTGTCGACCGGAAATGTTTTTGACCTTGTCACCCAGTTCGTGGACGAGCTCTGTTCACTCCGTCCTTATTTCATGCAGGCGCCCCTCCGGCCGGCCGCCCCGCCCCGGCTGCTAGCGGCTGCTAGCGCCGTCTGTCACTCTGTGCACTCGCTGCACAGGATAATAATCATCAGAATGAATCCGCCAGCCGCCCTTGTCCTCTGAGTTATTCTAACGGGCTGCAGCAGCAGTCTCTGGTATGAAATGTCACGCGGCATGTTTTGCTGGTTGTGTTGCTGGCATGTACGCATACCATTTTTACCCCGAGCTCTACAATGAAGGCTGGTCAGAGTTCGGACAACTTCTCACAACGAAAACCACGCGGGCCTTGCAGAAATTAAACGACACAAGTCTCTTACTGTAATTGTGTGTTCGTCTTTGAGACTTTTCGGACACTCTCAACTCCTTCCTGAATGCATTTTCGGAAGCGTGCGTTATCCGCCGGACCTGAGACGGTGCTCCAAAGTGCCTTCACTCAGACTCGTCCCCGCAGTTTTCAACGCTCTTTTCCTGGCTGCGTTTGTGTTCAGCTCGACGACGTGGCCGGGTGTACTCGACTCTACAAAGGGAAATATTAGCAGTACGGGGTGGGGCCGGTGGGGTACCTCCGGTGGGGTACCTCCGGTGGGGTACCTCCGGTGGAGTACCTCCGGTGGAGTATCTCCGGTGGAGTACCTCCGGTGGAGTACCTCCGGTGGAGTACCTCCGGGGCGCCGCCCCGACGGCCCGCCGCCGGCGTACTTACTCGCCGACCTTCGCCCTACATTGCCTCTGCAAGGAGAACAAAAGGAGTTCAAAGTGCGGCGGGAAGATTTAATTAATTATTTTGTTCTTCTCGGAGCCGCGGGGCCTGAGCGCCTACGAGGGGGTAACGGAGTGCAGCGTTATGACGCCACGATGCGCACGCCATCTTGCGGCCATAACGATTAATCATAGCCGAGATGCCACCGGGAGTTATCTTCCGTATCACCGTCTCCCTGCTCACTTTCGCCCCCTGTCCTCCCTTACTGTGAATGCAAAAGTCACGATCACCGCCCACTGTTGGGCTCTCGGGGACTTGTAGATTTGGGACTGAGTGAGGTTCGGTGCGTTCAGCATGGCGCCAGAATTTCAAAATGCCCGCATTTTCAGTCAGAAAAGGTCATGTTACCCCTTTTGTGAATCCTGGCGCCAATCGGAGTCTAACCCAGATCTCAAATCTTGAACGTAAATCCAGGTTTCCGAAACAGCCTCTTCACTTCAAGCCCTTCATCTTTCAAAATCGACCGATGAGCGTGAACATTTCGGCATGTTTGGAATATCCCGATAGACTTCCCCACGTCAACATGAGCAAGTAGCCGCGGCAGCACTGGATCTGTATGCTTCACAGGGCGGCTGTGGGCACAGCGGCCGGCCGCTTCCGAATGCAAATCCGGGTGGATGTGGGCCAGCGGAGCTGTGCCGGCGGCACGGCCACACCGGCCGCCAGGGCGGCGGCGCAGCGGGACGGCGCCGAGGATTTCTGCTTTGTTCCCGCAACGGGCCAAGTTGTCCACGATGAAGATCCTCGCCAAGCTCCCTACCGCGCTGCACATCCACCTCCTGCTGTCACACCCCACCCGCTCCCCCTCCAAACCCCTTTAGCTCACCGCTACAGCAACACCAAGAGACCGTCCCAAGAAAACAAAACAAAACAAAAAATGGCGCAAAGTTTTTTCCTATGAGATGCGAAGCTGTTGTTATTTCGCTGCTTTCCGAGTGTGCCGTTGTCTGACATGATTTCAGTCACTCTGACCTACTCCTCAAAGTAGTATCGTATCTTTACTGTTCCACGTCATGTCGTTAGAGAGAGAAAGAGAGAGAGAGAGAGAGAGAGAGAGAGAGAGAGAGAGAGAGAGAGAGAGAGAGAGAGAGAGAGAGAGAGAGAGAGAGAGAGAGAGAGAGAGAGAGAGAGAGAGAGAGAGAGAGAGAGAGAGAGAGGGGGGGGGGGTTCACTTAAGTCTAGACTTCGTAGACTATACGAAAGCAGGCATCAGGGATGGTGCATCCAATGTAATGAATAATTGAAAACGAAGAATAGCTTGCATATTGTAAGACTTTTTAAAAATTGTCCACCTCTAAATTTTATTCAACTTGTTCGGATATGATGACGCTCTGGAACGTATAAATCTTTTCGTTTCCTTTCGATTCCCAAAGTTTCTTGCACGTGCTCTGTGTCGTCTGTGCCGTTATTTTCGGCTTTTTCTTTTATAAGTATATTTTAGTTGAACCAAATTTCAAAAATAAAGAACGTGAAGGCGAAGGTTGTGCACATAGCTGTACCTCGGCTGTGAAGCAGTAGTCCAGAATCCCCGGTGCTGATAAGACGATGTAAGGAGTAGTGGGATGCATCAGGCCGATAGGAAAGTCTTACTGGGGAGCACTGTCACTGCACAGCCAGAACCCGCGCACTCACGGACACATACACACACACTCGAAATGTTTTTGGCAATCACCGACGACACGAAGCAAAGCAGGCCAACAACAATAAATGTGCAAATCCTGCTGATAGTATCGGCGCCGCGTGTCGCGTAGGTCGCGTCGCTATGTTCGTGCGGGCTGTTAGGTCAGGGAGCGGACAGCGCTGTGCAGCAGCCGGTGCGGCGTCCTGAGCGCCACTGGAGCCGCGAGCCGCACCACCACGGCAGGCCCCCTCCCCCCACCACCAACCCCGCCCCCACCCCCGAGAGCGTCCTAGGGTGAAGGTGGTGCTCGTCTGCAGACTACAGCGATGATTTTATGATTCTGCGAAGAAGGTTATGGCCATTACTATTTTGGGAACTGGTATTAAAATGCGTTAAAAACGCATTACATATTTGGCAATATTTCACCATGGTAGGCAACGACAGATTTATTTTGTAACAAACGAATAAATGCACAGTAAGACTTCACTGAAAAGACGACATATTAATAAAACTAATTACTATCACAAGTGTCATTTCTGAAATAATGAGGCGTAACTTTAAAAAAATCCGAAGTTTGTCAATAGAGCGCTTCTTTGTGATTGTCCACGTTATTGGGTGTGTTGTCGGCATCACCATTATCCTCATTTTCATCGCCAAAATCGACTGCATACGGGCTGACTGGCTGAAAATCCTTAAGGGCCTCTTCCAGCTGCTCCTCTTCGGACTTGCTTTTCTTAACAAGTTTCGTTGATCCTTTGCACATGATGATAAATTTCATTTCTTCCAAGAGCTCGTCTAGGAATGAAATCTGCAAGAATTTGTTTATGGGAGAGACTCTTCGATTTGAAGCTCAAACATAAGAATGCGCGTGGCAATATGGCACTCACCTCTCCTGCACGAGCCCTCATGGCTAGGTCCCACAGTAGTTCTCCAAAGGCCAGAAACACGGCAACTCCAACACCAACGCCCAAAACAAGGAAGACACCGCCCACGTTTTCCAGGCCAAGATCGTCACTGCCTTTATCCTCATCGCTGGCCTGGAAACATGTAGCAAAAATAGAAGTGAGAAGGTACCCTTCGACGGACGTTTTGTACAGATTAAGGGCAAGCCGTGAACCGTGCCCTAGCAGAGCCGTACCCCTAGACATTTTCCGCCTCCTTTTCTTTGCTCCCACCACCTTGTTCTCAGTTCTGATAATTTACCACTTTCTTGTAGCTTAACTACGGCCGCCGACAACGCTGACCTATACTCTGCATCTGCAAAGGGAAAGGAACAAATAGCAGAAAATTATTTCTGCAAACCACTGCTGTAGAACATTTTACTTACTTTTTCTCATGGCTATCCCGTAGCCTTTTTCATCCAGATTTTGGCCAACTTTTCTGACGTTACAAACCCGCTGGGCCTGGTACTCGATAGATGACGATTCCATGAAGAAGGCGAATTCACCGTCAGATTCTACGACACGTTTCACGCCGTCAGAATTTTCCTTAATGCTCACCATGTTCTCGGACATCTTACTAAAATCCGGATCCACAGATTCCTACAAGATTGGAAAGTTAGCGTCGAATGCAGTATTATGGATCCCGCAAATTTTTGACCACGTCACATTGTATACGTGCCTTGAAGTATTTCCAAGTTGATCCTCCGAACTTGGCGCCATATTTTACTCTATCCTGTGTAGCGAGTTGTTTAGGGTAGGAAATAATTTCGTGAGTGGGTACAACCGTAAGAAAAGCTGCTAAGTTGGCAGTGTATGATGAGACCATAATCAGGGTAAAAAACCACCACATGCCAGCAACCATTCTAGTTGAGGGTGCTCTGGAAAAAGGTGACGAAACGAATCCCAAATTATGTCTGTAATATGCCCAATAGATTTCTCCTCTTTTAAATAACATGCACCTACATGGGGGCAATTTCAGAACCTTGCTGCATGAGAGCTCCGATCGTAAACCAGAAGGCGTTTAGCATACTGAACTGATTCTCTAGTTCGTCGGGCTCTTCAATACAGGGATAAGGGTTTGTCCACTCTGCCGGAGTTATTCGAGCCATTATGTACAACTCTACGGAAACCACTACGTAAGCTCCAAGCAAGTAAATCCACACTTCGCCAGAGAATGGATCCAAGAATGAGAACAGACTTGGCTTCAGTACCGACGGGGTGGTGTGTAGCAGAGCTATTCCCAGATTCATGAAGGGTTTTGTAAAGTCGACGCCAGTTGCCCGATCATACGTTATGGTAAGATCCGTTATAGCAAGGTCTGCTTCCTGCAAGGTATAGGTGGCGCATTCAGAATGATGTCATGTAGATAAATCTATCGAACAGAAATTATCTGTTATGTATACTAACTTCATTTCGCACTTTTCCAAGCATGCCAGTGCATGCGGTTTGGTTACAAGAACCGTATTCGTTATCTGGCTGCTGAATAAAAGTGTAATTGAATCCAAGCATCTGGGCAAGTTCTTTGATTAAATCGATACAGAAGCCTTCGTAACGATCATTGCCACTAAGTTGGGTTGCAGAATCCGTCAGCATATTGTATGGCTCGCTCTGCAAAGAAATAAAAATACTGTATCATAAAATGTATAAAGTAAATTGTTTCAAGCTCGTTGTTTATTTTACCGGTAAAGTACTTACGATTGCAATCATTACTCGGAAAGTTTTATTCCGCACAGCTTCCAAGTCCTTTTTCAATTCTTCTTTCGCTCGCTCAATGCGGGTGAGATTAAATGTAGTGAGATCCACGTTCCCGATAGTCCTCGTCTGTTCACCATCAGGACTGAGCTCCACGATGTCCAGTGAGTAGTCTGTTCGAAAACCTTGATTATCAAATCGAATTGTCCCAGTGAGACCATCCAGCTCAGTCTGAAAAGCAAGGGGGTTTGTAAGAGGCTACCATGATTATTTGAACATTATTACGTGCAACAGAGAAAAGCTTGCTGTACAGTTCTCATAAAGTTGATCAAACTGAATCCATGTTCCCAGCTTTTTTGTTCCTCGCATTCCAGTTTAGGAAGGTCAATGTCTCGACTCTCGTCCAAGCGCGCCAGTGCTCTGGCAAAAAGATGAACAGCATCCCACATCAGTGCCGGACCCAACTGCAATGTGATAAAAGTAATTAACTAAGGAGAATTATATAACATATTAAATGCTTTGACAGAATGTCGTACTCTCAAGTTACTGGGTGTCAGATCAAAAGTTGTTCCCTCAGACGCCGAAGTAGCTACTTCAACTGCAGCTGCAGATGTCATTTCCTCAACTGCTGCTTGAACGAGTGGACTATCTGGCCTTACTAGACGCAGACCAGTCATATTTGTACCAGAGTAGCGGTACGGCTCGAGGTCCAAAGTATGAAAGTCCTGCACAGAGCAAAAGAATTATGTTTGAGCTGTGGTGACATTGTTTTTACTACGGGCTCATTGCGAAAATATGTATTTACCAAATTTGTCACAATGTAGCTAAAACCTCCACCTAATGCTCCAATCTGTTGCGCCTGCCTTAGCGTTTCACTCAGTTTTTCAACACTGCAGTCAATGATGATATTTTTCACATTATCGAAAAGTATTTGTCGGAATATTGGTCTGAAAAATTGAAAGTTTTTACTGAACAGACCTAACAGCTTCAAAACCGTCTGAGGAGGCTGTTCCGCATGCAAATTAATTTGTTGAAGAGGGACTTTTATGTCTTCAAAGGGTTAATATGTTTACTTTAAGTGAAAGTCGACGTTACTGTAATACGGTGTTAACTGTCAGCACGTTTCAATGCCCGAAAGTAAGAAAAGAATCGCAGTCTAAGCGGGCACTTGAAAAGCCGCTAATCCTAGCAAGCGCTTTGAAAACCGCTCGGTCTGCTTTTCAGTTTCCTGCCTCCCGCCTGTCCACCTGACTGAGCGGGTTTCCAGTCGCTTGCTGCTTGGACTTTGCATCGTTACCTAATTAGGTATAGATTTAATATCTGTAATTCTAAAGACCATAAAAAAAAATTAGAAGGGTATGTTTAAGTGCACATATGGTGTCTGGTGGGTTCGCATGGCAACCTCAGCTCCTGTATGCCTGGGGGCCGTGCTGGCTGACTACCTGACTCGCTTTGTAGGTGTTTCATGACAGTAAAATGCTATGACTTTGAACGCATTGACAACACGATAGTTTTGCAGTTATGACTTACTTCATGTCCTCGGGGGGTAGCTGGCGCACGGTCACAGTGTAGCCTCTGGGATCGTACTTTTCCAGCAACTGGCTGACTCTTACCAGGCCGTCCTCGTCTTCGTAGAGAATCGTGAATTCCTTCCATTCGTACACGTCTACTAATCGTAGTAATATCTAACACAGTCACGAAGGAATGAGGTGCAATCCTTTAAATAGGTTCACGCCAAACTTGTGCTGACACTTACCTCCGAGAATGTGCTATGATGTGGATAAAGATTTATAGAGCAAGTATCTCTATTAAGGTAAGGGTTGAAAAGCGTCTGGATATGAGGTATTTCCATTGTGTCACATACAGCTTGCACGTGGCTAGATGTGACCGCTGAACTTGGCCCAAATATTCCAGAAATGCCATTAGACATGAGCTCGCACACTGCAATTGGCATACAACAGTTCATCATATCGGATTCCGGAGAAAAACATCAAATAATTTTGAAAAACACAACAGCGTACAAAATGGAAGCCGCAGAGCCATGTCATTGTCATAAGAGTTTTAGTGTAGCCTACTAGAAACCAAATACAAGACATTCTCCTTGCCTGTTCTGGCGGTATGGAAGCTATCATACTGTGGAACTTGCTGTTCACTTGCTGTAAGTTTCACATTGGGTAGAATTTCGTCCGTGTTTACATGCGTCACGGCTCTCCCGAATGCATCTTTGATGTCCTGCTCATTTGCCTCGAACAATAAACCTGTTAATAAATTACACCATTTTATTACACAAATGCAGTTTTGAAAACGGGCGTCTTCCACATCACTACTCACCTATAGTTACGTCCGAAGGAAGTGCAGATGAAAACGGTGCTGACACGAGACATGCCGTAACAACCACAAACACGGCACGGTACATTCCTCAGTAGTACTCTGCGACTGTGTTAAAAATAAATTATATCATTAGAGAATTCCGGAAAGCAGAATATGGGCAATGTATATCTAAAAAATGCAGCCACACGATTCACTAGTCGGTTTACAACCTTTCCAATTGATGAACCCCGATTAATTCTTTCTCAACCCGAAACCTTTGCTGTCTCTGGTTTCTTTGAAATTTGCATGTTATGATACGGTATGTTTGGGACCGGACATTTTGCGAGGAAACTAACCACTTATACCCCATCATGACGTAAATTTCAGAGAAAACGGAAACAAGGTTTTTGGCCTTGTTAGATCTGGGTTCTTGAGAAAGAATTACTCACTTTGCAGTTTTAGCCGGCCTGCACCATTACTACAGCGCATCGAGTGAAAGTTGGCGTGGTTGACGCTGGGGCTGCATCAGCGCTCATTCTTATTTAAGGCAGTCTGATCAGGCCTCGCGCCGAGACTGCATGGCATCTCAGTTATACCTACGCAAGGCCTGCCGCGCGGACCAGAACAGCGATCGCCTGCAGCGACTGAAGCACCGCGCCGAGGAGTTTAGGGGCCGTTGCTGCCCCGGTCAGGTTTGTCCACTGTTGTCACAGCCCTTAGGCGGGCAGCCGCCGGGGTCTCTCACGGGTCTCACACTGCGAACTGACTGGCGCGGCTGCAGTGAGGAGGGAAGCGCAGGGCGTCTTGGCATGGGCAGCCCGGCGGCAGCGCGGCGGCCCGCGCGATACAAATAGCCCGCGACCTGAAAGTGGGGACGGCCACGACGCACACGCAGTTGGTGCGGCCCGGCCCGGCCCGGCCCCGTGAGGGCGCGTGCCTCCTGCGCGAGTCACAGCAGCGCCAGGCCAAACACGACTTGACGTGGCTGCGGCAGTCCAACGTGCTGTGAGCGTGCTGTAATCATCAGCAATTCTCGTCTTCCGCACGCACCTTTACAGTAGCCAGCGCCATCTGTATCCCAGCTCTGGAGAGCGATAAAAATTGTGCTATGTGCACGTTCTATTTCCTTGGGCTGTAAGATTTCCTTGTCTACTCGTGACTAACCGTGTCGCTACTCCTCCCGCGGTGCGGTGTCTCTGTTTGTTCGGAGTAGTGCCAATTCGCCTCTTTACTCGAGGCCGCGGGAAATGCAATGGTTTGGAGGGTGAGTTAGTTTTTTCCAAACACCAGACACCTCAGCCTTTTCCATAAGTGTTTTTAGTAAATGGGTTAAGCGCCATCCCGCGAGTACGTTCGAATTCCTGTCGGCACTGAACCACTAACGGTGACGTCTAGCGCCTGCGAGAGCTAGGATAGGCCAGCCCGCACGACATTCGTGCAAGTAAAAGTCATGGTTGCCTAGCCAGCAGGCGCTATTGTCATTTTCGCTTTCACTGGCCAAATTGTTTCCCCTTCGGATGCGTGGACTTTATTGAAGAACTAGTAGGTGTTAAAAGTCAAAACCAGACGACATTTCTTGGTCTGTTTTAATGCCCTCGTAGAGCGTAATTCTGTGCTACACCTCTTTGTGGTGTAAACGCCGCAGTTTTAGCAGTGTACGGGAAATCTTCGTTTTCGTTGCCTTGTGTTTGTGGAATAGGTGCGTAAGAAAAAGATTATGATACAAAACAATTTTATTCATAATGATACTTAGTGGGAGAACTCAAAACTAATGTTGGAGTCAATCTTTTCTTCTAAGTGGTAGGTGGGCATTTCAGCGATATAATTTGATCACCTTAAAGTGCATAACAATGTAACATGTTAAACAGTGGCGTGCACCATTTTAGTACTTTGTTATACCTCCTTGGCTCTCTCCTCAAGCTGAAATGCTTTTCAAATACACACCCGTGTTACAGTTTCACTTACACATAGTTTTCTACACATTTTGGAAAGGTATTACAATTACCAATCTTTTTTCCTTTTTTATTTTTATGTGTTTTGGGTTCAAGACAGAGGTGGCACTTGTGATGGTGACAAGGCTACAGGCCAATCCAGGAAGGGACTGTCAAATAATATCGAATCGATTCGATGGATTCGAAAATTTACACTATCGATATCGATTTGGCATTGCTCCAGGGCTTGACTTCCACTGTGCATCATGGCAATTTTATGAAAACTCTTTTTCTTAATGTCACGTCACTTGATAAACAAAATAATTAGGCTTTGGTTTCTTAAAACACAACGCACAAGTTCACCATCAACGCCACTCCTGCGGGTTTTGGAAACGATACTCGGTTACCAATACCGAACGAACTTTCCGACCATCACTATTACATATTGGTACGGGTATAAAAGAAGATAAGATGTACAGAAAGTAATGTGACTGTAGGGATATGTGACGTTGTAGAAAACATTCTCTTGATTTGGACTAGAATGAAAATTTCTAAATATTTCCGTTTGTTTTAGGAAAATAAAAATTGGCAGTGTCATCAAATTATTCATTGACTACTTGTTTCAGTCCTCAGTTGTTCAGAAGTTTTCCTATGTAACAATGAACAGTAAGGACACATTTACCACAGTCTTATTTTTGACAATTCTTTTTATTAAACAACTAAGCGATCTACGAAAAAGTTCAAACGTCATATCCTTACGTCGGTCCCCATATCCCTACCTTACATTCCATTTAATAGAAAGAGTTTTGCAGTCCCACTTATACACAAAAGATTTACGGAAACGTTCGGTTAAGAGCTTGACAATTCTATAAAAGTCTCGTACAAATCACAAAAATCACATACATATTATTTAATTGGGCCACGACACATTGAAAAGGAACGTGTCATCAGTTTTTCATTCAGACTGCACAGGCATCATTGGGTGTGTTCAAAATATGCTACTAACTTGGGATGAGAGCGTTAGAGGGCGTCTTTGACGATACAGCCGTATTGTCGATAGAGCTGCTCGTCGCCCTGAGAGGTGCAGGCCTGTCCATCGGCACCGCCCCGAGGACCGTTAGTCAGGACCATGCACGGCTGTGAATAGCGCAAGTGGTCCAACGACACCTTAGTGTCCAGCGACTCCTGTGAACACACCACGCCGACAGTACTGAGAGCAAATAAGCGTGGTGGTTCATCTTATCTTATTGCCACGTCCCCTTTCAGTGCCTTGCCAATACATGAAAACTCTGACTCCAAATACTTAAATTTACCTGCTAAGTTTGCGTTAACAAGCAGTGCCAAATTCTATACTTGGCACAAAGAAGTAGAAAAATATTCTATTTGGGATTCAGCAGAAATAAGAGTCCTGCAAGGACGCTCTCTGGTTTTCGCTTTGATACCCCTCCGAGCGGGCAGGTATACAACTACAGAGGTGTACTTGTACAGTGTTTTTTAATATGGGCGTCGTTTGCGCTTGTAGCAGTGACTATGGCGTCGGATTTGGTGAACGTGGCATAGGTTGCTACGGTAGCCGTTGAGCCGCTGAACGGGGTCGCGATGACTTCCAGGTGCTATGCAATGGAACTGCGGTCCTTGACAATCTCGGAAATGATGTGCGGCGGAGGCAGCGATCCAACAGGGGTACTCACTTTCTGCTCAGGGAGTGAATATTGGCGAGGCGTCCCAAGAAGAGTGATCGAAGACCAAAAGGGGACGCGGGGAGAAGATGAAGAAAAGCAGCGAATAGAAGAGAGAGGGGGAAAAAAACAGTTAAAAATCGGTTAGTATCAGTATTAGCTAACTTCAATACGTCGTATTTAGAGCACTCCCTGCCAGATCATTAGGAAAGCGACAGTCAAGATCTCGGATAGGCTTTCAAGAAAGTTTTGAAACGAACCTCATAATTTAGTTCTTGTTTAAAATAATGTGACTCATTTGTGTTCTTCAAGAACATTTCCCTTGAAAGCAAATAGTTAATACGAGCTTATCCGACGTGGAAAGCTCCATGTTGTTTCACCAACGATATTTCGTGGTGTTAAATTTTAAGTTCAATTTTATATAATGCTAGTTCTTTTCTATAAAATAATTTTTAGTTGTGTGCGTCCTATGTGGTTTCTATTATGATATATATTCTCAAACTAGATATGTGGTGTAAATGCAAAGATTCACAAAGCTGAAAGGCAGGAGTTATTCAAACACATGAAATATAGTAACTAATGTGAGGTGAGTCCAATACAGACAAATGCATTCTATTTCATGTTACGTGCACAGTAAATGAACAGTAGGGAAGAAATTTTTGACAACCGATTTGAGAGCTGAACCAACCTCATGCTATCAAACGAGTGATGTGCTAGCAGCGCAATTCTGGGCGCAATTCTAGATCCCGCATCAGCACCTGTTGTTTTTCCGTGGGATTGCATAGCTGGCAACAAATTCACCAGCACATATCAGTCGGAGAGACTCATATCTCCAGCTTGTGGAGTATCATCGTCATATTGTATTTTTATTTAGATATGTTCGCAATACTAAGCAAGGGATCGTGTGCAAAACTACTCTGGGAAAAAAGCAGTCTGTTTATCTGTGAGCTAGCTTTCAGTTTGCGCGGAAGGTAACAAAAGAATTAAGCTCGCATGTGCGAAAGAATGGTATGGTTTTCGTGCGTGACTCATACACTTCATTTCTTACAAACGTACCGGCTCTAGTATAGTACGCTTAGTCACCGCTCTTCCTCATCACCTCTCCTCTGCGTGCAGGTGTGAGTCAACGCCTCACGGTGACTCGTTCGCTTGAAGCAGTTGTTGAAGCTGACAGGAGCCATTCACGTACCTTAATCTAACCTGCTCTAGTCTGTTGTATCGCATGCATTTTGTTCTTTTATTTGGCCATAGTAAGCTCATAAGCCAGCAATATGGAAACAATACCATGCAACAGAAATAAAAATTAAACAGACACAGGACGGAAATGAATATTGTTTCTCACCCGCTCCTCTACTGCAACTTTGCGTGCCTTCCAAACGAACTCAGCCACTGCAATGACACACGCTACGCCCATGCCACCCAACAGGACAACGAAAACTCCGCCGACGTTTGCCAGTCCGAGTTCGTTTGCCGTTGAGCTGCTTTTGCTTGGATCGTCCTACAGTACAAAAATAAAATGTTAAGACCTATCCTCGTAACTGGAAACTTTATTGCATTTTCCATTGATGTGTAAGTACCCTGCAAGAGCCTCCTCCACGTTTCTCTTTCCACCACTTGGTTTTTAGGATATGGAGTTTTCCTTCTTCTTGCAACTTAAGAACTGCTCCGCTTATTGCTGTCCGGTATGGGGAATCTGCGAAGTAGAATAAAATCCCGTTATATTGCAAGTTATTACAGGAATAACTGCAGCCATGCGCAAACAACAAACTTACTTGGTGGCATTGCAATTCCGTATCCTTTCGAGTCAAGAAGACCACCGATTTGCGTAAGCTCACAGTTACGCTCGATGACGTACTCAATCGAAGTGGATTCCATGAGGAAAGCATAACTCCCTTTATTTTTGACCACGCGATCAACACCCTCGCCATTTGAAGATGTGAACACAGAAGGACGAGCTGACTCCATGAACGACCACATGCGCTGGTACGTGGAGAAGTTCGAGTCCTGCAGAGAGTAATTTGCGTATGATGCGCTACCCCCTTCGGCCAGTATGTTACTTATGCACTATTTACCCTAAAAAATGCAGCAGTTGAACCTCCCCGAAGGGCACCGTATTTTATCTTGGTCTGTTTTGCGAGATCCTCTGCACTTTCTATGGGCGAGTCCATCCTTTCGACGGTCAAGAAGGCAGCGAGGTTAGCAGTATACGATGAGATCATGATGAGAGTGAAGAACCACCACATTCCAGCCACCATTCGTGTCGACACAGCCCTGAAACAGATCAAGATTCGTGAAAATCCTGAAAAAAGAAGGCTGACACATAGTCGCCCCCACCCCTTCCCTTTGGCCTCAATCAGCAATGGTGACATGGTGTAACCTAACAGATAAACTCACCGGCAAACAGCCTGGATAGATTGGCAACTTTATAACTTACTTGGGAGCTATGCCTGAGCCCTGCTTCAGTATGGAGGCCACGTTGAACCAGAGAGAGTTGACCAAGCCAAACTCTCTATCTACAGAGTCTTTGGAGTTGTTGGGGTAGCGCAACATGCTGAAACACAATGAGAGAAACACGGGACACTTACTTGGGCGCAATGTCCGAGCCCTGCTGCATGAGTGAGCCAATGGTGAACCAAAGCGAGTTCATGAGGCTGAACTGGTTCTCTAGGACTTCCGGTTCATCGTTGCAGGGGTGGGGGTTGTCCCATTCGTACGGGCTGAACCTGGGAACACACAGAGACAGCCCACATGCCAGCTATGCTCGCTAAAGGATGACTTCGCACGCCTGGTTTTAACAGTTCTGCGGTCAGAAACGGCAGAGATGGTTGCGAATCATTTCGTGCTCCGCGAAGACAGTTAAAACAACAATGCCTGCGCAAAACGTCCTAATCGCTAGTTAAGAATGCCAACTTTAATAAAAAGAAGGCATTTCGTTCGAAATGATGCGCTTTGAATGATTCCCAAAGCAATAACTTTTTTTTAAAAGTGGCTTAAGTAAAGCTGAGGGAGACCGCAAGCCGTCTATCCAATGGAAACTGCATACGGTGACGGGAGCGGTAATTTAGAAATTTAGTGGGCTGTCTCCATTAACCCCCTAAACCTGCTTCATGCTGGATTAATTTGCACGGAGCGAATCCATTATAAAGATTGTAAAACAGAAGAAGAGGAAAGAAGTACGAAAGAAGTACGAAAGAAGTGACTTTGACTTGTGTGAAAGAAGAGAGTGATGTTTGAATTCGTTGCTCTGTCATAAATACGTAAGTTACATACGATTGTGTTATGTTTCTGGAATCAGGCAATGTGTCTGTTTGTACGCTGGTTTGTGCACTTGGGCCTTTGAGAAGTGTAACTCTTCCTCCAGGCGAGTAGGACGAACCAGCGTCTTGCAAAGAGAAAGGAGCTCTGGTCTGCCCTCAGCCAAGAAGGCCACTTGCGTTTACAAGAGTTTTGGAAAGGCATAGTGTGCAGTAATAGGAAGCTATTTTATGTCTGTGAAGAGTACCTTGTTGAAAGCACGTACCTTGCTAAAATGAACAGGAGAACGGATACACCAAGATAGGCAGTTGCCATGTAAATCCACACATCCAATGAAAGAGGTGACAGGAACGAGAAGAGATTCGGGGGTTGTTTTATCGGCTTGCGGTACAAAATACTTATTCCTAAAGAAAAAAAAAACAGTGAAAGAAAAAGTTTTAGTTCGCAATGTCAGCCTTATGTCATGGTTGAAAGATTAAATTTGAAACACACCTAGATTCATGAAAGGCATCGTGAAGTCTACAGCTTGCTCTCTGTCGTACGTGATTGTTAGATCTGCTATGGCCACATCAGCCCGCTGTTGACAGAAAAGTATTTGTAACGTAACATTTCGGGTGAAAAAAAGAAGGGTTAAGTTTTGAGTCGAGTTGAGAAAAGCTGACCTGGTCCAGCAGTTCCCGCACCATACCATCCCACTCTTTCGTCTCTCTGTTGAGAGAGCCGTACCGACCATCCGGCACCAGTTTAAACGTGTAATTAAAGCCCAGTATTTTTGATATTTCGTGTATGAGATCAATGGCGTAACCCTCGAATTGGGCGTTACCGGTCAGCTTCTCACTCGAGTCTTTCCTCATGCAGTACGGGGAGCTCTGCAAAACCAAAATATTAATGGATAAGAGTCATCATTAATAACAAAAAATTTCATAAAAATACATGTTTTGGTCGATTTCGTCGTACCAGAATTGTGGTGACGACCATGGTCTTGTTGTGGAGACTTTCCACGATCTGGGTGTATTCCTCGCCGTAGGTCCGCGTAAAGTTGACGCCGGAGGTCGAATTCCAGGTGCCTATCTTTCGCAGACCCTCCCTCGAGAGGTCGATGATATCCAAGACGAAGTTGGTCCTGAAGCCCTGGTTGTCAAACTTGATGGTGCCCGTCAGGCCCCTCATCTCCACCTGCGGAGAGGCGGAAGGGAACGTCGCCGTCAGTTACTCTGCAGACGATTGACGCACATCGGAGGGTGGAATAACAGGGAAACACAATTGAGGTCAAGTCCATCAGACGCCGCCTAAAAGGGCGCCCGACAAGCTCTCAGACTCAAGATGGCGGCACACGTTTGCCCGCTCCTCCCTCGCTCCCCAGTCTCGTGTCTCCAGTCTATTCGCCTCGCGCCCCATCGTCCTCGAGAGTCCGCTTGAAAGAATCCCACTAACGACGTGGCTGCCGTCGTCCCGAGTGTCATCACTCGCTCCATCCAGTGGCCCCACGAACCCCACGGGCCCCACGAACCCCACGGGCCCCACGAACCCCACGGGCGCCACGGTGACGCAGGCCCGTAGCGTCGGCACGGTCGACGTTTGCACGGGATAATTAAATGTGGCCTGGTATCCGTCTCTGCAGGCTTCAGATTTCTCTGACTCGCTTCTCTCGTCGCTGGGCCTCCAGGCTAAGGGGTGTGTGTGGTGCGCTGGCTCACGAATCGAGGCCGGATGCCACCAGAAAGTTAGGAAGCTGTGGCGAAAGCACCCGCTTTGTGGGGACCGGCCGCCGCCGCCTCGAGCCCCTCCATAATACTCGCTACTGCAGCCTGGCCCGACCGGGGCCCGCCCACCGCGTCTATCCAACTAGCCGGTGCTGCGACTGGTACGCCCCCCTCATACTCATTTATCAACTCTCTGGCGACCGTAGACTGGCGGTGAGGTGAGAGGGGTGGTGCGGCGCCTAAAGTGTAGCGGAGCCGAACGGCCTGAGCGCGGACTCCCCCGCCGTGACACCCTCCCGCTCCCGGCGCCCCGGCGCTCTGTGTGTTGCGCTCTGTGTAATCATCGCAGTGCGTCAGTCAGTTGCCGACTGCATAATTAAGTGCTGGCTAAGTCAGAGTCGGTACACACGCTGCATGGAGCTGTGGTACACCCCCAAAAAGCCGTGTCAAAGTCCATACTTTTCTCGTGCGAAACTCACTATCTTCATGTAGTTGATGAGGGAGTAGCCGTGGGGCCAGGTGTCGTCCGAGTTGCAGGACAGAGGCTTGATGTCGATCCGCTGGCTGCTGTCGAGGTCGTGCAGTGCCTTCGCGAACAGGTGCACTGCGTCGTACATGAGCGCCGTCTCCGTCTGCAAATCCGTCACGTTCAGATGCAGGGGTCTTAAAGGAGTGCAAGAAGGGCAGGCGCGTGTCCAGGATAGCATTCGTTGTGCCCTTTCCTCCGGACGACACACACTTAGAGTGCAAACGTACCTTGACTTTGGACGCGTCCATGTCCAGTTTCCGGCCGTGCCGGGCTTCGCCTTGGATCCACTCCTTAACGGCCTGCTGCACCTCGGGCTTGTCCGGGTCCACAAGTCGGAACGCCGTAATGTTGGTGCCGCCGTACTTGAACTCCTCAAGATCCACGCTGTGCAAATCCTGAAAACGAGTTGAGAGACATCATTTAAGGAAAAACTTGCGAGATTCCGTATTTTCGAAATAACGAGGGGCCGATATGGAAGGCGATTCATTTCTATTAAAATATTTTGCTCTGCATATTCTAGTGAGTTATTCTAGCAGACATTTTACCAGGGACGTGATGAGGTAGGAATGGTAGTCACTCATCATGCCGATCTGCTGGGCCTGCTTCAGGACGTCATAGAGACGTTCCGTGGAGCAGTCGAGCACGATGTGGGACTCGGCCGAGTTCTTGATCTGCTTCAACAACGGCCTGCAGCAAAGAGAAAATGCGCATTGCTTTTAAAAGGCTCTTCGTTACGTTCGGACGTTTACACATCTCAGCCTGCGCTAAGTGACGAGGTTCTGCAGCGCCCAGAGAGCGCCTGTGAAGTCAGGGGTAGGCAAGCCGCCGGACGGCCATGCACTGTACGCTTGTGAGCTGCCTAAGCCCACGGCGCCTCTCGCACGGGTTGAGTAGCCAGCCTTGTGGCCGGCCGATTTATTTGCACAAGATTTTCCGACGCCTGTAATAAAATTATGTCCAAAACAAGAAGAAGAGATTAAGGAACAACGCTATTGGTGGTGGCGCGATTGATTTCCGCTGCAAGAATAATGTCAATCATCTTTTTCCCCTTTTCACCTTTCGTCAACCTTTTTGACCCAATCTTTCCCCCGCAAAGGAAATTGAAATAAGTGGGGCAGTCCCCCTCCCCGTTTCCTGTCTTTCACCCCCGCCCCAATCCCCCTCGCTCCCCCTCTTTCCAATCACACTTCAAAACTCTGTCGTTTTATTCGTGCCGGGATCGGCAGCAGGGATGGACAGACGTTGCCATCACAAGTTTCCTTTTCAAGCAGAAGGTCTCGAGCGGACCGTTCTGCGGCCCGGAAGAGGACCAGACTGGTAGTGACACCGTGAGAGTGATGTATGAGCCTGGACCCCTGGCTGCCCTGGCTGCCCCAGGCCCAGTCCACCGAATAACATCTCGACGGGGAAAATGGCAGCTGCAAAGAGGAACAGAGCGTCTCTGCCCGCCGGAATAGCGGAAATGATGCCGGATGCCGGATACCGCCCGGATACTGGACAAGATTACTTTTTTGACAGAAAGCAAAGGTTTCAAAGCAAATGAACTGCTTCTTAACGACTGTGTATTGGTATGGAAACAATTTGTATTGCTTTGAGGAAATATGTCTCCCAAGAAAATAGTTTATTCGCGAGATTACCTCCTCTGCCCTGCTTTATGGCGGACTCATGCATGTGCCAAAGAGAAAGGAGTGCGCTGGCTGCTGGGAAACCTGCGCCCAGACAAAGGGCGGCCTCGTTATGTTTCTCCCTCTCTCTCTTTCCCTCCCCTATCTCTCTCCTCCGCCATCTCTCTTCCTCCCTTCTGTTCGGGATATGACCGAGATTCCCGAATGCTTTGCCTCTACATGTTTTCCTCATTTCAGACGGAGGCTCCTCCACCACCTCCACCCGACGCCCACATCGATCCCGGACCTCTGTTGTCTGGCTCACACAGCACGTACTGCGGCCGTATTAGAGCAGCAAACCTGACGTAATTAATAACAGGTCCCTGGGGGAACTACCGTGTGGACATTTTCGCCCCTCTGGCCTGGCGGTGCCGAGTGGCGCCAACGAGTGGCGCCAACGAGTGGCAGAGCCGACGCCAGAGCACGCTGCTTCACACAATCCCCCTTCATTTTTTCGTGTTACTGCGTCGGTGTTTGTGTGGAGGGGGCCTTTCCTGCTTTCTTCCACCACGCTGCGGCCGCGTTGCGCCGCCCCTCGTCCCCTTTGACCCGGCCTGGGTGAGGGCGGGGGAGCAGAGAGGTGTGGGGGGAGGCGGGGACATGGCAGGGATGTGTGTGTGAGCGAGGAAGAGAGCGTTAAATTGGAGAGAGAAAGGGAGACAGAGCCGGGGCAAGTGAAAGGGTGACGGTATGCGAGACACAGGGAGAGAGAGAGAGAGAGAGAGAGAGAGAGAGAGAGAGAGAGAGAGAGAGAGAGAGAGAGAGAGAGAGAGAGAGAGAGAGAGAGAGAGAGAGAGAGAGAGAGAAAGAGAGAGAGAGAGGGAGGGAGAGAGACAGAAAGGGGGGGGGGTGAGAGGGCAGTGAGCGCTTGCAGGGCGTGTGTAGCATAAGCAGGTTATGCGTGAGAATGCCTTGACGGGATGGTGACTGGAGCCCCGCCTGGGGCCGCTGCGGGTGGATGGACAGGCGGGCAGAAGTTGGCCCGAAGACCAAGAAGTTAGCCTGCAGTGGCAGCTGGAGCCGAGACGTGGGGGCGGTAGAGCGGAGAACGTTGACTGGTGCCACACGCGGTGAAATACTGCAGCAGTTGTTGTTGGAGTTTGGAAAGACTCTGGGGGCATAGCTACAACTACCGCTTGACTCGCTCCCGAAAATGAGAGACACAGTCCAGCAGTGCGGAGCAGAGGGTAGAAGGACCGACCCGGCGCGGCGGGAGGAAGCAGCAACAGTTTTATTATTAATATCGGTCTGGCATATTGGATGCGATCGGATCGGGGAAAAGGGCGTTCCGATATTGCAGTGGACAGGTGTGGTGCGCAGGGCCGGGCGCGGAGCCGGGGCCTCCCCTGGGGCTGGCCGGAGGCCCGGCGGGGCCGCAGGGCCTATTGACTTACGTCCGGCCCGGCCAGGCACTGTCTACTATCGCAAGCGGACATCTGATATGGCGTGCGGTGGCCGGCAGCCACAGCCGTGCATCAGCGCGGAAACCGGCAGCGCCTGCACTGAGAAAAATTTTTGGCTCTGGGCACAGGACGTTTAGTCACCAGGCCGAAAGTCTTGGGAACGCACTAGACGATTAGCGCCAGGCACTAAACAATTAAAGCCTGTGTCTGTAGTTTTGCTCTCGTGTCTATACAGTTTAGACCTACGGATTAAACGTTTTCGATGTAGCGTCCAGGTGGAACGCACAAAACTACCCTTTGGTCCAGGAGCTCAGTGCATCAGAACTTATCCAATCCCAGGTGTGACGTTCATCAGCTGTGATAAAAGCCCGCACCTCATAACTACAGCCGCAAGTCACACGTATCTGTGATGAAGCTCCATCTGTTTTGAGTGTGGTAAGTACGGTGAAAATCTTCCAGGGCAAAAATGGTTCACCCCTATTTTGGATTGAGAGTCGGCCTAAAATGGGTGCCGGCGACCGGCCCTATCTCATCAGGTAAGTGAGTAAGTTTTAAAATGGGCCTTCTTCTCTGAACGTGTCATATTTATCGCCCCGGGATGGCAGAGTGTCGTTCCCCGTGAACAATTGGGATCTAGAGGTGTCCTTTCTGTCCTGAGGCGCTCTGGGTTCCTCGCGCACATATATTTCTGTGTGCCTCCCGCGCGCACATAGTACCACGTCGCCGTGTTGGACGCCAAGGGCGCCGTGTGATATCACATGTCATGGGCCGTCATGGAGATGCGTTACCTTGTCACGTGACGAATAGTAAAACGCGATCGTTTGTTGTGCCGTGGGGCTTTCAGCGCGTGGACACGACAAAGCGGAGCCACGAGGGCGCCAATTCGCGTCCCGAATCATGGGAGTGTTTTAGTAGAACGCATGCTACATTTATTATGAGGTTTTCTATTTGAACCGTTTCCTACATTATTTTGCGTCTACGTGCATTTAAACTCTTCCAGTGACGCGTCCGTTACCATTTTTCCTCGTTTGCGTCGACGAGGTACACTGTTGAAATTAAACATAAATAACTATGACTTTGCTCTAACTCATGATGAAATTCAAAAGATATTTTAAAATTAGTAAACGGCGGAGCCATTTGAGTTGACGGCACGACTTTGCTTGCGACTTCATTTTGAACAGTAGAGAAGGTGTCTGTGGGCTTCCGGGGCTCCGAGGGGTGCGGTCGGCCGCCCTGATGAGAGCAGACGGGTCCCGGCCGCGTCCCGCCAGGCCGCTCATCAGGACGTGTGATGCTGCGGCTGGGCAAGCTCGGCGTCCGGCCGCAATAAGCGACAACCAGGGGCCGCGGGGGCCGCGGGGGCCGCGGGGGCCGCGGGGGACCGCTCGCAGCGGCCGGGCAGCACAAATCGATACCCTACCCGCTCTGGCCTGCTCGGCCATTTGGAGCCGGTCCAAAATCACCCCCGCAGGGTGTGGGGATGCGCGAGGATGAGAAATCGGGGGATCGCAATAGAGCGAGCGAGAGAGAGAGAGAGAGAGAGAGAGAGAGAGAGAGAGAGAGAGAGAGAGAGAGAGAGAGAGAGAGAGAGAGAGAGAGCGAGAGCGAGAGAGAAGGGTTGTAGTAATGGATGATGGGGCAGTTGGTTGAAGCCCTTGGCGGTATGGTAGCGGAGCGATAGACCTCGCCGGATTTGATGGTGTCCAAGATGATCCGCAGTGATAATGGATATTGTATACCGACAGGGGTCCGCTGCCTAACGGCGGATGTGAACTGTCAGGGGAAGTGTACTCGAGAGAAAGTAAGAAGTCGTAACAAAGAAGACGAATGCAGGGGAAGTATGAGAAATCGAGTTTTTCGGAACCCCCCACTGCATCTCAAAAATCACTCGATTTCTCATCTTTACTCCAGGGTTGTTCTCCTTTGTTACGACTTCTTCCGTTTCGGGCACCTCCGGAGTATTGTAAGTCGCACCGGCTAGTCTGCTGAGGTAGGTAGGAGAGAGAGCATGATCGCTGCTAGTGGCCAGTCGGACGGGGTCGGAGACAATGTAGCGGCCGTCGGCTGCCGGTGGCTGCCGGGATGCGGCTCCAGGCGGCTCCAGGCGGCTGGGTGAGTCGCCGCCACGCCACCGTCCGCAGGCGTCCCCGTTCTGTTTGTCTGCTTGTCTGAGCAACAGTGCTGAGTCGAGGCCAGCGGTCTGGAGCGCGTTTGGCACCGCGCAAGATTTAGTGCCGGCCGTGGCCACCGGAGGCGCTACGGGCTCTGCGCAGTGCCGCTGCCACCTGCCGGAGGAGTCCGGGCAAAACTTTGTTGTGCGCCCGGAAACACAGCGGACGTAACCAGTAATGATGGAACGGGCACTGTCCGAGATGAACGATGCAGAGACCAGAGGACCGGAGCCTGAGGAGCTCCATCAGTTGAAACTCCGGCCTGGCTGTGCCCTGTTGTGTGCGCTGCCTCATACGTGTTTACATCGAGGGCTGTCCAAACAGTGCCCCGGACCCCTCAGTTTGCACGACGTCAGGAAAAACATGTGTTGCAATTTGTTAACACACGGAGGATCTGATCCCGGAGGCACGTATTACACTGACCGGTTCACGGTTTCAATACTCGTTAACTCACAGACTTAAAAAAATGTCTGGTATCGTTTACTACACTGGTCCTAGTTTAACGGCCAGTGGTAAAACTCCAGTCTGCCAGATAATGCCTTCGTGTTCTAAGCGGATGCCGTCCCCAAAATCCTGAATATCTACACGCACTGGGAATCAATATTGTCCCTTTTCTGCGTGACGCTGCTACATTGTCATGTTCCATATTCTCCCGGGTCGCCCCACCCCCGCCTGCTGGCCTCCTCCGTGTCGGGCGTCTGCCAAGTCAGCGCGTTTTACTGCCAGTCCGGTCTCGTACCGGACTGCTAACTCCCCCTATTCCTGTCTGTATGTCACGATTCTAATTTTTTTTCCCCCAACCTACCTCCAGTAGTTACAGAAGGCAGTCTGTGAACTAAAATTTTAAGCTATTTAATCGGATAACAATTTCCTCGTTCTGTTCTCAGTATTCTTCACCCTTCGTCTCCACCCTTGCACACCTCGCGGTGCTTGGCTGCGCGCGCGCGCGCACACACACACACACACACACACACACACACACACACACACACACACACACACACACACACACACACAAAGCATAAAAACAAGGTAATGGGCTGACCGGTAGTCGTTGCCGTCCCCAAGCTGGCGCACGGCGATGGGGAACTCGGACGGGCCGTGCGCCTTGAGGAGGTCCTGGATGCGCACCAGCCCCTCGTTGTTCTCGTAGATGATGGTGAAGGTCCGCCATCCCCATGCGCGAACGATGTCCACGTACGCCTGCAACACATTAGCCCCCGCCATCCATTCATTAGCACACACACACACACACACACAAACACACACACACACACACACGTGAAGAGCGATGGTCTCTCACCTTGGACAGCGCGCTGGGATGCGGGTACAGGTTGACCAGGCAAGACTCGCGCCGGATGCGGAAGTCCCAGCGCGTCTCCAGGTGCGGCACCTCCATGGTGTCGCAGATGGACTGCACGTGGCTCGCCGTCTGCCCCGATTGCGGCCCGAAGATGGCCGCCACCCCGGACTGCAGCAAGTGGCACACTGGCGCGGCAGAGAGAGAGAGACAGAGGGGGTGGTGAAGAGCAGGGCACTCCTTGTACTTAGGCCGGCAGAGAGAGAGAGAGAGAGACAGAGGGGGCGGTGAAGAGCAGGGCACTCCTTGTACTTAGGCCGGCAGAGAGAGAGACAGAGGGGGTGGTGAAGAGCAGGGCACTCCTTGTACTTAGGCCGGCAGAGAGAGAGAGACAGAGAGGGCGGCGAAGAGCAGGGCACTCCTCGTACTCAGGCCTACGCAGATTGCTGATTCGTGACGACACGACCCGTAAAGCCACATGTGATTGGAAACCGCTAACACTCGGGTAGAGGGTGGTGCTCCCGGGGAAGTAAAAGAGGTCTAGCGGCGCAGCGGCGCGGAGTGAGGCGGCGGGTCCACAACGCCACATAATGAAATTATAACGGGAGGTGGAAGGTGGCGGCCTGGCCTCGGCCTCGTCTCTCCTCTAAAGATTGCCCTTGCGGGGTCGTCCCAGGCGATCCTCGCGCCTGCCGAAGCTAACGAAGTTACAGTTCGAGTCGAGATGGTTTGCAGCGGCTCGGCCCCAAACGCCCGGACCCGCCTGGGGCAGCCTGGGGCAGCCTGGGGCCGCCTGGGGCCGCCTGGGGCAGCCTGGGGCCGTGGTGGGATCACGCACGGGGCGGGGAGGGGGTGGTGGAGGAGTCCTCCAGGCCCCTTGCAACGTTTCCTCTCGGCTCTTTGACGGACTTTTGCCACGGCAGCGCGCAAGAAATTGTTACCTGCGAAAGGAAAAAGCAAGGCAAGAAAAAGTGGCGGGGAAACGTCATTACGGGAGGAGAGAGTGTCCGAGAGAGTGGCGGAGGTCAACGTTCATGTCGGCCGGCAGCGCCGAGTGAGAAGGGGGTCTGATGACGGTCTGGGCGCGGCGCTCGCGGTGTGCGGAGGCGGAGGGCCCCGCCAACCCGCGGGCCTTTGTCTAGTGCAAGCAGGCCGATTCCATGCCACGACTTCATGAATAGCAAAGCACACAAGTCAGGCAAACTTTCCCGCGCTCTGTGTTGGCGCTTTGAATCCCATCGAAATGCCTGGCAGGGATTACGACTACTGCTAGACAGCATCCCTCCGGGGCCGCTGGGCCGCTGGTGCTGGCTGGGCCGCTCACCACGCGGCTAACTGAATGCGCAGCTTTCTTGTCAGTCTGCTCTAAAGCCGATGCCAAGTTGCTCTTTGGCCCGACCGGAACCACCGGAACCCCTCCGGCTACCGCGCAAAAAGGCAGCCGTGTCGCCTGGGCCGACACCGGAGGCAGCCGGGAGGGGCCGGAGGGTCCGGAGAGCCGGAGAGCCGGAGGTAGGCAGACGGCAGCGAGGAGGGAGACACAGAGCAATTTATGGGCGCGCTGACAGTCATCTTGGCCGGCACCTGGAGACGGAGCGGGCCAACAGGAGAGGACGGGGAGTTGGCAGCCAGCTGGCGGCCAGCGGAATCCCGCAGCCCTTCCGGCGTTTGACGCGGAGGAAGTCGGGAGACGGGGACAGACAAACGGCTCTGCGGCTCTGTGAGAAAACGGAAACAGTGTCGCAGAGGACATCCTACCGCTCTTTGACGCCCGGAACGAGTCCTGCGGGGAGATCTTCTCGATCTGGCCCGAGAGGCGCGCGCGCGGCAGCAGGGCGCGGTCGGCGTTGATCCGCTCCACGGCGTACTTGAAGGCCACCTCCTGGGTGTCGTCCGCCGGGTGGAAAAGCCCGCCTGCAACACACAAGACACACGATGCCCTGATCATCTGCGCGCTGGCCGGCGGGTCGTCGCAGCCCGGCAGCGGACGCGCACTGCGGCGGTCGGTCAGCAATTTTTCATACTGGCCGCCGCACTGCCGGTCTTTGCATGCAAGAGCTGTTCGCACAGCGCCCTCATGAATCAGCGCCGCTTGTCAATAGCGCACCACTTTTCATGGCAGCGGCCCGCCTGGCATGAGGCCACTGCTGCAGCAGAGCTGCCGGCGCACCCAGAACGGCTCAGTCTTCTGGACAGAGGTTCTGTCGGGTGAGGTGTGTGGGCGAGTTGTGTGAACGAGGCAACTTGCTCCCCTGCCTCACGAGCCGGTGCCGCCACGGCCTGGATATGCTAATGAGGAGACAAAGTTGGCGGCGCGCTGACGAGGCTGTTAACAGCACCACTCATCGCCCAATGTTGGGTGAGAAGGGACTTGAAGACGCTATTTTGAGAACTTGCCATTTCGAGACCGGACTTAGACACAGCTTGGCACGAGGACTCTGTAAGGCCAAGTTTTCAGAGTGGCCTCCTCAAGTCCCTTGCCATGATGATGACGACTGATTGTCGGACTCACCTATCCTGATGACGTCGGGCAGCGCGTGGACTGTCGCCAGCAGGATCCCGAGGGACCACAGCACCAGGGCTGTGCGCATGGCGGCTGCAGGGTCCGGGACGGGGTCCGGGACGGGGTCCGGGAGGCAGCGTCATCAGCCGTCGGCGCCCCGAGACGTGTCCCGGGGGACCACGGGGACCACCTACAACAACACGGACAGGGTCATTACTTTGCGACACCGTATATATTTGAATACCCGAATAAGCCGTTCGCAGCGAGGGGATGGGGCGGGGGGGGGGGGGGGCCATCTCCGGGGCCCCCACCAACCCCGGCGGCCCCAGTTGCCCCCGCGGCCCCCACCCCCGCGGTTCTCGCCAATGACGCGGATGCTAAACACGATGTACATCGACCTTACAAGAGGCGACGGATTCCAATTTTACACCGCTCTACATTAATTGGAGGGCTTTGTGTGCACGTCGGAAGTAAGTCCTCAGAGGCCATGGAAGAGCAGCGGGCAGTACAGCTCACACGTGTGAGTCGAGAAATGAGGAAATACACGCGGAATTCTTGCGGAGTTTGGCGAAAATGCCTGAGGTAGGGGGCGGCACTTGAGTGCGCGCGAAGCGGCAGAGAACAAGGCCGCCTGGGGCAGCGGCTGCGGCTGCGGCGCCCGCCCTCACCCTGCTTTTAGCTTGGTATGCGGAGCGCGCGCCATTAGCACCATAATTCAAATGTCGTGCGGCTTTCGCGCCGCCTCCAACCGCCTCTCCCCCCGGGCTGCACCAGCTCACCATCACTAAATATGAAAAAGTCTTGACTCATTTTAAAAAAGGGCCTCTGGCTGGACGCATTTTTTAAATCCAGGCGACATGCTTGCGTCTAATGATTGAGGTCTCGGAATCAGCTCACCAGAGCCCACCACACCAGCCCTCCAGCTTTACTAGGCTCACTTGCTCACTTAGCTCACTTAGCTCACCAGCTCACTAGCTCACCAGCTCACTAGCTCACTTAGCTCACTAGCTCACTAGCTCACCAGTGCACTGGCTCACCAGCCCACCACACCAGCACAACGCCACCCGTGTGCGTCGCCATCAATCTCAAACGCGACGAGCTGCGAAGCAATAATGCCGTGCCGAGTGATGCCTGACCAGCTCCGGGCCGGGATCGGGCGTTGAGACGGATATGCTCCGGGTCACAGTGTTCCACGACCTGGTTTTGTGTGTTTCGGCCTGGTGGTTGCACGGTATATATCATATCCTAATTAGAGTCGTTGATGACTCTGAACGATGCCCTCGGGCCCGACGCGCCGCCCAGCACGAACATCTTGTACCAGCGAATTATTTAAGCTCCGGCGAGCGCTTCGCGTCCCGGGCGTTTCGTGAGGAAAACACGCGGAGAGAGAAGCCGGCGAGGAGAAGCGAGGGTAGGAGTAGTGAAGAGACCATAGCGTGGCTACGGCCCACTGCCGCCAGGGCACGAGTGAGTGACGGAGAGCGAGGCGGAGGTTTGGGACCTGCGGAGACCGGTGGCTAGAGTGGATTTGTGGGTCTTACTCTTGCTTTATGCCTGGAGATCCAGCGGAGCAGAGCAGAAGCGAGGGCACGGCTCCGCACGGGCACGCAGGCAAAGGTTCTTGCTGTCCTCTGTCTCCCCCTCTCGGCTTAGTTTAGACCCCCCCCCCCCCCCCCCCTCCGCAGCTGTGCGCGGCTTTCGGGAAATGCGAACGGAGCTCCACCAGATTTCCAATCCTCGCTCCCCCCTGCTCTCTCCCCATTTCAATGCGGACGGACGCAAAAACGAGTAGACACACACGCCAAGGAATGTAATCAGTGGTGGAGCGAGCGCCAAAGGGACCCGGCGGGCTTAATGGATATGTAAAATGCGGCTCCTCTCTGTGTGTGTAATGCTGTTATACGTTCCCTTATCGCACGAGCGTACGGGCAGCGTCAGAGAGGCTCTGAGCCTGTCGGTAAGTGCCACTCTGCAACTATTTAATCTCATGCTGCATTTGTTTCACTTTGCTGCGTTTCTCATCTATTTCATGCTCTCTCTTACGGCGAGGCTGTCACAGTCACAGACAATTTATCACATTCTCCGGAACATGTGTGTAATGAATGGCGACGCCCGGCAGGCATGTCGTGAACATATCTGATTGCACGAAGCGCCCTCTCTTTTCTCTCTCTCTCTCTCTCTCTCTCTCTCTCTCTCTCTCTCTCTCTCTCTCTCTCTCTCTCTCTCTCTCTCTCTCTCTCCTCTGTACAATGTCGGGCGATAATGAGACGAAATGGGCCGCCGATCGATCCACTTGACAAATGGTGTTCGGTAGTCGTCGCTCCACTCCTCGCCGCTCCGGTTAGGTGTCTGGTGGGGAGGGGGGAGGGGATACTCCCCCCCCCCCCCCTTTCCCCCGCGCACTACCATTACCAGCGTTAACAGCAGCCACCTAGCAAGGGTCCAGCATTCCTCGCTAATGCTGCTCCCAGTTTGCAAAGGGTTTTTGGTCTACAATTTTTGCTCTCGGTCCTAGCCACAGCCCGATATTTTTCAAGTGAATGCTTTTGAATCAATAGCAAGTTTCTCTGGTTTCTTCAATAGTTATATTTAGACATTTGCGTCATCTATGTTTCTGGATTATTTCGAATATCAGATGAAAGCGGATAAGAAAATACAAAGTAGTAGGAATTAGTATTCAATTGTACAGTATAATGCAGGTAAGCCCGAATCAGAAGTAGGAATTCGCAACTAAGAAGGAAAATGCAGGGTCCCAAAGCGATTCCTCGTCTTTCCTCTGCATTCTACTTCGTCACTGACATCTGACTTCCGTTTCGGTCCTCTCCGGAGTGCTCTATTGGCAGTTCCTTAGTGGTCGTCAACACCCTTGCGGCCCGCCGTGCCCTGCTGTGTACCTGCCCGGCACCGCAGCCGGGGACCCGCTGATAATGAAACTTTAATGGTCTGATAGCTGGGCCAGCCCCGGCCAGCCCGCTGTGTTCCGCCGCCATTTTCCTCTACAGAGCGCAGCTTCCGCGCGCCGGAACCACCGGACCGCCGCCCGCGAGACCGCAAGGTGGTGGCCGCGGCCGGCGGGGCGAACGGGGGGCAGCTGGGGGCAGGGGGGCGCAGCGGGGGGGGGGGGGGGGGGGGGGGAGCGGGGGGCAGCGGGGGCAGCAGGCTACGCTGCCCCCGCCAGGCCCTGCCAGCTCCCGCCGCCCATCGCGCCACAGGAAATTGCAGCCCTGACTAGCGTTCGCACGGCAGGCCCGGCAACGCTTCTGCCAAAAGAACCCGTTCTGGGATGATCGTCATTGAAGTCAGTCATCACCCCGAAGATCGTTCTTTAGCAAACGTCTTGTATACGGCCAGCCCGAGGGAAAACTTCCAGGGAGGGATAAAAAAACGTCCACCCATTTGTGGACTGGGAGGCGTCCAAGTAGTGGAAGAAAAGGGGTGAAAGATTTCTGCCCGAACTGACCCCACGGGAAGCGGGGATCAACCGACACAAGAAATGAAAATGCATCAACCTGAGCGAGAACCCCCGGGCCGCTTCGGGCCCCCGGCCTCACGGGGCTGCAAGTTTTATACCGCCAGCAAAACTAGCACAAAGTTGACCCGCGCAGTTGGTTTTCAAACAGGGAGAGAGAGCTGGAGAGAGAGAGAGAGAGAGAGAGAGAGAGAGAGAGAGAGAGAGAGAGAGAGAGAGAGAGAGAGAGAGAGAGAGAGAGAGAGGGGGGGGGGGGGAGGGCACGTAGAGAGCCTGCAGCAAGGGCGCCGCAGCAGTCCAGACCAAAAGTTGAATGAACAGCCCGAGGGCCTCCCGGGGGATTATCAAGATAAACTTAAATGATAACCGCGCCGGGTCCGCGAGCGGCCGCCGCCGGCCGTCGTCACACTTTCATCAGCGGAAGTTTGTTTGGTTGGCGAAAGCGAAACTGGCCGGCTGCCGCCCCGCCCCCACCGCCCCGCCCCCACCGCCCCGCCACCCCCGCCGCCCCGCCGCCGTCCCCGTGACTGCAGCCAAGCCGCAGACCTCTTTACCGCGAGTAGTCTCTTCGGGGCTTCCTCTCGTTTAGAAAAGAGGAAAAGGTGGCGATTTCTTGGAATTGATTTCCGAATCAACAGGCCACGGCGTTACCCATTTGAAAGAAGTCCTTTCAGTCCGACTCACTTTTCGCTGCGGCAGAGAAACTCCCAGAAATGATTTCGGCCACCGCGCACCACCACAGCGTCACCACGAAGCGCAGCGAGAGAAAAAGAAGGCCGCAGTAAAAACGGGCGAAATATTTTTTTAAATGTTTGGCAAACAAAGGTCAATAAAGCAGCCAACACCTCGTGAATGCCGGCCGATAATCAAAAGCTGATGATCGGCGGCGTAAATGGAAGCGCGAATTGTAATACGGTGGGAGCTGCCGGATGGCTGCTGGGGCGATGAGGGGGAGGCTGACGGGAGGATGCCGAGGGCTGCTGGAGTCTCAGAGGCGGCCGACGACCGGGAGCAGGCCGGGGGGGGGGGGGGGGGGGCGTCCTGCCGAGCGGCGCGGTGGGAGAGCGGCAGAGGGCAATGCCTAGCGAGCGCGGGGCGGGGGCGGGTAGGCGGACGGTGGGGGCGTGTGGGGTAGAGTCTGCACCAACAGTGTGGAGCTCTGATATTGAGCGCCAGCGGGCCGGGGAGGGGAGGAGAGGCGAGGCGAGGCGGGGGGTCGGCGATGTCGGAGCAGGAGAGGGAGGCGGGATGGGGCGACGCACGGGAGAGCGAGGAGGCGGCCAGAGAGAAGGACAGACCAGACGGGGCGAGGCGAGAGCAGCGAGAGAGAGAGAGAGAGAGAGAGAGAGAGAGAGAGAGAGAGAGAGAGAGAGAGAGAGAGAGAGAGAGAGAGAGAGAGAGAGAGGTCTAGTTCCGCCCCTTGGGTGGAGGGCAGGGGGTGCGGGAGGAGGCGGCTGCTGTGTGGGCCGGCATTGCGGCTTGAGGGGGGAAATTTACGAATATGATTCGGATAAAACGAACAGAGCTAGGCGGGAGGGGGCCCAGGGCTCACTGGCCTCGGCGCCCCCGGCAGCCCCCGGCAGCCCCCGGCAGCCCCCGGCAGCCCCCGGCAGCCCCCGGCAGCCGCCCCAGGCCTCGCTCCCATACCGCCGCCTTATACCTAACGTTTCGGCGATGATTCCAGCCACCGCCCTCTCCGCAGCGGCAGCCCTGGGCAGCCCCATCTCAGGTATCATATATTGGTGCGCCGCTATGGGTGCGGACCGAGATGAGATCTCCTCTCCTATATGGGCCATTCATTCGTACCTCTCGCCGTTTTCAATCCGTTGAGGTGTAACGTAATACCCCCTCGCCACATTCCACTCCAGTCGGCTGGCTCCGCTGGCTCGCTGCTGGGGGTGATTTACACGGCGCGAGGACGGGGAGGGAGGGAGAAGGAGAGGAAAAGAGGGGATGCCACCCATACAAAGTAACCGCAGAGAATCACTGAGAATGAAGGAGTCGTGCGATCATCGCTCGATTTTGGACGAGTCTGCTTCGAAAACTTCCCGTGGCATTGCAGATTTGATACCCGAGTTACTCTCAGCTTGGCGTCGTGTCGGATGATAGACGACATGCGACATGCCCTTGGACATGACCCACTGTAGCAAATGCTGAAGATATGGTGAATTGGGGTAGCCATAGTCTACGTTTCTCCTCGCCGTTTCCTATCGGAATGGGTCATGAGACCCCATGTTTGGAATCCTGTCACCAGCTGAGACATACTCGAGTTTCAAATATTGAGTGAAAACACAAACTCATGAAGTCTCTTGGCGGACGAAATCATTCGATGTTCATGACTCTATTATCCTCAAGATCGCAGTATACATCTCACGAAATTTAATTTGCGATGTATCGTTACACGCGGGAATGGTGCACTCTTCTTCGAGCGGCACGGCAACCATCGGGCGAGTGGCGGAGCCAGCGAGACCCGCGGGAGCGGTAGCACCACCGCGTCTGCCACTGCTGCCGCTGCCAGAGGAGGGAGAGAGGGGAAAATGGGGGGGGGGGGGGGGCAGGGACAAATATGCATAGTTTTATAACAGGCTTGTGTCAAGATTGCTTTCCGAAGAGAGTAAAAGAGGTGGAGGAGGCAGAGGGTGGCTGTGGCAATCTTTTGCGTCGTCTTTTCTTCCCTCTGCCGCAAATGAAAAATGCAGAAGGAATGTGGTCCGTCAGGTGTGTATAAAGCGGACGAGATAAACACCACCTCGTGGGGAGGCAATGCCTTTGAGAGCATCTTCAAACCCAAGCCATGAAAAGGGCATGTTTATCGTGTGAGAGCTGTTTGAACCTACCACGTCGTTCTGGTGCACATTCCTTTACCTAGACGCACGTGATAGTGTTTCTAGTTTCCTTGCGGTTTGCCTCTACTCTGATCCTTATTCTGCAAAAACCCCACGAAGGAAAGGGTTGCTTCGTAGAATTCTTTGTATACCGAACCTAACCCTCTTTCGACAAAGAAGTTGCTTCATAATACGAAGACTCTTACGAAGAAACCTAAGCAAGGCCTAACTTTCTTCGCATGGCGAAAACTTTCTTAGTATCGCGAAGCCTTCGAAGCCTGCGAAGAACGTTCGTTGAATTTTTCCTGTGCACGATTTGAAACGTTTCATCTTTGTGGGTCCCGCTTCGCGTCTAGACTCCAGACTGAGGTCACATACATGTCGGCCGTTTATCACAGCCGCGCCCGACCTCCGACAACGGCCCTCCACAACCACGGATATCCAGGCGCATTTGAATACATTTTTTGTGGGCGTCCCAAGGGTGTGTGCTGCAGATAGGTGTGAAGGGCAGGGTCGTGATGGAAGGCACACACCCCCTCCAGTGTCCCACTGAACGCGCGCGGTGCCCCCCCCCCTCTCTCCCTCTTTCCCTTTCTCTCTCTCGCTACCACCTCCTCATGACGGGGACAAATTATATCAGGCCGTCACTCGACCCTCCACCCGGTGCGGCGGTATTTCAGAAGGAGAACCTGGGGACCTGAGGGTTCTGGGTGCTGAGAAATAAAATAAAAAGAGGTGAGTCCCGCACACCCCCCACTGCTGCACCCTGTCTGCACGAGAGAGAGAGAGAGAGAGAGAGAGAGAGAGAGAGAGAGAGAGAGAGAGAGAGAGAGAGAGAGAGAGAGAGAGAGAGAGAGAGAGAGAGAGAGAGAGAGAGAGAGAGATGAACAGAGGAAGTCCTCAGTCGCGAAACGCGAACTTTAGGGTGTGTGTGTGTGTGTGCGCGCGCTTGTGTGTGTATGTGCACAGGCTGGGCCGAGCTGCGTCGGGGTTAAAGAAATTCATTTGCCGGAGGATTACAATTGCTGGCGTCGCCCGCTCACAATGCCTGAGGCTGCGTGCAATGCCTGAGGCTGCGTGCCTGAGCTCACGCTCACCCCCCCGCCCACCCCTTCCCCTCCCGCTCACAATGCCTGAGGCTGCGTGCCGCTCACCACCCCCGCCCACCCCTTCCCCTCCCGCTCACAATGCCTGAGGCTGCGTGCCGCTCACCACCCCCGCCCACCCCCTCCCCTCCCGCTCATGGAAAATAACTTGTGAGAGCGCCGCATTTGTAAACTACTAGAAGTTGCATAACGCCCTTCAGAAGTATTCCGGGAGATACCCCGCGCTTGATGGCCCCGACATAGAGCGCGGGGTATCTCCCGGAATGTTTTCTCAGACTTTCTTATCCACGGAGACGCTCCGTGGTGCAAGTTATGGGCGACCCCCAACGCGCCCCGTGCGGCCGTGGGGCCAGGAGCGGAGCGGGCGTCCGACGGCCACCGCCGGGGAGGTAGGCACCACGCCGACAGCAGTGCGGGCGTCCGACGGCCACCGCCCGGGAGGTAGGCACCACGCCGACAGCAGTGCGGGCGCGCTGCCTACCTCCCGGGCGTTCGCTGCGCGCGGCGAGAGCCCGCAGGGCGAGGCCGCGTGCTGCCCACGTCGTCGCACACACGCACGCACGCACACTGGCCACGCGCCGCCAACTCTCCGCCGCACCGCTGCGTTCGCAGCCGCCTCCCCTCCCCTCCCTGGAGGCCGAGGCCGGCGCACCGCTCCACCAGCCAAACAGAAACAACGCGGCTTGTGAATCAAACATACACACACGAGGAGGGACGGTGTTCGACACATGTGTGCAATCTGTCTTCACACACCCAGCGCCGGCACGCTGAATAAAGCACGTGACAAACCATGAGTGAGGCTCCTTAGCAACACACTCGGGCGGCACACCGCGTGGTGCTCTCGGCTGAACACGGCGGCAGCCGCCGCCCGCCGCGCCACCCCTGGCCAAGTTCGTCTCTGCCACCAGAAAGTTAGTTTTCCGCCTCCATAAAGCCCAACTTTATCCCCCCGCCGCTGCGCCGTAGTTCAAATGGCGAGTGCGCGGGCCAGAGCCAGGCGGGCGGCGGGCCGGCGGGGGACTTGTGGTGGCCGACAGGGGAGAAATGCTGTTGCACGGCGCCCTGCCCTGCGACTCCGGGGAGACAGAGAGACGGCTTACAGACGGTGCGGGCGGCTGCGGTAGTCCGGAACCCACTGCAGCAGCAGCAGCAGCATCAGCACCAGCAGCAGCAGCAGCATCAGCAGCAGCAGCAGCAGCAGCAGCAGCAGCAGCAGCAGCAGCAGCAGCAGCAGCAGCAGCAGCAGCAGCAGCAGAGCACGGTGCGGCAATATGATTCATGAACGGAACGGGTCGGTAATGGAAACGTTATCGGCCCACTAATCGCGTTGAGGCTGCATGTTTTATCCCCTGTTCTCGTTGGCGTACATCACCGCCTCCGTCCCGATTCTCTATCCAGTTCTTGACCTCTATCCTGGCTCCCTTCCTGCTCATTATATTCCATCTCGTGCACCAACTTCTACAGTTGGAAACACTTAGACACGGGGCGCGTTTGACAAGGTGACTGGATACTAAACAAGCGAAAGTTGTTGTTGTTATCGGTCGAACTCCACGCTATGCACCAAAAAACGACCGCAAGGAAATAAAAATAGAGTGACAGACGCGATTTTCGGCGGAAGGGTAGGCAGCCAAAACCCCGACCGATCCCACCCACACCCACAGCCCAGCCAATCAAGCATGCAGCCCCAGCATGGCCTCCGCTCCTCCCCCTCCCTGCTGCCGATACAGCTCCCCACAGGCCTCAGGCCGCAGGCAGCGCACGGAGCTGGACCAGAGCGCCGCGATCTTGGCTTTGAATTCGAAACTAATTTCGCGCGCGTTTTCGGAGAGGCGCCGGGACGGCGGCCGCGAGCGTCGCTGGCTACGCGATGTACTCACCGGGCTGGCCATGTCCGGCTGCGGCGGCGCTGCGGCGGCGCTGCGGGCACCTCACTGCCAGTCACTGGCCGCACTGACCGGCAGACCGGCCTGCGACTGCGGCTGCCGCTGCCGCTGCTGATGGTCAATCTGTTGCTGGCGCGACAGTATCGAAATCGCCGCCGCTAAATCGCCGGACAAATCGTTTTTCATTCATTCGACATCATAAATCAGCGGCGTGGCGGCGGCGGCGGTTGTGCTGGTCGTGGGGGCGGCTCGGGGGCGGCTCGGGGGCGGCCCGGGATCGGCGGGGGCGCCGCACACACCGGCCTCCAGTCGGCTCCCGCTGCCTCTTAGCCGGCCGCAACGCTGTATTATTAATGCCGCTAGTTTACTACCCCCGTCGGCGGTCGGCGCAGGGGCGGAGGCGGCGCGGGGGACGCAGGCTGGGCGCAGGGGGGCCCGGACGATGGGGGACGGGACGGGGACGGGGACGGGACGGCCGCTCGGGACGCAGACGGTCGGACCTGGCGGCTGCACAAGCGGCTGCCTTGCTTCAGCTCGGCGCGGGCCCACACTGAGCACAGAGCCGAGCCGCCGGGCCCGAGCACGCTGTACCCAGCCTCCCCTGCGGGCTCCCCGCCGCACTGCCGCGCCGCCACCCCCTCCGGCCCGGCCCGGCCAACCCCCCAGCCAAGCGAGCGTACGCCCCTCCCCGCCTCCCCGGGCCGCTTCCACCGCTGCCGCCGCTGCTGCAGAGCGGGGATGTCAGCGTCCCGACCCGGCCCGCCCCCGTCCTGTAACTGGAGGCATCAACACGCGCCCCGACGGCCAAACGGAACGGAACGGGTACTCAGGAGGCGACGCTAGGCGAAAACCATCCCCAGCGCCCCCAGGGTGCCCCCTGGGTGCCAGGGTGCCCTCAGGGGTCCACGGCAGAGCGAAGAGAGCCGATCTGGTCGACAGAAGTGCAAGAGAGAGAGAGAGAGAGAGAGAGAGAGAGAGAGAGAGAGAGAGAGAGAGAGAGAGAGAGAGAGAGAGAGAGAGAGAGAGAGAGAGCAGCGACGCGCGGCACACGCTGGTCTACCTGAACCTATACGGAGTATCGCTAACCGTACTCCAAGCCGCATCTGTCATCGGGTGGAGCCGGGCCGAGAGAGACGGAGAAAGGCGGCGACTTATGAGAGCGAACAAGACAGAACAGCCTATGACGATTCGATGCGTCGTCTGCTATAACCGGCACAGAATGCTTCTGTTCCCTGTGGCCACCAGCCTCGTCGTGGAGCCGGAGGGAACTGAGGCGGCCAATCACGCAGGGTGTGCGAGTGCGAGTGAGACGGAAAGTGTTCGCAAATGTTGTCGTGCCAACCTTTGAGTGCGAAAAATTTGACTGTCGCACGGGGGAAACTAGGTTGCCGTGATCAGCGTCTCCCCGACTCACCTGCCACCCTGGAGTCAGATGAGCGAGCGCATACAGCGCGTAGCGCAGTGGCAGTGTGCCTGCCCTCGAAGGCGCGAGTCGGTGGTTCGATCCCTGACAGCGCGTTCATTTTATGAGGCTATCTTTTAAACGACAGCCTCGCGAGCACTGACGTCACGAAAAAAAAAAAACTGTGTGGTAGGTTAGGTGCGCTCTGAAGACCAAATCATATAGGGCAGGAGTTCACCTCCGCGGGTCAACCAGCAAGCGCTTGGCCGGCCAGAGGGGCTGGCGGCTGGCTTTGCGGAGCTCTGTTCCAGGGCTGCCCAAGGCTTCCAGTCTGTACGACTTGCCCGGCCCCCGGCTGCCCCCGGCTGCCCCCGGCTGCCCCCGGCTGCCCCCGGCTGCCCCCGGCTGCCCTCGGCTGCCCCCGGCTGCCCCCGGCTTCCCCCGGCCATCACAACACACTCACCGGTTACGGCCTGGACTCCGCTGGCTCCGCGCTCCGCGGCTTGGCGGGCCGCCGTCACATTAGCCGATTGTCCCGCTGCCCCCGATGTCGTCGGCGTGGCCGTCTACCACCGTCAGCTGCTGGGAAGACGACCACCCACAACTGTTTAACTGCCGCGGACCGCATAACTTCCAGCCGAGGCGCTGCGGGCCACGGAGCGGCCGCCACGGGACGGCCTGTCACAAGTGTCTGTCCCCTGCGCAGCACTCAGTCAGTTCTCCCCCGAGCCTCCCCCGCTGCTAGAAGCAGTACACCTGTGTGCCGCCAGTGCGTTTGGTCCGGATGACGTTGTTCCTGCACCGCACTGTGATGTCCTCCGTGAACTGGAACGTGATGGTGGCGTCGTCCGCGTCCTCTTCGTCGTCGGCGTCCTCATCGCTGCTCTCTGTCGGTGGATCCGAATCCTCGTCGGCGGGCTCCGGTGGAGGGGGTGCTCCGCTGCTGGGATCGGCGGCGTCCTGGTCGCACGGTGGGTCCGTCGTCACCACGACGTCGTCCTCGGCGGCCATCTCGTTGTGCCGGACAGGGCCGGCGCAGAGAACATCGGTGGCGCAGCCCAGGAGGACGACGGCCGTGAGGAGGGCGACAGCGGTCGCCGGCATCCCGGCGGTGACGGCCGCACTCACACCCACACGCTCGAGTTGAGGCTCGTGATGTAGACGACGAGGGCGTACGTGACGAGGAACAGCAGCATGAGGAACAGGTGGAAGCGCTCGAGGCGGGGCAGGGTGGCGGCCATGGCGGCGGAGCGTGCGGAGCGTCTACACGGTGACGGCGTACGAGGCGAACAGCCGCGCCGCCAGGATGGCGTAGAAGCCGACCACCACGCACGTCGTGACGAACAGCAGCGACCGCAGGCTGACGTTGAGCATGGCGGCACTGCCAGTACAGTCAGGGCCGAAGCGGAGGAGGTGCGGAGGTACTGCGCTAGAGGTACCGGGGTGCTGCTGCAGGTGCTGCTGCAGGTGCTGCTGCAGGTGCTGCTGCAGGTGCTGCTGCAGGTGCTGCTGCAGGTGCTGTGCACGTTGTGCACCCGGGCTGTGCTCGTCCGCTGCGCTACCGACGACTGCCAGCCCGCCATCGGTGGTCAGGCCGTGGTCAGGCAGAGCGGGCCAGGGAGGGTATGGCGGGGCAGGGCGGACTGTCCTTTCGGTAATCCGCTGCCCGCCGCCCCCGCCGCCCCCGCCGCCCCCGCTGCCCCGCCGCTGCTGGCAGCCCGCGAAGCCGTACGACGGCTGGGCTGTCAATACTCTGTGACCCTTGCCTTGCACTGCCGGCGGTGGCGGGGCCGGGAGCAGCTAGGGAGAGGCCACCACATCTCCCCTTTCCTGTCGCTCTCAGCACCTTTGCCCGCTGCGCCACAGCAGATATGCACTTCAGGCAGGGGTCTGCGGTGCAGGGTACAGGCGCTCATGTAGGACATGGAGCACGTGCCCAAGTCACCCTAAGCAGCGAAAGACATAGGATCTCCGAAGCTCGGTCTGAAGGTTAATGTATAAGTCGACGTTCTGTAGCCCCAGTATCTGAACGCGTAGCTAACCACCGCTTGCCACCCTAGTGGTCCGATTGGCGTATTAGTGGTCAGGGTGTGTGGCACCTTGGGTGACCTTGAGAAATGCGGAGGAAAACCAGTTATGGGTCGCCAGGATTCATATTGTGGGCCGCGCACACAACCTCGACTGGTTTGATGAGACGAGTAAACACTTTCGCATGGGTGACCCATCATCGCCTGTCCACCTTTCCCAGAATGCTCTCGTGTGGAACAGGTCGTGGTTGCGTAACCCGTCCTCTGTGAGTGATCCGTTCACTTGTGTATGCGAGCCTGCGGAGCCTGCGCGGATAATGCGGGCCTCATCTGCTTGCGGCGGCAGGGGATGAAAAAAGGTGGGGTGCGGAGGGGTCGAGTATGGACACTTCCTGTTCGCGCCGCCCCCGCCTCTATATTCATAGCCAGCCGCCACTTTCTTCTCCTCGTCTCTTTTTTGCCACTCACAGATCTCTCAGGAAGAATGTATGCTGCGCAGGGCGGTGCATAAGTCCCCCCCCCCCTCCTCCTCCTTCCCTCTCCATCCTTTCGTGTTGCCCTCCTGATTTCTTTTCCGCCAGGCTTTCGGCTGCTTTGGCGGCACGTCTCTCGTGGACTGTGGACTCCGTGAGCTCCGGAAGCCTTGCTCGCGCATGCACGAAAAAAAAAAGGGTTGTGAGCAAATTTTTCGCTGATTCGTTAGATAGATCCACCCACACATGGGATGGTGCTAGGATTTTGCGAAGGACGGGCTTGTCCTAGAACAGAAGCTGTGTGTGCCGCGAGGGGCGTGTCGTATCGTCGTATCAGAGGCTCGCGATCCGCGTCCGCCAACTACCCCTCCCCTCCCCTCCCCTCCCCTCCCCTCCCCACCCCACCCAGCAGCCTCGGCGCGGTCCCGGCGCTCCCTGATCCCAGCCAAGAGGCTCGTGTAAAAGCAGCACGCGAACACATGTTCAGCCGTCTCCGTCCCACTCGCGGCCACCAGGCAGGACGTGATGCGACAGAGCACACAAGTCCTTGGCCCCTAGACCCGCCCCCAGCCCCGCCCCCAGCCCCGCCCCCAGCCCGCGCGGGCACCGAAGTGACATGCAATGCTGATGCTTTGTAGCACGGGTGTTGTACAGCGGGAGGGCGGGCGTCGGTGACATACACAGACGTTACCCAGAGAGCTAGGCAGCGTTTATTCACATTCCAGCGCAAGAAACAGGGTGGGTAAGTGCAAATGGAAAGCTGAGAAAAAAAGTCACATTCAGGAGAAATAAAAAAAAACAACACCCTAATTCTCAGAAATGGTTATTTTATTCTAAACTTGCTGAGCTGCCATTTTCTAAGGGTTACATTTTTTTTTACCTGCTGTGATTTTTTTTTTCCAATGAGCATGAGCTGACGCCATCGGGGACGTCAGTGTTGGTGGGAGACGTCGGATCGGCTGAAGTACTCCATGGCGAACACGACGGAGGCCAGCGGCAGCCCGCACAGCAGCACCCGGAAGGCGCCCCACAGCTGGGACAGCCGCAGCACCTGCCGCGACACGAAGGGGAGGCAAATGGAGATGGAGGTTCGGCAAGCCACCCGAGGGCGGTAGATGAAGTTGGCTGGGTTCGGCGGTGGCGGCACCCGGCGGTACCTGGGGTCCGGAGCGCGCTGCGCCGTCAAACAGAAGGGAGAACACGGCGCTGCGGCCTCGCCTGGTGATGACAATGCTCTCCCAGTAGTGCACGAGCCCCACCTCCTGCGGCCCGACAGTGAACCATCCAACATTCCAAAAAAATAAATTGGTTGTCCTATCAATAATTTAGTTGTATAAACTAACATTCCGTTGGGTCAGCAAAAATTTTGGTGAGTGGGCAAAAGACAGAAAAACGGAGTTTTCGCTCCCACCACGAACTTTTTGCTGACCTAACGAAATGTTAGTTTCGCAACTAAATTTATTGCTCGTCCCCAAAACAAGGACAAAAGGGTTAGCACTCCTGCCACACGCACCGTGAGCCGCAGCAGGACCCTGTTGAAGGGGCGCAGGAAGGGCGATCCCCTCCGCAGGGCGAAGGCGGTGTAGTAGTGCACCAGGCAGGTCCTCATGAGCCGCATCTTACGGAGCGTGGCGTCGCTGAGGTCGCCGCTGTTCCAGGTGAAGTAGACGCGGTTGAGCCGCTGGCCCAGGACCACGTGGCGGCCAGACGCTACGATCCGCTGCCAGTCGCAGGCGCGGACCACCATCATCCTGTCGGCCAGCTTCTTCTCGGCGGCGTTCTGGAAGCGGAGGCGGTGCGTCAGCCGCAGCTGGCCATGACACGCCGAGGCCAGAGTGACACTCGCTCACCTCCAGGTCCACAATCACTTTGAAGTTGGGCACGATGACGCTGGCCCAGGTCAGACCCTGGTCGACGGCGTCCTGGGGCGTGTTGATGGGCGGCTCCGAGCGCTGCAGCGTGAGGTGGGCGATGAGGCCGGACGAGAAGGCCGTCGTCATGAGCACGGAGAACACGACCCACCAGGCGACGACGTGGCGGTGCGGGCCCAGCGACGGCCGTGACCGCGGGATGGTAACGAGCACCGAGCAGCCCGTCAGCACAAGCAGGCCGCCGGACAGCGTGCCGAACCCTTGGGATGGGATGGGGAAATACAGCTCAAGCCGAAGTGAGAAGTAGTAACGAAGGAGAACGCCGGACGAAGTATGAGAAATCACGTGTTTTTAACCGGAAAGCGAGTGTTCTTTTTTCTCTAATACTTCCTTGCGTTCTTGTTGTTCGTTACGACGTCGAACTTCCGTTTTGGGCTTCTCCAGAATACTCTACGGTCATGAGATGTGCGACAGTGACGAGAGCCGTAAAAGCGGAAATTTAGTAAAAGTTATGATATGCGTTGGAAAATGGCTTTACTGCCGTCACTCGTGAGGCCGAGGCCCTTGACGGCGGCCTCCAGCAGGCGGCAGGCAAGGACGACGAGGCCGACGGCGAGCAGCCACGCCCTCCAGACGGGGTTCTCCAGCGGCTGGAACACGGCGCCCGACTCGGACTCCAGCAGCCGCGGCCGGGGCACCATGAACGTCAGGCACGTCAGCTTAGGGAAAAGAACGCGTAAGCGTAAGGAACAGGGTGGTAAAAAATTAAGAAAAAAGAGTGGGATTCAAGTAAACGATGTCCGGTTTCGATCCAATTTAAACGAGGCCCGCTTGACCACCAATCGCACGGCTCCTAAAATTTTCCCGATTTTATTTTTCTTTCTTTGTTGCAGCGAGGAAGGGCTGAGGATAAGCCTGAGGGAGGGCGTGGGGGGCGATTAATCGATAGCGTGGCTCTAGCGGTATCTGCCGCGCCATCTGCGGCGGTGCCGTGCTGCGCTCTGGTGGTGACGAACGGACGTGGCGAGGCGACAGACAGCGCCACACGGCGGCAGGCAGGGCAGCAGGCAGGACGCGGCAGTAATGGGCGCAGGCGGCTTTCTCTTCCTTGACCGGCGGGTGTCACGTGTCGCGTTCAGTCCGCAGGACTATCGGCTATCACTGCGATTTACACAAGGGGTTCCTCACTCACCTGTCATGCGAACGAATGAATACATCAATAAAGATTACCAAAGAATACAGAGATTACACAAGATTTTAGAGATTGCAAAAGATATCACATATTTCGCGTTATTCCTTTCATCTTCTTGCCGTTTCCGCTGACGTCTGCAGTTGCGACGGAAATGTCTATTCGAATTACGGAGTGGATAGAAACAGTGGACACCCGGTATAGATAAACACACATAATCGATATTAACTGGCACTCGCCGCTCTGGTCGATTGTGGTCGGTCTCTTAGTTGGATTGTTCCTCGAACTCGAGCTCCGCTTGACGGTGCTGATATGATGTGACTTGAGCAGGGTCGGCAAGGAGGCGTAACTGCGTAAATGTTAGCTTATTGTGTAGCTTGTGTTCCGATTTGATTTAGGTAAGTTTTACATAGTTGGTATTGAAATTATTTTCAAATCATCGAAATCATCGAAACCATGTTACATTGCACCTTAAGGTTTGGATGTTCCACTTGGATCTGCACCGTGGAGCACTCAGGGGCGAGCACAAAACACGTAACGCTCATCGGTGGGTACAACCAGCCGCGCCATGCCGTCGCTGCTGTCGCTGCTGACGCTCACCCGGACGGGGACGGTGAGGTCCACGACCCGGGACTGGTGGAGCTGCACCCACACGCTGAGGGCGACGTCGGCCTGGTCCGCACCCAGGGCGCCGAGAGTGCCGCCCTCCCAGGACCAGCGGCCCGGCTCGCCCGCCGGCCGGCCCCACTTGTCGCTGCTGTTGGACACCACCAACGACCACGTGAAGTTGAGGTGGTCCGCCAGCAGCCCCAGCACGCCCCACTCCGTGCCGTACACCTTCTCTTTAAACGGACATTGTAACAGACGCGGAGAAAAAAAGATGAATGGTCGCAACTAATGTTTTACACTTCGATTTCCAGACAAGCAGTAAAGTTTGGTTCTGAAAACTAAAATTGCGTTAGGGGGACTACTTTGTTAGTTGCCGCAACAAAAAGGCACGTTGCGGCAAACAACTATTTTCCTACTCTGCTCTGTTCTTTGTTGCTCCTGCAGCGATCCTCTATGGCAAAAGTAAAAAAAAAAAAAAAAAAAAAAAAAAAAAATGTTTACTCATGAAATGCGGTTCCCGATTCAAGTCTTTTCCCGATTCAAGTAGAACCCGAAGCGTGTGTTTTTGTCGCTGAAATAAACAGTCGAGGCTGCAGCCCCCTGCACGTACTGGGGTCGGAGGGGTCCTCGATGTAGGAGAGCGGCGGCTGGTGGTACGTGGCCACGCGGAGGGTGCGGCCGCCGAAGTCGTGCCTCCGGAAGCCGGCGGGCTCGGCAGCGTCGGTCCCCGGCAGCCAGAGCCGCGGCGTGACGTAGGGGCTGCTCAGGCGCCACCACTCCCCCGCCGTCCATGTAAATACCGCAGCGTGAGCCGTGCCCAGGGCTCGGCCCAGGGCTCGGCCCAGTGCCTGTCGGCCGCGCCATGATTTATTGGTTTCGTCAAGGCGGCGGGGAGGATGCTGTGCCGCGAGCTTCCGCCGCCAGGATACCAATAAACAAGGCGACGGGCCGCCCAGGGTGCGAGGAGCTCGGTGCCCGGCTCAGCTCGGCACGGCACGGTGCGAAAAAGGAATGAAATAATCGCACGGCGCAGTCTACTTGCCTGGGGAGCGCGGGCTGCTGTGTAAGGCCCCGCGGTGGGTGCCCCACTGGGGCCGGCGCCCTCCGGGCCGGGGGCCGCGGGGGCCGCGGGGGCCTCCGCCAACAGCAGCAGCACGCTGGCCGAGTCCGTGAGTGGCCGCCGGGCCTGCCAGGCCGCGCAGGCCAAGGCGCGCGCCCCGGCCTGGAGGTCCTCGGACAGCACCACCAGCCCCCCGCAGGCGCCAACAGCCCCATCATCAACCCCTTGGCTGGGGCCGGGGCCGCTGCTGCTGCCAATCATCCGAAGATTCGGTAGTGATGACGACTTTGGCAAGAGCCTCGCCAAGGTCACGTAAAGCGACTCCCAAGATGAGTCGTGGTCGACTGGGGACTCACGCATTGGCACTGAAGAGCAAGACGGGCAGGGGGGCGTACTCCAGCACCGCCGCCAGCGCGGCGTCCTTCCCCTCTGTGTCCCTGGGCTCCGCGTCCCGCAGGACCAGGACGGCGATGCAGTGGAAGTGGGGGAGGAAGGCGGCTCGGGCAGCGGCAGACAGCTGCTCCCGCCATCCCCGGCCCCGGTGGTCCCGAGACAGGACCAGTGGCACGAGGCCACCGCTGAGGCCCCCGCCGAGTGCCGGGGTCAGCAGCAGCAGCACCTGGCAGAAACAGCTGTTCTCTCTCTCTCTCTCTCTCTCTCTCTCTCTCTCTCTCTCTCTCTCTCTCTCTCTCTCTCTCTCTCTCTCTCTCTCTCTCTCTCTCTCTCTCTCTCTCTCTCTCTGTCTCTGACTCGTTATAGAATGATTGACTAGGGGACCGTACCCATATTACGTGACCGGTTTTGGGCCGTTTTTGACCCCCCCCCCTCGTGACGTGGATAACCTAACCTTTCCATGTATTTTAGATAGGGCGTAGTATTTGGCTTTGACCCCCCCCCCCCCATCCCTCCCCAATTAGGTCACGTAATGTGGGTACGACCCCTAGCCTCTGGCACGTGTCAGGTAATTGTTCTGTATTATACACCCCTGCGCAGCCGTGCGCTGGTTGTGAAACGGGGGTAGTAGTCGTAAATGTCAGTTGTTACTTGTAATTGCCGGCATGGAAATAGCGGCGGCACAGTTGTCCCATAGATATTCCAGCGCAGCGATTGCCGGCCGATGGCCACACTGTTATCGGGAGGGTTTCAATTTTGTGACATTTGAGTTGCACGGGTTGATCGCCGCAACGGCGGTCAAATCTTCAAAACTATTGGTGTCAGAGGGTTCTCTGCTCAGATCAAGCGGCCCGAAATGGGTCATCAAACTGTCCATGCGTGCCTAAAATACGCATTCAGTACAACTACACGTGAAACAGCAGCACATGTAATGCAGCTGCCCAGCATTGTGTGTTCGACGGCCGCACCGCGTTTCAGCAGCATCCGTGCCGTCCCGTGCCGCCCTGTGCCGTCCCGTGCCGTCCCGTGCCGTCCCGTGCCGTCCCGTGCCGTCCCGTGCCGTCCCGTGCCGTCCCGTGCCGTCCCGTTTCAGCTGACAGTGCGGTTGGTTGGACGTGCGGTCACCCATTTCACGAAGCACTGCCCGCTCAAATAGATGGGGCATGTGAGCTCGGCGGAGTCAGGAGGCGGGGGGAAATACCAGAGGGGGCTCCAGTTCCACACCCCACATCGAGTCGTCGCCGCCCAGAGAGGCGGGACTTCTTCTTGCGGTTCAAAAGGGGTTCGTTAGCTCGCCGCCGACGCTGATCGAATAGCAATGTGGAAGTGCTGGCTCCCAGTGATGAATGGCTCCGTAATTAAGAGGGGAGGGGATCCAATCTATCGCCGCATTCCGTGCCATGTTAACACCATCTGCGTGGAGCGCGGAGCCTGCCCCGACATTCGCTGTGTGTGTGTCCCTTCTTATATTATATTATTCACGTTTTACACTTCCTAAGAACAGGTTCGTTACTCTTATTTTTCTTGCGGACTGGACTGGCGACTTACCAGAATGATTCTGCTGACCATCACACAACGGTGTTCTCTCAGGATGACCGGCCCACTCAGTCACGTCCATCAGTCACTAGAATCACTGCTGATAAGGAAATGGAAAATCAGAATCTACCCAAATTTTTATAAATAGTGATACTGAAAACTCGGATGTACACTACTTGCACCCTGGAGTTTGATGTGCCAACACTTGTGAAAGTTTTTATCCCATTTTTTCGCTTTCGAGGTCGGTGAGAAATAAACGCAGACTACAAATTTGACAGAAAGGCTGAAGTTTTCACCTCTTACAACGACAGCGCACTCACACGGCGCCGCCAGCGCTGACCGAGGGACATGCCGAGGCATTGGGCGAGCCCTCCCTGAGGGGCTGGGCCGGCTGGGCCATCGCCTGACTGCTGCACATTAACACCGCTGTGTCCCGGGATCGTCCCGTCCCCCACGACCACAGAACGACCCGCCTTTCAGCGGGCCACGCAAGCGACTGACCGGGGAGAAAGTGGCCACGCACCCCCGCATGACCGCGGCGATGGAGGGAGGGGAGGGAGCTGGCAAACTTATCTGGAATACTTTTTAAATCCGGGGTGTCCAGTGAGAGTGCGAATGCATTTCCAGGCGTTGTAGCATGTGTAGTTAGGGAAATATAATGGTATGGAGACTTGTTATTTATTCGTAAATATGAAATGTTTATTTCGATTCATCATACAATCAGAGAAAGTACTCGTTTACTTACATTATGGACCTAATGGAAATGCACATTCCTGAATGATGATTCTACAAGTCGCTCAAAAGGAGACATCCAGCAGGACTAATAACAATTAGACACTACCCGTATTTCACCTTCTATCTAAGGCAAAGATCTATTTCAATCACAAACTTTAACGCAGCTTTAGTTTCTGCGTCTTACATATGCGCACAAGTCTTTGACCGGAGACAAGACAGTCTATTTTTTACGTTGCTGTCACAGAAAACGCATGCGAGGTATTATTTCCTCGCTAAAAACGAATTACATAAGGTACATTAGTGCACGCACATTGACAACGCCGATGTCAAGTAGAAAGATTGACCGGCATTTGCTACTACTGAACACGTCTAGTGGTTTTGGCAGGTTACCTCATCTTTATTTGTCCGTCCCTACATAAAACTTAGCTTTGTACGAGTGAAAAACGTCTCAACCATTCACATTAAAATAATAATATCTGCTATTTACAGTTATATCAGATTAAAAACACTCTCAGGTTAATATTTTTTTGCCCCGCAATACGTAAATTACTGGACACAGTCACTGCGGAGATGTACAAAGTACAGTGTTCGCAAACATTTGGTCATTTTTGTGAGATCCCGTAAGAGTTGTTTTTCAGTCTTGAGTTGGGTCTGCCCTGCTCTACGAGAAGTGGAGATGGACGACCGTCTGGTCCGGGTCGCTCCACTGCCGAGCATGACCATGCTTGGGGCAGTCCTGATTGTACTCGGCGTTGGTCACTTCCATCGCCCAATCACGACTGCCCCCCTCCTGCTACTTGTCGCCGTTGAAGCGTTTAAAGTTTTTGAGCTGCACTAGCGACTGGCTCGAGCTCGGCGACGACTCCTTGGTCTGATGGACGGGCTTGGTCGTGCCGCGGCAGCGGAGGGCGAACCGCAGCTCCATCATCAGGGCCTCCTTCGGCGAGATCTGCGAACAACAATCAGTCTATGATAGTTTTTTCGTAAATTTGAAGCTGCAAAAATGACCAAAGATTCTCGAGAGATTGCCAATCAGAAACAGGAGTGTGGAAATGCGGCCCTACCTTGTGTTCAATTGCGACCCTGCGGGTGTTGAGGATGAACTCTATCACCGCCACGAGTAAGGCGAACGCGCACCCAGCGATGAGAACCACGAACACGCCACCCACGTTGTCCAGGCCGAGCTCGTTGGCGGAGGCGTCCCCTCCGATAGACTCCTTCTGCAACAGTCGCGCACAACGGTCAGCCTCTGAGGCAACAGGGTCCTAGCTGGATTTAGGGTACTTTTCATCTGGATTTAGCCCATTCGATGTGGGTTTTGCAATTTCCAGGTGTGTTTTTAAAATCCCAGACTGTTTTCGTGTTTTCCACGGGAAAACTTGGAATTCCAGACTTCTTAATTTCCATAACGGAAATTTCTGGGTACGGAAAATACATTCCACTAAGGAAACGCATTTCCACTATCGAAATTGATTTCCAGACCAGGAGAAATATTTCTATTTCGTATTCCTTCTGGAAAACAGGTCTGGAAATCGATTCCAAACACAGACTAGAGTTCCCATACTGGAAATGGAAGACCCACGAGGACCAGTGGAAAATTCATCTGGGTTTCAAAATATTTGAAAAATTCTATTGTTCATCAGAACAGACTTAAACTTGGTGGACACAAATTTCAAGTCACGGAGATGCTATTTTTGAAATAAAATTTTCTGAAGTCTGTTTATTTTAAACTCCTAGAGCGAATCCCACACCGAAATTTTCCAGATGGAGTTCCTAAAATCCAAATGGAAAAATGTTCCAAATACCACATGGAATTTGGGCACTCAAAAATCAAATCTAAAGTGCGGATTTGCCACACCATATTTTCCCATGTTCGTTTTAAAGCTAGGAGAAGCGACGAGGAAGGCAACACTTACCGCCCTCTGGTCCAGTCAAGTAGCACAAGGGGTAATGGCAATAGACATTAGTAGGGCACACACGCATGTCAGACCTAATTATAACACTTGCAAAAAAGCAACCACCCGATGCGGTGACTCAGAAAAGCATTTCCTTTACCGGACATCTGCCACCGCCGTTCATCTGTTTCCACCATTTGTCCTTCAAAGCGGCGAGTCTTCCGGACTCCTGGAGTTTGAGCACAGCGCCCGATATAAGAGTTCGATACCAAGAGTCTGCCCGAAGAAAGGAAAAGATTAAATGTTTGTAAAGTAACCAGAGGCTCGCGAAATAGCGATGCAAATCAACTCACGCATTGGCATGGCGATGCCGTATCCCTTGGAGTCAAGGTGATTGCCGATCTGTATGAGTTTGCAGTTCTTCTCCACATGGTACTCGATGGAGGACGACTCCATCAGGTAGGCGTAGTTGCGCTTGCCCTTGATGACACGTTCCACGCCAGCATCGTTGCTCGTGGGGAAAACAGACGGCCTGGCTGACTCCATAGCAGCCCACATCCGCTGGTAGTCGGAAAAGTTTGAATTCTGCGAACGAGAGCCTAGAAAAAATTATGGGAAAAGGCGTTATTTAATAGGGAAAACAGAGCATTTTACACACCTTGAAGAATGATTCCGTGGATCCGCCTTTGAGGCAGCCGTATTTTATCTTGTTCTGCTGGGCGAGGTCCTTGGCGCTTGTGATGGATTCTTCCATGCGGTTGACGGTGAGGAAGGCAGCGAGGTTGGCCGTGTATGACGATATCATGATGAGCGTAAAGAACCACCACATTCCGGCGACCATCCGCGTCGACACTGCCCTAGTAATAGGAAACCGCAAAGTTAGTTACGCCACCTTGCCCTCTAGATTTTTGTATAGACAATCACGAAAAAATTAAATGACAAACATCAAAATGAAAAACAAAGTATTTCTAGAACAACTAGCAGGTTTCCAGGCTGTTAAAAGCAAAATTTATCGTTGAGGGCAACAATTATTAGGGATTCTTTCACACAGCGTTTACTAGGTATAAATATGGAATGGATCATTGCAGATATTAGTGCGCTTGGGTCTTTCTACCGTAACAAAGTCTCACTCAACAAATGTTATTGGAGCTGCCAGGCACACAAAGCGCCTTACTGAGGGGCAATGTCAGAACCCTGCTGCATCAGAGATCCAATATTGTGCCAGATGGAATTGTTTAGCGTCAGAGTCAACTCTAGCTCAGTCGGCTCCGGGTTGCAGGGGTGCGGGTTGTTCCACTCGTTGGGAGCAATTCTGAAAGAGGATTTCAGCCACGAAAGTTTAGAGGCCATTCGCGAGACGCCTCCGCGACACCTTTTGGCAGACTTGTATAAGATGGATTGTGTACGATTACCTACGATAAGGCTACGGCTAATGTGATTAGCACGACAACGAAAAGCACAGAATCTATAGATGTCAAAATTAACATAAATTAACAAAACGAGTGATTGGTGTAACAAGTAAATGTTAACCAATTATAGGAAAAGTTGCTGCCAATTCGGTACGCGGAGGAAGTGCTTACTTGGGAAGGAAGTCACAGCCTTGCTGCAAGAACGATCCCATCGCAAACCACATGCTGTTGATGAGAGTAAAAGTGTTCTGAAGCTCCTCTGGATTTTGATCGCAAGGATGCGGATTGTCCCATTCGTATGGTGATGTCCTGTGAAACGTCTAATTATCCACAAGATACTCAAACCCTGTAATTCGCTTTAAAAATTTCACAAAGGCTTTTTCTTTTTTAAAGTCTAATAGAGAAACCACAATTAGTTTTTTTTTGTCTTTTTTGAAATCAAATTCAAACTTTCGATGACTGACAACAACCCATACAAATAAATATCAAAATTTTAAGGATAAGTGTTGCTTCATTTAAATAAGTTTGTCCCTTTTTTAAATAAATACCTTGCGAGAACGAAAAGAAGAAGAGATACACCCACGTACGCAGTGGCCATATAGATCCACACTTCTAATGAGAGTGGTGACAGGAAAGCGAATAAGTTCTTCTCGGCCGCTTCGGGCCTCAGAAACAATATTGAAATTCCTGAAATTCAGATAACAAATGACAAAAAAATTGAAACAAAAAATTGATTGTTTATCGTTTGTCCCAGCTTACCTAAATTCATGAAAGGCATAGTAAAGTCTACAGCCCTCTCCCGGTCATACGTTATCGTGAGGTCACAAATTCCTAAGTCTGCTTTCTGTAATGGAAACGTATGCCAATTATTCTATTAAATTCGTAATTCAGTAAGAAATTGAAATCAGTGTTTCCTTACTCTGTCAATTAAATCCCGCATGATCCCATCCCATTGCTGTTTAGTCTTGTCGAGACTTCCGTGCTTCCCGTCCTTTACTATATAAAATTCGTAACTGAAGTTCAATTCTTGTGCAATCGCATGGATGAGGTCTACAGCATATCCCTCGAAGCGTTCATTGCCAGTAGCTGCGGTCCGATTAGTTATTGTAAGGTACGGAGCCCCCTAGAAATGGATAAGGGAAGCAGTGAGAGTAATCCTTGAGAAGATAGGGAGTGCTACGGCGCACAGCGTCCTTCTTCTTTCCTTACTGGGCGAGACACGACTCTCATCAGCTTCTTTGACAGCCTTTGTTTGTCCGAGCGTTCCATTTCTGCCACTGATCGGAACAGATGAATACCAGTCATGTTCCATATTCCTGTCGCGTTGTTGGAGTTGGTCTCCAACAGCGTGAGCGTGAAGTTGGTGCGGCGGTAGTCCGCGTCCGGGTCCAGGGCGATGAGACCCGTCATCCCGCTCTCCGCAGTGTCAGGATTGCCGTATTTCTGGACAGAAGGAGCAGCGTCATCAGCAGTCCAGATGATTTCCCGAAGCGAACGTCCCCGCACATACCGTTTTCATGAAGGAGATGATCCGGTCGCCGTGCTCCCACTTCTGCACACCGTCGCAGCGCAGGGGCTCCTCGTATATCTCGGGGGCGGTCTGGTTTAATGTGTGCAGCGACTTGGCGAACATGTGCACGGCGTCGTACATCAGCGCCGCTGACGTCTACAAGGCCAACGCGCCCAACAGGGCCTCATTATAGTGAGGCCGTGATTTTAATGCGGAACCACGCAGATAACACACACAAAGGCCGCGTTAGGCCATCTAAATGTTCACGGGGCTGGAATGCACTTTCTAAAGGCTCGACGCGAAAAATTCGTCGGAGCCGACTGAGGAGTAGAGTGCCCTCCCCTCCAGCCCTCGCAGCCCCGGGCAGGCTCTCACCTTGACCTCGTTCGGCGAGATGTGGATCGTCTTCCCCCGCAGGCGCTCGCTGAACATCCAGTCCTGGATGGCGTTCTGCACCGCGGCGGAGGTCGGGTCCACCAGCCGAATGCCGGTGATGTTGGCGATGTTGCGCTTGTTCGTGATCCAGCTGTTGACCTCGCTGAAGTCGAGCGTGTGTGCGTCCTGCAACAGTGTGCCCCACCTGTGAGCTCTGGCTGTGAGGGTAGAGGTGGGCCGGTCCTGGGCTGGGCCACATACCAGTGAGGTGACAAGGTAACTGGTGTAGTCCCCCATCATCTTGACCTGTTTTGCCTGGAAGAACAGGTCGACGATCTTCTCCGTGGACACATCGAGGACTATCCTGGACTCGGACGAGTTCTGGATCTCTTTGAGCAGTGGCCTGCAAGGCGAGAGGATGAGTCGGAGGCTGCTGCCGGCTGCTGCCGTGACCTGACGGCTGGTCCCCGCTCACCTGTAGTCGTCGCCCTCACTCAGCTGCCGCACCGTGATGGGGTTGTCCCGCGGGCCGTGGCCCTTGAGGACCTCCTGCAGCCGCACTAGCCCGTCGTCGTTCTCGTAGATAATGGTGAAGGTCTTCCACGCCATGTCCTCCAGCAGTGCGACCAGGGCCTGCAACGGAATGCGGACGTGTGAAACAGGATGTCCTCCACGGTGCATGTCGTGTTTGCCGTGCCGAGCCTACCTGGGACAAGCTCTTGGGGTCCGGGTGGATGTTGATTTGGTACTTGGCCGCCGGGCTCGGGGACGTGTCCCAGTGCGTTAGGATGTGGGGGATCTCCAGCGTCTCGCAAATGGAGGTGACGATGCCCGCGGTCTCGGAGCTCTTGGGGCCGAACACGGCGGCCACCCCGTGCTTGGTGATGTTGCAGACTGGAGACAGGCATAGTCATCACGGGGGCGGAGACACTCAGAGACATCATTCCGCGGGCGCGTACTCACGGCGCTTGCCGGTGCTGAAGCTGTCCACGGGCGACACGATCTCTACGATGGGCACCAGCTTGACGTGCGGGAGGATCGCCCTGTCCATGTTGATGCGGTCGACGGCGGCCCTGAAGGCCATGATGTCCTGTCCGTCCTCCTCGTGGAACAAGCCGGCTGTGGACAGACAAGTGGCTAGAGACGCCTAGACACCTGGGCACCCTGGGGCAGCTGCCGGAGTCCTCGGACGAAGGACAAATGGGTTGAACCGCAGCTGTCCCTCGGAGCAGGCGCGCAGCGTTGGCGAGGAGGTGAGCGGATGCGGCTGCCGCGGCGCTACTCGCTGCAGCGAGGGCCTGGCCGCCCGTGGGGCCTAACCGACAGCGGGGCCTGACCACGCAGCGTAGCGCCGCGTAGCGCCGCGGCCCGGGGATACCCCGGCGAGGGGGCCGGGCCGGAGAGGACTGCGACGCACCGAGTCATGACGGCGATACCCCCCACCCACGTCCCCGCGGCAGAGACGGCTACACGTTTCAAAACATTATCGACCCTACAGCTTGCGTAGGTCCACGAATTCATGTATGAATCGGGAAGCTGACCGTCCACAATTTACGTAACGCATATCAATGGTTGGCGGACATGAAAATAATTCATGGACGGCCCCTCGGACGCTCAGCTGCATCAGCGACAAGTTCCCCGCGCTCGAGGTGCTCGAGAGCGGGGCACCGCCGGCGAAGCTCTTCCCGGACGTGGCTGTTCTTCGATTTGCAATACTTTTATTGTGGAAAAACTTTTCAATATTTGGATTTGAAAGTTTTTAGGTAACGCATTGGATTCTATGACTATTCTGGGGCAGTCCTTAAATTGCTGCCAGTGCAAGCGTGTCGAAAAAGGGGTGACTTGATATTTTGTGAACAGAAAATATATACACATAAATTGTTTTAAATTGTTAAATTTGTGTACTAGATACCACATTGTCATATTTTTCCATTGCAAGAAAGGTAATTGCAAATAGAATCACATCAACGGCACTGTGACAGCGTAACAGCTGCGGGCCGCGGCCTCCGCCTCACCCGCTGGCTTTCTGGCAGCGTCTTGGCTTGGAGGGAAGCTTACGGCCTTTGAGTCGCGCCCTCAGCGCGTAATCCGGGCCGCGTCGCATTCGGAAAAGCGGGGCCCACGCAAATGACTTTACTGGGTCACACGCAGACACTGCCGCCGAAAAAAAGGCCTCCACGCGCCGCGTCTCGGCGTGGAAAAGGACTCGTTTCCTGGGAAACGCAAGGCGCACCATGGTAGCCAGTAACACGAGCGTTTGATTTGGGGGAACTGGTCGTCAGCTAGTGAGGGTTCACCATCCCCTGTCGGCCTTCGGGTAGTCCTGCGCTACGCTGCGCTACGCTGCGCTACGCTGCGCTACGCTGCGCTACGCTGCGCTACGCTGCGCTACGCTGCGCTACGCTGCGCTACGCTGCGCTACGCTGCGCTACGCTGCGCTACGCTGCGCTACGCTGCGTTACGCTGCCCCAGCCAGGCCGCGCGCGTGACACCGGCTCGACGCCTCGCCTCGCCACGCCACACTCTCCGTATCACGTCCCCGTCCCGTCCCTCTCCAGGGGCGGACTTCTGCACGCCGCATACAATCTGGAAACCCGCGCCGTCAGCGCCCTAAGTGTTTCGCTCTCCTTGGCGAGGCGAGCGAACATCTTCAACCTGTTTCTGCTTTGCAAAGCGCGTTTCTTTCTGGTCGTGCTGTTTCTACCGCTGCTAACACCGACCCCGTCTCTCTCTCTCTCTCTCTCTCTCTCTCTCTCTCTCTCTCTCTCTCTCTCTCTCTCTCTCTCTCTCTCTCTCTCTCTCTCTCTCTCTCTCTCTCTCTCTCTCTCTCTCTCTCTCTCTCTCTCTCTCTCTCTCTCTCTCTCTCTCTCTCTCTCTCTCTCTCTCTCTCTCTCTCTCTTTCTATCTATCCCTTTCTCGCTCGCTCGCCCGTCTCTCCAACTTCGTTGACGATCCCCCATTGGACCGGGCCCAAAGCCGATGCTGCGGATACTGCAATGAGCTGTCTGTGCAGCACGCTGCGCTGCATGCTGCACGTGGCACTGCACGCTGCTCGCTGCCCTCGCTGCACCAGGCGGCTGCTGTGTACTTTCCAGTGAGTCGGAGCCGCGGAAGCAGCAGAAGCGGATTGTCGCCAAAGTTTTCGCCATCATTCATATGCGACGCACAAGTTTCGGCCACAGCACTCGGCGCATGCGGACCCCCCCCCCCCAGCCCCCCTCCCCCCCAAGCCCTGATGACGAAGGCGAGGTGCACTCGAAGACGAATTGTGTGGGCCGAGTGACAGAAAGATGCCAGCCGAGGCAAGTTTGTGTGGCCTGGACCGACGTGACATCGGGCCTGGTGAACGTCGGCAGGGCGAAGCATGAGGTGTCACGTCACCGTGCCGTGACGTCCCGTGATGCGCGAGTGGCTTTGGAAGAGTTGCAAGTAGGGTGCGCGAACCAGTTTAAGGTAATAAGGTAAATGCAGGTAAATCAAGGGGTAAACACATTCGATAATCTTCGTACACTCATAAAATAATCTGAAAAATAATCCCGATAATCCCAAGTATTCCCATAATCTTTCATAATCCTTGTAATCCTCGGTAATCCCAAATAATCCTCGATAATCTCAGATAATCTCCAATAATCCCATATAATCTCGAGTAATCACTGAAAAATCTAGCCAAGCAATCGTGAATTCTTCGTAAGGGGCCATTCACATATTACGTCATCACTGGGGGGGGGGGGGGGAGAGTTCTAGTCACTGATTACCTCCTATGCTTCAACATGGCAAGGTTAGGTTAGCACGTGATCACGTGGGGGGGGGGGGTCCTCTGTGGCCAAAATCATGGCGACGTAACATGTGAATGGCCCCTAATCTCTGAAATAACCCTTATAATCCTTAATAATCCCTGTTAATCTTTGATAATCCCTGATAATCCTTGATAATCGCAATAATCCCTCCTAGTTTTAAAAATCTTAATAATCCCAAATAATCTTTATAATCCCAAATAATCTTGCCCGATTATAATCTTCGTACGGAAAAAATCAAATGTGTTTACCCCTTGAGGTAAATACATAACGCTGAACAAAATCAAACGCAGGTGGAAAATAAAATTACACCCTTCTCAATAGTTGGCATAGATCCAGAACTTCCCGAAATCGCAATTTTCTGGAGGATTCTACTCCTCCTGTGATATATTATTTATCGTGACTCGGTGTTTTACCTGGACTTACCCTTTACTCAATCTTTGACTTCGATTAAATTTTCGAAACTTCGGTTGAAGCAGGAGACGCACGGGTCAGAGAGCACTGCTCTGGTCCTTTTACCCAAACCCAAGGTTTTGAGTTTTGAGACAGCTTAAAAAAGAGAATTGGGCGTCTGATTTAGCCCCTTGTGTCACCGACGTCCGAGGCACTTTGGCACCCCCCATCCCCGCTCCCTGTACTTCCTCTCCTCCATGTAAACTCCCCACCCCCGCCCCTCCCTCCACCGCGGCGAGTGGCGAGCGCCCGCAATGTATTCCAGATCAGGGGTGCGGAAAAATAAATACCTCCCCACAGAGAGGGCGGATTTGTGCGAGAGGGGTCCTCCATGCCTCGGTGACTTCGGCCGGCAAACTGGAGAAACACCTGTTACGGCTGTCACGAGCCGCCCTGCCCTGGTCCAGCGTCCCGCTCCAATGGTGGTGTGTTTCGACCCTTCCCGCCTCCCTATCCCACCCAACCCATTGTCTCTGACCAATAATTGCAGAAAATGCGCATTAAAAAAATATAAGCGGCCTGAGCGCGCGTGATGGAGGCCAACACAAAAGGCAGCACTGCTCACATGGCCCGGGCGCTTCCCTCTGAGAGGTAGATAGAAATCGGTTCGTCCGAGGGAGGGTGTGTTGACCCTTTCAAGAGGGCATCCATAATACATGGTGCGACAAGCGCAGCGAGCGGGGTGCGGGACGGCAGAGGAAGTACAATACCGTGAGCTGGGTGTTGACGCCTGCTTGCTTTATGAGATGACTGATGAAATTTTCGTCGACTGGGAAAGCGAGTCCAAGGGGAGCACATTTCGGTCCGATTGGCGCGGCGGGCACCACGGCCAGAAATTGCGACCGGGCTCGATTGGCTCGGTTCTAACACGGGATCATCATTTCTTTCCTCCCTCCCCAAGTTTGGCTGGCATCGGCCTCCCAGGAGGGAACTCTGTGGATTACCCGGCCGGAACAACGCAAGATACAGGCCGATTCGGTAACTGAGAGAGAAACGAACGTCTTCCTAGTCAACGTTCCGTAACCATACTAAAGTGATTTCGGTTATCTATGAATGTTGCTAGTACTGTGGGGTGAGGTATATAGCTTCACGAAACAGCGCCTCCTGCTACCGACCACGTCGATACATACCCTACATCTTTGTGTGTCCTCCGAATGAAACGGGATCGCCCTTAAAAAGAAACAAAAATTGACCGATAACGATATGCCGCTTCACCCTGCCGCCGCAGCACCCTTGGCCTCTGTGGTCCAGCTTGATTAAAGGGGAGATGTGGCGGAGCGTAGCGGCCCGCACCCGGCACCCGCTTCCTCTCGATCGGGGCACCGCGGGGCACCGCAGGGCACAGCAGGGCACCGCAGGGCACAGCAGGGCACAGCAGGGCACCGCAGGGCACAGCAGGGCACAGCAGGGCACAGCAGGGCACAGCAGGGCCGCAGGGCACCGCAGGGCACCGCAGGGCACAGCAGGGCACCGCAGGGCACCGCAGGGCACAGCAGGGCACAGCAGGGCACAGCAGGGCACAGCAGGGCACAGCAGGGCACAGCAGGGCACCGCGACAAGCAAGTCATAAAAATCCTCCGCACAAAGAGCAAGGCATTAAAGGCCCCACGAGGCTGGCAGCCCAGCTTGTAGCCGGGCTGTTCCCTTCAGTTCCCTTCGGTTCCCTCTGGAAATCACATAGCACCGGCGCCAAGGGTTCAGCGGAGTAAGCACCCCTTCGTGACAACCGGGCGTTGGATAAGGTTGCGTTTGTAAAGGCAGGCATGTCCTTAAAGTCCAAGTCTGTTCCAGAGAATAACGGGTGGCGTCGCGCGCGACGCGCATAGCGCCTGCGAATTCGAGGGTAGGCCAGCCCGCACGGCGCGCGTGCGTGGAGCAGTCCAGGGTTGCCTACCCAGCAGGCGCCATGTGCACTGAGACTGGCCAGAGTGGGGTGTGTGCGACAACACCACAACCAGGGCTCCGGAGAGAACGACAGCTTGTTCCAAAACCGTACGTTCCGCGTTCCGTTCCGGAACTTGGATCGAGAACAGGCTGACCGAATAGGAACCGTTCCGTGGGACCTGTGTACACGTCGTTCCAACCATGGACCCGCTCCGTGGAACCCGACCGACCGGGGGAAATGCGGAACTGTTCCTTGCTGGCTCCGTTCCGATTGTGGACCGGGTCCATACCTCGGAACCTGCCGGATGGCGGGAAAACGAAACTGTTCATTGTAGGCTCGGTTCCAAATGCGGACACGGAGCAGGTACTTTTGACACATCGTGTTTCGTTCCTCGACGCACGTCGGGCTGCGTCGGGTTTTACCATTAACCCACAACAGTTAGTTAACTAAATTAACGTAAAATACGTTACCGTCAACATTTATTGTTTGGGACGTTAATAATTATCAATAACGCAACGGACGATATTTTTTTCAACTTTAACCTGCGTGCTTTTTAATTTTCGTTTGGGTTATAACTTTAACATGCCGTGACGTAATAACGTTAAATATCAATTTTCTGCACAGAAAAAATAACGATTTGAGAGAAAAACCTGCGCTGCAAAGCGCTGCGCCCCCCCCCCCCCCCTCCTCTCGTGTCTCTCTCTCTCTCTCTCTCTCTCTCTCTCTCTCTCTCTCTCTCTCTCTCTCTCTCTCTCTCTCTCTCTCTCCCTTGCTCTCTCTGTCCCTCGCTCTCTCCATATTTATTGTGAAATGTCTCGCCCTCACAACATTCTTTGGCGCCGGCGCCCGGAGACTCGCGGTCTCTTATGCATTGTTTCGGACTATAACCCTTTAGCCCCATAGCAAAAAGGCATAAATGTTAGTTAGCGTAGGGGGGACGCGAACCGGGACTCAGCAGTTGGTGTGAATACTCCACGATGTCTTGGTTGTCTAACCACTACGCCACAGGGACGTCTGACGTGGACGAGTTTCGTAGCGACCAGGTCGAAGCAGAAGCGAAGATCTGCCTGCTGAGTGCGAGATCTTTGGCTTGGCTGCTACGCGCTGCCACAGCACAGTCACCGGCTCGAGCTATGGTTCGTCACCGGGCTTGGCTGGGCTGCTGGACACGGCCGTTCGGTGCCTGCCGCCTGATTCCGAACACTGCGAACGCGGACCTCTCGCTTGCTCTCTTACGGAGCACCCCACCAGTGCAACAGAAACAGACCTACGAAGACAGTGTGTAAATCAGGCGGCTGTCAGCTTCGGCGACGCGGCTGGCGCTCCCACTTGCCCTCGCTTCACCCTTGCCAGGCAGCGGTTAGTTCGACAACACCGACGGAGATGGATGCGTAGACGGAACCTGCATCGTCGCACTCATCGTGGCTTGGTGGCGCAGTGGGTACAGGCGTCGGAAACGCCGGAGTGACCGCATTGCTTCGTTGAACCCGGGTTCGAGCACCCGCTGCTGCCAAAGTCAATTTTGCTTCTGCTCCGGCAGGGGCGAGAAGGCAACCAAAACTGACACGGGGGCATGGCCGGGCTGGCCGGGCGGATGGGTCTTTGAGAGATTCATGAAATGTGGCAACACAGAGGGGGGGGGGGGAGGAGGGCGTTCACTGGCAACATAGCAGTGCGAATTAACAATTTTTAAACTTTTGCAGGACTAACTAAATTTAACGTTAAATGAAACGAATTAAATAACATAAAATCGACGTTGATCGATTTAACGTTTACCCCATCTTAGCATGCAATAACGTTAAAAACTCGATCGTTAAACTTATAACGGTTTGCGGCGTGAACCGAAGGTACCGATAAATCTAACAGCCTCAGGCAGCGACTCTATTTTCAAAATTCCGCGCTCTCTGACAGCCACCAGCTGTGACGTCAGTTATGGAGGAGCAGAGCTCTATCCGTCGGTTCGGTTGATATGCTCCTATACTCGTTCCGTTCCGTTTCTATACCTGTTCCGTTCCGGTTCTATTCCTGTTCCGTTCCTATACCTTCCGTTCCGTTCCGCTTCGTGACGGAACGCCAAACCACGAAAATCCGGAGCCCTGACCACAACACCAACGCAGGCCTGATAGCACACACTGAACCCGAGAAGTGCAGGGACGAAACACCACACTGGAATTGCAACCCAAATTGACAATAGTTTCGTTCCTCATCACATTCTTGTTTTTTTTTCAGTGCACTGCTGTAGGGCTGTTCCGGAGTGCCACGCTGTTCCAGCGGGGCGGCCGGCTAGGACGGCCATCCGCGGGCTTAGAGGGCGGCAGAGTAACAGGAGTAACACTCACTGCTGGGCTGGGCCTTGGGCAGCGCCCGGCGGACAGTACGAGGATCAACAGGATCTTTCTATGCACGCAAAACGCAAAAACAGAAAGATTTTTGTGGTCCCAACAAAAGTGTTGCAAAAAAAATTTGGCAGCGAGAACACAATTGTCGCTGCATTTTGCTCACCGCAACCAACTTCTCCGTGGCCTAACAAAGTGTTATTTCTCGCCGCAAAATGTGTTTGGCTGTCACCTGAAATCAACGAACAAATGCGCTTGGAACAACCAACCTTTCTTTCTTTCTTTTTTCTTTTTTGTGCGTGTATCGGCGGCCGGGCAGCTAAGAGCGACGATGCGCATCCGCGCAGAGGCGGCGGCCGACAGCGATACGCGAAGGGGCGGCGCGGGCGGCGGTACTAAACGCTAAACGCGGGCTCTCAGCCATCAAGCAGGCGCCGGGCCCGGCCGGGGTCGGCATGGGCTCGGCTTCAGCTCAGTTGAGTCGTGCAGCAGCGCGCCCGCAGCCGGGGCCCAGACCCCATCGCTGCTGCGCTACACCTGCAACGACGACAAACTTTCGTTTCCGATGCAAATGTCCGTCTCCAAAGTTTTGAACGAAGAACGAAAAGAACGGAGAACGAAACTGTGAGGACTGCGTGGCCAACTTCTGACAAACGTTTTCATTAGAAATGAAATGAATGCAGTAGGTATATAAATATTTTTTAAAAACATATATTTTAAAAAAATCAGAACTTCTATATAAACGAATTTACGGAGAAAAAAAAATTTCACGTTCTGAGAATTTTTTTCTTTTTTATACACCTGGATGTATTTCTGGGAAGGTATGAGGGCGAAAAGGGTGGAGGGCAGAACTAACCAGGTCAAGGATGCGGTGAGCCTGGGTGACGAGGTGGTCGATGCTCAGAGAGAATGATGTGCCTCATCACTGTAGCGCCAGCATCAGCGCCAGCAGCAGCAGCATGAGCGATAGCCCGCAGCCCGCCAGCAAAAAGAGCACCGCGGTGGTGGTATGGCCAGGCATGGCGCCCGCAAGTAGTGCTGATGAGTCGCCAGCACCCGCCCTGCATGCGGCGCCAGCCGTGCACACAGCTCACAGCACAACACAGTAATAACATGCCATGGGGAGGGGAGCCAGTTGGACCCGGGGGGAGGGAGAGAACAAAGCGGCCTTTTGGGACAAAAGAGTAATTAGGAGGGAGTGGAGCGACGCGCAACCGCCAATTGATCTGTGCGAATAACGCGCTTAACGCCCGACTTATTTCAAAGGGGTCGTTGGTGGATGTGGCGGTGCGGGGGGACTTTTGGTGGGCTTTTTCGGGCCCCGCAATAATCACTGGGTATTTACGACCGACGCAGGTTTCGGCGGACACCGCCGGTCGGCCGGTGGAGGTCCGAATAAACGAGGTCGGAAAAGTTTTGCCGAAAATGAGGCCGTTCTATTACGGCTGCGGGGTTTATATCGCGCAGCCTCCAGCCTCCTCGTCTCATCCTGCCTTTGTCGACTCGCCTTCCCGTGGGCCCCCGTGGGCTGCACGGAAACCCGATACTATTTTCGTCCTTCCTCGCTGGTAATTAGCCCGTCCCCAGCACTTGCCGCTCGTCCGTGCACAACTCGCCCATCCACTCTACTCCAGGCTGGGTGCTGGACTGGGGCTGGGATGGGGTTGTTCTTTAGGAAAATGGCGCGGTGAGAACACGAGCCGGAAGAGACCTCAGCCACCCCACAGGTGCTCACGGGCCACCAGGCCTCATTAGGCGGGTGACAAAAGTGAGTGTTCTCCCCACCTCACCCTTGCGATTGGGGACGGGTAAGTGATTAACGCCACGACTTCCTGCGTCTATTTCCGGTGTTCCTCCAGATGTTCTCCAGGTTTGCGTGTCGTCGGTCGCCGCCCTCGGGGGCAGCGGGGAGGTCGGAGGGGGAGGGGGAGGGCACTCTGCCCTTTCTTGCGAGCCGAGACAAATACCCGGGAGGGAAAGGAGAGAGAGAGAGAGATAGGGGAGGGAGAGAGACAGAGGCAGAGAGAGACAGACAGGCAGAGACAGGGGGGATGGGAGTTCCTTGCGAATCGCAGCCAGCCGGTCCCCCGCGGCCGCTGGACGCCCGCGTGGAAGCACGTCTGTACGGCGCCTGCCTGCCTTGTGGCGCGCCCTCCCGGTCCCAGCGCAGGGCACCCGAAAGGTTGAATTCAGAGAAAAGCGGGAATGCCGTCCGATGGAAACGGCAGTTGAGATGTCGCCGTCCGCACGGCAGCAGGAGGGGACAGAGGCACAGAGATCAGGCGGACAAAGGGTTCGCGCGTCGACCTGTTGTCCAGGAACGCACGGCTCTGTTATTCCGGTTATCCGCATGAACTCACTGGAATGTCGAAAACCACGAATCAGCCACAAACGACCGCCCGATACAAGCTTCCAGAAGCTGCCTACACAATGCGGAGGTTCGTAATTCGCCATCTGTATGCGCGCGATCGGTACTGCGGGCCCCGTCGGCCCCCCTCACACATCGGGCATGCCGCCCGAACTCTCCTCCATATTGCATTAATGGCAACGGGGTAAATTTAGCGGAAGAAGAGCGAGGGGCTGCCATGTGTATTTGCAGCCCATCGGTCGACTGCGCTGGCAGCCGTTTTCGCACCCATTACGGACCATTACTCGTTATGTTACTGGGACGGCCGCACATTAACATGAGCCCTGCCGGACCGGCCTCGTCCCTCGAGGTGACTTGCTATGGGCCGCTTATAATTTCTTTGGCACTCCTCCAGTCTCATCAGAAAAAAAATGTGGACCGATTTCTGGCATCAAGCTGAATTCAGCTCATGTCTAAAATCTTGCATGTAATTGCCACGTTTTCGTCCTCTTCAAGTCCTTTATCGCCAAATCATGGCGATGATCTGAGGACTCTTTAGGAGAGCAGCAGCCGCAGCAGCCGCAGCAGCCGCCGGGTGCACCGAGGCGCGGAGGTGTGCAGGCGGGGTGCTCGCCGTCTCATGCCCCCTGCGTCACCCCCTAGTCCGTCTCCGTCGGCGTGCTCGTCTAGTCAAATCGATCGCTTCGGTGTTGAAACTGGTCGTGTAAGCAGTTTGAGCCGGAGACACCTGGTGGGGTGATGGGTAGGGGAAGGGGCGAGTGCAGATGAGCTGCTGGAATGGCTTGTGGGTTAGCGAGCCTTGGTTTCTCTCCGAGGTGTCTCCCCTTTGGCGATAGCCATCTCTCGCCGTTCATCCCTCCCACTCCTTTGCGGTGCGTTTGCCAAAATGCAAATGCGCGGGGCCGGGCGCGGCAGAGGTGTTGAGGCCGAGCGGGGAGCCCAAGCCCAAGGGACCGCAGGCCGCAGGGCGGCGCAGCCCAGCCTTCTGCCGCAGCGCCGCAGCACCAGCTCTCCAATTAGAGGGCGCGTTTTGACACCCCTGGCTGAACAGAAAGAGGTTCCCTGCCGGTAGGGGTGCGGCTGGTGGAGGCCAGGGCGGCGCGGCGGGGCCGACACCTCGCCGACACCTCACAGAGCCCAGCAAGGCGGTCTGGACCCCGGACCGGACCGGGGCCGAGGGGAGGGCGGGCCGCAAAAACGTTCCGGGCGGAGCGCGGCACGAGTTGTTGCAAACTGTTTGTGTGCGGCAGCCCGTGCGGCAGCCTCTGCAGCCTCTGCAGCCCGACCTGAGCCGGATAGAGGCGGGCTTACAGCAGTCTGTGGCCGGCAAATGAAAGGAACTGGTTCGGTGAACCGTACAGCGCACCGGCACGGCGGTCAGGTGGAGTTTTTGTGGGTGGTTGTTTTGCGTCTGCTTGTGTGTGCACGACAGTATGTGTGACTGTGTGTGTGCGTGCGTGAGCGTCATGTGTGTGTATGCACTAACAGTGCGCTGCAGCACACGCATCGGCCTCGGTGCCCCTTCGTCCTGGATAACAACCACCGTCCTCTGCGGTCCCCTGCGGCCCCCTGCGGTCCCCTGCGGTCCCTGCGGTCCCCTGCGGTCCCCTGCGGTCCCCTGCGGTCCCCTGCGGTCCCCTGCGGTCCCCTGCGGCCCCCTGCGGCCCCCTGCGGTCTCCTGCTTACGAAGCCCCCTCCGCCTCTCGATGTCCCGAGGACACGAGGCCTCCCCTCCCCTCCTCCATCGAGGCCCGCCGCCCGCCCGCACCGCCCAGCACTGTACCCGCACCCTCAATCTAATTGGCTATCGAGGTCCCAGTGCTGCTAGTCCCGTGCTGCGAGCCCAGCCCCTGTCATCTCGATGCAGCGTGGACAGCGCATACCGTCATGGGGCACCTCAAAGGCCCGGGGCACGGGGGGACAGAATACCATGCAAGAGACCGTGCAGGAGTCCGTGTAGAAGCCCGTGCAGGAGTCCGTGCAGGAGTCCGTGCAGGAGTCCGTGCAGGAGTCCGTGCAGGAGTCCGTGCAGGAGTCCGTGCAGGAGTCCGTGCAGGAGTCCGTGCAGGAGTCCGTGCAGGAGTCCGTGCAGGAGTCCGTGCAGGAGTCCGTGCAGGAGTCCGTGCAGGAGTCCGTGCAGGAGTCCGTGCAGGAGTCCGTGCAGGACCAGGAGCCTCGGCAGCAGCGGGAGGCACTCACCGGGGAGCCTCTAGCCCCGGCAGCAAGCGGATGTCACCGCCGCCGGGGCTGTGGTCGAGGCGCCTCTGCTCGACAAGAACCCCGTCCCGCTGCTGCGGCTGTCCGGGCCCCAGTGGGGCCGCGCGCCCCGCGGGCCTCACGCGCTGGTTGGCGTTTGTCGGTGTTCGCCAGCCTTCGCCGGGGGCGAGTTCTGAGTTGTTGTGCTGTCGCGGCCGCACAGGCAAAGCAAAACACCGCGGTGTCTTCTCTCTGTAATCCCTGCCGAGCAAAGTAAAATCTCTCCTCTTCGGTTCCCGACAAAGTTTTCCGGTAGGACGCCGCAGTCAGACTGTGGTGGCGCGGTGGGGTGCTCCGGGGGGGGGGGGGGGGGGGTAGTCGGGCTGGGGCAGCCGTGGCTCCGGCGCCGCCCGTCATCACGTTACAGAGTTACGGAACGTGGTTACGGAGATGTGCGGGGCTGATGACCTCACGGCCTCTGCTGCCCACGGGGGGCGCGGTCTGGGGGAGAGTTCAGATTAAATGAATCACGCTGGCAAACAATCATATGCGAGGCGCGGCGAAGCTAATTTATTCGTCACCAGTGTTCTGCACGCCTCTCCTTTGTTTTTCATAGCGATTCACTTTCCCCTGCACTTACCCTGCTAACCAAACTTACCGATGTGCAGCTCGGGCAGGTCGCCGGGCGGCTCCCGGTCGCGGCCCGAGTCCCTGTAGGCCAGTACGTCGCCGACGGCAGCCCACAGCGCCCACAGGGCAGCCCACAGCGCGGCGTGCAGCAGCGACCGCGCCTCCATCCCGGCGGCACCGTCGGCACCAACGGCACCTGTGAGCACAGGAACACTCTGCTTCAGACCTGCAACATCATCGCTCACACATCGCACTGCATTATTTGCCCTCAGACACGCTCTGCAGTTCTGCCAAATCGACAGAGGAAGGAGAGGAGAGGGAGAGAGCGGGGGGGGGGATAAATAGGAAATCCAGCAAGTGAAATACCTGCATAACGCGCTCCCCTGTGTCGTCTTCTTCGCTGCGACGTGAAGTCTCGACTGGGAGCAATTAAAAACGGAATATCATTAGCAGAGCGGCGTCGGCAATTCCCTTCGCCGGCCGCTCCGCCCCGCCACCCTTCTCCTCGTCGTTCCTTGTGTTCTGTATCGACCGCGCTGAAGGTGCACGAGGCGTACGGGACGTGATACGGGACGTGATACGGGACGCCCCGCAGCCAGCGAACACGCAGCAAGCGCACATCCGCTGCTTGTCCCGAGCCAAGTGGCTTGCATATGTGGACCCGAGTCGAGGCCACCCTAAGATGACCTGGATTGAACGGTTTGGAAAGGGGCTGGATTTTAGGGGGCGCGCTTGAGAGGGGGGAGGCTCTGGCAGACAGTGGCTGATAGCGCCGGGTGGGAGGGGGCTGGAGATGACACGTTGATAGGGCCGGTTTGACGGAGGTGAGATACGTCAGTGTTCCGTGCCCCGCCACGTGTGCGCGCCGAGGCTCACCAGCACCACAAGCACACACACACACACACACTCCAGCGATTGCCTCTTCTTCTCCTAACCAAGCACACTTGCGTCCCCCTTCACACATCAGCACTGAGAGAAAGGTCAAGGCATACGGACCAAAACATTAATCAGCAGGACAGAATGGAACGCACCAACATACAGGATGCCATGGGATGCGGGTGCTGCCGAAGGCTCTGCGTGGACCTGTTTGTGACCCGCATGTTACAAACACCCCCCCCCCCCTCCCCCTCCACCGCCATGGTGGCCTATTTACGGATCGGCTACACAGAATACGCTCGTTTTGCGCTCGTGCTCAAGCCGAGGACAGCACAACGCACAGCAGCTACCGCAGTGGCGCCACTCCCCTCAATTTCAGTCAAAGCAAAAAAATAAAAATCCCGGAACTGCTTACAAAGTTTACAGCCGCAATCGCTTGCCGTTTGCCCTTTTCCCCTTTCTTGGCAGCCGCGTGGGGAGTGCGACATGTAGCGTGTGTGCTTGGCCAGCAGTCTGGCGGGCTGCACGGTCCAGAGGGCGGCGCCCAGCGCCCGGTGCTACCGTGTTACCCCCACTTCCGGCCCGGATGTTGATTTGAGAGGATGTGACGAGCTTCCGGGCGTGTGCGGACGGTCCGGCACGGCGTGACACGGCGTGACACGGCGTGACACGATGAGGTGCGCCCGGCCCGTGGGAGCGGTGCGGCAGCGCCGTAGGGAACCAGAGGGCGCACGTTATGTATCTGTCGTGCGCCTGCTTGCACAGCAAAAAGGAAGAAAAGGGAAGAAATCCGCGGATTCTTGTTAAGACGTAAAACCGAAACCACACATACCCTCGGGCCCGTATACCATCTGTATGCGATCTGCAGCTGAGTTTCCAGATGATGACACTCAGCAAGGGCTTGTCCCCGCCTGCCCCCGCCTGCCCCCGGCTGCCTCTGTATGCAGGCAGCCCTCACCCCTAACAGCAGGGTCGTCGCCTGCGGGCCCTGCGGCCTCGTGCAGTCGTGCCGAGGGAGTCGGATGCAGGTGCCATCGACCAGGCGTCTGCCTCTGCCTCCCTCCGGCTCTCTCTCTCTCTCTCTCTCTCTCTCTCTCTCTCTCTCTCTCTCTCTCTCTCTCTCTCTCTCTCTCTCTCTCTCTCTCTCTCCCCATGACCCTCGTTGCCTCTCTGTCACTCAGTCATCTTGCACAAGAGCACAGCTGAGCTGTTGCAACTGACGGGAAAACAGTGCACACCACCGTTGCAGCAGCGATCCCAACAAAACAGAGACGAAACAGAAGATGGGGGCCCAAGGGGAGCTCTGGAGGAGAAGAGGGCGCGGGGGAGAGAGACGGATAACGAGTTTTATTGTTGCAATAGAAACGGTTCCCGATGCGCCTAGCTACGGCTGGCTACGGCTGGCTACGGCTGGCTACGGCTGGCTACGGCTGGCTACGGCTGGCTACGGCTGGCTACGGCTGGCTACGGCTGGCTACGGGTAGCTACGGCTGGCTACGGCTGGCTGCGGCTAGCTACGGCTGGCTACGGCTGGCTACGGCTAGCTACGGCTAGCTACGGCTGGCTACGGCTGGCTACGGCTGGCTACGGCTGGCCTCTGCTGCCCGGCCCACGCTGCACTCCGGAACGGGTCAAACATTCATGAGGGAAGAAGGCGGCGCACATAGAACGTTGCACTCAGCGCGGACCGCACGGCTGACCGCCGCCATGAAACACAAAACCTAAAACGCAACGCGCGGCTGTTACAAAAAGAAAAAGAAAAAATACTATCCCACTGAGAAGGACAGAATGATACTGAGTCAGGCAGAGGTTGCTGATGCAGCCTGCTGACGAGTCGAGCATAGCTCGTCTAGAGGCGTTGTAACAGTAGTTTGTCTCTTGCTATCACCATTGGATGGAGAGAGCAAGCTGAAGTTTGAAGTGGTTTTTCTGATCAATATGATATTTTTTGAATGTAACAACACGCTAGACCATTTAATACGACTATTGTCCGTAATTCTGTTAGACAGATTTTTGATTTTTTAGATCGTTTTGATTTTGGACTAGTGGTACCTGTTGACGAGGTGCTCTGTCTCTTACTTTCCCCATTGAAAGGAGTGAGAAAGCCAAAACTCGTTTTTATTGATATTTTTGAAGTGTAAAAACGTCAAAGATAATCTGGAGAGTTTGAAAAACTTCTGTCAGAGGGCCATACGAAAAAAAAAAAAAACAGTCAAATCTGACGAAACTTGAGTTTCACTCCGCAAAAAATGCATGTTTTGACAAAGATACTACGCCGTTGAGAGCAAAGGTTTACAAAGTGGTTGCAGTTATTCTCTCAAAGGCTCAGCCCAATTGTGCGTCCTCCGTTTGGAGAAGTCTGTGCTCTGGACACACCGCGCATTGTTCCCCCGTTGAATGCTCTCTGTGGGCCGGAGAAGAAATTGTAGATTCAATGATGTGGCGCTATTTTTACGGTACTTCGAAGATTTCCATACAGTCGAACGCCGATTGTTGTCCACTCCGCCGGGAGGAGCTAGGGACAAAGATCGAACAGCGCTTACCTGCCGGGACCCGGCCCGGGACCTGGCGCCGCTGGCCTCCGGGCCAGTCCCGGGGAGGAGGGTTACAGAGGCTTAATGCGCTCATGCGGTAGGAAATTTTAACGACCAATTTGCGCTCAAATTTTTAACAATCTTTTCAACTCACCGCGTAGAGAACTAAAAACCAAACCGAACAAAAAAAACGGCATCTCGAAATTCAAATTTTGAACTGAGATATGGCAAAACTGTTTTTTTCCGCAACACCCCAACACGGCGGTGCCGCCACGGACAAGAATCGATTTGAGTCACTTCATGACGTCGGAGCGACTTCAAATTTTGGCAGTCTTACCTTTAAAAAGCAACGTTCTCGTGCAGCCAAAATAAATAAACCTTGTGCCGGCCGAAGTCGGTCAAATTTGAACACTTAACTTTGACAGAGATGCCGTTTTTTTTTTGTTCGGCTTGTAATTTAGTTCTCTACGCGGTGAGTCAGCCTCGTTATTGGAGCGGATTAAGCAGGGCTGGCCCAGCGCCGGGTCCCGGCCGGGTCCGAGCCGCCCAGCCCGACCCGGGGCCAAGGTGGTGGGGATGACTTCTTCCCAAAGATCGGTCTCAAACCTGGACAACAATCGGCGTTCGACCCCAATCAGGGCTGTAAGGGCTGTAACAATAGGTCCTTAAATATTTATTGATTAATTACAATCGAACGAGCGACGTGAATTTTGAACCGCAGAGGACCAAAATTACAACTACGAAACACGTTGACACACGAATTCGCCCGCGATTGGCCCTTGGGCAGTGTAGTATATGTAGATATAGAATCCAAATGGTCGAAGGCTTTCAAACTTTATCCGAGTAAAACGAATTCGACAAAAGAGGTTGGAATTTCTACCTCTCTAAATAACAGTGTGTTCCATCTCATCTCCGAACGCGACCCGAAGAGAGTGGGCAGGGGGCGGCCGCAGTCATGCGTGTGGGCCTGCCGTGTGCCACGGCGGCCCCTCGGCACACATATTCTCCCCAAATCCCTCCCTCCCTCCCTACCCCCTCCTCTCCCTCCCCTGGCCTCGGCTGGTGGCGTGTGCTCAGGGCGCGGTGGCGCGGCGGTTCACTTCTCGGTCCGATTGGCGATCCTCACGGCACGCCACACACGTGCCGCACACGTGCCGCACACGTGCCGCCACACGTGCCCCCCACGGACCGCTCCTCCTTCAAGGGGCGGCTGCCGCAGTGCCCCCGCAGTACCGCGGCGGAGGCAGTGCCGGAGCACCGCTTGACACTCGCACACTCTCACGCCATAACCCCGGGACTATCAAGTCCACCCTCTCCGCTCCCTACCATTTGGGCCGCACCCGTCCCTTCGGTTCCCTTCGGTTCCCTTCGGTTCCCTTCGGCTGCCTTCGGCTGCCTTCGGCTGCCTTCGGCTGCCTTTGGCTTTGCCCACCTCCATGTCTCCTGCTCCCGCCGCTCTGCCCCGCCCCTCTCCAGCAGCACCTTCCCTCCCCAAACATCAAATCCTCCAGCAGCAGCAGCAGTGCATATGATATGGCCCCGGTGGGGTGGCGGGGGCCCGGGGGCCCAGCCGCAGCCTCAGGGATCGGCCTGAGGGTTAGGCGGCGACCCCCCGCGCGCGCCTGTGTGTGTGTGTGTGTGTGCGTGTGTGCGTGTGTGCGTGTGTGTGTGTGTGTGTGTGTGCCCGCGTGCACGCTATGCGTTTGCGTCGTTTCCAAACAGCAACAACAACAACACGCATCAGACATTATACCACGCGTGTGTGTGCCGGCCGCAGAGCCAAAGTTGGCGGTCCGCGGCTGAGCTGCGGGGATATCCCGCCTATGTTGCCGTTTGAGGGCAGATCAGCTCGCGTCGTGCCGCTCACGGGGCGGGGCGGACTGGGCTGGTGGGGGCCTTAGAAAATAACCACCGGGCACCGCAAGGCCGCGGGCCCCTGGAAGTGGATTTGGGCCCCTCCGAACCCTGATTCTAGTCCTAAAAAACCACATAACCCATTCAATAATAGTTGTTCGAAAACAGAAGCTAGACACGCAGCGTGCAAACGCTCCAAATAAGACAGTTTCAATTCAGAATTTACTACCACCGCTACACCGAGCCAAGACCTTACTGGCCCGCTCCAGCTCCATCTTTACCGAGGAGGGGTGTTGTCTCTTGTGGTCATGATGTGACAACCCCACGCCACCACCACCAACCACCACCACCACCACCACCACCACCACCACCGCAGCTTGGTGTCAGCCGCGCGCCAGTTGCACCACAAAGCAGCACTGACTGCCTGTCAGCCGAGAACGGCGCAAAAACTTGCCTCCCCGTAGCGGCGGCATCATGTCATAGCCATTCTCCTCCTTCTTCCCCTTGGTCGCATCACCGTCGACGAACCCCCAAAACTTCCCCCCGTCCCTTTGTTTCTCCCTCCACTTTCGGCACTTTTTCATCATTTTCTTCCTCCGCGTCCGCTTCTGTTTGCTCCCGTTCCACCCATATCTTCCCTGACCCGATCATCGAAGGTCCATAGGTTCGGAGGCTGCTGGACCGGCTGCCGGCCGCCGGCCGCTCCGCTCCGGTCCGCTCGATGTCCGGCCAACTGCAGGGGGGCAGACGGAGAGTGCCTTTGTTTCTCTGAGTGGGGTCCTTGAGGGCACAATGCACAATCTGGCACGAAAATCATGGCCGACGGATGGAGAGGGGGGGCGGGGAGTGAGAGAGAGTCAAAGGGATACTTGCCGGACCTGTCCGTCGCGCTGTCTTCGTCCGGCAAAGTGAGAGGTCATGAGATGAAACTGGAGGGAGGGTAGGAGGAAATGAAAAGAGAGGGTCATCAGGCCGAAGGGGGCGAGGGCGGGGAGAGGGGGGAGGAGGGGGGAGCGGTGACAGCTGCAAATCCCCCTTAACTCTGCGTCCTTATGGACCGGCCTCTGGGACATGCATTCAGATTGCTGAAGACCATCGGCGCGGACATTGGCGACTTACGAAAGAATACGACTTTCTCCAGCCGGGACTAACCCCCCCCCCCTTCTCCCCGCATACACCCATAACTGTCCCACAGTTGTGGGGGCGCGCCTTTCCGAGTCTAAATCCTTCTTTTTAAGACTTCTCGCGCCCAAAGCCGGGCCAGGGCCAATGGGGCCAATCCCTGCGCACGCACGCGCACAGTATTGTGACTGCTTCGGAATTGGGACGTTGCGACCGAAGAAATGCACCAATCTGATTTTTAAGGGGTTCGTACACCCCTCCCCACACACCCCCTCTTATCCAGGAAGCGATATTTTTGTTTCATAAACCAGAAGTTCCCTCGGGATTTCGCCAAAGTCTACATTGACAAACAGCCCGTTTTTGAGTCTATCGATCGACATCGATAGTCGTTCACCAGTCAACTCCTGGCTGAGTGCGATTTTATGGGTATGACAACATCCCCGTTACGGTGCACAGATTGTGCGCCCGCATTCTCGTCCCCTGCGGTCCCCTTGTTCGCATCCCGGAGTCATCGCCGCCGCCCCGCCCCCGGCCGCCCCCGGCCGCCCCCGGCTGCACGGTGTATAATGTCGTTAGTTTTCCGGTAACGGTGTTGCCATTACGCTGCCGCCGCTCACGGCTGGCCGCCTAACCTTGCCACCTCTCCGCCCATAAGTCCTCGTAATGATCCCCACGACGCATCGCGGGCACCCCCGCGAAGGGGGTGTAATGAGAGACCGCTGATGGGGGGGGGGGGGGGGGGCGGCGGGGGCGGGCTTAGCCTATCGCAGCCTGACGCACGCCCATGGCAGGAGAACGTGTGTCACTGGCCGCCCCCCGCCGACACGCGCTCGGACAGCGCTACGGACAGCCATGCGTGCCACTGGGACGGCCCGGCCGCTGGGCCCTAAAACACATACGTGAGCAAACGCAACAACTGCCCGCCTCCGTCTGGGTCTGCCGGTCTCGCTCTCTCTCTCTCTCTGTCTCTCTGTCTCTCTCTCTCTCTCTCTCTCTCTCTCTCTCTCTCTCTCTCTCTCTCTCTCTCTCTCTCTCTCTCTCTCTCTCTCTCTCTCTCTCTCTCTCAAATACACACACACCCGCTAGCGGCGATGGCCACAATCCTCTTTCCAGCCCCGTCGTTCCTACCCTGTCTCCCTCCCTCCCTCTACTGCCGCGACCGCCCACTAAATACGTCTCACTCACTCCAGGCTTTCGCTATCGGGGACAGCAGGGCATGTGGGGGGGGGGGGGAGGGGGGGGGGCATAAGTTTCGCACCCATCGCCCGATGGAGTATGGCCGCAGTGTTCGCCCCCCCCCCCCCCCCCCCCGCCCCCCGGCAGTCGGCAAAACGGCTCGGTACAATGCAGAGGCCCCCTAGAGACGCAGAAACACGAGGGGATGGAGGGGGCGGCCCGAAGGCCAGGACCCACCAGCACGGGGATGTTCTTCTTGTCTCAGTACGCAATCTCAGAGAGCGACATCTATTGGATGGTGTTAAATGAAATACGTCATCTATTATTCCTGAGCCCGCGGACAAGGGTCGTGCTGCTGGGGGTTGGAGGGAGCGAGGGGCTTTCACCCCCACCGTCAAGCTCGGACGTTCTCTAGGCGGTAGGCAATACGCCACACAAAACTCCCGATCTCAGGCAATCCGCGTAGGCAACCCCTCCGTCAGCCGACCCTGGCGCGCCTTTGCCTGTTCTTGACTCCTTGCTCCTGTCAGCTCAGACCGAGAAGAAGGTCGGCCCGCTGAAAGCAGGAAGGGCGCTGAAGAATGAATGGCCCATTGATGCACGGACTACTTTTACTCCGCCGTTTTTCCCCTTCCTCGCCCTCCCCTTTCCATTTCCCATTCCCCCCCCCCCCCTCCCACGCAGCAGCAGCAGCAGCAGCAGCCGATGACCTTTGGTCCAGACCATTAGTGCGGGTGGCCCGGTCACCGCTGCACGGCGCTGCTGTGCCTGGCCGTGCTGGGCGCTGCGCCGGGCCGGACAGAACCGGGGATGAGAATCGTGCAAAGGCCTCCATCACTCATTTCGCATGACAAATGTTCCTTGTCGCCGCCCCCGGCCGCCTAGCCTAGCCCGGCCTAGCCTAGCCCGGCCTAGCCTAGCCCGCCCTAGCCTAGCCCGACCTAGCCGTGCCCCTCACACTCTCTGACCGAACCGATACAACGCGACGCTGTCGCTGCTTTCGTGACGTCGGGAAATAAGTAGAGCAGTGAGAAGGTGGAAGGGGGCGTCCGCATTGGGGATGCGATTTGCGTCTCAGCGCGGACGTTATCAAGCACCGGCCAGACCGGGCCGGGCGCCGTGATGTGGTGCCGTCTCTCTCGCACCCGGCGGCCCGGTGCGGCTAGTGGGAGCGACCTCCAGCGGCGGGCGGCGGCGGCGGAAGCGGCAGCGGCGGAGGCGGCAGCGGCGGAGGCGGCAGCGGCGGAGGCGGCAGCGGCGGAGGCGGCAGCGGCGGAGGCGGCAGCGGCGGAGGCGGCAGCGGCGGAGGCGGCAGCGGCGGAGGCGGCAGCGGCGGAGGCGGCAGCGGCGGAGGCGGCGGAGGCGGCAGCGGCGGAGGCGGCGGGCGCTGCTGAGTTCGGAGTTTCTCTCGTCGGGGCGCCGAAATGACAAAATTGGACGCCCCCGCGGCCCCCCGTGGCTGCCGGATAAAATGATGAAATTCGGCGCTGCTAATCTGTCGGGAACGCCTTCGCCTTTATCTGGGCCCCCGGGGAAGGTGAGCTTGGCGGTGAGCGCGCCGACAGCACAGCACAGGTGGGGGTGCAGCCAGACACCTGACTACCAGTCAGTCTCACCCCGGCGGCCTCTGCATCTGCAGCCCCGGCCCCGGCCCCGGCCCCGGCTCCCTGTGGGTTCCCGTCGGAGAAGGCGCCGCCCTCCCGCCACAGGCCGCCTACGGCGCCGGGTTCCGGCATGCGGTGCACGTAGGAGCGGAAACATCGGGAGAATGGGCAGGCCAAGGGAGGGAGTAGAGACGCTGCAGGTGGAGGTGTGCAGAGAGCAGCACAGAGAATCACCAACATCATTATCATCACCACCAAATCATTAACATTGTCATCATCATCATTCACCATCACCATCACAACCGTCATCACTACCACCGTCGTGAATAACTCTTCAACTCGACGCACCGCTTAAACAAGCAGCGACGCATCCGCTCGGACTGGAGCACCGCCAGAGACTAGGGGCTAGGCTAGTCCACACCGCAGCGCGGCCCCACCACCCAGCTGACTGCTGACTGCTGACCCCGCCTGCGGGCGGCGCTGCCTGCAGCTGCCTGCAGCTGCCTGTGTCTGACTTGACATCCCCGAGGAGACTATTAAAGTTTTACGCCTCGGCACGATAGGGCGGGATGAAAACCATGATAACACCAACCCCCTGTGACCCCTGCCCCCCCCCCCCCCAAAAAAAAAAAAAAAAACCACGGCAGTGTTTTTAGACGCTTCCCGCACCGCACCCTTAAAATGACCTCACTCCACTTCCCCTCCCTCACACATCACACCTGCACACACCTTCACGCACACAAGACGCAGTCCCTTCACATACAGTCGCTCGGTCGCAGCTGCACGCGGGCGAAGCTTCGATCTCAGTCCCGGGTCCTGGGTCCTGAGTCCTGTGGGGGGGGGGGGAGGCATTGACGTCCCCTTCGCTTCCATCCAACTTTTTTCGCGCCCTCACGCACACGATTTTAGAGCGCCGGTGGAATACATTAGAGGTGTCCTCGGAACAGTTCTGGTCGAGGCCCGTCAGTCTCTGTCCATATTGTTTCTTTCGTTCCCGCGCTGCTACAGGCGCGGAATCGATTTGGAAGCTCGCGGGCGGAATGGGCAGCGGCGGCGGGGCGGGGCGGGGCGGGGCGGGGCGGGGCGGGGCGGGGCGGGGCGGGGCGGTAAGCCCTCGGCAAAAGGCGTCCATCGCCCGCGGCGCCCTCCTACTCGGAAACCGGAGAGAGCACTTTTCTTCTTCTTCTTCTTCGTCTTCTTCTTCTTCTTCTTCTTCTTCTTCTTCTTCTTCTTCTTCTTCTTCTTCTTCTTCTTCTTCTTCTTCTTCTTCTTCTTCTTCTTCTTCAGGGGGAAACCCTGAACTTGTGGGCCGCACACCGAGGGGTACCTACCGAACTCCAGAAAACAATAAAGAATAAAATCAGAAAAATTCATTGAAAGTTGGAAAAACTGAAGAGAACTAAGACAAATCGGGGGGGGGGGGGGGCAGGGGGCAGAAACAAAATCAAATTTGTATTTTACATGATGGCGCACTTGCATCACGGGGCCCCGCACACAGCCGCTGTAAATGAACCACAACAGACGCACCCGTCTCCGGCCGCTTTCCTTTGCCAACACCCGAGGCCCGAGGTGCTCGCAGTGCAATTTCTTCCTCCTTTTTTTAAGCCCGGGCATTCACCCCGCTGACACCGCCGCTACTGCAAGAGTCCTCGTGACAGTGCGCTTTTGTGCCGCCGCCAGGCGAGCCACCGGGCCCGTCATCCCGTTATTCAATTAACGGAGAAATGGAAGAGGGATCGAAGCGAGGAAAATGGAGCTTTATTTTCTTTTCTTCGGTTCTATTTTTGCACGAGCTTCTGCCGAGCGGTCGCGATCTTAAGCTCATTTTGCATTCCAGAAAATAGGTGTTTAGCATGAAAGAAACAAAGTAATAGAAGAATACGGTAAATAAAAGACGAAAAAAAATTGAAATTCGCATGGTCTGCTATAGAGCGGACGGACAACTGATTAGAACCACTCGCTTCCAATACTACCGCCCTCATTGCCTCTCTCTCTCTCTCTCTCTCTCTCTCTCTCTCTCTCTCTCTCTCTCTCTCTCTCTCTCTCTCTCCCCCCCCCCCCCCTATACCCCAGCCCCTACACTCCTTCACTCAATTTCCCCGTCGCCGACGGGATATAAAAAGCAAGTACGAAAGCTTTTCCACTTTCCCGATACACTGCAGCATCCGCCCGCCCGCGCACACCAATAGGTGCTTTTTCTACTCCTTTTAGTACATGCCGCGTCCGCATCGCCGATTGGCAAGCGCCCCCGATGCTGCACACGAGTAAGTGGCGTGTGGGGGCAGTGTGGGCGGGGCGGGGCGGGGCGGGGCGCGGGGCGCAGAGTGTGGTCCAGGGGAGGCGCGGGTCGGGCCATAAGCCGCAAATTGATGGTGAGCTCTTCTTTCACGCGCGGACGCGGCGGCCGACTGCGATTAGAAGATCGGATCGGAAGCGATGATATCGCCCCCGACGTTATTTACTCCCTTTGGCTTGGGGTCCGTCCGCAAACTACGTAACGCACATCGATGCGGTTGGAGACTCTGGCCGACGAGTGAGTTCTGCTGGGAAGCTCGCTCTCGGATATTTTTCCCGCGGGTGCTTCTGCAGATGCCTCACCTGATTCACGGACGACCCCTAACGCCCCTAGGGGAGCGCAGGAGCGTCACCAACCGTCCGTCAAAAGGAGACTGAGATAAGATGCAGCCCCTCGGCAGCCCCTGACGGCAGCCCTCGACGGCAGCGCGCCGGACACGGAAAGTTAATGACGGAAGCTGGAGGCGGAGACGTAGAGGCAGCGGCAGAGGCGGCGGCAGCAGAGGCAGCAGAGGCAGCAGAGGCAGCAGAGGCAGCAGAGGCAGCGGCAGAGGCAGCGGCAGAGGCGGCAGCAGAGGCGGCAGCAGAGGCGGCAGCAGAGGCGGCAGCAGAGGCGGCAGCAGAGGCGGCAGCAGAGGCGGCAGCAGAGGCGGCAGCAGAGGCGGCAGCAGAGGCGGCAGCAGAGGCGGCAGCAGAGGCGGCAGCAGAGGCGGCAGCAGAGGCGGCAGCAGAGGCGGCAGCAGAGGCGGCAGCAGAGGCGGCAGCAGAGGCGGCAGCAGAGGCGGCAGCAGAGGCGGCAGCAGAGGCGGCAGCAGAGGGCCCCGGGCAGCGCATGGCTGCCACCAACAAGATGCGTGGGGGCGGCGCTGGGGGCCCAACCGCCCTCCACACGCGTTGTCCGCGACACCGCCGCCTGCTGCCGGAGACCAGGGTTATAGCCAGCTGTCTGTCTGCTAGTGCGGCCGGCCGGACCCCACCGGCAGCGCCGGGCAGCGCCGGGCAGCGCCCAGTACTCAGGCGTCGTCCATCAAGTACATACGGATTTGTTCGCACTCTTCAACCGCGAACGGCTCTGACTGCGACGCCAAGCGCCTGCGGGTGGCAGGATAGGCCAGCCCGCACGACACGCGTGCGTGCAGGAGTCGTGGTTGCATACCTAGCAGGCGCTTACTGGCCAAAGGCCCGGCCCAGGGAGCGTTCACAAACCACGTTACCTATCCTCTTGTGCGGGTGTGGGTGGGAGTGGTGCTGGAGCAAACTGTCGTTGGCGCGAGCTCGGATCTCCTTGACACTGCAGGCCTTGTGGGTTTGACTCCCACAGACGGTTCCGACGCACTCCTCTCCGTGCGGTGACTTTTCGCGCTCAAATCACCAAAGTAACTTAAGAACGTGTCACGTGTGGTTCTTGAACGGCCCCCTAGGTAAAACTGTAGCCCCCCCAAAAAACACAATTTAATGTTTCGTCGAACTTTAAAAAATTGACTTAGTTCTACTTTGTTTTACTGCTGCCTTGATCTGCTTTGTACCGCCTTGTTCTGCCCTATTCAAACCTTTTTCAACGTCGTTCTTCCTAATTTTAGCCCCCCGCAGGTCCCGGCAGCCCCAGCAGCCCCGTCTGCCAGCAATATCATTAATATTTCCGGGCAGAAAATGCTGCGCTGCTGCCCGCGTCAGCACTCCAGCCGCCGCCCCGGCCGCCCCGCTCTGGCCTGGTCGGCGGTTCGATCCTGCGTCGCGCCGCGAATCCCTCATATTTTCCCCCTGGCTCAGCACAACATCCCTTTCCTTTCCTTTCGCCACCCATGCCTCATTTTTTTTATTCCGATGTGCACGCTGCCGCGCTGCGTCGACGGCGGCCCCACCGCACCGCCTGGCTGGCCGCCTGGCTGGCCGCCTGGCTGGCCGCCTGGCTGGCCGCCTGGCTGGCCGCCTGGCTGGCCGCCTGGCTGGCCGCCTGGCTGGCCGCCTGGCTGGCCGCCTGGCTGGCCGCCTGGCTGGCCGCCTGGCTGGCCGCCTGGCTGGCCGCCTGGCTGGCCGCCTGGCTGGCCGCCTGGCTGGCTCGGTGCCTGGCTGCTGCCTGGCCTGATGGGCATGCGCTCCGTGTGCGCTCACCCCTTTTTCAGAAGCCTTCAGGCCTTCAGGCAGACGCCAATAACACGACTCGGTGGCTGAATGGGCCGAGCAGAGGGGCTGCCGGCGTTGGCGGGGGTTTCTCTTACACGGAGTGCCGGGGAACGGCTAAGGTATCGGCCGGGAGGGGCGGGGAGGGGCGGGGAGAGGGCAGGGAGAGGGCGGGGAGAGGGCAGGGAGAGGACAGGGAGAGGGCGGGCAGGGAGAGGGCAGGGAGAGGGCAGGGAGAGGGCGGGGAGAGGGCGGGAGAGGGCGGGAGAGTGGCAGGCAGGGAGGGCTGCAGGAGGTGCCGCCGCGCCGCACAGCTCCGCAGTCCCCTCTGACACGACTGGAGCGCATCGGACGAATGGCTTAGCTACCGTGACGCGCCGAGGGAAACGGAGAGAGACACAGAGTGAGAGAGAGAGAGAGAGAGAGGGGGGGGGGGGGGGAGAGGGAGATATAGAGTGAGAGGGAGAGGGAGGAAAGAGAGGATGGAGAGAGGGTAAAAGAGGTGGCAAGAGGAGAAACTGCTCCGCCGTCCACTCTGGCAGAAAATGAATCAGTGGCGAGATGAGGTGGCACGGGGCGGGGTTGCGCATTTCTTACACACAAAGCAGGAGCGCCGCGGAAGGGAGCTTTTGCAGGCAAAGAAGAGTAGCATAGCCGAAGGCGCGGAGATCATAAACAAAGAGGAGAGCGGGGTGCAGGGGGGGCCGGGCAGGACCGGCCGGGCAGAGGCCTGTCATAACGGAGCAACATTACCTTGTTGCGCGGCCCCTGCGCGGGCCCTGCTGCCTGCCCATGTGGTGGCTGTGAGTGGCGCGCCGCCCCCTGCCATAAAACTGTACTGTATGCGGTGGGAGCGGTGCTGAGGACTAGCCGTGACCAGCCGTCTCGCTGTGATACTGGTAGGAACCAGCCGTGACTAGCTGTGACCGATTGTGACAAGGCTTGACTAGCCAGTGTAGCCGTGACTAGACTAGCCGTGACTAGCCGTGACCAGTAGGAACCAGCCGTGACTGGGTGTGGCCGATTGTGACAAGGCTTGACTAGCCAGTGTAGCCGTGACTAGACTAGCCGTGACTAGCCGTGACTAGCCGTGACCAGTAGGAACCAGCAGTGACTGGGTGTGACCGATTGTGACAAGACGTGACTAGCCTGTGCAACCGTGGCCGGTTGTGACTAGCCGTGACTAGCCGTGACCAGTAGGAACCAGCCGTGACCGGGTGTGACTAGCCGTGACCTGCCGGAGCGGGGTCGCTTGCAGGAGGCAGGGCAGATCAGTGAACAGGATCGCGTAGAGCGCGCGCTGATGCTGTTGCTAGGGTGGAAATGTTGAGAAAGATTACGAGGCGGCCGTGGGACCAGCAGGGGAGAGGGAGAGAGGGGAGGAGGGGGAGGGAGGGAGGGAGGGAGGGAGGGAGGAGGACACAACACGATGGTGAACCCTCATCACTATGCGCCCGCCGCTGCTTTATAGCGCAGCACCGCGCAGCACCTCAACCGGCCTACAGCTCCCCCTGTCAGCGGTGGACTTTTGCCTGCTCTCTCTCTCTCTCTCTCTCTCTCTCTCTCTCTCTCTCTCTCTCTCTCTCTCTCTCTCTCTCTCTCTCTCTCTCTCTCTTTCTCTCTCCCACTCCCTCTCTCTTCCACTTTCGCTTCCGGGCCTTCTCTGTCTGCTGCCCCTAGCTCAATGGGATGGCATAATGCGTTTATCGCGTAGGTGTGGATTATTGCCAAACGACCCGGCCCGGCCCGGCTCGGCTCGGCTCGGCTCGGCTAGCCCTCGCCCTTCATATTTTCTCGGGTTGGCATGCCCTGCGCTGGCCTCTGCGGCTGTTGGACGTCCTAGAGAGTACGCGCGGGTGTGCTGCGTGTGGCGGAGGCGGCCACATACGTGTGCGAAACTCTGCCCACAAGTTGTGGCGGCTGTCACACTGTCACACAGGGAAAGGGCGGCAGCGCGCGGCGCCTCCTGCCGCTGGAGCCTCCTGCCGCTGGAGCCTCCTGCCGCTGGAGTCTCCTGCCGGTGGAGCCTGCTGCCGCTGGAGTCTCCTGCCGGTGGAGCCTGCTGCCGCTGGAGTCTCCTGCCGGTGGAGCCTGCTGCCGCTGGAGCCTCCTGCCGCTGGAGCCTCCTGCCGCTGGAGCCTCCTGCCGCTGGAGCCTCCTGCCGCTGGAGCCTCCTGCCGCTGGAGCCTCCTGCCGCTGGAGCCTCCTGCCGCTGCATCCTCTCGCCGCTAGAGCCTCTAGAATGCGTGGAATGTGAATTAGTACCGCTGGGATGGATCGTTACGCTGCCGGCCTCGGCGACACGGCGGCTCGCTGCACCGGGCGGGGGAGGTGTCTCGCTGATGCAGACGCAGCAGAACTCGCACGGCTTTGCATTTCAGCTCCCAGCAAAGCGTCGGGTGTTGAGATTGGGGAGGCTCTGGTCTGTCGCACAGAGGCATCTGGGCGTGAGTGTTGGGTGTTTGAGATATGTATTTAACAGCCTCGGCCAAATCTAAATTGAACAATCTGCGGGCTGTAATGTAGCGCCGGCTGGGTAGGCAACCACGCGACTCCGGCACGCACGCGTGTCGTGCGGGCTGGCCTACCCCAGCGCTCGCAGGCGCTCGGCGCTGACCTGGGTGCCGTTCGCTGTCCTCCCTCTAGCGGCGCGCGGGGGCCTGGCCTAGGCCTGGCCGGCCGGCCAGCTGGGGCGGCCCCCATTGGCTGACCCTGCCTCAACGTCCTTGCCTGCGGACCCTTTCCGGTTGATTGGCTTCGAGGCGTCCTGCCGGTCTCCGATACCAGAGCACGGGCCGAAGGGCACCGCTTGACTGTCCAGCCCGCCCACACAGCCGCGGGGCACATCTCCGATGCGGACTGCGGCGCCCGCACGCTAGCGCACGCTAGCGCACGCTAGCCCGTGACGGGGGCAGCTGATGAGCCGGGATGGAAGCGCGAGACGCAGAAACGTCATCGGGCAACATGGCAGGGTGGAGCGGGAAGTCTGCACACAGCCCCTCCGGCCCCCCCCCCCCCCGACCCCTCCGGGCCCCTCCCACACCCGCAGAGGAGGGCTGAGCTGAGCAGCCTAAGCGAAAAGCTTATCAGGAGTCAGTAGATGGAGCGGCGCAGGCGGCGCGGCGTTTTGCCGGGGGCTGCTGGACGCGGGGCCAGCAGGGCGGGCCGCCGGGGGCCGGCGGGGGCCGCCGGGGGCCGCTGGGGGCCGCCGGGGGCCGCCGGGGGCCGCCGGGGGTGGTGAAGGGATAGAATAGACCTCATCAGTTACGCCGCCGAAAGCGCGCGCTCGCCAAAAATCTTACGAGCAATCCGAAAGCGCGCAAGTTGAATTCGCGCCCGCTAATGCGAAAACTAAAAGTTGCCGCGGTGTAAAGTTTTCTCGGCGCGTATAGTCGCCGCGGCGTTAATGAAAGCCGTTTAAGTACAGCATGTTTTTGAAGGCCGGCCCCGGCCAGCACTCGGATCGTAATTCACGCGCACGCGCCGCATCAAAAGCGTTATTGTGGGCCCAGGGTGCCCGGGGGGTTGTATTTCCCGGCGCCCGCCGCCCGCTGCCGCCGCTGGTTACAGTGTCCACCTGGCGCTGCTCGCGCGCTCCCGGCCGCCCCCGAACAACCAGCGCGCGGCGCGGCCCTCCAAGCAGCCGTGAGTGGAAGACAAAGGGTTCAAAACCTAAACCGGGTGCAGTGGTGGGAACGGCGCTGGGGGCGGCGCTGGGGGCGGCACCGGGGGCGGCGCCGGGGGCGGTGCCGGGGGCAGAAGAAAGCGAGAACCAGGCAAAAGAGTTGGGAGCCGCGGGGGGTTGCGGTTGGAGAGCTCGCTGTCAGGCACAGGGGAGGATAGAGGGGAGGGGGCACAAGACAGCGAGAGGGGAGCTAAGCTGGTGTAAGGAGGACAGAGAGAGAGAGAGAGAGAGAGAGAGAGAGAGAGAGAGAGAGAGAGAGAGAGAGAGAGAGAGAGAGAGAGAGAGAGAGAGAGAGGCGGCAAGAGCTATAGAAGAAAACACGGAGCGAGCAAGAAAGGATGTCATCGGTGGCAGTGGGCTTATGGGGCGCGCGCCGGTATCACGTGATCTCCTGCTGCTATGGGAGCGCACTGCTGGGGTACACACGCAGCGCGGCGCGCATGAATGAAACGACTCCGGGCTGCCTCCAGCAGCAACAACTGCTGCTCCGAGCCTCGCCATGCTCCTGAGAACGACAAGGCTGCGCCGTCCAATCGCCCCCGGGAAACCGTCCTCAGGATTCGTCGGATATGGTTTTAATTCCCTGAGATCATCGATTCATCGATTAAAGTTCGGGACGAGTTTTTTTGCGGGGAGTAGGGGGGGGGGGGGGGGGCAGGGGGTAAGTAGGATCGATGAATTTATTTTCAGTCTTCCACAAGTATGAATGTAAAATACGTGAAGCTCATTTCGGAGTGTTATAGTTTAAGGGCGGAGAGGAGGGGGAGTCGTATTTCAAATTTTCCATAATTGAGTAATATCAAAGGCCGTGCTGGCTGGGGCCTCCTCCTCCGCCCGGCTCACTGCCCTTGGCCCCGCGGCTGCTAAGCCCCCGCCTGGCCCGCCCTGCCGCCGCGTGCCGTGTGCGACCCCGGAGCCGGCGGGGGGGGGGGGGGGGGGGGGGAAGCTGATTTCCCGGGTAGGCGTTCCAGTCCCGTCAAAACTTGCTGCGCGTGTGTGCGAGAGAGAGAGAGAGAGAGGGGGGGGGCGGGGAGCGGAGCGGAGCGGGAGATGTCCCAGTAGGTGGTCGCGTGCGAAAGCTCTCCAGGAGTGCCGACTGCTGTCGGCGGAAACTCAAATATGGCGCGCGAACCGCGCCGCCGTCTTCGCAATTCAATCTCCGAGGCAGACGGGGCGGGCGGCTGGCTGGCTGCTGGCGTCTGGCGGACGGCGGACTGGCTGCTGGCGTCTGGCGGACGGCGGACTGGCTGCTGGAGTCGCTCTGCTGCGGATCAGTAGACGCCACGGTCGTTTTCCTCGTCGATTTGAGCGGCTCAGCGCAAACTGGATCATCGTCATTGCAATTATTTATCCGGTTCTCGTTAGTGCGGGGGCCGTGCAGGTGAAAGACGCGCAGCGATGGTTGGAGCGGATTAGAGGCGGAGTGGTCCTTCACGGCTCCTTTCTTAAGGTTCTCAATAGCTTGAAATAGGGTACTCCGGTCCGAAGAGGCACCAAATGGAAGTACGAAATAATGTCGTTAAGAAAAGGAAGAACGCTGGGGGAAGCATGTTTTTCACCAAAGATCAAGGGATTTCCGCAAGCGCAGGGCTTTGGAACACGTGATCTCTCATACTTCCCCTTCTTCTTCGGTTACGACATCTTTCTTAATCCCTGTTTTGTGATTCTCCGAAGTACTATAATATTACGAGGCCTTGTACGTACGTACGGTGGACGATTTTGTTCCAGAATTACAAAGTACAATCATAAAACATGTGGTTTACGTGAGCACTTTTACTTTATACTCCCTGCTGAATTGTCTCTCTTAACTTGTTTCTCCGCGTGTCTAGAAAAGTGAAGCAGTAGCGCCCAGTACTAAAAAAAAGGAACGCGCAACATATCGAGGCTTGTCTTTTAGGAGCGTCGCCGTTAGGGTTACCATCACGTTAAATTCATCATAAATACGTCCCAGGGCCGACGGCACCGCCGTTATTGATAGCTCTCGTAAATCGGACGCAGCCCGAGCCCCGCCCGCACAGCTCCACCCGGCCTCCCCCCACGTGAACGCGCCCACGCGCCCACGCGCCCACGCGCCCACGCACCCACGCGCCCACGCCCTCTATTGGTCAAGTCTGGTAATACGCGTCTGGTAAGGTACGTGCAGGTAAATAAATCACCATGGAACGCAACCACACACAGATTGGGAAAAAATACCACCCTTCTCGAAACTAGGCATTAGGCTATTTTAACCAGAACTTGTTTTTTTACCTGGTGTAATTTTTTTTATCGCGATTTCATCACGCGCCCGTACTTACCCTACAATTAAATCAAGATATGTGCCGCCGTTCTGTCTTCCATTTTACCGATTGCGTTTCGTCACCATTCCCCGCTGAAATGTATAACATCTGCCGCAGAGCACGCGCGCGGAAGATGACAGAAACAGGCGATGAAATGTGTGGTGGGTCCGGCAGCGTGCGGATTGTGGTGGTGGTGTCCTTGTCACGAGTTCAGCACCAACGAGGGAGGGAGAGAGAAAGTGGGGGAGGGAGGGGCAGAATTCTATCAGCCGCGTATTCCCACGAAGTTATCGCGGCACTGTGTCGCCCCAGCCTATCCTTTACACAGGGCGCACCGCGGCCCGGCCCTCGGGGAGAGAGGCAGAGAGAGGGGGCTGGGGGGGGGGGGGGGGGGGGGGGGGGGGGCGGTAGTCGCGGTTCGCGGTCTAATTTTTTCACAAGAGTCTCTGCGATGTGCGATCATCCATATCGCGCGTCAGAGTCACGAGAGAGTACGTCGGGCGGGTGGCAGCGAGGAAGAGGAAGGGAGGGCAAAGAGGAGGGTGACTTTCTCCCCGGATTCAAGATGTAAAATATAACATTTTTTTCCTTCGTGTTTAGAAAATTTCGGCGCTCCACGACGTTCTTTAGGAGGAGTTCTTCCAAAATAAATTTTGTTTCGCTTGTATTTTTTCTTATTGACTCGGCTCGGTTGTGTTGGCGTACGTCTGGGGTGAACAAACGACGGCAGAAAACAAAAGACGAATCGTGGAAGAGACAGGAGTGTGATGAGAGAGAAAGGGTGCCATAGAGGGAACGAGAGGAGAGAGAGGGAGAGCGAGCGAGAGAGAGAGAGGGGGGGGGGGGGGAGTGCAGAACTAGAAAAAGACGAGGACCCAAAGCAAACAACCCTGATGGAAATTAAAGTTTCGCGTCGCCGAGAAATCCCCAGAGGAATGAGACGAGTGCGCACCCACTGCATCTATGCGTTGGAGAGAGAAAGAGAGGGTGAGAGAGATCGAGAGTGAGAAAGAGGCGTGCAGCCGCGTGCAGCAAACGGGAAAAGCATGGCAGGGTGGGTGGTGGCCGATGCTGCCCGGTGGTGCCGGAGTGTATGCGAGATTGGGCGGCGACCCCGCAAAATGGATTACCTGCGCACACACTCACACACTCACACCCTCACATGGGCCACATGAAAGAAACAAGAGCCGCCAGGGTCCATCGTATCCATTGTGGTTCCGGTAGGGCGGTATGTATGGGCCCACACATACGTGAGGATGCTGCGCCAAGTCTCTCGTCTTCAATTCTGACACATTTTTGACTACTTCCTATGTCTCTGACAAAATTAAGCTCGTTCAGGGTATGCCTGATCGGATTTGAGAGCCTTTATTTTCTTACATTTTATCGAGAGACAATGGAACTGGAATTTTGCAGTTGTTTGGCTCACCTTGACAGTCAGCAGCTGTGGGCGGTGCTCGGCGGCTCCAGGGTCCTTCGGAGTCCCGATGGGTTCCTGTGGCTTCCTGTGGGGGGGTGCGGGTTCCTGCGGGTTCCTGTGGGTTCCTGCGGGTTCCTGTGGGTTCCTGTGGGTTCCTGCGGGTTCCTGTGGGTTCCTGCGGGTTCCTGCGGGTTCCTGCGGGTTCCTGCGGGTTCCTGCGGGTTCCTGCGGGTTCCTGCGGGGTCCGCTGTCAGGTGGCAGGAAGGCCTGTCGACGCGTTGTTATCACATGACGTGCTCCAGCGGGGACGGACGAGCAGCAAGTCGAGAGCACGTCCGCACGACACGGCGTGCGAGCACGTGCTGCGCTGCACGACACGCGTCGGGAGGTCCAGCGCTGGCCGCGCTCGTCCTGATAGTTCCGCGGGTTCCGCCGCGCGCCTTGGCCACCGGGTCGGCTCAAAATAAACAGCGGCCGCCCGGCCTGCCTTGTGATGGCATCGGGAGCCTGCCGCCTGCCGGGGGTGGCCGCGGCGCCCAGCACAGCCGCTGCGCGCCGGCGCCGCTAGGAGCACCCGCCGCCACCCGTGGCGCCATCCGGCGGCGGCCCCGGGAACCGAGCGAGCGGCCACTGGCGGCCACCCCCCGGCCGCCGCCGTCTGCTGGACTGTGTGCCTGTTGGGAGTAGTTCGCAGTGAGACCAAGCAACACGTGTACACCTCCTACTCCTAGCAACACATAAATTGTCGAGGGGTTGTTATGCCAATAAGAATTATTGGATAACAAGAGACAGGGTGAGTATGTCACTGGCTGGGTTTGGGTGCACGCCGCCGCTAGCAGGCTGGAAAGCGACCGCGGAGGCCTCACAGAGGCCAGTAGTTCATGTGGGCCTCCGCCTGCCGCACGCGCCGCCGATCGCGCGGCGTGCTGGGGCGGCCCCGACCCCATATGAAAGGGACCACAGGCAGAGTTCGGCTTTGGAGTTTAGCGAGTTCAGCATTTCAGCGAGAGTCAGAGTTCGAGACGGAGCCGGAGTTTAGGACAGTCGAAGTTCAAGTCAGCGCAGCGCGGACGAGTGACGAGTGACGGTTGAGTGCCCAAGACGACGCCAAGTCGGTCGGCCCGGGAGGGCCGGCCATGGACAGCCGGATTTGCCAGAGGAGTCAACCATACACCCCCGCTGAGATGAGGCTGCCAGAGGAGTCAACCATACACCCCCGCTGAGGTAAGGCTGCCAGAGGAGTCAACCATACACCCCCGCTGAGGTAAGGCTGCCAGAGGAGTCAACCATACACCCCCGCTGAGGTAAGGCTGCCAGAGGAGTCAACCATACACCCCCGCTGAGGTAAGGCTGCCAGAGGAGTCAACCAGAGGAGTCACCACCCCCGCTGAGCTGAGGTAAGGCTGCCAGAGGAGTCAACCATACACCCCCGCTGAGAAGGCTGCCAGAGGAGTCAACGAGGTAAGGCTGCCAGAGGAGTCAACGACCACCCCCGCTGAGATGAGGCTGCCAGAGGAGTCAACCATACACCCCCGCTGAGAGAGGAGTCAACGACCACCCCCGATAAGATTAGGTCGCCTTCGACTCTCCTTCGCCAAGGAGGCTGCTCATAGCGTCACGCCAACGAGGGTGGACGCCTATCCCAGTATCTACGGCGGAGGAGGCAACGCAGCGTGTGGCTCCGAGATTCGACGGACGGTAAACAATTATTATGGTAAGCTGAGCTTTAGGTCCTGTAGTTGTTGACGCATTTTCCTCCACAGCTCTGTGCCCTGATCGCACTGTTGACGGGCCCGCACTAAAGGGGGAGCGAAACCACGCTGACACTCGGTAGTTCTGCAATCTCTTGTCCTGTGTAAGGGCACGAAGGATACGAAGTGGTAGTAGAATGCGCAAGTAAAATATTGACAGCTCTTGAAGTTTGACGGACACACGGTAATGAGTCGAAGCTTTCAGAAACAAAAAAAAGCAGTCAAAAACAAGGGTGAACAAGCCGGTTGACCAGCCAATATAACAATCTAGTCTCACGGCACACGAGATTAAGTTGGGAAAACAACTGTAAAGACCCCATGCTGTATCGTTATTGATACGAGATGATTGTAACTAATAACTGAAATATTGTTATTGTAACATACTAAGTTCTTGAACGCGAATTTCGAACCCCAAAGAACCAAAAACTACAACTAGGAAACACGTGACACCAATAGCCCGCGATTGACCCTTGGTAGTCTAGTATAGGGCGGTGTCTTTGCAATTGTTTTCCCAACTTAATCTCGTGGCCAACCGGCATTTTCACCCTTGTTTCTGACCCTTTACGTTTACATCGGTAGTCTAGTATAGTACATATACACTGCTAAAGGGAGCTGCCCCCCCCCCCCCCCCCTTCCCCCTCGCCTCGCTGTCAAAACTCGCCGCATAACAAGGTGGCCGGAAATAGACCGCGCAGCGATACCCCTTGCGCTCCCGTGTGCTGGGGGAGGGGGAGGCAGGGGGTGTACCCGTCGCGGCCGATCGGGCTGCTTGTCCCGTCAGCGTCAAGGGGGACGCCGACCGACGCCTGGTAGCGGTGACGGCGCGACGGCGACGATCGTGGGGCCGCCGTCGGGGGCCGCGGGTCCTGAGGGCGGTGGGGGGAGGGGAGGGGGGAGCGCCTGTGAATGCAGGATGCAGGGAGCGCAGATGCACGGCAGTTTGCGGGGGAGGGGGAGAGGGCGGAAGGGGAGAGAGGAGCCCGTGCGGGGGAGGAGCAGGGCGGGGCGAGGCCGGCGCCGGCAGGAGGCGAGCCGGCAGAGCCGGCAGAGCCCGGGGCGGCGTGCAGTGTGTGGCGCGCCCAGCACCTCCCCGTTCACGCCCGCCTCGTCCGTCGGCCTACCCGCCCCCACGGAGGTCCGCCCAGTCTGCACGCTCGCGACGATGGCGACGGTGGCCCCTGACCCGCCCCGCTACCAGGACGACGACGAAGAGGACGACGACGAGGAGGAGTCTGACGAGGAGGAGGACGGCGAAGACGACTACGACTTTGACGGGGGTGGGGGAGACGCCGTGGACGATGCCGTCAGCGGGGCCACCGGCTCGGACAGGTAAGCGCCCCGTGCTGATCAAGACATGATTCTTGGACCAATTTGTAGCGGCGCTCCTACCGCGGGGCCGCCGGGGCACGTGGTGACAGGCCGGTATAAATCAGCCCACCATGTAAATAAACACTGCAAGAACAGCGGCCAATCTGCGGGGTGACGCGGCGCGCGGCCGAACGCGGGCCCGCGGGCGGCTGCCAAGGCACGGCCAGGGCGCACCGCGCCGCCACGCGCCGCCACGCGCCACCACGCGCCACCACGTGGCTGTCACGGGGCTGTCACGGCGGCGGCGGCGCGCCCCCCGCCGACCGTCTGTTTCCCTCTTTTCCGTACGTCTGGCCGTGACAGCGTTCTTCACGCCGATGGGTGTGTCACCCTGCTGCTCTTGTTCTCCTCACCACGCGTCTAGAAGCAACCTGGGAGATCGAGGTAGAGTCCTCGATCTCCCCGGCTGCTTCTGGACTTGGGGCGTGAGCATCTGCGAGTCTGCGAGTGCCAGGGTAGGCCAGCCCGCACGACACGCGTGCATGCACAAGTCGTGGTTGCCTATCCACCGGGCGCCCTTTGGTCTGGCCAAAGTAGGTTTGCGCTCACGAAAGAGGGCACTCCGGAGAAGCTCAGAACGGAAGTGAGAAGTCGTAACGAAGAAGAAGAATGCAGGTGAAGTATGAGAAATCGAGTTTTCTGAACCCCGCTGCCCTTCAAAAATCCCGCGATTTCTCATATTTTCTTCTGGATTCTTCTTCTTCTTCGTTATGACTTCTTACTTCCGATTCGGGCTTCTCCGGAGCACTCTATTAGGACTGTTGAATGAATAGTCCCACGATATTGCGTCACACTTTTTAGGGAGAGGCGGTCCTAGTCAAGTGTGTTAGCCCAAACCTAAATACATAGAAAGGTTAGGTTAGCCCCGTAGGAGCTGGGAGAGCCATAACAGCCAGTGTTGCGGTATTTATGGCCGCGCCCTGCATTCGGGGATCGGCTGGCGGCAGTGGCGGCTGCCAGGACGGGCCATCGCCATCATCTGTGGGCTGCACTTCAGCCACTTCAATCGGACCCACACGGACTAGGCCGCTGGTGTTCCGCCTCGGCCGGGCGAGCCTGTGCTTCTCTCTCCCACTCACTGTGCGGCGTCAGGCGCGAGCGAGAGGTTCAATACGGGTGGGTAGACCACTAGAGACCCCATTAAGAACACTGCGCGGGCCTGCCAACCCCGGCCTACGCTGTCGTTGTCCGGCCCGGCTGGGGGCTGTGGCACTAAGTACCCCGAAAAGTCTGAACCTTAGGCAGAGCTAAAGTGGGATCCTGCTGTACGGTTCGATTGAGGGTGATATTTGGTTTTCTTGTAATTTTTTTTTTCTGGCCTGCTGTGATATTTTTTCATGGCGCCTTTTTGCTGCTCCCTGAGACGCTCAGCCGCCGCCGCCACTTCCTGACTTGGTTCATAACATAACAGCCGGGCGGAGGCGGAAGGCTGTGAAGGAGCGGCAGTCGGCCGGGCGGGATGGGAAGGGTATTTACAAGCCACGCGCATGGGCTGCTGGAACCATTTTAGCACAGCACAACCAATTCAAGCGCGCAAGGGCAGTGTCTATGCATGGGAGACGTGCCCCTATGTTACAACACGGTTCGTGAGATTTTCGATGTGAAAGTGAGCTGTTCTTGGTTGCTGCCGTCTCTCTCCCTTGCTGCTGGTCCTGCATGCCCCATCCCACCGTCTCCACCGCTATCGCCTCTCGAGTAAAATCGAAGGAGAGCGGCAAGGATAGGCTCTGCATTCTACACGCACACACGCACACACACGCACACACACACACACACACACACACACACACACACACATGACGCCCCAAGGTTCAGATGAATGAAGCCCCCGAACCCCTACCGCTATTTCGGTCGCTGGATGTGTCAGGGGAATGGGGAAGGAAGAGGGGAGGTGGCAGCTTATAACAGGAGCCGAACGAAACTCCCTTCTGTCCGGTCAAGCGGCAACACGGAAGCCAAAACATTTTTCGAGGTGTATTTTCCGCGCGAAGAAGGCGCGTTGAGCTGCCATTCAGCGAAGGGGTTGTTCACTCACGGAATACTCTGTACAGAGTGCCTTGTAATACCACGTAATACCAGCGTAATACATCGTCATCCTAGCGTAATATACCCAGCCATACACGGTTGCCCGCATAATGCCCGTAATAGTGTGAACACCGAAATTCGGAGTGAATGTATGGCGTTTCAGGCAGCACTTTCGGGCTCCGAGACACGCTTTTGTATGAAATAATGCCTTCATGGGAATGTAATCAGTTGTTGTTCAATCCTTGTGCAGCCTGTCCAGAGTGAGGCGTTCGCCGTGCTGGCCGCCACCGCCGCCCCAGCAGCAGCCGCAGCCGCCCCGCGGCCCCGTGTGGGCGCCGCTGCTCCGGGTGCAGCCCCCGCCCCCGCCCCCGCCCGCTGCCAGCCGCGGACCCTCTGCCTCCACCGGGCCGAGGTATGCGTCGCAGGCGGGACCCTCCGGGCCTCCGAGGAGTCAGCCGGCCGCGCCTGCCGGCCCGCGGCCCCGCCCCGGCCCCGGCCCCGGCCCAGGCCCCGGCCCCGGCCCCGGCCCCCGCCCCGGCCCCGGCCCCGGCCCCGGCCCGGCCCCGGCCCCGGCCCCGGCCCCGGCCCCGGCCCCGGCCCCGGCCCCGGCCCCGGCCCCGGCCCCGGCCCCGGCCCCGGCCCCCCGGCCCCGGCCCCGGCCCCGGCCCCGGCCCCGGCCCCGGCCCCGGCCCCGGCCCCGGCCCCCGCCCCGGCCCCGGTCTCGGCCCCGGCTACCGCCAACCAGCCAGACCCGCCGGACAGAACCCCGTCTACGGCCACCGGATGAGGCTGTACTGCCGCACGGGCTACCACCTGAGCATCGGCCCCAAGGGCCGCGTCACCGGCACCGCCAACCCCAACGACAAGTACGGTGCGTGCGCTGGGCTCGGCACACTTAGTTAGTTGTTTGGTGCGAGCTCTCAAACTTTATATTCCGTAGCCATAGCCAGTCTAACTGTAGTCGATGAAAACTGTAGTCAATCTACCTGTACTTATTCGAACATGGAGAAAAAACACTAGTGGTCGCAACTAATTTTTAAGTTGATTTTCAGACAAGCAGTAAATTTTTGTTCGAATAAGTAAAATTTAGTAGGGGGAACTAAATTTTAGTTGCACCAACGAAACGTTAGTTGCTTCAACGCATTAGTTCGCTAAAGGAGCAAAGAGCAGAATTTTTTTTGTTTAGTGACCGCAACGAACCTCTTCGTTGGAGCAACTAACATTTTGTTGGTTATCCGCCGAACAAAAATTTACTGCTTGTCTGAAAATCAACTTAAAAATTAGTTGCGAACACAATTTTCTTTTTCTCCGTGACCCCTCTGAGCTGTGTAGTTTCACCATTTCAACCGACAGAAAACCAATAAAGTTTCGTCTCAAATGCGTGAAACGCTTTCCTCAGTGAACCGTCTGATTTACTTCGCAATGAGCTGTGGCCCGCTGACACCCCTCGCCTCTCCTCTTCCCACAGCCGTTCTCGAGTTCAGCTCGGTGACCAACGGGGAGGTGCGGATCCGGGGCGTCGAGGCCAACCTGTTCCTGGCCATGAACCGGCAGGGGAAGCTCTACGGCCAGGTGAGAGCCGCTGGGGGTGACTCCGTGAGCGCCTGACTCCGTGGACAGGCAGCACGCCCCACGGCCACGGCCAAGGCCTAGCCCACCTCGGCAGGCGTCAGGCGCTCGCTACGCTACCGAGTCCAGTCCACACAGTGCAGGGTGCAGGTCGGATTTTCCAGGACCGGCGTTTAGGCGGCGTGCACATACTACGTCATCAATTTTTGGTCTCCTGCCCCCCCCCCCTCTGATGACGTAGTTTTTCAGGTTTTTCACTGAATGAGTCAGGGGGTGTTGTGGGTTTATGAATTAAATCCGAGCCAACGTCATTTGTTTCTCGTTCTTGTCGCAGGCCAACGTTCGCCAGGAGGGCACCGTGTTCGTGGAGATGATGCTGGGCCAGTACAACACGTATCTGTCGCGCAAGTTCGCGCACGTGGGCTGGTACGTAGGCATCAAGAAGAACGGCAAGCAGAAGCCCGGCCACAAGACGGCGTGGGGGCAGAAGGCCATCCAGTTCCTGCCCATCCGCATCTAGTTAATCGGTTCTGTCTCATCTGGGGTCTGTAAAGGTAGCGACGCGCGTATCTGCGAGCGAGTGAGATCTTTAAGATCACCGAAGTTGAAGGCCGGGGTCCTGGCGGAAGCCGGGACGACATAGGTTTTGTCAACAGCGGTCAAACATGCCATCAGCCCATCATATTTGAAACTATAAATTGCGTTTTGAAAATAGCCAGCTCCGTGGCCAGCTCACTCGCTCGCAGATACGCGCGTCGCTAACTTTACAGACCCCTGCCGGGACTCGGGGCGTGCTATGACCTCTGTACTGATGAAACGTGAATGCAAGTAGGGCGGAGAAGGTATGAAAGAGCAAGCACAAAATAAAGAGGGTATTTTTTAAAAGAAGCTTCTTTAATTTTATGTCAACTATGCATACAACTTTTACATCAAAAAGCAAATCAACACATGAAATTTCCATGGAAATCTGTTTTTTTAATCATATAAACAATAGACTAATAATTAACAGAGATAACTTGCTGCTTACCACAGCAGCAATCACAGGTTCCTAAAGATTAAACTTAAACGCAACATTCAATATCATACAAAAGTTTTTCTAAAATAAAATGAGAGGTGCAAAATGTATATATCACAATTAATTGATGATTGGCAAAGCTTAGGAGCTGCCCACCAAACAGTAAGCTCCCTCAATATTAGCAAGAAAGGGCACATTGAGTTCCGAATCACTAGAAGAAAAATTACACAATCCTACAAGTTTGCAGAGTGGCTTTCTCCTTTACATTCCCAGCAAACATATCAGTTTTTTCAACAAAAATGTTAGAACAAGCTCAAACTTGTTCAATGCCTGCACAATTTCATAAACTAAAGTATCACATACTTTACAAGCAAAGCAACAAATTACTAACAGGAATGAGTGCGCAGAAAAAGATCTATCAGACTTTCTTTATCCACCATATCCGTTTAAGAAGTAGGTGTTAATTCAGAGCAACACAATAGCTAAGATAATTATATTGTTTCTGTCAAGGGAACCATTTTGGATTCTAACAATTTTCTTGATGTTAAAATTAATAATGTGATTGAACTGAAATACGACATAAGTGCACATGGAGTTATGATGACTCAACATCTCATGCTCTGCTTCAATAAATATTTGAAAAACTACATTGGAAAGTCCCTTCAAATATTTCTATTTAGGTACAAGAAAATTTTGAAAAAAATGCTACAAATTTTCAAGTACAGTAATGGATGACTAAACAATATAAAATTCCATTTCAAGGCACAAGAATCATTGCCTTTTACCTCATGGTCCACAGTAAAAACAAATTTCAACATACCACAACAAGAGCAGTGTCTGAAGCAAAGACATGATTAGACATAACCTAAAAGATACGATCTACCCATGCTAAGAATTGTCATTGTCATTTCTGACCAAAAGAGAGCAGGAATGGTAAATAATAGCAGTTTTCTTAAAATAGGTCAGAATAGGTAAAGGGGAGACAAGCACAATAAATATCCTTAACTTTACAAGGATTGTACCTTGCTGAGAAGAGCTATCAAAGCAGATTAGAACACAATTATCCCTGGTGGTGATCTCCTTATTCAGTTACTTCTTGCTTCCTTTAGGCTCTGCAGACTGGAAGACACTGGATGCAGCCATCAGATTCTCAATGTACTGTCCAAGAACTTGATTTTCGGACCGGAGCTTGAGGTTTTCTTCCTTGACACTATCTACCCTCTGTGACAGATCTGTAAGGCAGGATTAAATAGAATAAGATCAAATAATGTTTTAATATACAGAACATCAAATTATGTAGAAAGGAGAGGAGAGCAGTCCTTACCATCTAGTGTGTTTTGTAGTTCGAGGACTTGAGAAATGAGACGAGCTTTCTCTTCTTGTTCGTCTGGACTGACATCAGGGTCAAGGCCTGTGAAAAAGGAGATCATAAGCCACTGATTTTCCATGAAAATCCATGTGTTGCATGTTACAAGCAGGGATCCAGAACTCAACATAATTTAACTTTTATGTAAATAACAAAACACAAAGGACCACATTTGTGGCGTTGATGAAGTGTCACTGACTTTATACACTCAGATGAGAGTTTTAACGCAAGAAAAGTCGATATTTCAATATTGTTACTTGCGTAAAAGTTACGTTATGATTTGTGGTGTGTTAAGTTACAGATCCTAGGTTACAAGGTAATCCTACTGTTTGGTCCTGGACTACTGCTGCCGTTGGTGAAAGTGGAAGGAATGGAGTCCATGCTTCGGCCGCGCATTATGTTGTCAGAGCTTTGTGATACATCCCCAGCTTCACTTTCATCAGGAATAATGTCTGAATGCGGGAAAAAAAAGAAGAGAGTTAGGCAGAAAACATAAACTATATCCAGCTGGGAATCTAAAGGTTATGATTGATGAATATTTTAAACGTGGTTGCGATAATAGTAGGGGCCGATGACATTGAAAATGAGACCCAAATTACCTCGGGGATCGTCATCTGCAAGAGGAATGCTGTTCATTTCCTCTTGAATATTTCCAGAAACAGGTTTGAGAGCCATCTTAGCCTGGACTGTCTATCTCAGGCCGTGCGGTGAGAGTGCTGATATTACAGCACAAGCGTGGCAGAACTTCACAGCTGCAGCGACGTGGACGAAGAATGCATTGAAAGGGACCCTTAAATCTTGCGGAAAGACTATCTAACACCTAAATAGTGAAAGAAAACCTTGACATTTTAGGTTAACGATGCCCGGGCAAACAGTCAAGACCGAGAGATCTTCTTTTGTTTTCTTTTAGGAAGTGTGTTCAACAGTAAACTGCAATAAACGCAGAACTTCGAAATCAGCATAACAAAATGGAATTTTCTGATAATGCGCTTTAAGTCATACAGAGCAGTCAAATGCCTTATGAGTCAGTTTACTATTCATCTTCTTTCATTATTCTAATTTGTTTCTCTGATTGAGTTGAAGCTTTAAACAGCTGAGTTGGAAGCAGCCGAAGCCGAAAAGCAGACGACGAAGGGAAAGGTGGTGGTGGTGGTGGTGCCAACATTAGCAATTTAAATAGGGTTGATTGTATTTTGTTTTCATGTTTAGGAGATTCTTCCTGAACATTTTGATTATGTGGGACTTGACATCAAGAAGTCAAGACAATTATGACCTCATAGCTAGAATCAACATCACATCTCAGGCGGAAGCCTTCAAATGGTTTGATGCTCTTGAGGAAAAGTCTCATTGTGATTTGAGGATTCGCAAGTCATATCCCAACATCAGTAAGAAAATAGCTTTGTTTAAGGTGGGTACTATGTCAGCTACGCTCTTTTAATTACCTTGTTTCATATATCCATGCTGACACTTAATTATTTGCAGATTGAAAAGAGATGCCATCACAATACCATGGCAAAAATAAAAGGTGGGACAGTCAACATATACACATATGGTGTGAAGAACGGGTATTGCGGACGGTGAATTTCTTAGTCCATGATCTATGATATTGATTGTGGTAAAGAACGGGTACACTGTACCGCAATTATTTGCACAAAAAAGTGCATCAGCTGAAAGAAGAGTACAGATTAAGTAAAACCCCCAGCAAGGTTTTGAGCCTTGCATCGCGCCGTTCACTCTTCAAAGTATCCACAACTTTATCAAGTAGCAGAAACTTATCCGAGCTACCAAAGCGCCGTGTTCACCATTTACAACGCATGGGGGTGGAAGGCTCTGCTGTCATACCTGCCTGGACTTGAACCAGGGGCTCAGAAAATTGCTCTCCGAGAGTGACCTCACTCTGTGGTATGACAGCCCTGAAAGAAGAATACCATGATTATTTCGCTAGCCATTTCCTACTGCGCCCATGAGGCAAGCTAGATGCAGTCGTTAAAAGTTTTTTTTTTAAACGTGGAAAACTTTTTCCCCAGGAGGCCTATTTACAAACCACGTAACCTAACAAAAGGTCATGTAACTTAAAATGCGCCTTATTACCCTCTAGGGACAGCCTGCTTCACCATTGAACTAGACGGACGCAAGCAGACGACATAGCCATGGTCTTGTTGTTCGTCGCCGGCCGCCAGTATGTGCTTACTGCTTCGATTCCATTTATAAAATTGCGTTTGGTTCAATCTTTTTCAACACTTATGCCATGCTGATAATTTTGAATGTCATAGATAGCGTTTTCAGATCCCTGCCATCTGAACGCTATTTAGAAACCCAGAAAAACAGTGATCCAAACGTTCCTAAGAACCATGGCTGGTACCCCCACCGCGTGAGTCCAGCAATATAAACTATAATAGTATAAAATAATCACAAATTGCTAAACCCCATATTTGCAGGTTCAATGTAAAAAATCGCCTGCCTCCTGCCTCCTTCCTGCTCCTTCTACGCCCACCCAAGCTGCGCCAGACCCAAATACGGCTGCGCCCGCTTTATTTTTCATATTGTCCCTGCCACAGCTTCCAGCCCGTGACACCTTGCGAGCGGACTATACTGTACCCCCACCGCGTGAGTCCAGCCATTTGGAACACTGCCTGGTGCCTTCCCCCTTCCCCTCTCTGAGGATGAAATACAGACCAGTCTGTGAAAGGTTCAGTTCAGTTCAGTTTATTGATCAGCTTTGTGCGTAGTGTTAGAGTGTGAAGAATGGAAGCCAGGATTGATGAGTTGCTAGAGAGGTGGGAGGGAGGAAGAGTAGAAGTGGGGAGTGTGCAGGAAGTTATGGAGTTGGCAGTGGGATGTAGAAGAAGAATGGAGAAGATGTTAAAAGAGTGGGAGAAGAGCGAGGAGAGGGAAGAGAGAGAGGATGAAGAGAGAGAGGACGAAGAAGAGGATGAAGCGAGTGGAAGAAGGAGGAGGTGGAGTTATTGCGAAGAAAAGTCAACGAATGGAATGGAATGCCGGGAAGGAGGCCCTCACAGGCCTCACTTTGGAAAGAGATCCACAGGGTAGAGCCAGAAAGAGACGGAGATAGTGCGTTGCGGGACTGCCTAAAACCGAAACTGCCCGGGGCCAGTGATACACCTGGTATTCTTCACTCTACTGCAGTCTATAAATACATGTACAAATCTTTAATAAATCCTACTCTTCTCTTGTTCACCACGTGTCCCCTCTCTCTCACCAAGTGTCAGATGATGCCTCACAGGCCTCACTTTGGAAGGATATCAACAGGGTAGAGCCAGAAAGAGACGGAGATAGTGCGTTGCGGGACTGCCTAAAACCGAAACTGCCCGGGGCCAGTGATACACCTGGTATTCTTCACTCTACTGCAGTCTATAAATACATGTACAAATCTTTAATAAATCCTACTCTTCTCTTGTTCACCACGTGTCCCCTCTCTCTCACCAAGTGTCAGATGATGCCTCACAGGCCTCACTTTGGAAGGAAATCAACAGGGTAGAGCCAGAAAGAGACGGAGATAGTGCGTTGCGGGACTGCCTAAAACCGAAACTGCCCGGGGCCAGTGATACACCTGGTATTCTTCACTCTACTGCAGTCTATAAATACATGTACAAATCTTTAATAAATCCTACTCTTCTCTTGTTCACCACGTGTCCCCTCTCTCTCACCAAGTGTCAGATGATAGCTCCCCCTGCTCTCCCCAAAGACTTCCCCGAAGCCTTGGGCAAGCGCGTTTGTAAATTTTATGCTGAAGCAGGCTGGATCCAGAAATTCCGTAAGTGTGTTTGGGTTTAAGGTTTACTTCACTCTGCCCATCAGCAGCAACAACAACAACAACACTAGTGCCCCATTCCACTAGCTTGGCTGGGCCGTTTCCATGATTTCCCTGACAAAAACAAAATTCCCCGACTTTCCCTGATTTTCCTGATTTCCCTGACTTGTAACCCTGCAGGTGTTGTTTCGATGCAGTGCCCTGATGGCGGCTGTCCGGGAACACCGCAGTTTTTTATTGAACACGCTCCTAAGGTCGAATGCGAAGAAACGACCCAAGAGCGCGCGTCGGGGGCCAAAGAGGAATCAGGGTATCACCTGAGGAAGCCTAGGAGGTAGGCAACCACACCACCGCCGGTGATGGGCGGGCTGGACAGCGTACCAATTACCAAATATTCAGTGGTTGTCTCATCGCCAGTTTCGTCTCAGAAGCACACCAGACTCAGTACGAAATTCAGCACAAACATTTGATAATACCATAATACTTCCATAGTATAGTGCTCCGTACATGACAAAACCGAGTCGACCGCCCCTTGCCTTAGTGTATGTGTTCATCCTTAGCTGCAATAAGCACTGCTCCGCGCCTGGCGCACCCCTACCTTGGCCTGCTGGCGGCAGTCTGTCAGGCCCCCGGGAGTCTACGGCACAGCCCCCTGCCGACCCCGGTCCCTCCCCACACAACCAACCCACGGCCCGAGCCCGTGCCGTGACGCCATCACCAGGCGGGCGGGGAAGGTACGAAATCAATCTCGGCTCATTTGTATCAGCCCGTAGATAATGTAACCGTATGTAATGATCTTTTGCGGCAACATGCTTGCCAAGCGCACAAACTCTGAAATTTACCTTGGCCTGCCGGCGGCAGTCATTGAGCTCTGTCAGGCCCGGGGCAAACATCACCTTTCCCCTCTTTTTACTTTAAGAGCCTTCCGGCACAACCCCCTGCAGACCCCGGCCCTCCCCACTGCCAACCCTCGGCCCGGCCCCGAGGCCCGTGCACTGACCGCGGCCGGGAAGGTAAGGCACTAAATCAATCGCGGCTCACCTGTATCAACTGTGGGTCAACACCTGCAACGTCAGACGGTGGCCCACATTGATCCACATGACCCGTCATTGGGTACGGTCCCCGCGCCCGGGTCGTGGGTAGGCTGGGAGAGAGAGACAGGGCGTCTGCAGAAGCTGTGGTGCGCAGAAATCACTGCTTGGAAAGGTTTTCGATAGAAACCTTGGATGCCTTGGCATTTGGTAACCCCAGACAGACGGGCACTGGATGGCGGCCACGGTAAAAGGTTTACTTCACTCTGCCCATCAGCAACAACAACAACAACAACCACCACACTAGGCTGGGCCGGCCCGCTGCGCACGCACGCGCTACTTGATTGCCGCCACAGCGGCGTCAAAAAAGCCATTGCACCTTCCATGAGAGTTCCTTTGATCAGATACTAAAGACACCACAGGCGGCCACCAAAACAATTGTCCCAACCGAACTGAGCTGGGACTACCACATAGTAATGGCAATAGAACTTTACCGAGCCCGGGAGTCTACGACACAGCCCCCTGCCGACCCCGGTCCCTCCCCACACAACCAAACCACGGCCCGAGCCCGTGCCCCGTGCAGAGACGCCATCACCAGGCGGACGGGGAAGGTACGAAATCAATCTCGGCTCATTTGTATTCAGCTCGTAGGTCAATACCTGCAACTTCAGGCGGTGGCCCACAAACTGATCCACATGATCCGTGGGTAAGCTGGGAGAGAGCGACAGAGCGTCTAGGAGGAGGCTGTCATGGCCCCATTATACTACGCTTTATATCACAAAGTATTTCTTCACCCCGGACGGACGGGCCTTAGATGACGGCTACTGGGTGAAACGTCTATTCCACGGTGCCTAATCCCCCCCCCCCCCCGACCCCATTTGACTCCATTCCACTGCGGCTTCTGCCGGGCCGCTAGCACGCGCCTGATACACATTTTAACGAAAACCACACAGGGCCTCCAATAGGGTACTCCGCTGAATCTCAGAACGGAAGTAAGAAGAAGGCAAGAAGTACTAACAGATGGGCGAGGGGGGAGGTGGTCTGTTTCCGTTTCCATCAACCACCTCCTCCCTCGCCCATCTGTTAGTACTTCTTGCCTTCTTCTTACTTTCGTTCTGAGTTTCAGCGGAGTACCCTATTGCAGCCTGAACACGACCGTGGCAACGCGTCTCGAACGAATTGGCCCCCCCGGCTGAAGCAACAATTGCAGTTTCACTGTAACCTGTGCAGCCGTCTGATGGCTGTCCCACGTTGTCACCACATGTCCCGCGAACACAGAGGAACACTACTGCACCGACACTTAGCGACCGTCGCGCCATCTATGAGCCACACAGAGAACCTCCATTAGCCTCGCACGGGGTGTCCCTCTCGCGGTGGTGGTGAAGGGTGGAGAGGAAAGTGGGGGTCATATGTCAACATGGCTGACTTCGATGCGATCTACGAGGAGGGAGATGATAATGAAGAGCAAGTTCCAGATTCTTTTGTGTCGCTGGTACCAGATCCGATTGTGATAAGAGGAGCAGGGAATATGACAATGTAAGAAATTGCAGTTTGTGGGACCCCGCTTACGCGAGAAAGCAGTGTTAGTCTCGGCCATGGTGACTCCCCCCTGCCCCTCTCCTGACTCCACTCTGGAAAACAAAGACTTTCGTGCTGTTACTTTCCCTTGAAGTACAGAAAGGCCCCATTTGTGAATTGCATCAGTTTTCTATTAAACTGGAATGTGTACGTAAATGTTGTTTTCTAACAAATTGTCGATGTCATTGGTGATACTAGTTTACTCAGTACTGTTTGCTGGGCTAACCTGCATCACTTTACCTGGGGTCTTTTCTGTGCTAATTCTCCACACGTCATATTTTGAGGCTGCTAATTTGCTTATTACAGTCTATTACTTTTCTGCATTTATGTAGCCTCTGCCCAAGTATATGGTCTTCCTTGCTCATCGAATATTGTTGATTACAGATTTGGATTAAGTAATCGATTTGAGTGTGATTTTCCTCCTGGACTTGTGTCTCGAGTGGCACCAGAAGAGTATAAATCAACAATAATGAGAGCAAATGGTGTGCTCAAAAAAACACTACCTGTCAATGTTAAATGGCTGTTTTGTGGATGTGTGTGCTGTTGCTGTACTTTAGGGTGTTCACTATGGCCAGTCATCTGCCTCAGCAAAAGGGTATGTTTCAGTAATTCTCTGTAAAATTTTACTTGAATGTTTCAAATGTATTAACCGAATACAAATTAATGTACTTGTTTCATTTTTAGACACAAAATTCAATAGACAAACTCCTTGAATGGGAGAATGGCAGATTGTACCACAAGCTTGGGCTTCACTGGAGACTTACCAAACAAAGATGCGACTCATCTTCCATGATGGAATATGTAAGTTACCCTTCCCACAATTTGTTCTATTCTATTCACCCTGAGAAAATTATCCTTATGACTTGCTTTGATTATTCTAGGTTCTACAGATAGAATTCATTCCCAAGATACCAATATACAAACCAGATTGAGGCAAAGAGGTGGTGGACATCTCATGGGAAAGTCTTCTGAATTATGAAATGCTTTGAGTCAGGTCCATATATTCCATGGTCACAAAATAGGATACAGTATGACTTACTTTCTGGATTCTAATTTTATAGTTTGTTGCTTACAAAACTGGGTTTTCCTTTTCATGTTTCCTTTGAATTGTTGTACCATCTTTTGTCTGACCCAAGTCTGTCCCAGTTCCATATTTGTGAGAAACAAGGAAAACCATTATCCAGAAGATAACAATGTGTAAAGGTGATTTTTCATCAATTGACATATGTGGTCGCTGTCCCAGTGAAGTACCTTTATTAAACGGGTGCATTGAACTTGGCACAAGGTGACACAACAATGTATTAGACTGTTACCAATACTTGTGAGAACTTATGTATAAGTGATAAATGTTTGTTCTGGTGCTGATTTAGGTAAGAGTTTTGGAAAATTTCTATATCAGCTGTAAAATAAGGAAAGTTGACTGATTCTTAACATTTTTGGCAAAATGCTCTTCAATTTTTTTCTTTAAAAAAACAACAAAAAAAGAAATGCTCATTGTATAATTTAGTTGATCCAGTATGGTATGCATGAATGTGTTTCCTGTTCAACTGATAGCACAGTTATCTTATTGTTTTCCTAATGTGCATATGATAAGTAGGTTATATTCAGGTGTAAACCAGAGAGGCCTTACATCAGTGACATCTTGGCACTGTCAGTGTTAGTTACTTACACTTAAGCATCTTATGATGATAGGTACCTGAAGGTCATGTATCTTTTTCCATTCTAAAATGGTTGTTTACTGCATAAAGGGATCTTACTGCTGATTTCAGGTGCTATTGGACCGGGAATTCCTTTGTGCCCTGAAACCAGGTAGGCTAGATTCAAAAAACCGTGATAAAGTTGTTGTATATGGCAATGTTAGTTTCAGCACTTTTCCAGTGCATATTGTGTTGGTTTAATGCACATCATTTCTTTCATGACAAACTTCTGAACGAATTAAAACTGATTTGAAAGATGAGTTGACTTAAGTGGAAGATGGCAATTGGTAAATTATCCAGTGATATCATCTGAGTTTATTTTTCCTTCAAAAGAAAGGCTAGCTGTAAGGGTGAATTGCTACTAAATCCTGATGTCTGCATATATTCTTCCTCAAAAATGCTATTTAAATTAAAGGGGTTCCTATGATGAATGATGTATTGTAATGTGTCACTCATTGAAGGCTATGCTGTGTTATGACATGAAAACCTAGAAATTCTGAATATGGATGTATTGGGTGTTCAATGTTTTAGCTGGGTGGATGAGTTTTGATAGTTTATCATATTTTGGTTTTGTCTTCTTCTTCTTTATTTTTCTTTTTATTCTCAAGACCAGCTGCACTGCTTATGTGAACATATTCATAAATGGTATACAATTGTGTTGTTATTTCCATGGCTGTTGTCAAGCTTTAACTTGAGACCAGCTATGGACCAGTTTTGTTTATTTCAGCAGGATTGTTTTTTGTTGTTCTGTATCTATAAAACAGATAACAAAGTTTCCATTATTTTGAAGCCAGTCTAAGAATTTCCAGCATTTTGGGACCAGTGTTGGATAAAGATGCAAGTGATATGTTTCTCTTGACAAGTGTTGGAACCCCACAAATATTTTTATCGCTACATCATGATAGATTCGTTATTTTACTTATAACCAGATGCCATTCTAGCTTATTATGACTATTTTTCAGCAGATTAAAATATCCAGTGTTATTTGAAATGCTTGAAGAGCTACCAGCAGATTCATTTCTAGACGATTGAATGTTGGTAGAGTTGCATGAGGAATGTCCGATGCTCATGAAATTATTGAACTGCCCTGTGGTACCTATGAAATGCAGGGTTACAATAAGACAAAATTTGTTATGTGATTATATCTGATATTCAGATAGTCAACACACTTACAAAAATTTATCAATTGTTACAGATTTAAGAAAGTCATTTTTTAGTAGGTATGTCTTTTTCAAGTTTGACCCAATCTTAATTCTATGTAGTCTCTGAGCTGACTGGGTTACTTGGGTAAAGGAGTCATAAATGCAGAAAAAAGAACATGTCCTTAGGCATCACCATCATCATGTTTATACATACATACCCCTACCAGCCTGGCCTTGGGCACTGATTTGTTGGCATAATAGAAAAAAATAACTTGAATTGTAACAACAAAATATTTCTGTGGTATGCAGAAAACCGAGCTGTTAGTTAGACTCTGTAACCATCATATTGGTAAAACAGGAGTGTCACTGTACTTTGCTTTTGTTCTCTCATTTTGCCTCACTCCATCTCACCCTTTTAACCCAAATGCTCAATTTTGCTTTGTTCACAAAACCTTTTATCTCTTGCTAATACTATGTTCTCTATTTTATACTACCTATGTAAGAGTTAGTTCTGCTTTTAGTGTGGTGTGATATTTCTTCCTCGAAATGCTGAGAATTTTGCCATCCTTTCCAGTCTCATTTCTACCAAAACAACCATGTAATTTTTCCCTCAATTCTTTTGTAATGCATTTCTAAAGATTTTTTTTTTTTTGGATGCTGCTATTTATCCTAAATATTGTTTACAAACAATGGACACTTCTACAATTTTCAAAGCACCTGATGCTCGCGTGCTTCAGTCACAAAGATTCTATTTTTTCTGGATGCTACCCCCCCGTTATCACCCTTATCTAACTTTTCATCGAAACAGTTTCAGATAAAAGCTTCTCGGTTTGCCCAAAGGAAACCGTCTGCTTGGCAACTTTATTTTTAAAAGCATTCGTCTTTCTCTACTTTAGTAGTAACTGCTAAATTTGTAATGAGCTCTGAAATAGTTGGATATATTGCTGAGAAATTAATCTGCATAGTAAAGGACTGCATCCCCCCCCCCCCTCCCATTTTTTAATATTTTTTTAAAGATTTTGGGTTTACTTTGAAAGTTGTCACACATTTCACAACCCATTGAGCTTGACTATGTAGTACATAAATATTATGAGACTAGAATAGGACTGTGTTTTAGATCTATTGATCAAAGCCACAGGAACATATTTTTGACACAAAATATCTTTTGTAAGGTACGAACTTTAAGCTATGTGATATTTGCAAGCCACCTTTGACGCTTTAGTTTGCAGTGTGATAGTGTTAGATCTGCCTATTCATATTTTGTTGTATTGTAATCTATGAGTGGAAAGAGCTGTGCATTCAATTTCTTCAGGCTCTGAAGGCTAAGTTCTAATTGTAACTGATTCTGCAGTTGCACTCAGTTTCCCTGCATTTGAGAAACATGGTGTGTGTGTAATGCTTATGCTGCCTTTATTCTCAATTAACTTATTGTTTCAATCAGGGTTCAGTGAGGAGTTAGGACAGATTTGTAAATTGATTTTATACCAAAGGACTGAATTGTGTAGTTTTGAGGGCTTCTTTAGTAATATGAACATCTTCCGAAAGCCTCGGAGGAAGTTGCAGAGCAATAAAAAGGAGTTCGGAAGTTTAGTTTTAGTTTTGCACCAATTAAGTTCCGTGGTGGATGAGTGATTCCAAATGTATACTGCTCTTCTGCCTATGTTCCCCATTTTGAGTCCCTTTTATTTACCCTCCACTCAATGCTGTAGTTTTTAAATGAGTTCTCTAAAAATCATGTCTCTGCTACCCAGAGAGATTTTTCAAGAGAATCTCAATGTTTTCTTTGGTGATTCCATTCTGGTTTTTACCTCCAATGAAAGACGTTTTTAGATACCTATGGTAACAACATGTTTTCCTGAGCAGTATAAGTGGTTTAAAGTCCGCTTATTGGTATGACTGGATTCCACCACGAGTAGGCAATGCATAAATTGGATGTGAAGTTGCTCATATATCAGTGTCTAATTGTTGAACACATCCCGTTTGTTTGAATATACCCATTCATTTTATGATACAACATTTGTTTCTATGGAAAAGCTGGTATGCATAAGTGAAATTGATTAATCTTGGTAAAATTCCAGGTGCATCTATTTTTTAATTGATGTATAAAGTTTCACATATTTTCATTTACTGCAGATAAAAATATTTTTGTGTGTTTTGGTGATCGTCAGAAAATTAAATCTTAAGTACTTGACTGTCTTCATGGACTTCACAAGCAAGTACTCGAGCACCTTAAGCTTTTACAATTATCGTTCCTGTCATTGTGGCTATTGTTTTTCTTTTCTTATTTTGTCAGAATTTTTTTTTCTTTGTTTTATAATGTATGCTTATTGGCCTTCAGAGGGCTGCACATTAAAGTTGGCTGGTATTGCCTTCCATTGAAATTCTATCAAAATGTAGTTTGTTTCTGTGATATCTACTCCATACACATTTCGTCTTTAATCACGCAAAATGTTTTGGTTTTATATTCATGTTAGTTGTAACGTAAGGTTCTATAAATTTTTTTCCAGGCACTAGCTGTTTGAGTTCCAATTTAGTCATAAATACAACCCCATATCAAAGGCATGACATTCACTAGTCATCTTGATACCAATCATCAAGCAGCAATGGTGAAGGAAAGTTTTAATTAAAACTGGTTCTTTTGTGTATTATAGATAAGTTCATCTGACAACACTTTCAAGAATTGTTATTAAGTCTACAGGAAAAAATAAAATCTGTCACTAATTCTGGATGGTATTTATTCTTCTGTAAAATATACATGTTGGATCGTCTTCATCGATAACGCATACAACAAAAATTGTCTTTAAAAAGAAGTTTGCATGCAGCTCTTTTGAAATGAAGATTACATTCAAACAGAACATGCAGCCTTCAAAAACATCAAATGTTGATGTAATAAATAGCACACTACTGTACAAAGGAAGATAAAAATACAGGTCAGATTTTCACAGATCTTTACAGTTGAAGCACCAGTCCTCTCGAAAAGATAGCATCATATAAATCTACAGACCCGTATGAGTGATAGGAATTCACATCAACATTGCAAAAATAAAGCACTGCTGACTATCAGCAAGAGCAAAATTGGTGCAACAGGCTTAAGTACTGGGAAACAGCACCATACATGATAAAAGCAATGATTTATGAGGAGAATTTTTCACATCACAAAAACCTTGCTTCAAATCATATTACAGCTGCTGGTTTCTTCATTTCTTGATTGACGGTTTTCTGAACTTTTGAAAATGAAGTGAAAATGTCAAATATTGGTATAAAAATTTTCAAAATATATATATATATATTTAAAAATATTGATTCATAAGGCAAGGCACATCATAACAATAAAAGTAAAAAAAAGACAGTAAAAGAATTTGTGCAAATAGCAAATCACAGCACATACGAACCACACACACACATACGAACACACACACGCAAAATATGTTAGTCACAACTTTTCACCTCAAGCACTGAGACAGATAGGCACTAGTTAGTGTAATAGTTGTTGCAAATGAGAAGGCGCAAGTCAATACACAGATCATTTTGTGAGAAAAATAACAAAAGATGTGAATGTATACTAGTGTTCACAAATTGTTCAGAGAGCAGCTTGCTCATTGGACCTCTTAGGCAAAGGCAGTTTTGATGAAGCACACAATAAATTACGACACCAATGTAAGAAGGACCTTCTTGTAATCTCCAGAAGTATCTCCCTGGAAACGAAAAAGAACATTTCACATTTGTTGTCATTGCAGAAAGAAGAGAAAAAAGGAAGTATACTTACAGCAATGAAATCTTCCAAAGTCTTGCCAAATTTCTCCTGGAAAGCATTCTTGATGTCACCAAGATCAATCTCAGAACGGGATACAACAATACGAATGAGGGTCCTGTCCTTTGTTCCCAGTCCCTTCATGCTAGCATGAAGCCTTTCGGCAAAGAAGCCCACCTTACTCTTGACACACTTGGCTGAAATTTTTAAAAAAATATAAAAGAAGAAAACAAACTGTCAATGTACCTCAAAAATTAAATTTCATAACATATTTACCAATAGCAAGGAGTCCCTTCTCAATATTTCCAGAAAATTCCTTCTTGATGGCAGTTTCAATATCATGACCAGCAAGTTGTTCATACTCAGCAAAGGTTTGGCGCAGCTGCTGATAGCTGCGTGAAATAAGAATGGAGTTGAAAACGGATTCTTCAGTTCCCCACTGCTTTTCACCAGCGTTGTAAAGTGCTTCAGCCTCTTGCCTGGCCAAAGCTTGGTCTACGTTGGGGTTCTCATCACGGTTACCCTGCAACAAGTAACATAATCTTTTAATGAACTCTACAACACAAGCAGATGAACAAAAACTAAAAATGGAGGTTTAAAAAAAAATTACAGGTAATTACGCTAATTACCTGGCATAATGAAACGCAGAGCCGCTTGAAGTGTCCAGAAGTATCACCCTTCAGGTCACTCTCCAACTTCTTCCCATACACTGAAACAGATAAGGTCATTCAATTAATTATCATCTAGTCAGCAAAGACAATAGCACAACTCTTGCAGCTAACTTACAATCTTCATAAAACTTGGCAATGGTCTTGATGCCATAGTTACTAAGAGTGCACAAGATCTCGATGATGGCAGACTCATCAGTACCCAGTCCACTCACAGCCTCGTGCAGTTCTTTAGCGTAGAAGTGAGGCAAGGGTGTCATGAGAGCGACAATCACATCTTCCAACTTTCCGCTAAGTTCTCCCTTGAGATCAGACGTCAAGTCCTTGCCATACTGAGTCTTGTACGCGTCGGCAATCTCCAGCCGCTGGACGATGCCCCTCCTGGCGAGAACGTCAATGATAGCCTTCTCGTCGGTGCCGAAGCCCTTCATGGCTTTCCTGAGGGTTTCGGCATCCTTGAGGGCATCGAAGGGGTCCGCGGGGAACACGGTGGGTGTGCACTGCGAGGGGACAACGGCAAAAAACTCCATTAATACGGGACAACCACAAACACAGAAACAAAATCCTGACCACTGCTTTACCTTGAAGGGGTAGTATTGGGCAGACATGGTGGTATCTGAAATCAGAAAAGAGGAGGTTTGTTTAGTGCTGCCGTCACTGACACCTGATGGCTCAGACCAGAGAGGTGAGGCATGGCGCTGGGGACCGCGACGCTCCGCAGCTCCGCAGCTCCGCACTCACCGCACCTCAGCCTCACGTAACTTCACTGAGAAT